>OU785235.1:5000000-6250000 GCA_917051295.2 Erebia ligea | reverse complement strand
TATAAATTGGCTGCTTACTGCTTTACGGCATTACTGAACGCGACGCGCTGTCGGCGGATCGGTTATCAATCGACTACTGTCTCGAGCTGAATACCATACAGTGAAAAGTTAAAAGTTTTTTTTTGATGAATATATTACGTTTTTCAGTATTAGTAGAGCAGTTGCCCTGAAAAGGTTAGTATTTTTAAATTAACCCCGAATATTCATAAAACCTTTAAAGCACTGTAAGACGTTCAGTATAATAGCCGCCGTGTAAGTTGAACTATGCGTAAGTTGAGCTACGACATTTCGGGTGTCAAACCAAGTGCGGTATGAGGTGCGCCGCGAGGAGCCGCGCGTTACCATACCCCCCGCTCCCCGCGCATGTTCCGCTCGGCCCTGTAGTACAATGTACCTGCGCAGACGACCGCCATTTTGGGTCAACTTACGGGACGCGATTTATACTGGGTTTTAAGAGCTTGCGAATCCTCAGTAGTTGTCAGTTTTGAATTCGAATGTATTTTTTTCTGCTTGCTTAGCACAATGCCTGATCGAAATGGGAGAGGCGCTGAAGCAAATGGCGGACGTGAAGTATTCCCTCGATGACAACATCAAGCAGAGCTTCCTCGAGCCGCTGCACCATTTGCAGACCAAAGACCTCAAAGAAGTTATGGTAAGGATAACTATAGTTTTGTTCAAATATAATTTAGGCCATGGAAGTCAACGGAGGCAAGCCTACTGCGCACGAGTGTGTGCGCAACCCAAAAAACAGTGTCTATTTACACAACTGCCCGAAAAAAGGAATGTAATGTTTTCAGTGTTTATGTATGTATATATAATGTATTTAAGTCTGTGAGTTTCTTTATTCCACCATAACTTCTAAAATTTGGATGTATGGGGGTTGGAATCCAAACATCATCCCTAGTGACACTGGCTATAATTTTTTTTAAATCTGTTTGGCGGGGCAGTCGTGTTTTTTTTTTAAATAAAGCTTATCCCTCTCTCTTATGGGGTTCGAACCTTTTTGTATGGAAGCTGGCATAGCGACCCGCCGCCATTTTGATTTTTTTTTGAAATCGCGGCGCACGATGGAAGTGGTATGTATAGATAGAGGACACATAGACGAACAAATAATGTCAAGTAATATAGTACCCCAAAGTGTCACGTTACCGAGATATTTGGAGGTAAAGATAGACATATGAGGACAACGACAATCATTAAAAATAGACTTATTACGTGTCTACAGGCGTCAGATTGTAACCAAATAATCGTTCCCAGGTTGATTATTATTATTACTGTTTATTAGAAGAGAGTAGGTACATTACATACTACTCGGAGCACGAGAAAACTACTAGGTACTAGGTATAATAATTAATTATTTGCCTACTAAATCGCATCGCATCGCAATGAAACGCTATATTATGTCAAAGTATCTCGCGCGCGCGTGTTGGCTTGTCTACATATCTAACTAGCTGCAATACTTAACTACTTAAAAAAATGTTTTTAAGCTAAGTGACATGCGACCAACGCGACATGTCGACTGCGTTTCATTGCGATGCGTTTTAGTAGATAAATAATTAATAATAGTACCTATGTAGTAGTTTTCTCGTGCTCCTAGTAGTATGTAATGTACCTACTCTCTTCTAATAAATAGTAATAATAATAATCAACCTAGAAACGATTATTTGGATTCAATCTGACGCCTGTATACACGTAATAAGTCTATTTTTAATGATTGTCGTTGTCCTCATATGTCTATCTTTACCTCCAAATATCTCGGTAACGTGACACTTTGGGGTACTATGTTACTTGACATTATTTGTTCGTCTATGTGTCCTCTACCCATACATACCACTTTCATTGTGCGCCGCAATTTCGAAAAAAAATCAAAATGGCGGCAGGTCGCTATGCCAGATCGGTTCTATCCCCATTGCTGTAAATATGAAAAAAATAATGTCTGTCTCTCTGTTCCTTAAACCTATGCATTCGGACACCGTTAATCCGAATTAAACATAGTACTATCGCGTAGCGCGCTTTTCGCATTGCGATGTACTCCGTCTTAGTTGGTGTATAAAATGATACAGTTCAAATGTAAAATCCGCCTACTAGATACTCTAAAACCCATGAACGCACGGTTTCATATCTTCATAAAGTAAATAAAATAAAGATAAATTCTAAGATAGCCTACTGCTTTTTAGAGATTAATTTCCTGACAAGAGCATAATTAACTTTAGTATTGTATCACTAATTTTTGCGTGTATTCGTTACAGCATCACCGGAAGAAATTGCAAGGCCGTAGGCTTGATTTTGACTGCAAACGACGAAGACAAGCGAAAGGTGAGCATCTTTTTGCTAACGATTTAATTTAGTTTTGTGTTAAAGCGCAAAACACACAGGGAACGGACGCAAGTCGGGCGCGGGCCGGGTCGGGTGCGCGACATCACACAGCGTCACCTGCCACACGCATTCACACTGACGCGTGCGCGGGTCGTGCGCGGCGCGTGTCGGGAGTTGGTTTTCTATTTATTTACAAAACATAGTTCGTTTTGAAAATGGATTTGAATGGAAAAATTATAGAATGTGTTCCTTGATATATTTATTTGTTATAAACTATAAAAATACTGTTTTGAAAGCAAGAATATGGCAGCGGATTGATTTCAAATGTCAATCGATATGTCTTTGCGATGCCGCTGGCAAGGTTGAGGGTACAACCGCGCCCGACCCGCCATCAACCCGCGCCCGCGTTGTGTTTGAAGACAACGAGCAGCGCGCCTCACGCGAGGAACCCGACCCGACCCGTGCCCGCGTCCTGTATGTTTTGCGCTTAAGTTTCGTAATTAAGTTGTTTTTATGTTTGTAAATATTAAGGCATCCTAAAGAGCCCCTATTCGAGTCCAAGTCACGGCTCGATACCGAAGCAGGGTATGTGGCGTGCGTTTGAGCTAAATAAGACACTTATTACAGCTAAAGACATATTGCTGTGTTGTCATGTGTTGCAAAAGTATTTAGCTCGACTACTGACCAATCACAACGCAACACAGTAGTGTGTTTGCTGCGTATTTATTCATTACCAGTAGGTCGAAGTTATCGCTTGTAAGCCAATAAAACATTTGTAAAGGTTTTGCTTGTTGTACGAAGTTCTATACATGCGCATTTTTATGTTCATATATTGATTTAATCTTTGCCTAAAAGGATCTATTTGAGAATGAATTAACTACCCAATAAATAAGGACCTATGTCTATGTACAGCATATTTATTGGGTAGTTAATTGTCAACGTGTCAATTTTATCTTGACTGATATAGTTTTTAACAAATATTGCCTCCTCCATATTATGTGCCAGTAAAACGTATTTTGTATTCCAATAATGCTTTTCGCACATTGGATCTGAGTCGTATGCGGCAAATTTTTCATACTGAATATAAAAAAAATATTCTCTAAGATATGCTTACTTTTTTGTATGCGCAACCAGTATTGAAAATGCTTTGCGGCATGTGGCTCAGCTTGTAATGTGCGATCAGCTTTAAATTAAGTAGTATACGTATATCAAAACTTGAGGCTTACCGGCTTTATATCGCTCTAGCATAGCGAGAGCTAGCGGCATTCAATAATAGATAACCACTGGCCTCTTTTCACAATATAAAACTGGCGGGTCTAAATCATCCTTTTTTTTAAATCTTTTATTTAAAGGCTTATACATTTTATAGCTGCATGTCAGCCTTATCGTACCCAATACAAATTATAACAGAAACAACAAAAACCATTACTTATTAATTAAAAATAATCTGAACAGAAAAAAATCATCCGTATACATAAGGCGAACCCAACAGCGAGGCCAAGTATCGCTTGAAGCTTGCCATAAAAAATAGGTACGAAACTTTATATGTGACAAAATTCAAGTGACACCGTACATCTTGTAAATATGTAAAAGGTAAGACTGACTGACTGATCTATCAAGGCACAGCTCAAACCACTGGACGAATCGGGCTGAAATTTGGCATACAGATGGCTATTATGATGTAGACAACCGCTAATATAGGATGTTTGAAAATTCAACCCCTAAGGGGGTAAATAAATAGGGGTATGATATTTGTGTAGTCCACGCGGACGAATTCGGGGGCAAAAGCTAGTTACGGAATAAAAACGCTTCGTCGCACGTTAAGTTCGCCTTGTGTTTCACAAAGGCATAAAGGTGTCTGTCCATTGAAAAGAGCGAAGATGTATTGAGCAGACCAATGATCTCTCGATCTGACCTACTGAAATTATTATGATAATTCATTTCATTAATTATATTACGGTCATTGGTGGCCAATTCCGTTTAGCATAATCTCCAAACTAAACTTAATATAAATATAAATAGAGCTGTCATTTTAGTTTAGATATGCTGTACAACAGAATTGGCTTCATTATCCAATTACACAAAAACAATTAAATTCAGTTACAATTATTATATGTAGTCAAAATTCACTTGACTTCAGTTGACAGGCACTCCTAGCCAATTCCTATAAGCTTCAAGTTCGTTCGATTGGAATAGTGCATAGAATAGTGTTAGATTTGTGTATTAATTTGAGCTTAATTTGACCATTAATATATATATAGCTGCTCGTGCTGACTGACTCATTGATCACCTCTCCTGTAAAATTTTGTATGAACATTTTTTTTTTCACTCATCGTTTCGTATAGAAGACAAAAATTCATTAAGAGGAAAAATACAGAGAGAGCTGATGATTGAGGATTTCGAAGACGGATGAAGAGCACCAGCCAGGGTATCGAAGATAGGGGGGGGGTGCTCGACCAAATGTCACTCGAAACTTCATCCAATTGACAGTGAGGTGAAAAAAATTTCAAAATGGCGGATTTAAGATGGCCGCCATACAAACTTCGTCGGTGTCTATCTCGGAGAGTATAAAAGATGGAAGAGTGGTTTCTTGGAAAAAGATGATCAGGACATGAAGGTCTACTTGATGAACAGGAAAAAAATTCAAGATGGCGGAATTTATTTTTCCATAGAAAAGGGTATTGAAGATAGGTGGGGGGTGCTCGACCAAATGTCACTCGAAACTTCATCCAATTGACAGTGAGCTGAAAAAAAATTTAAAATGGCGGATTTAAGATGGCCGCCATACAAATTTCGTCGATGTCTATCACGGAGAGTATAAAAGATGGAAGAGTGGTTTCTTGGCAAAAGATGATCGGGACATGAAGGTCTACTTCATGAACAGGAAAACAATTCAAGATGGCGGAATTTATTTTTCCATAGAAAATGTATGGCGAATATTGAAGAGGCTACAAGTGTAGAACTATGCAAGACTACGGTTCCTTTTCATGATTTGTTTTTGTGGAAGAAATCTCATTTTGACGAATGGTTCGGAGAAAAAAATATGGAGAGAGATGATGATCGAAGGTTCGGATGATGGGTCAGGGTATTAAAGATAGGTACCTACTTAGGGGCTGCTCAAACAAAAAGGGAGGGGCGGGGGTTGGTGGTCTTTGTTTTATGTTTTTCCTTTATGACAATTTTCTTTTACGTCGGACGCTTGGCGTGCTGGCGCTTTCACTGTGCTCACTAGCATAGCAGTGTGTTGTTCAGATCAGAGCACGTAGACAGTAAACCAGCTGCCCGATTATGTAAGAATTGTCGATCAAATCGTAAAAGTTCGGCGTCAAAGTAAAATAAACCATAACAGCATTGAATTAGAGCTCAATTTCGTGTTTCGAAATTGAGCTCTAATTTAATGCTGTTATGGTTTATTTTACTTTGACGCCGAACTTTTACGATTTGATCGATTTGATCGGCCATTCTTACATAATCGGGGGGCAGGATAGTAGGACAGCGAGTAAGTAGACAGAGGACCACGCGGTTCACTACGCGGTCCGCTGTAGCGGGCCGCGCAACCACGCGCTATACTAGTATGTATTATATTGTCTCATAATTTTGATATACCCTCTAAATATTTGTTGAGCAAAGTTTATAATATGAGCACGTTTCTTACATGATGTCCCGTCACTTCTGCAACGTTCCTGCGCCGCTTACCATCGTTTTTGACCCCACTTTATTTTCGCCGTTTGGTCTGTATATCACATTTTATTTTAATTTACCTTTGTTCAATTCTTTTTTATCTTGAATGATTTTTTATGTGAAATATTATTTTATATTAATTGTTTGTTAATTTTCTTTGCTTGGCTTTTATTGCTTTGGTGTATTTCGGTGTGCGTGCATACATCAGGTGCTCACATTCCAGACGACGAGATTCGGCACGCGGAGGAGAAATTCGCCGAGTCTTTGACGTTGGCTCAAATCGGCATGTTCAATCTACTCGACAATGACGTAAGCATAACAATTATTTTAACTTACTACAGGCCGAATATTGTAACGTATTTTCAAACTTAAGAGCGCTAAGTGGTTGTTTTCGATATTATTCTTATGGATTTAATGTCAAAAATTGGGCACTTAAACATCAAAAGGTTTCCCTGTATTCCGGTATTCTCTGAAGTTAAGAATATTATGGACTCAGAAGAGTTCAATCGCTTTTTCAGAGGATATCAACATATAGCTCTTCATCCAGAAGTTATTGATACAATTAGTATTTTTTTTTAAATTAACATGACCTGGTCGTGGTATACCCATTTCTCATATTTAGAAACCAGACTAGACAATTTTACTAATATTTTGTCTGATACAGAATGAGTATTTTCTTGTCCGTTTCGATATTCCATATTTCATATATTAATAATTATCCTCGCTCGACGTTTATAAAAGAGGGCATTGTATGACGTTAGGTAGAGCAAGTGGCGCAGCTAAGTTTCTTCGCGGAAGGACTGCTGGAGTACCACCAACAGTGCACCGAGATACTGAAAGGACTCGTCTCGACGCTCTTGGAGAAGTATGTTTCATTCACTGACCCAAAAAATATTTAACACAGTCTTGCTTTCATCAAAAGAAAATCCTATTCGGAATCCCCTAGTGTGTGCCGAATAATCTAAATATGACAATTTTTGTTAAGTTAATCTAATATTTTAATTTACCATTAAAATTCACATGATAACAACAATCTTGTTTATAATTAAAACTTTTTTAAAAACTTTCTCTTTAGATTAAAAAAAAACTATCTGTTGCAGTTATTGCTATTAAAATGTATCCGATATAAGATTTGCAAATAGTCAAGTTCAATTTCAAGGTGATGAAGGTCTTTGGAGATGCAGGACGTGTTTCCTCAGTGGTTAACATTAATCACTTGATCAGTGAAAACCATATTACATTCCACTTGACCGGTGTAACACAGATAACATTAAATTCAGATCTTTTGTTTATTTATAATCTGATTAGTTATTCCTTTGTGTACTAGGAAAGAGGAAGCCGTCAACCGCCCCAAGCTGGAGTTCGTCCCGAAGACCCTGGCTGATTTGCAGATCGAAGGAATCCACGACCTCAACCATGGTAGGCGCTACGGCTCCTCGCAAAACCTGCCCTCCTCCCGGGCGCGCCTCCCCCCCACCTCCTCCCTGGGCGACCTGCCCACCACCGACCCCCTACGAGCGTGGGAGTCCCCGCGACACCAACCCCCTCGCGAAGCTTTGAAACCGGCCCCCGGGTTCAAACCACACCCCGCCCCCCGGTTAACGAACGGAAGAGACCCTTGGACAGGTGATTTTTATTTCATTTGCTGTTTTTTTTTGGATTTTTGGCTTTGGATTACTTGACGATGTATAAGCAGACCAGGTTATAGGTAGATGACGTGATAGTGTTATCACGTCATATCTCAATGATCTGAATGGACGAAGAGGCCACGGCCAGCTCTGCCCCTATCCGCTATATCGGACAGGCAACCTAAATGCTGGGGATTTTGTTTTAGAGTTTGTGGTAGACGATTTGGGATTTCGGTTTGGGATATAATATTATGGTGAAGGTGGTTGTTGGGGCTATTTTGTTTTATTTTTTGGTGACGGGACATTTTTATTCTTGAAATATCGTAAAATATTGGAATTTTATTAAACCTAAAAATCTAACCGATATTGGTTTTTTGTGCAGACTGCAAACATTGATAAAAACTGCTTTGTTGATATTAAAAGGTAAATAAGGTAGCTGGCTATGTTTGGTTAGCATAACGTTAAACAATTTCGTGCATTATTTCTTTGAGTAATTAATCATTCTTATACTCTTTGGAGTGCGAATTACAAGATTGCTAACGATATTAATATACTTTATTTATTTATTTTTAAATGTTTATATTATGTGAATAGTTAGATGAAATGTAGTGCAGAAATCAAGTATTCCATAGCCAAAATACTTATATTTATATAATTTTACTTTTTCCGTACATACATGTTCACAAACCACACACATTGCACGAAGCACCGCGGGCTTACGGCACTTTTGGTGACGGGTCACTAACATACATAATATATAAGTATAAATTGTGTTTATATATTCATGTTTGTATAAAATATAAATTAATAATTGTTATACCTATATTTATACAGTTCGAGAAACTTAAAAATCAGTAATTTTTGGATAAGAGAAAATATACCTACATATAAGTTTTCATTCAATGATATTACACTCACTCTTAAAGTGATGTATCACTTACATAAAGTTTTCATACATAACTATGAGTACAAAATACACGGTTCAATTAAATCTTATTTACCTAATTTCTAATTTCTTTGTATACTTGCTGTTTATTTTTGGCTTTTTTATCAGTGACTGATTACTCGAAAACAAAGGAACTAATCTAGGTGATAACGGTTACAGAATGTAAAGTTATTGTAAATAACAATTTATATCTTCGTTAACCTTCTTTTAAATTATTTCGGTGATAAATGTGTGATAACTTATAACATATGCATAGTATGATACATAAATAAGGTAAGATTCTAAATTTATACGCGTGGAGCTAAGTTTATTATTGATGCTGATTCGATTATGTGTAAATCGCTGAATAAAACCAAATGGACAGGTCTTCTTCTTTTCTTTTCCACAGAGAACATTGATACCTAATATGAGAACAATGTTTTAGTCCCGTTAATTTAATTCAGTTAAAAATATTTGCGCTTTGAATTAGCACTGCGATATGTGTTATTTCATAGTTGCCTATCAAGGAACTCAGAACTCCTTATTATTTTTTGTTGCCCTTTATATTAAAAACTCTTATATACATCGTCTCCCGCGCATAAATGATCGAATCTATGCAAGTCTCAAAATCTGCCAAAAAATGCCTGTACAAAGAAGGGGCGTGGCTAACTTTGTACAGTAACAAACTTTAATTTTCAGATTGAACGGACGTATTGTTTCCAATCCTTTCCTTATATCCGATCCTTTCTCATAGATTAAGGTTTTAACTACGAGTATGAAGTATATGCACAGATATTTTAATTGTTACCTTTAAACTGTTAACTTTTATAATTTTGGTGATGTGCTTCTTGAGTTTCAAAGTCAAACTGTTAACTCTTATAATTTTAGTGGAATATCTTTGCGTATACTTTTCTGAATGTATTTTTTATTAAATCTATGGTTAATTAATGTTAATTGGTTAGGATAGATGTTCTCTATATAACTGTACTTGTCGTTTCTTTTTGAACGAGTAGACAGTTCGGTGTTGTCTCTATTTGTCTAATTTAATTTTAACTGTGTAGGTAGTTTAAAATGCTGGTCTATATGTATGGGAAATGCACTTTCTATTCACGCACAAGTCTGCTCTACTTTCCCTGTAAGTAAATTATTGTCAAATTAGAACATCGCGTAGGTGAGTAAAATATGATTTGTACCATCTGTACAGTATAATACATTAGAAGTGTACCAATACTGGAACACTTTAAAATATAGTTTTGACATGTTGTCCATTACAATACACAAAAAAGTCGCACATTTCTGAATCACCTGCATATACGTAAAAATCATGGACAGAACCACGTTATCTAACATCTATGGTGTGGACTTCGTTATGGTATCAAAATCATTATATTATTATCTGTGAGTGAAGTTAGGGGCAGGTGTTCAGTTCAGAACTTGAATGTGTTGTGAAGTGCATACGGCAGCGCGAGAAACAATGGCAGAATAAGTTCTTTAATATGGCGTTAAACGACTAAGTTAGCCTTAAATCATTTGCCCGGATAGATATTAGATGAACAAAAAGTTTAGCGAGGTATACGGTGGTATAGTGGTCGCCAATAAAATAGTCGTCTCTGAGCTGAGGTGAGAGTGCTTGCTTGCGCAGTTCTCTCTGATGCAAACTGTCGAAGCCAACAAGACAGCTAAACCTTGCTGACACCTAAAGTATGGTATTTCGACCTAGCGAATAACTTCAGATGCGATTATTTGATTGGCACCAGCTATACGTACTGAGTTTGGATATTTGTCTGTTTGCGTTACGAAGAGGGGGGAGGCTCGCGCGTGGGCTCGCCGGAGCACAAGCCGCCCTCCAACCTCGAGCTGTTCCCCGAAGGCAACAACTCGCGACAGCGCTCTAACAACGGTAACCCTGGGACGATGCATACAGACGGCGAGGATTGGAGACGAGTCTTTTTGATTACGACTTAATCTGAGCTTTATTCTCTTTGATATATGGTTGATATTGGTATATTAATACTTAATAAAATACTGAGGATATCCAAGGGCGCGCTGCGCAGCGCTTGCAATAAAACCAGCGACTCAAAATAACCTTCATTTAGTTAGGCATGCCTCTTCACCATAATGCTCTCAAAGATGTGTGAAGTCTGCCAATCAGTACTTGGCCAGTGTGTTGGACTATGGCCAAAACCATTCTCATGGTAAGAGGAGACTCGTGATCAGTAGTTGGTCGATGAGTTGATGCAAATGATGATGACTTTGGCATAAGGTTGTGATTGTTAGTTTGAGTTGCTACCAATAAAGATGCTGCGTCTCGGCTCCATTCCTCTCTGCGAGTTTGCGTAGCCTAACACTTCGATAACACATATGTATTGCTATTCACATTTTACTTTTTTTTATTACTTACTAGCAGTAGCGAATTTTACCGCATGGAATTCATGTCCATATTTTTAATTTTATTTGAGCAAGGGTATCAGTAACAGTAATGCCTATTATAGCAATACTTTTGAAGCAAAATTTCAGGACCAATAATTATAAATATCAAATTAAAAGAAAGATAAGTACGCGATAAAAATATCAAATAGAAAAAAATAATTGAAAACCTCCTCCTTTTGTGGAAGTCGTTTAAAAATAGCCTACATCCCCTTGTGTAAAGAGAATGTTTATGAAATACCCGATCGACTCAATAGTCATGCCAGAAACTGCTTAAGAATTACGCGGTAAAAATCAATACAGTCGCTTCTTAGATTAGCCCTGACAAACGAACTGACTAACATAAACAAAACGGGTGTTTGTGTTTCAAATGGAAAATGGAAAACGCGATTTTCCCTGGAGTATTGTGTAACGCTGAAATTGAGTGCCTGCGTCTTCATATAAGTTATAACCAGCCGGGCGATTGCGTAAAAATGACAGCTACGATCGTAATCACCTCTGTTTGGTTATATCATTATTCCACTATAAATTCAGCCAATCAAAACAATTGAGACTGTAACAATTATTGACGCAGGTTTTACTTAATCGCCCTGCAGGGGGCTTATTATGTAAAAATGATAGCTACAGTGTAACGATCACAATCACCTCTGATTGGTTAACACTCTTCTGCTATTGGCCAAAATCCATTGACGCAGCAAAAATACCAAAAATTCAGCCAGTCACAACAATTGAGACTGTAACTATCATTTATGCAGGTTTTACATAATTAGTCTACAGAAATTTTGCAGTGCGGACTGTGGACTGTAATTCGAAATCACATTCAGCCAGAATAATATAATTTATTTGTATAAATCGGAACAAAATTAAAAAAAAATATTAATATTTAAGTACTTAAAAAATATTATTCCAGCTAAAAAGCCTTAGAAGACCAACCTAAAAGAACGTACTTATGTATAACCTTCCATGCTCTTACAATAAATAACTCTGAAACTAAAACTGGCATTGTGCCATATCGAGCTCTGCAGTTTTTTGGTTGAACTCTCACTGACTTGTGACTTCCTAAGCGTTAAAATTGGACTGTTTGAATGGTTGAACTTTGGAAATATTTAAGTTCTTTATATTGAATTTTATCATTGGATAATTTATTTAATAATTTTATTATTCCGTAAATCAATACAGACCAAAGATTGACTGAGATTAAACCCTAAAATAATTCGGAAAACTTGTCTATTATATTAGCAAACGCTTGTTATTGAACACTAGAACGATACAATACAGAACAAAATAGAGACCTGAGGGAGGGAACCAAAATGTTTTAGGAAGGTACTATATTTTTCTTCCATCAGGGCTTTCCTACAGACTCATTATTATTAAATTGTTACACATTACATAGATACATGCTTTGCTAGGCTTTTACCAGCTTGCTCGATTTACACTTAATTTATGTTACTGTAGAAAAACATCGTAGTTAACCCGAAAGTCAATGTTTTTATGCTAGGTTTAGGTGCTTAGCTTAGGTAGGTACCTATATACGCTGATAGTAGAAGCAAAGCATTATATGCTTAGCAAAGTTATTAATGATAAAATAATGTAGCTAATTTTCGTTAAATTTCATTTTCTTAACGCTACATTTTAGGAAATTTTACACAATATCAGATTGAGATTAGATGCGTAAAGGTTGTAAATTACGTACCTACTTTATATTATTTGAATATACCGCTTACAATTAAGTCGAACATTATAATATTAATAGATACACGCAACAGTTATTTTTAGAAGTTAAAAATATCATATTTATTTTGAATTATTTCATCAGAAACTAAAAGCTTCATTTGCATGTTTTGTACACTTATATTTTGATTATTAAACCTCGTCTGTTGTTTGTTCAAAATTAGCATGTTTCTGTTTTCAAAGCTTCATCGGGTGCTCTTAATAGAAAATCATAGGCGGTCATATTAATTGATGCTTTAAAACTCGAAACAAAACATGAAGTAGGTACTTGTTCGTTTCTTCACTCACGAAATAATTGTCAGTATTAATAGCTTTTGTCATTTGGTCGTCATTTCTAAGCCTCTGTGCTTCTTTAATGTGATTGTTCGCTTCAATTCATTTTTATGTCATAGTGGGTGTTCCGATATAAGCACTGCGAGCACTGTTCAGTGCTCTTACTGGGGACTTACAGTGCTCGCAGTGTATTTCGGAACACACCCTTAGTGTTTTATTGTGATTTATGCGTTGAATTTAACAGTCACTGACGTGAACTTATCACATTGCCAAAAACAGACATCTAAAAAAGAGTTGCTAAGAATCACAATCGCAAAATTTTAGCAGTGGCTTGTAATATCATTTCTTAAGTCATCATTTGCGTTTTGAATAATTTCTAATTACTTATTATGTTCAACATTTTGAATGTTTCAGAGGCTGTTCAATCATGTTTAATTTCCGTGCTTACTCATAATATTATATGTTTGCACGTTTGGTTTAGAACTTTAGCTTAAATAAAATATTGTGGCTAATTCTTTTATTTCTAAACTAAGCTAAATTGACAGGCTTCCCCTTTTCGCAGGGAGTATTTTAAAAGGGACAGCGATAAAATTAGACGTGTCATTTTAGTGTTTAGTTTAGAGATTGAGTACTATAGAACTAGCCTCAAAGTAGCGCTTATCCAACCTAAATCTGAGTTAACATTGGGTTATTCGGTCATTCAGACACTATTAATACTCAGTCTTAGCTGTCTATCGCGTCCTAAACTAACCCAATGTAAATTCTCAATATGTGTATTTGAATAATTAAAGAGATTTTAATTTCGTTAATAATTTTTGAGTTGGTAAGGTTACGGTTGAGGATACTGTACCTGATAAATACACATATAAGATTTGATAAGCGCGGCGATCAAAGCATCTACAACACTAACTTCATCATCCAACGTCTTGGTACAGCGTCACCACTGCCGTCTCCTGTTAAGTCGCCCGCGCGGACGCCGATGGCCCCCGCTGCGAAAGGTCCATGCTGCACTGCATTGTACGACTTTGAACCGGAGAACCAAGGCGAACTAGGCTTCAAGGTAATATTTCATAGATGCAAGTGTAACTTTATGTCCATGGTGCACAAGAAACAACCAACTTAATTATTTAGCAAAATAGCAATAATCTGCTGTATTAAATCTTAGAAACGATAAAGCGCTGGTGTGCCTTTCGTTTCAAGAAATGTAGATATAGCCTTTAAAAGCCTAATTTTTGCAATGGAGAAGTTGCATGTTATTTTAATTTTTTTTTGTTTTCTAAAATGTGATAAAACACTCATGTTTACGTTTAACTAACTACTATAACTATTTTATTAATAACTAGCCCGTTTATTTTATTAATAACTTTATTGTATTATAAACTAGTTTGATGCCCGGACTTCGTCCGCGTGGAATAAGTTTTTTAAATTCCCACGGGAAGTCCTCAATTTTCCGGGATAAAAAGTAGCCTATGTCTCTCTTCAGGTCCTCAACTATACCCATGCAAAAAATCAAGTTGATCCGTTGCTCCGTTGCAGCGTGATTGAAGCGCAAACCAACCAACCATGGGTATAGTTGAGGACCTGGAGAGTGACATAGGCTACTTTTTATCCCGGAAAATTAAGGAGTTCCCGCGGGAATCAAAAAAACTTAACCACGCGGACGAAGTCACGGGCATCAGCTAGTTCATAATATTAGTATTATTACTACTACTACTATTAGTAAAATAATGCAACTTCTCTATAATAGTAGTGATTCACATACCTACCTACTCTTAAACACAATGCACACGGGTGCATCCTCAGGAAGTGTTGATTCACCAAAGAATTATTTGTAATTATGCTTTTCCTGCAGCGGAAGGTTGGATGATTCGTAGCGCATTCTGCAAGGATACATACATAATATATTAATTACTAGCTGATGTAACTTCGTCCGCGATTAAGGTTTTTTGATTCCTGCAGGAACTCCTAAATTTTCCGGGATAAAATGTATTCCTGTGTGTTATTCCAGACTATAATCTATTTCTGTGCCAAATTTCATCTAGATCCGTTTGGGCGTGATTGAGTAACAAACATCCATCCATCCATACATCCATCCATTCATCCAAACTTTCGCATTTATAATATTAGTATAGCTGTATAGATAGCAAATGAGATAGCTGTATGATAGAAATGTTCCTTGTGAATCAAAGCAATATGAGTGTCTGTTTCACTACATATTTACGTAACCGTAATCTCGTAAGGCGTTCCTTATATAACCTCAGACATTCAATTATTACGCAATGTGTAAATTGCACTTCACGGTTATCAGCATCGCACTACTTAGCGCGAGGTTATAATATATTATTATTACAGTTTACTTTTTCATAATTATAACTTTCTAGGCAATTCTCTTACTAATTTACTAGGTAAGATCTGTCTTAGGTCCAGTTGCATAACAGACGATAAAAGTCAAGTTACGGTTACCGTTAAACTTTGAAAAGTTTGTAATTAAAAAGCAAAGTGGTTGCAAAAGTCAATACACATTGAAACAGTATACCTACTCTCATTATTAAGATTAACTGTAAAATTTTGGTTCGAAGTCAACAAACCCACACCCATTTTGCTTTTGTTGACGGTCAAAGTTTAAACGTAACATACATGCTAACCGCCAGAAATGTAAGTGGCAATTTTATTTCATGGCGCTTATATTATTAAATATATTCGTCCATTTTTATAATAGTGTACCTAAATAAGTGTTAAATGACTTTATTTTTTCAGGAAAACGACGTGATCACGCTCATCAACAAAGTAGATGACAACTGGTTCGAGGGCTCGGTCAACGGCAAGACTGGCTACTTCCCCATCAGCTATGTGCAAGTTACCGTTCCGCTCCCCAACATGTAAACACCCCTTTTGATGCAACACCGTAATTCGGACTTCATACTTGTCGGCTCTATATCGTTTCTTGCTCTATTACTCGTACCATAGACTAATTTGTATTTTTTTAATTTTTTTTTCGGAGAATGAGGTTTAAGTCTAAGTAATGCAGAACGTAAATTAATTAATACGTGCATATTTCTTTCATGTAAGGTTTAACATAACCTGAGCTGACAATAATTATTTATTTTCTGTAAATTCACCTCATAGCCTAATAGAAAAAAAAACTGTTTCGGAATGAAGGCCTATTGCATCTATCGATGTATCATTATGCCAAAGAGTAATTTATATTATGTAGCATCCAAATAATACGAATAGAAAATTATTAGGTAGGTATAATGCTCTCTACAAGTATTCGCAAATAACAATTTGTCTTGTTCATAATCCTAGACATATTCATTTTATTTGTGATATCATAGTTCTCACGGATGGATCGATTAGAATGTTTTAGTAGTTGGGGTCTGCTGATGTCGGGCTTTGGTCAGATTAGTCATAAGAATCACCTTGGTATAATAGATCTATATTGAAAGGCTTCCTTTAAAATCACCTCATCAAAAGGGAGATCGATACATCAATGTATGATCTACGATGCAAAATGTTGGGGCTATTTAAATTTAGAATTGAATATTTGTTAAGCACGTGATCGGACGAAATGCGGTGTTGCTTTATCTAAATATTGTTACATCATGTCGCAGTATTATATAGACGACTTATTCGAATCTGTAACGGTGTCAAAAGCTCAATGTTGTAGTTATGAAATATTTTACCCCTTTACATGTACCAGATAAATTAAATAAAATTACCATTATAACGCCATTTTACATTTGTTTTATGAGTTGTACCGGGTCTTCCATTTCGTTTTAGTACTTTTTGTGACCAATTTTAAACAATCATTCCTGTGAGTCAATAATAAAGAAATATATTAGTAAATTAGCTGACCATTCTATATAGGTAGTTGGTTTCGTGAGGAGGGTTAACTATTTTGACCCGCAGATCAGAGATCGTAGAAATTTTAGAAGCGTTTGATAAAAGCTGAAAGCTTCAATAGAGGTTATTCTCCGTACCCTTATTGTGGATAACGACTTGCCAGCTGGCCTGTGGCGGGTCCAGATGAAACCCCCCAACAGGTCACATTGAGAGACGGAAACTTTATCGGTCTTACCACAAAAAAACTTAAACAAGAGTTTAAATGCGTGCTTATAATAAACCTGACAGATTTTCCGTACAATAACCGTCAAATCGCAATTTAGTCAACAGTTAAACTCGTTTTAATTTTTTGTGGGCAGATTGTCAGCTTTTATGAAGCACTTTAAAATTTGTTCAGGTTTTCGGGTGATTCGCATTTTTTACGTTAAATAATTCATACTTAATTTTAAATTGAATGAATTGAAATATTTATATATACCTGACTGGGAATTTAATCGTGCTTTTATTTTTTATATTATATTCCATTTACTTATTTAGGACTCTGTGTGGAAAATCTGATCTACGAGTACGAATTAGTATAGACAGTGTCAGAAATAATGAGAAATCTATATTTTCCAGGAGGCAAATGTATCTACCTATATTCTATCGGCCTCTTGTAGTATAATAGTAAAGAAAGGAGATGTTTCACTTTCCTACTTACGAGGTTCATGTGTAACTTTTAATGTTAACGTTCTTTGCGTTATTCAGTTATTTAATAAGTTTGGTAAAAGGGCCGAGAATATTTCCGTTCCTTTGCCGTCCAAATGAGAGATTTACGCACGGTTATCGTTAACCTAAAAAGTTACACCCAGAGTTCAGAGATTACATTGATGATTGACTACTTTTTTCTTAATATATTTTATAAAGTTTCGTTGTAAATATTTGATTTTCCTATAAACAGCTGCTATAAGATTTTCGTTTTTACCCTCCAACGAAAGCATGGAGCATTATATTTATTAGTGACGTCATATTGTAAACTAGATATTATATGAGATTAGATTATATAGCTGTATCAGCGGGTAATTAATTATTTATCTAAATGGAGAAATGTATACAATGTAAGGTGTGTTATTAACAGAAAGAGAGGGAGTAAGAGTTGTTGAATCTTGCCAGATGTTTGTGGCATTTTGATGTTTGATGTATTATTGGCAAGTTATAATTATGTCGGTAAATTAACGAGTCCGGGTACCATGTTTCTGTGACGATGTTGCGTTATTGTTGCGCAATATTAGAATAATATTAGTTAATATTGTGTAATATAATCATTCATCGTCACAGCTGAGATTGCCAGGCCTGCCTAGATATATTTTTTTAATGTAGGACGGATTATGTATTAAATATAACCCATCAACATTTATGTCATGATAACCCACCGCTCCAGCCCCCCTCCCCCTCGGTAGAAAAGCTTCTTAAATAAAACTTTTTCTATATTTTCTATCGCTTGTTACGAGCACGAGTACGAGCATAGATCTTATTGAAATATCAAGAAAGAACTTACACGAAATTTGAAATAAGTTTCAGTTCATAAATAAGTAGGTAATAAATTAAATGAAAACTAACATTATATAAAATTTGCCTGTACCTACTCGTTAATTTATTTATAAAACTTTATAAAATAAAGTCATTGTGATAACTTTAGATGTCATGCAGTAACGTTGGTGCAGCGTTGTCGTCGCATTTTTACGTTTACACGTTTTTATCCGATTTTGTTTACTTTAGTGGCTAGTTTTCTCATAATATTTTCCTTAGTCATATTTTTAATTTATAAATAAACAGTCAATATATCGATATAACGATCACTGGTTAGATATTTACTATGTGACCTCTAAATAGTGTTGTTAATGTATTTTCATTATAAATGCATGCACTTATCATTAATGAAAATTAATAATGAAATTGTCACATTTCACTTTATCCTGTATCGGTGTCGCAGTATATTGAAAGTATTTTTCTCATAATATCACCATTTTAGTCGTAAACATACGGACCCCGATGTATAACATTTCAAACATACAAAAGACAATACCTAGATCTAATGTTAGATGTATGTAAGTTCATAAATTAATAATTGTTCTATCTTCAAATGTCTCTTATATGTAAGTATCTTGAGCAATTAAATTCATCGGTGTTATGAAATGAGGGTGTCATGTAACTAGGTAGTAGGTACCTACGTGTGTTTCGCGGCACGCACTTATTAGGTAGACGTATTGATTGGGTGTTTTTCATCCGCATCTGAATGTAAAAAAATCTACAAAAAACTGACTCAATTATAAACTGACAGGATTTGAGGGGGCTAACAAATTAGTTGTCACAGAATGATTACTTAGTAGGTATTTATCAATAGTATTGTGGTGTGTCACAACGTTTTCTGGACAGATGATTAACCACGAAGAACGCGTCACGACAGACAGTGGGGCTGATTCTGTAGTGCGCAATAAACCAAAATAAAATGACAGCATTAAAAGTTTTGATGCTCCTTACATCGTATTCCCCATTACTGAGGGTCGTGAACCCTTCCACCAATAATCCTTCTATGAACGATGTCGCGCCATGTTCCTCGGTTTTTTGCGTCATGCAGGGCTTCGTGGACCTCGCTATCGAGAGCGGTGCGGATTTGATCTGACCAACGCATCGGGCTACGTCCCCGAGGTCTTTTACCACTTTGCCAGTAATGACAATCGTTTCAAGATTGTGCCCCTCCCTTCTGGCAATGTGGCCGAAATAATCAAGGATCCTCTGGAGACAGGTGGTTGATAACCTTTTCGTGATTTTTAGCTGAAAAATTTGAGAACCCTTCCTTAATACCTACTCCCTGCGGAAAGGGACAGAACTAGATTTAAAGCTGTCATTTTAGTTTAAAGATTGTGTTAATACAGAATTGGCCCCAGTGTAAACTTTCTTAGCAAATGTGTGACTCTGACTCGCCACAACACAATGTATGTGTACAGCTCTAAATATAGGATGCCTGTCAACTTTTAGCGGAGCTGAGTTGTATTGAACTAATAAGATAATTGATCGTTAATAGGTAATGTGATTTAAAGGCACATAATCATGGTACTTATTATGTTTTTGAGATAACTGATTAGCTAAAATATGTTCTAATTGTTAGTGCTCACATATGTTATAGGTAGGTATGTTTATAGAGGTGAGTTAGCTTAAACAACATTCTACCTATAGTATAACTACTATAGTATGACTTTTACTAATTTTCATGTAATAATAAAGACATTTAAAAATCAAATCAATCAATGTAATTGGTCTCTTCGGCACATCGCCTCTCGCTCCGCTTCAATAGACAGGCAACCACCTTCTTTTTCCTGTCAGTTTAATTTATCATGGTTAAAAAAAGTTGCGTGTAAGACGTATACACCTACAGCAAAATATGGCCATAAGCATAGCCTAAGTACTTCTTGAATAGATTATCGCTGTTCAGGAAATCAAACTTCGTCCTTCTAAAACTATTGGCTTAACAATTGTTGCATTTTATTTACGACATTCAATACTTGAAACATTGAGAATCTAATATATTATTGTTACTCATACATGATTGTCTAGCTATAAATGTAGGTAAATTATACTGATTGTCGCTTTTGGAACACGGCGTGACTCGTCTGCCACCGTTGTGATATGGTGCCCATATTGCTGCAATCTTATAGGTTCCGAATTCCGATATTCTGTCTACATGTACAAGTTTTTTTTATATCTAAACAGAATATCATAACGTGTATTAGCCATAAGCCCATAAATATGATGCAATTAGAGTAACGGTAAGAATGCAAAGAATGGCACCTGCTTAAAATGTTTACTGTTGGCGCGAGTCTGTTTTGGTGTGATGTATTTATCAGGTAAATGTATTCTTGTTCATGTTACTGTAATTTTAAATAACTATAAATACTACCTAACTACTGTAATTGGATAGATAAATTGACAATTCAAAAGATGTGACTCATTAATTTGTATTAAAATTTATCCTGATCTTATTGCTCGTTTTGCCTCCTAATAAAATGTTACAATTAAATTGAGTTTTTTTATTGATTTGAATGTTTCATAAAAATTACAAATTTCCCTTATGCTCCTAGGCTCCTAAAGGAAGATAAAAAAAAACTAAGGTCAAATTGCATGATAGGCGGTTAAAGTTAAACTTTGGCCAACAATGAAAAAAGAAAACCGTTTTATATTGTAATTGTGTGTACCTATGGTTCATAGTGGTACATAGTGTTCCTACATTCGTGGTGTTCATACAATTTTTTGACATTTTGGCCCAAACTTGACAATCCCTGACTGTGATATAAATCTTGTGGTACTACATAACGTTTCAAAAGTGCAGCCCAAATTGACCAGTTACTCGAATGGCACTATTATAGGACCGTGACCCGAGTATCAACCAGCAGATGGAAGGGAATTAAATTGTATTTCCAATCTAAAGATGTCTCATAATTATCTCACTTCATACCATAGATGATATACGTCCACTACGTCTTACTGACGTATCTAAAGATTTTCACCAATACTCACAGCGAAGTGGGTGCTTAAACAGGAATTACCTTTCCATCCACTGGTGAGAGAAGCCGTTGGGTACACCAGACGATCCCTTCATTCAGCTTCACGAATATAATATCTAGGTAGTCTGCATTTTCTTCAGTTAAACCGGGACTCGAGTCTCGAACCCATGTCAGACAAAAATGAAATACTTAATGGTCGCATATCTATCTAGCGTCCCAACTCCCACTGTTCACAAAACGTCCCGTCATGCATTAAAACTTTGGTTTTTGTAACCTAACAACGCTGAAATACTGGACGAAACGAAAGTACCTACTACAATAATTAATAATTATAGGTAACTACTTAGCTGATGCCCGCGACTTCGTCCGCGTGGTTAAAGTTGTTTTGATTCCCGCAGGAACTCCTTAATTTTCCAGGATAAAAGGTAGCCTATTTCACTCTCCGAATTTCCAGGTCCTCAATTATAGGTACCCATGCCAAAAATCACGTGGATCCGTTGCGGCGTGATTGAAGGACAAACCAACAAACAAACACACTTTCGCATTTATAATTTTAGGAAGTATGATGTTACAACTTGCCATAAAGGTATACACAGGTTCCATACTTACGCTTACGCTTCGTTACTTTAAAAAAAAATTCAAAAAAAAAATAAAAACCGACTTTAAAAACCACAAACACTAAAAAGTAAAAAATAATTTATTTTTCATCCCATGTATTCGAAAAGGACGACTTGGTTCGCCTTTATGTGCGCCCAAAGGTGGTGTTTTCTATAAGAAACTTTTAGCGGGCAGTAATGAGTTTTTAATCCTCTTTATACTCGTAAGTGCGCCGCAATTATCTTTGCCGCGCACTTATTGAATTTGGAACATCTTAGTGTTCAGCGCCAACGCAAATTGACGACCTCCGTGGCGCAGTGTTGAGCGCTGCCGTCTTAACGTGCGGAGGTCCAGGGTTCGATCCCCGGCAGAGTCAATTTAGGAATTTATAATTTCTGAATTTTAACTAACGAAAGAGCTATATACATATATAAAAAAAAAATAAAAAAAAAAAAAAAAAAAAAAATTAAATAAATATTATTATAAAGGCGAAAGTTTGGATGGATGTGTGGATGTATGGTGGTATGGATGTGTGTTACTCAATTACGCCCGAACGGCTGAACGGATCTGGATAAAATTTGGCACAGAGATAGATTTAAAAAAAAAAAAGATTAGATATACTTAGTATGGAAAAAGCACATATGCTTTTTATCCCGGGAAATTAAAGAGTTCCCGCGGGAACCAAATTTTCTCATACAGGGCGATGAAAAGTAGAGTGTATCATTCGGGCGCAAATATATTTTTGGCTCGGGCGACGTACTTTGAATCCCTCGCTACGTTCAGGATTCTACTAAAGAATCCCTCGCTACGCTCAGGATTCTACTCTAGAATCCCTCACTTCGTTCTGGATTCAAAAAAGCGCCCTCGCCGTAAAAATATTATTTTGCTCCCTTATAATACAATCTACTATTTCATCCCATGTATTCGAAAAGGACGACTTGGTTCGCCTATATGTGCGCCCAAAGGTGGTGTTTTCTATAAGAAACTTTTAGCGGGCAGGAATGAGTTTTTAATCCTCTTTATACTCGTAAGTGCGCCGCAATTATCTTTGCCGCGCACTTATTGAATTTGGAACATCTTAGTGTTCAGCGCCAACGCAAATTGACGACCTCCGTGGCGCAGTGTTGAGCGCTGCTGTTTTAACGTGCGGAGGTCCAGGGTTCGATCCCCGGCAGGGTCAATTTAGGAATTTATAATTTCTGAATTTTAACTAACGAAAAATTGTAATTAAATAAATATTATTATAAAGGCGAAAGTTTGGATGGATGTGTGGATGTATGGTGGTATGGATGTGTGTTACTCAATTACGCCCGAACGGCTGAACGGATCTGGATACAATTTGGCACAGAGATAGAATTTAAAAAAAAAAAAAAAGATTATAGTCTGGAAATAGCACATATGCTTTTTATCCCGGGAAATTAAAGAGTTCCCGCGGGAACCAAATTTTCTCATACAGGGTGATGAAAAGTAGAGTGTATCATTCGGGCGCAAATATATTTTTGGCTCGGGCGACGTACTTTGAACCCCTCGCTACGTTCAGGATTCTACTAAAGAATCCCTCGCTACGCTCAGGATTCTACTCTAGAATCCCTCACTTCGTTCTGGATTCAAAAAAGCGCCCTCGCCGTAAAAATATTATTTTGCTCCCTTATAATACAATCTACTATTTCGTACCACTTGCTCAAAAAAGTGACATTCTATGCCACAAAAAGCGAACATAACAATAGTCATTTTTAATCTGTTAAAAACAGGGAAAGAAAATTGTACTGAATTTCATTCATCCTCTAGGGGGAGAATGTGATTTAAATTTGGAATACTTACCGAAATGTATACTCTGTGTGTATACTGAACTACACGGCAGTCGTAATTCCTTCCTCCATGGAACTACATCTGTGTTTACACCATTGAGTTTGTATATAAAGCAACATCTTTTTGAAAAAGGAATACGCATTTATTAAATAAAATTGATTATTAAATAAAATGACGAAAACCGACGAGGCCGTATGAGCTTGATGCCTTTGCTTTTCCGACAAAAAAATATTAGTCTAGGAATTTGCCGCGTTTTTGTTTTCTTAAAATACATAGGTACATTTAAACGTTATTTGTAACTCTCTCTATCAATAATTGGACCAATGTTTCGAATGTTAACTTTTTAGTCCATTCATTTTAGATTCTTTCGCGGCAAAATTTATAATTTTTTGAAACCACTGTGGTTTTATACCTATGAGTGAGTACATTAAAAAACACAACTCTCCCCCCCCCCCTCCGGTGGTGGCTTCCCCCCTCCCCACCTTGAAAAGTGTGCCATTTTGCAGATTTCCTAGATTTTCAAGAAAACTATACAAGCTAGGACAAAACCGTCAAAGAGAACATTGTTCCTTAATAAATTACCTACAAATAAGTTTATAACAATTATTATGATAGGAGTTATAGTTTACAAGCTATGGTGCGTTAAAGTTGACTAAAAATCGCAGCTCAGTAAAATTAGCCAATTTTCAACATTTTATATGTATTCTGTAATCTCTAGAAAACTATTAGAGTTAGGCAAAAACTGTCAAAAGTAAAAATAAACACCATTTAATGACCTACAAAAAAATATTTAGTTCATAAAGATAGGACTAATAATTTCGCATATATATCCACGTATTGTATACGAAGAAAAATAAAAAAATTGTTAGAATCCAGTGTTATTTGCAATTTGCACAAAAACTATTAGAGCTAGGAAAAATCCTTCGAAGAGCAATTAATTTCATTAAATTACCTACAGAAAAATGTTATGGTTTATTTAGATAGGACCAATAGTTCGAAAAATATGACTACCTTTATTACATGAAAATTTTTTTTTTTCAAAAACCATGTATATATTTTGTAATTTTCACAGAAACTATTAGAACTAGGAAAAAAAATATCAGAAGCAAAAATGAACTTCATTAAATTACCTCCAAAATAGTTTTTAGTTTATTTTGACAGAACTAATAGTTTCGGAAATATTGCTGTCTAACTTGCATAAAAAAAGAAACCCTTGTAAAATCCGTAAATGTTTTTTGTAATTTCAAGAAGAAGTATTAGAGCTAGGAAAAAAGCTGTCAGGACTTAGGACAAAGATAATTAATTTACCTATAAAATAGTGTTTAGTTTATTTTGATAGGACAAATAGTTTTTGAAATATACCTTGCTATTTTGTAAGAACCGGTGGTAGTCATGTTGACTTAGCATAATAGTTGGAAATTAACCCCTAAATAAATAACGTTTTTTTTTATTTTAGGCCCAAATGATGCCATACTTCCTCCCCACTCCCCCAACCCCCCTCCCCCCTCCCCTCTCTCAAACATCTCGCCGATTGTGCTTTGATTTTAACTTTGAATAAATTAAAAAAAACTTTAAGATAAACACATATTATCTAATGCCCCCTTTTTAGGGTTCCGTAGCCAAATGGCAAAAAACGGAACCCTTATGGATTCGTCATGTAAGTATCTAATTCTAGCTTGCAGTTACGTAGTTTTTTCCGTGGTGTCACCTGAATCAGGGTTCAGGCTGAAAATCAGCGTTGTATGGTTAGTGCTTGCACTGAGCATACAGCATTATGCTGAGCCTGGGCCATTTTTCGGGCTGTGCCATGCGTGACACGGTTTCATCCCTGCGCCTCAACGTTGCTGTTTAGATTTTAGATCTTGTTCAGATCGTTGAGGAGCAGGGCTGATCTACCTCTGTAGGTAGGTAGGTATACTTGTAATGTATGGCACAATTTGAAAATAAATGCTTTTTCTTTCTTTCTTTTCTTTCTTTCTTTCATGTCTGTCTGTCTGTCCGTCCGTATGTCACAGCCACTTTTTTCCGAAACTATAAGAACTATACTGTTGAAACTTGGTAAATAGATGTATTCTGTGAACCGCATTAAGATTTTCACACAAAAATAGAAAAAAAAGCAAAAAATTTTGGGGGTTCCCCACACTTAGAACTGAAACTCAAAAATTTTTTTTTCATCAAACCCATACGTGTGGCGTATCCATGGATAGGTCTTCAAAAATGATATTGAGGTTTCTAATATCATTTTTTTCTAAACTGAATAGTTTGCGCGAGAGACACTTCCAAAGTGGTAAAATGTGTGTCCCCCCCCTGTAACTTCTAAAATAAGAGAATGATAAAACTAAAAAAAATATGTGATGTACATTACCATGCAAACTTCCACCAAAAATTTGTTTGAACGAGATCTAGTAAGTAGTTTTTTTTTAATAATTTAAAACTTACTTCAGGTTTGTACGGAACCCTCGGTGCGCGAGTCCGACTCGCACTTGGCCGGTTTTTTTATGCTAAAATGACTGGACTACAAGTGCAACAATGGCGAGGAAAAGTGTTGAGTCTAGAAAACTGGGACTGGAAAAAAACAACTTTTTTCGCCCATACATACTACAAAGTCACCAGTTCCAGCATCGAGCTGATCTGATGATGGAACCAGGAGGTGGATAGGGGAACTCTTCAATGATTAGCAGTAAGGAGTATGGGCTCAATTGGTTTGTTTTAAAGATTCCAAGCGTGTTTTTGAACTAATTTAAGGCTTATTTTACTGAGCTGCGAATTTTAGTCAACTTTAACGCACCATAGCTTGTAAACTATAACTCCTATCATAATAAATGTTATGAACTTATTTGTAGGTAATTTATTAAGGAACAATACTCTCTTTGACAGTTTTGTCCTAGCTTGCATAGTTTTCTCGAAAATCTAGGAAATCTGCAAAATGGCACACTTTTCAAGGCGGGGAGGGGGGAAGCCACCACCGGAGGGGGTGGGAGAGTTGTGTTTTTTAATGTACTCACTCATAGGTATAAAACAACAGTAGTTTCAAACAATTATTAATTTTGCCGTTTTCCCCATACATTGAAATCTAGAATGAATGGACTATTTTACTTTTAATTTGCTTTTGACTTTTTACTTTTTGACGACCTCCGTGGCGCAGTGTGTAGCGCTGTTGTCTTAACGTGCGGAGGTCCCGGGTTCGATCCCCGGCAGGGTCAATTTGGGAATTTATAATTTCTGAATTTTCCCTGGTCTGGCCTGGTGGGAGGCTTCGGCCGTGGCTAGTTACCACCCTACCGGCAAAAACGTGCCGCCAAGCGATTTAGCGTTCCGGTACGATGCCGTGTAGAAACCGAATAGGGGGATGGGTTTAATATAGCTGCCATGCCCCTAACAGGTTAGCCCGCTACCATCTTAGACTGCATCATCACTTACCATCAGGTGAGAGTCAAGGGCTAACTTGTAGTGGATAAAAAAAAAATTGTAATTTTTTTTAATAAATGCTTATCTCATATTATTATTGTGTTAATTTTTTCGCAAATGGTACGAAAAGTAGAGTATTTTCCTCGGTGATAAAGCTGTCTTAGTCTTGGGTGAACTTAAATCCCTCGCTACACTCAGGACTCGTCTTAAATCACTCGCTTCGCTCGTGATTTAAGTTTTTAACACCCTCGCTACGCTCGGGAGTAAACCTCGAGTCCTTCGTTACGCTCGCGATTTAAATCGTCACCCGCGACAGAAGACACTGCTTTATCCCCTTGGTTAATAATCTACTATTATTATGTCTGTAGTTAATGTAGTTCTATAATAACATTTTTTGGAGTCGGTACCAATTAGCCGCATGAACTGTCTACCTACTCTTCATTATTGTTTGATTGTTGACGTGACTCCACATTGGCACCGACTCCAAAAAATGTTATTAGAGAACTACAATAACTCTTGTCTATAGGTAGGTACATAATAAATTAAATTATTTTTTACTTTTTAGTGTTTGTGGTTTTTGAAGTCGGTTTTTATTTATTTTTTTAAATTTTTTTATTTCACAATTTTTAGTGGCCCCACTGTTTTAAAATATAGGGTGTAACTAGAACGAGATATGCTATGCATGGTTAAAACATACTGTTTACAAAACTATCACACTGATCGCGAGCAATTTACTCTTATCCATTGAGGAATTCCGTTCTCCATCTCCGGAGATATTCATCAGATCTTCACCAAATTGAAATGGAACCACCTCTGAAGTATGACCTACCAAACAAAAAAAAATTTATCAAAATCGGTTCATAATTGGCGGAGAAATCGCGTAACAAAGATACAAAAAAAAAACATACAGTCGAATTGAGAACCTCCTCCTTTTTTTGAAGTCGGTTAAAAATGCAGTGTTCGAATACTGCTAGGTACTTAGGTACGTTTTGCGAACGAAATTTTTAACAGTGTGTCCCGCGATTACTCTTTATTTTTCGGGATAAAAAGTAGCTTGTATTATCCCAGACTATAGGTAATCTAACTAGGTATCTAGGTGCCAAACATCCAGATCCGTTCAGCCGTTCTGGTGTGAAAGAGTAACAAACATTAGGTCGCCTATCGCCCGCGTAATCAAATGAAAGTAGACTTATAAAATATACCTATTTGCCTAATTTATCTACCTAAGTATATATTTTCCTGCTATAGGAATGTTCCATTGTTATCCTTACCAATATTATAAACGCGAAAGTGTGTATGTATGGATGTTTGTTACTCTTTCACGCCAGAACGGCTGAACGGATCTGGATGAAATTTGGCACAGTCAGAGATAGATAGTCTGGGATAACACATAGGCTACTTTTTATCCCGAATAATCCCCTTTAATCCCACTAGTTCAACTGATTAGTTCAACCGTTGAACTAGTGTTTTTTTTTCCCAGCAGTTAAAAAAAAAAATCCCAGCGGTATAAATAGCTAAACTCACCGAAACTGATAACATAAAATCTAATCCAAATTAACTATTACAATCCTACTTTAATTATTAAATTTCACGGATTCCAATATACCTATGAATGAAACAATAATAATAATTATTACCTACGGTGAGCTCAACTACATACCTACTTATTCACAGTAGTTATACGACACACTTGACATTGAGCTATGAACATAGCTAGTGGGATTTTATTTTACTTTTTATTAAGTACGAAGAAGCCGAGGCCGCACCGGAATGGAGTGTTATCAAACAAAAAAGATTTTTGTTATGATTACACTAGGTCCGGCTCTGCTTCATGTACATGAAGCCTAAAAGATCTGGATTAGCTTATGAAGGAATCTACAGAAATAAAAATACTGATTATAATCAACAGCTATTTATTGCAATGAGATTGGAATGCTTACATAAATGTTTTAATATTTGGTTAAACTGAACTCAATTTAGAAATATTATTAGCAATAATTATTGAATGTTGACATGTTTATATTGTTTAATTGCCGCCACGAAGACGCAGAACCAAATGAAGAGTTGACTCTTTTTGGATATTGTAGTCCGACAGGGTGCGGCCATCTTCCAGCTGCTTGCCAGCAAAGATCAAACGCTGCTGATCAGGTGGGATTCCCTCTTTGTCTTGAATCTTTGCCTTCACGTTTTCAATAGTGTCAGATGCTTCTACTTCAAGTGTGATTGTCTTTCCAGTGAGGGTCTTCACAAAGATTTGCATACCACCACGCAGACGCAATACCAAGTGAAGGGTGGACTCTTTTTGGATGTTGTAGTCTGACAGGGTGCGTCCATCTTCCAGCTGCTTGCCGGCAAAAATCAAACGTTGCTGGTCTGGTGGGATTCCCTCCTTGTCTTGAATCTTTGCCTTAACATTTTCGATGGTGTCCGATGCTTCTACTTCAAGGGTGATCGTCTTCCCAGTGAGGGTCTTCACAAAAATTTGCATACCACCACGCAGACGCAATACCAAGTGAAGGGTAGACTCTTTTTGGATATTGTAGTCCGACAGGGTGCGGCCATCTTCCAGCTGCTTGCCAGCAAAAATGAGACGTTGCTGGTCTGGTGGGATTCCTTCCTTGTCTTGAATCTTTGCCTTAACATTTTCGATGGTGTCCGATGCTTCGACTTCAAGTGTGATAGTCTTCCCAGTGAGGGTCTTCACAAAGATCTGCATGCCACCACGCAGACGCAATACCAAGTGTAGGGTAGACTCTTTTTGGATGTTGTAATCTGACAGAGTGCGTCCATCTTCCAGCTGCTTGCCGGCAAAGATCAAACGTTGCTGGTCTGGTGGGATTCCCTCCTTGTCTTGAATCTTTGCCTTAACATTTTCGATGGTGTCCGATGCTTCCACTTCAAGTGTGATTGTCTTCCCAGTGAGGGTCTTCACAAAGATTTGCATACCACCACGCAGACGCAAAACCAAGTGAAGGGTAGACTCTTTTTGGATATTGTAGTCCGACAGGGTGCGGCCATCTTCCAGCTGCTTGCCGGCAAAGATCAAACGTTGCTGGTCTGGTGGGATTCCCTCCTTGTCTTGAATTTTTGCCTTTACGTTTTCAATAGTGTCTGATGCTTCCACTTCAAGTGTGATTGTCTTTCCAGTGAGGGTCTTCACAAAGATTTGCATACCACCACGCAGACGCAATACCAAGTGTAGGGTTGATTCCTTTTGGATATTGTAGTCAGACAGAGTGCGGCCATCTTCCAACTGTTTGCCTGCAAAAATTAACCGTTGCTGGTCTGGTGGGATTCCCTCCTTGTCTTGAATCTTTGCCTTAACATTTTCGATGGTGTCCGATGCTTCGACTTCAAGTGTGATAGTCTTCCCAGTCAGGGTCTTCACAAAGATCTGCATGCCACCACGCAGACGCAATACCAAGTGTAGGGTAGACTCTTTTTGGATATTGTAGTCAGACAGAGTGCGGCCATCTTCCAACTGTTTGCCTGCAAAAATTAACCGTTGCTGGTCTGGTGGGATTCCCTCCTTGTCTTGAATCTTTGCCTTCACATTTTCTATGGTGTCGGATGCTTCCACCTCAAGTGTGATGGTCTTCCCTGTAAGGGTCTTCACAAAGATTTGCATACCACCACGCAGACGCAATACCAAGTGAAGGGTTGACTCCTTTTGGATATTGTAGTCAGACAGGGTACGGCCATCTTCCAACTGCTTGCCAGCAAAGATCAAACGCTGCTGGTCTGGTGGGATTCCCTCTTTATCTTGAATCTTTGCCTTAACATTTTCGATGGTGTCTGATGCTTCCACTTCAAGTGTGATTGTCTTTCCTGTGAGGGTCTTCACAAAAATCTGCATACCACCACGAAGACGGAGAACAAGATGTAGTGTGGACTCTTTTTGGATATTGTAGTCAGACAGGGTGCGGCCATCTTCCAGCTGCTTGCCAGCAAAGATCAAGCGCTGCTGATCTGGTGGGATTCCCTCTTTGTCTTGAATCTTTGCCTTTACGTTTTCAATAGTGTCTGATGCTTCCACTTCAAGTGTGATTGTCTTTCCAGTGAGGGTCTTCACAAAGATTTGCATACCACCACGCAGACGCAATACCAAGTGTAGGGTTGATTCCTTTTGGATATTGTAGTCAGACAGAGTGCGGCCATCTTCCAACTGTTTGCCTGCAAAAATTAACCGTTGCTGGTCTGGTGGGATTCCCTCCTTGTCTTGAATCTTTGCCTTAACATTTTCGATGGTGTCCGATGCTTCGACTTCAAGTGTGATAGTCTTCCCAGTCAGGGTCTTCACAAAGATCTGCATGCCACCACGCAGACGCAATACCAAGTGTAGGGTAGACTCTTTTTGGATATTGTAGTCAGACAGAGTGCGGCCATCTTCCAACTGTTTGCCTGCAAAAATTAACCGTTGCTGGTCTGGTGGGATTCCCTCCTTGTCTTGAATCTTTGCCTTCACATTTTCGATGGTGTCTGATGCTTCCACTTCAAGTGTGATTGTCTTTCCAGTGAGGGTCTTCACAAAAATCTGCATACCACCACGAAGACGGAGAACAAGATGTAGTGTGGACTCTTTTTGGATATTGTAGTCTGACAGGGTGCGGCCATCTTCCAACTGCTTGCCGGCGAAGATCAAACGCTGCTGGTCTGGAGGAATTCCCTCTTTGTCCTGGATTTTTGCTTTTACATTTTCAATAGTGTCTGATGGCTCTACCTCAAGAGTGATAGTTTTACCGGTCAGAGTCTTCACAAAGATCTGCATACCACCGCGCAGACGGAGCACAAGATGCAGAGTGGACTCCTTTTGAATGTTGTAGTCTGACAGGGTGCGCCCATCTTCTAGTTGCTTGCCAGCGAAGATCAAACGCTGCTGGTCTGGTGGGATTCCCTCCTTGTCTTGGATCTTTGCCTTCACATTTTCGATGGTGTCAGATGGCTCAACTTCCAAAGTGATGGTTTTACCAGTGAGTGTTTTCACAAAAATTTGCATTTTGATATCTGTAACAAGAAAGGGAATATTGAGGAAAATGTTGATTTGGTTTTGTTTAGGATGAATAAACAAAGACAAACTGCGAACAATTCGAAAATCCCGAAGACAAAGAACAAAGAAAGATCTCGATAACAAAATGGCGTTACTATTGAGCTGACACGCAATTCGACGCAATGCGCAATAGATATTGATTAAAAACTCACCGATTAGACTACGAAGTATTTATATCGTTAAAAATCTTATTTTATTTATCACACGTTAGAAATAATTCTAATTCCTTCTATACAATTAGACAAACAAAGGAATAGAACTGACTAAAATTATTTCGCCTCACAAAAATTCAAGAATATCACAAAATGAAATGACGAAAAATTTTTAGTTGGATTTCCTTTTAAAGAGAAAATTGTCTATGATTTTGAGCTGTTGCATGTCATCGTTCGTTCAATCATTCACCAACAATTAATCACCAACTTGTTGATTGGTTGGTAGTTTGGCCAAATGTGAGTCAACGCCCAAGTCAACCTTGTAGAGCTGTGGCTCTTTTATTATATTCTGTGGATTTTTCATTGTCAAGTCAAATGTCAAACGTATGTCAAATCTATTTTCTTTTTGTCAATTTTGTCTGACTAGTATTGGACGGGCGTATTGAAAATTTTAATTCTTTCTATCAGTGTCCCCACCTTAGGGTATTTTCCCCTAGATTTAGGGGATTTTTGAACACTTAGGGGCTTTTTTAGGGTATACAATTATTTAGGGAAATTTTTAGGGGAAAAAAATTTATTAGGGAATTTTTTAGGGAAAGTTTCAACTTTCGGTTCGAATCGGTGCAGGTGACTGCGTGTATCTGAACGTAACTTGGTGTGCCGATGTTACCCATGGAAGTAGGAATCAAGGAATTACGACTATGATGTTACATTTCTCTATGGCTAGTACCAAACAAAATATATTTTTCTCTTTCGCGCTCATAGAATTGTGTACGTGGAAAGAAGAGATGTCGAATACGAATAAAGCTGCTTTATGTGTGCGAGGTAAACTGGTTTTTATGGATTTATACGTTAAGGTTTAGGTACTCTTGTTTGTTTGACTTGGTTGGTTTGACTGTCAGTGTTTTTAATCTAGGTAGTGTGTTTTTCGCTTGTTCCAAATGTAGGTAGTTACGCTGTGCACCATTGTCCTATGACAATGTAGGACAATGATGCCATGTTAACCATGGGTCATTTATAGAGGACTCCTCTATAAATGATCTATGGTTAACATAGTTCAAAAAGCTGATGATTGATGATGAGAATTCTTTTCAAAATCCTCATAGATTTGTGGTAGGCATGTTGGCTGCTTATTTAGATCTTCACCTTAATAATTGGTCAAAAATTATCTGATGGTAGTGTACTTCTTACATATTATATAATACGTACCTATGGTACAGATGGTATTGATTTAGTAGTTTTTTTTTTTTTAGTTTAATATATTAAAAAAAAGTTAAATAAAAGTTTAATGCACTTTTATTTGTGTTTTATTCTTAGAATAAATTTTTTAGGGGAAAACATTTTGAAAAGTGCTTATTTTAGGGGAATTTCACGAGGAGTTAGGGGAAAACCTAAATCAGAGGGTGGCAACACTGCTTTCTATCGCAATTATTTCTGCTTTTTGTAATAATCGACTCTCTGAAGTATATTTGATAAGTAGTTAATGCATTAAATCGTTTATTTATCGTATAGGATGCAGTATTTGTAATTGTTAGAATCGTATTAAATTTCCTTTTATTCTGTTTCTGCCGTAAACACTTTTGGATATCCTCTAAATAAAAATAATAATATAACTAATACTTGTGTCGTGAATTATGTATGAGTCATTTTGTTTTATCATACAAATATAAGGATTGAAGGATTTTAGTAGTCAGTGATAATAATGGCTGATTTGATTCGTGCAATGGGTGCGCCAATCGGACCCCCTTTAAAGGATAAGTTGGGTTCGCCATCGACGGAGTCCGAGGACGGTGGTGGTGATTTAGCAGAATTGACAGCTGATTTAGAACTGGACGAAGCTGATGGACCAAGTACTAATGGTAATCTATACTAATATAGGTACTAATACTTATTATGTGAAAGTTTGGATGGATCTGGATATATGAATGTTTGTTACTCAATCACGCCAGAACGGCTGAACAGATTTGGATGAAATTTACCACAGAGATAGATTATAGTCTGGAATAGCACATAGACTATTTTTTATCCTGTAAAATGAAAGACTTCCTGCAGGAACCTACAAACCTCAATCCTCACGGATGAAGTCACGGGCAACAGATATTTACCTTATGTGGTTGGTGGTTTTGCATAAGATTAAAACCTATCAAGTTTTTTTTTCTGTAACAACACAAAGTCAAAGTGCAGAAACGGACCCACAACTTTAGATATTATCATATTTTAAGAAATCACCAAGATATATTTGTCTAGTGTTAAAAATCTGACAGTACAATTATTAGTTTTTTTCCTAGGTGAGAGACAGGCAGTCCTAGCTCCTCCTGAAACCGAGTGGTACCATGGACGTCTGGACAGATACACATCAGAAGAGAGACTCTGGGCTGCTAGTAAACAAGGCAGTTACTTGGGTGAGGCATTTATTTTCAAGCAAAATATTATTTTTCTTACTAAGGATAATATGAATCTATGTTCAAATCTACACTAACATAGTAACTGTGAATGTGACTGTTACCTTATCACAGCTCAACTGCTGAAATATGCTTGAGGTAATTTCGCACAGATTTCGTTATAGTACAATATACAGTAGTACTATAAACAGTAATAGTTTTATATAAGTATATAGTTGTTTTCCTCTCCATTTTTCTCTATCAAAACTAGGTATTGCAATAAAAATAATTCAAAAATGTTTGTGATTTTACTGTCAAGACTTTGATCGGCCACATTTGTCAAAAGTATTGGGAGACTTTCATGCCCGTTTGCACTAAACTTAGGAATCGCCTAATTTCCTGCCCAACTTGTTTAGGCTTATCCTAGCGTTTAAAAAGCTTGCACTAACCTTAGGCCATTCCTAAATCCACTTAGGAGATGCCTAACTTTATGAGCCCGATTAGTAAGTGCCCAAGCGTTAGGCGATACTTAAGTTGAATTTTTTGTAGTCTGTGGACCATTTTGTTGTCATTAATTATTGGTCTCACGGTTGATATGTACCTACTCTGTGGTTGATAGGTATCACAACCACAGAGTACCTACATTGTTATTGTGATTGTTATTTAGGTAGAACACTACACTGATCACAAGCAAATGGCACAAGATTTATTAGATTCTTTCTCCTTCTTTCTCATTATGTCACCACTGGAATTGTGAATTTGGGTGATTTTTGCCCAAGCCTGGTCTTTCTCTTTATTTGATGCAGTATTGTGTGCTGTTACTTTGGAAATAATGCACTGCCCCTCTTCGCACAACAACCGTACAAACCGCAACTTCTCCTCTGCCGTAAAATTGGCAGTTCTTTTTCGTTTATTTATTTGTCTTTCCATTTTAATTGCTGATTTATAAAATCCCGTAAAATAAATAACCTTCAACTCCACGTACATAATGTCACCTGTGCAATATATAAACCAATAAAATAAAATACACCAATGTTTTAGCTTTTGTCTCTATTCAACTCATGCCTGAGGTTATGACAAGATAAGGTAAAAAAATATTCTAGTGTTTACATTACTTTGCAAGATATATTTTTTTAAAAAAACCATAAACAATCATTCATTCCATTCGTTCCTAGAGATGCCTAACTAGGCAATGCTTAAGTTACGACACAGCAAGGACAAGACTGTCAGTGCAAACGAATTTTTTTGCTAGGCCGTTCTTAAGCCTAGGTGTATCTTAACTAGGACAAGCCTAACTTGAGTTTAGTGCAAACGGGCATCACAATCATTGAAAATGTTCAAATGTGCGAGAGAGAGGCAAAGTCTGCATAGCATGGCCCATCAAAAAATTCCCATATTCTGATTTTTAAATCACCTTAGTAAATCCACACATGAAATTGTGTGTATCAGCTAATGTTCATATAGATATAATATCTAATGTTTATATCAATTAGCCACATATTTATTCAGGGCACTACATACAAATCATAAGAACTATAATTTGTTTTTCATAATAATATATTATTAATTTGTCTTCTATAAATGATGTATTTAATACCTGAGTGAAGGAGTGTATGAATAATACTGAACAAAAACTGAACTAATACTGAACAAAAACGAAAATAATACTGAACTGTTTTTATATTAACTGTTTTTATGTAATTTGTTTTCAGATATATTTATAAATACTTATCTGATAATATTATTTCAAAAGTTTTATCATTCTGTATTCATTTGAATATATCAATAACTTTCACTTTGAAGTCCATGTTTTGTCTGCTGCATTGTTGAGTCATTATCTCATTAAAGCTTAACTTTGTTTACTATAAGAAGTTAAACAATGGACAGTGCTTCACAGATTGTTACTATTGTGCATATAAAATTTAAATGTAGGGTTACCTTGATAATTTTTATTATCAAGGTAACCCTACATTTAAATTTATAGCTGTAGTAGTTATTCAATTGTCAAGCGAGTTCTATCTTTACTTTTCATATATTCTAAGAATGTTTATACAATATAATTTACTGATCTTTGAGCCAGAGTATGAATATTAAATAAGAAAACTCTTTGCAGTTCGTGAAAGTGATCGTAAGCCGGGGTCTTACGTGCTGAGTTATTTAGGACGTACTGGAATAAATCATTTCAGGTATCTGTACAAAATATAATTACATATTTTGTTTGTCATATCAGTCTTATTGGATTTGTCATTATGTAGTGTAGGAACAGTGTAGCATGTAACTCACTTATAATTTTTTGTCTATAGAATAACTGCAGTATGTGGTGACTACTATATTGGGGGTCGGCAGTTCGATTCCTTGACCGAGCTAGTGGGGTTTTATAGTCACTGCTCTGATCTTTTAAAGCGCGAGCGTTTGGTTGAACCGGTGCCGCCGCCTGAACCTGTGAATGATAAGAAGGTACATTTTTACGCAAGTTTCTACGAGATTGAATGTACGTTGCTTGAAAGTCGAAAGCATAGGTAACGCGTAGATAAACACAATTTTTATGGCTCAGCTTTAGAATACATACCGCGGAGTTTGGACGTTCACATATTTTTTTACAGAAAAACTCTGATGTGGTAAGCCTTGCACTAAAATATTTTATGTCGGAAACTAAATATTTTACGTCGGAAACTAATACTTTTCGAGAAATAATTTTTTGAAAATTCGCAATTCTTCACCACTTTTTACTATTTCGTACGACATTTGCCATAGATTGTACCATAGACTAAAGACTCGTTGGCGTTTGAGTACCTAAACTGTGATTAAAATCCGTTCTATGGACGTTATTGGACGTTTTTTTCTAATCATTCGAATAAAACCATAGAAATAGGAAGACTACAGTCGTAATTCCCATGGAATTATCTTCCTATTTCTATGGTAATTCCTAATTCCATGAATAAAACACAGAGTTTAAAGGTTATAGGTATAATTAAGAATTAACTAAAAAGGTATAAAGGTAGGTTATTAAATGTATATTTAGGTACTTTTGATCACAAAACCGAATCGGCACGCCCCGACTCCACGCAGTCTTGTCTGCCCTGCCCCTAGAGTGTTTTTTTTAAGCGCGAAGCCAGAAGCGAGTCTTCTGGCGTAGCCCATTCCATTTCAGAAATTAACCTTTTCCACTACCTAAAACAAAAGATATAAGGGTAGGTTAAAGTAGGTGTAATTACAAGATATAAAGGTAATACCCCCTCCTTCTCCCTCCCTCACCCCTCCCTCCCACCCTCCAAGCTACTTTTACCCAATCTCCGTCAACTATCAGTGTTAGGCAGGAAATTTGAGAACCTAACCTCAAAATTAAAAAACTATTAGGTTCCTACAAGTTTGGCTTGGAGGGGGAGTAGACACCCTCCCCCCCCTCCCCCTCGCCCCCCCCCCCCCTCTCCCCCCCCCCCTCGCGGTATGTATACTAAAGCCCAACCATTTTTATTTGTTTTAAATTAAATGTGCACTATATTTTCACTCCTTTATTGGCACTGAAAACATAATTGCATTCATAAACTGGTGCCATGTAAATGCAACCATTGAAATTTTCATAGTATGGTGTTTTTAATAATAATTAGTTAAACTGGTTTTATAAATGTTAAAAACATAGTCTTAAGAATCATCAATGTCAAGAAAAGGCTCTGTTAATTTTATCAAATTGCATTCCGTATCCAGTGCTATGTTGTTAATAGTAGATTAGTAGCCAAGGGCTGTAAGGCATCAATTGCAGCCCGAGATATTTAGGCGCACGAGCGCAGGGAGGGCGCCTATAGTTCGAGGGTGCAATTGATGCTTACACCCGAGCTAACTACTCTGCTTTACATCTCGATTGTGAGGTAAAGTAGGTCCTTATTACCCCCAAATGGAGCTTGTAGGTGACCAATTAGCGCTCGAGGGTAATAATGTAGCTAGAAAAGCCCAAGGGCGGTAAGTAATTTAAAAAAAAAACTCTTCACTCTTTCAAAAAGTTCGCGTACATCTAACCATCATACTTTTTTTAATTACTTACCGCCCTAGGGCTTTTCTAGCTACATTATTACCCTAGAGCGCTAATTGGTCACCTACAAGCTCCATTTGGGGGTAATAAGGACCTACTTACCGAATATGAGAGATGTAAAATCTCTATTTTGCTATTTGTGTTCTTATAGCGCGTAGTGGCGATTTTGCCATACACCAAGATGCCGGACACGGATGAGTTGACCTTCCAGAAGGGCGATATATTCTTCGTGCATAACGACATGGGCGACGGCTGGCTATGGGTCACTGCGCACAGGTATGACCTCCACTTTACCGAGTTCTACATATTACGTGTTTACAGTGCCTAGAGTTTGAAAGCCAAATAACTAGTAAAGCAATGACAGGATCACAGGACTATAGGTTACGTAGTTAGACCAAAAAAATTCAAGTCTTTTTTATGATTTTTTTTCACGATCATCGAACGCATTATCTTGGTCGAATATAACAGGTTAGTTAGTTATTGGTCTCACAATAGTATGATGACTCGATAAGTAATGATTTTGAAATAGCAGCAGGGAATATGTAAAACAATTTCTGTATTACTTTAGTACATACACTGAATTTTTTTTTTTTTTTTTTCATAATTTTAATATTACACTTACGTAACGCGTAACGTATAGTGCGCTTTTAGCAAAGAGGATTTTGGTAAATCTTTTTTCGAAGCTATCCTAGTTTTTGGATGCTTGTACATTTTTACTAAGGTTCCTCCATTACCATACCAAAGCAAAAGTAATGGGGAAGAAGAATAAAATTGATTAATACAGGCATGCGAACATTTTTTTATTTGAAATAAATTACTACCATCTATGTAAGTTTTACTACAAGAAAGTTACCACTACAACAAAACCCATGTTCTATAAATGTAACAAAGTTTCTATAAACTACATAAAAAAATTATCTAATCTATTAAATCTGCACGAGAAAAACCTAAGGAAAGTCTCGCTCGTATGCACATACTCATTTAAATATTATGTTATGAAGAATTATGTATACAGATGCCAAGCGTAACGATTGTACGATAAAAACTATATACCGGGCCTGATACTACCTTTCTATTATCCTTTTAAATTCAAAAATCACTATGAAAGTACGTATAATTTACAGCATACCTAATCTGTTTTAAATTGTTTACTGAATGCAAAATTTAAATACAATAATCAACTTTTTAGTCAAATGCACCACTGATAATATGTTGATATATACCAATATATCAACATTTAATTTGAAAGTTGATTATTGTATTGAAATTTTAATAATATATGTTGACACATTGGTATATTTCAACATATTATCATCTTACAGCTGGGTATTATAAAGCCTTCTTTAGAACGTACAATACGTTACGTACACTCAACATTACGTTGAGTGTACCCCGTAAAATAAATTAGGAAAACCGTAAAATTAATAATTATTATATGAGGAACCTACCTGATATAATATAGATACCAATATACATTCTTAGTTCTTACCATTACATCAAATCGAATCCCATATAATACGACTATCCGTGTCGTGCATCGACATCGTATCGGATCATGTAGGTAGGTAGACTAGGTACCTATTATGAGTAACATCTTATTACAGATAAAAAAGTATGCGAAAAGTTTCTGCGATTGTGTTTGGTTGGGAGTCAATTCACAATGTAATTTTTTTTCTGCTTCCTACATTTGTTTTGTCTGCTCTTTAATAACATATAATTCAATGGCTCTTTAGAAACAATTCGCCTTAATATAACGGGTGTTACCGATCTTTTCCTGTTAACATTTAACAGTGCGTAACTCCTGTATAGTTAAATGAAAAACCTAAGTTTTAAATCGATACTCTAATAATAATAATTGCGGATTTTAGTTTGCAATATTTTTTTACACTTATTGCACTTTCGGCTTATGTGTTTGCCCTATGCATCGACCATACAACTAATAGAATCCTCATATAGGGCAAACACTTTCAGACAACACATCTTAATTAGACTTAATAGGTCTTATATAATTCCACGCCCTTGTAACAAAACCTACCGAGTTATTTAAATAATAATTAGAGTATATCGATAATTAATTATCGATAAATAATTATTAGGAGTTAGGACCCCATCCCATTTGATTTATGATTTTTTTGACCTTGAGTAGACCAATCAGCGTTTAGTACCCCGCGCCCGCTTACTTGAGTCATTTGACTGAATTGTTTGCATCACGAAAGCATAGTAATTAGGCGTCTATTGGTTGTGTGGTCGATGGCCCTATGCCTAGGCCTGCACTGCGAAAAAAAAAGTTTTCATGTAATTTTTAATGAACCATTAGTCATCACTACTACAATATTTTTATGATGTTCCCTCACCTCGTTCTAATTAAAATATTCTGGCATAGTCTTAGTAAGTAGTTATTCATGAGGTCATGGTAGGTCAAGTAGAACAGTCAAGGTAGGATGATCACAAGGTCCCCTTTGCATATATAGTGCAACAATGTTTACATACACTTCATATGCTTATTAAATTTTATTATTAGGATATATTTAAATGGGGAATTATAAAACGAGCGAATAAAAATAGTACATTACACATCTAGGGCAGTAAAATAAGAAATGTCTCAGATCACATGTAATTGTTGTCCGAGGCGAAGCCGAGGTCAATAAACATGTGATCTGAGGCTTTCTTATTTACTGCCCGTGGTGTGTATACTATTTTTCTCCTCGACGGAGGCGGAAAGCGGCATTTTCGTTTAGCGCAGCGGGAGGAAAATTGACGCTTTCCGCCCGGAGGTGAGAAAAACAATTTGCGACTGATGATGATACTGTTTTAATAACTTGAGCGGTATGAATTTGAGTAAGCGAAAAATTAACTAAACTAACGACGAATATTGATTAATAATAAAATCCAGAACGAGCTTACAAAAAGTGGATTGTGATTAATCCATTTCAGATATTAAAATTTTATCCGAGCGACTACATTACTGTGAGCGACTGGAAATACAGAGAGTAATACATAAGTGTCAAAACTCAAAAGTTTAGGTTAGGTTAGGGTTGAACATGAATATCCAGGTAGGGCACTACCTGGATATTCTTAGGTTATAGACTTAGGTTCTTATGGGGTTAACATACCAAACTTAAGTAATATTTTTTTTTTTTTAAATGTGAGCTCATTAATATACTCTGCTCATTAGTGTATTTTTCAAAGTGGTTTTTGTATTCGAAACAATTCATTTAAGATAAAATGCCGCTCAGTAAAAAAATACATTTGCCAAATATTGAAACAAATGCAGGACGTAACGTTGACACTCAAACAAATATTAGGTCGCTCAAATATTATGAAGCTGCTCATTTTGTATTTTAAGTAACTCAAATTAATGTTTGTAAGTTGCTGTTCTGTTGATTTCTCGTCACTCGCAGTCAGTCGCTCACTTAGTAATTCTTTAACCCAAATTAATTAATTTTGACACTTAAAACTGTAATTTACAGTCACTCGTTTAATTGCTACCCTATTTAAATTATGTTAAAAGAGAATGCCCGATTCTGCCCCACCCATTTTCATAATTTACACAAAATGTAAACTTTTTAAAATTATCTTAGGGAATTATGACCACGTATGATTTAATAATTATTGATGAAACACTTGCGGTTTAAAAATGTAAAAAAAAAGTAATTCAACACGTCCCTCGTCTACTTCCTATTTCTTCTCTTCGGTCACAAGTAGTTACCAGTGACCAGTTGCCCACTTTCTCTGTAGGGACCACTAAAGCCAGGCAAAGTCTTTTCGCGAAGAGATCAGACTACTCGTATGTGCCCCACACATTGCAGCTTAAGCTAAGTGACTGATCGAGCTATGTTGATTTGGTCTGGTTCTCCAATACGGATTTCATTTTCTTTGATCGCGTACGGATCAATATACAAGCAATCAGCCATTATTTTATTTTTGTTCCCAACAGAACGGGTGAGCAAGGAATGATCTTCAGAGAGCTAGTTGAGGACCTAGATCCATCAATCGACCCGAACACCGTCTTCTCCTGGTTCCACCCGAACTGTACCAAGAGCGAAGCGGTCGATATGCTGGTCAAAGCTGGACCAGGAAGTTTTCTAGTCAGGTACGTTACTATGTAAACATAAATAATCAGATCGACCGTCCATTTGGAAGTCATATCGTTATTCAACATTATTAACATTCACATAGCCCAATCTAGTGAAAAAGGCCAAAATCCATTATTGCAGAAAGAATATCATCAATTGAGACTATACCAATCATTGATGCCGGATTTACCTATTGTAGCTGTATTATCAATACTGGTATTGAATACCAACAAATTCAATAACCAGTATCTTACATTTTCAGGCCCTCAGATAATTCTCCCGGAGACTACTCTTTGTTCTTCCACATCAACAACCAAATCCAAAGGTTCAGAATTGAGAAAAAGGGGGTGCGTTATTTAATGGGAGGCAGGACGTTCGAATGTCTGGACGCGGTCATCAACCGGTACAGGAAAGAGCAGATCGTTGAGGGGCACACACTTGGACAGCCTGTAAGTATCCATGTCTCTTTCCGGCTTGAAGGACCATAAATACTTAACAAAATAGTGAACGTAACAACATATTATATAACAATGTAGAGAACTCTAGGTAACGGTTTCAACCAATCAAGGAGATATTGCTTATAATATTGAAACTTACTATTAATATTATCAACATCACGTCACTTACTTTTTGGCGGTAATATTCCAGGGAGGCTTGTAAAATAAACTTATTCACCTACGTGAATAGTTTTTTGCTCGTCGTGATTTAGGGCTGAATAAATTAAACTTAAATTCTTTATTCAAGCCATTTACATTACTGAATTGCATGATATTATCATACTCGTACTTCACCATATTACCTACTACCCAAAATATGCGCACTGTCTTTCAACCCTGCCCCCACTACCAAAGGTTGACTGGAAGAGAATACCTCTAGGTAATAAGTTCGCCTTTGTACATACATTGTATTTTATGTGCAACTAGCTGATGCCCGCGACTTCGTCAGCGTGGATTGAGGTTTTTTGGTTCCCGCGGGAACTCTTTAATTTTCCGGGATAAAAAGTAGCCTATGTGTTATTACTGACTATCATCTATCTCTGTGCCAAATTTCATCCAGATCCGTTCAGCCGTTCTGGCGTGATTGAGTAACAAACATCCATCCATCCACCCACCCCTCCATCCATCCATCCATCCATGCAAACTTTCGCATTTATAATATTAGTATAAATAAAGACTTTAAAACAAACAAAACAAACATCCTATTACAGTTAATCGCTGAAGGTCACCACATTGAGCCGCAACAGAATGCAACGGGTGCGGCCGCTGAGAAGATTTACGCCACACTCAGAGAATGTCGAGATCAAATCGGCCTCAAGAAGATGAAAGGCATCAAACACCAGGGATACTTGCATAAGAAGTCCGATAAAGGCGCGAAGAAATGGAAGGCTTTGTACTTCGTACTTTTGCAAGAGGGCACCGATACGCACCTCTACTTTTACGACTCACCAAAACGGACGAAGCCGAAAGGGCTTATTGATCTATCTTGTGCTTACTTATATCAGGTATGTATTGATTAATTGATTCTCGTTAGTCTCTAGCTTATTTGTCTGCAGAATATGTCTGTATAAAGTCTCATGAACACTGTTTCCGAGTGGGGATTTAAAAACAAAATTCATTATAGGCATACGCTTCATTACAATCACACCTGATGGGATGTGATGATGCGGCCTAAGATGGGACGCGCTTGCCCAGAAAATGCTCATTTTATCTTTAAATCTAGCGATATAAAGATATCCGGATATTAATTGGTGGGAAACAGTTTTTGGTAGAGTGTTCCAGACCCTAGCCATGCGAATCAGGAATGAAGACGCATAGCGTTTCGTACGTGTGGATGGAACGTCGACGACAGAGGGGTGGAAACTGGCACGGCGTCTTGCGGTACAACGGTAGAAAAGTGAAGGAGAAATAAGATGAAAAGCTGAGCACACTCACCGAAATATATCCTATAAAATACCGATAGGCCGGCTACCTTACGGCGGTGAAAAAGTTATTGTGTTTTCTTCTCAAGAGTTGGGAAGCTTTCAACACAAGTGGGGCACACATAAAATCTGCGCTACTTTCTGGGCATGTTGGATTGCCGTCCCTTTGGACTTTTGAAAAGAGCTTTTCTTGCAGTTTATTTCCAGTGGAATCTTTTCTTCATGGACTAAACATATTCCACTTGATTGTAGGTGCACGAATCGCTATGGGAGAGGGAGTTTTGCTTCCAACTAGTGGAGCGCGCGCTGCCGTGTCTGTCGACGCACACGTTTCTCGCGGCGTCCGCGGCGCACGAGCTGCGCGCGTGGCTCGACGCGCTGCGGCCGCTGTGCGTGCCGCAGCAGGCTAAACATCACTGCAAGGTAGGCATCGCTATGGGAGAGGGAGTTTAGCTTCCAACTAGTGGAGCGCGCGCTGCCGTGTCTGTCGACGCACACGTTTCTCGCGGCGTCCGTCAAAACTCCTAGTTGGCTACTTTTATCCACGCATGGAATCATCTATCCACGCGGACGAAGTCGCGGGCATGTTCTAATATAAAATAAATGGATTTTCAATGATTGTCAGGTGGCGCGCGTGGTGTGGCTGCGGGCGCTGCGCGTGCGCTGCGTGACGGCGCACCGCCTGCCCGCGCGCCTAGCGCCGCGCCCGCACCTGCGCCTCGCGCTGGGCGCCGCGCCCGTCGCGCGCACGCGCGCCCGCCCCTCGCCCGACCCGCACTGGGACGACGAGTTCGTGTTCGAGTGAGTATATCCACGTACCGACGGACCTTTGGCGGACCGCCGAGTTGATAGCTCGATAGAACACTCTTCATGGCGCGCTTACATTAGGCGCTTACCTCTACAGTCCATTAGCGTCCCACTGCTGGCCACAGGCCTCCACTCTCATAGGAGAGAGGGAATTGGGTATTTGACTACTAGTGAAATAAATTATTTTTTAGTGATTACTAAATAAAGGATCTCCCAAAAGTCGTAATATCTACGTCCCTTGTTAGTTATCTGTTGAATAACCATTTTAAACTATTATTATTATTATTATTAATACTCTTTATTTGTACACCACAACACAGAAAAATTAAGGAAACACAAATACACAGAAATTAAGTAATACAAAAAGGCGGCCTTATCGCTTAGTAGCGATCTCTGCCAGGCAACCTTAGGATTAGGAGAAGTTGAGGAGATTAACTTGCGGGTGGTGTATTAACATAGACATACACACAAATACCTACATGCTAATACATAAACCATTTACACAAATAACATAATACTTATAATACATATATGAAAATAAACTAATATATATTATGTATTTAATATTACTTAAACTAAATAACAATGAAAACTAATCGTCTGTATTAAGATAGATAGAAATTCTTAACAGATTTTTTAAATATTAAACTATCGATTAAAGTAAAAAGGTGCGTCGGAATTTGATGACGTCACAATTCAAAATTTCATACAAAATCCCATACTAAGCACGCGTTTTGACGTTTTAGAAAAAGTTGCTGATTTGACTGGTTGTCAAATACCCAATTAGAGCTTAGACCCGCCACGCTGCTCCAATGCACGTTGGCGGGCTTTAACGACTAGTATCATGTTAGTGATAATAACCGGGACCGACGGCTTAACGTGTTATCCGAGGCACGGGGATGAAACCCCACCAACTTCCTAACTCCGGGCTAGTTCTGAGAATTTCTGGTCAGACAAACCAAACACTTAATTATGGCCCGACCCGGGAATCAAACCCGGAACCTTGTCGGCCGCAGTGGAACATGTTAACCACTAGACCAACCCAACGAGGTAGTCATAAACGGTAACCGAATGCGGCCAACAGCAAGTTTCCACCGACCGAGTCCGAGTGTTATGACCGAATACGGCCATATTAACATTTAACACCTATTGCACTAGGTCGGTCGCTCATAGTGAAGTTGCAGGACGTGTGTAAAAAGCTACCAAAGTTAATGAACCCACCCTATTTTAGCTTTTTCTAAAACAAAATATTTCTTTCAGTGACGTACCACCTGATGTAACGTCATTCACCATTACTGTGCACAACACTGGCAAAAGAGGGAAAGAGTCTGAAGTTAGTATATTTTATACCTTTTCCTTAATTTAGAACTTGAAACATACATCATAATATACTTAAATTCTGTCTACATCTATTATCTTTATTATTGATTTCATATGATTTCATTATCGTCTTAGGTCGCAGAATTGACGATAGAACTGGCTAGCTTGGCCAATGGTGAAGAAGTCGAAGAATGGTATCCGCTCGCCGGAATGACGCCTATTGGTGAATGGGGCTCTTTAAGACTTCGCATAAGGTAAACTACTTGCAATCACATATCCATAATCAAACAAGCACACATTTGGAAAAAATAGGTTCTGCAAGAACCAATAAATCACAACCCGATTTCTTAAAGTTATCTCCACAAAAAAAACATACAAAATCTGAAAGAAAAAAAACGTGGCTATTGGTAGATAATCTCATCTTATTTGCACCCAACCAAACTCGATAGATTTGTCTCAACTTTATTTTTTTTTTCCTTGACCTAAATAATTTGTGTGTATTTGTGTGGACCCATATCCGCCATATTGGATTTGTCATGACGTCATAATGATATTGAAAAACGAACGATTTAACAGGTACATGCAAGAGCTAGTGATGCCGCGCGAGGAATACAACCCCCTGCGTCAATTGCTTCTGGAGCCAGGCTTACCCGCTGTGAAGGCCCTCGCTGATCTCTGTCGGACTGATAGGCAGCCATTGGCGACATGTAAGTTAAGCGCTACACAGTTTTTAGGGTTCCGTACCCAAAGGGTAAAAACGGGACCCTATTACCACTATTACTAAGACTCCGCTGTCTGTCTGTCTCCAGGCTGTATCTCATAAACCGTGATAGCTAGAAAGCTGAAATTTTCACAAATGATGTATTTCCGTTGCCGCTATAACAACAAATACTAAAAATTAAAAAAAATATATATATTAAGGGGGGTCCCCATACAATAAACGTGTTTTTTTCGTATTTTTTTGCTCAATATTAAAAACGGTAACAGGTAGACGGTTCAAATTTTCACAGAATATTAACTTGTATATTACCTTTCAAAATAAATAATTAAATATCAATAAAGTAAATATTAAAGGGGGGCTCCCATACAACAAACGTAATTTTTATTTTTAATACGTCATAAATCGTAAAACTTACTACAGGTTTGTACGGAACCCTCGGTGCGCGAGTCCGACTCGCACTTGGCCGGTTTTTTAAATTTTTTTTTAGAATTGGCCTTGCGGCTTGCGTTCTGGCCCTTGATGACGAGTTCATGCACGCTAAAAAGCATAGAGAGCATGATATTCCTTTGGTTTGGTTACAGCGGCCAAACCGCGCAATCGCAAGTGCTATCGCAAGCGCAGTATAGTAGTATAGTAGTAGTAGTAAGCGTAGTATAGTGAGTTTTGATATCTCAAAACCCTTAAAATAAATTAAAATGAGTATGTTTTACACCTGTCGAATAAACGTATTTCATCATCGTCATCATTTCAGCCTGCGGACGTCCAGCGCTGAATCGAGAGAATTATTTTTAACCGACTACCAAAAAAGAAGGAGGTTCTCAATTCGACGCGTATCTTTTTTTTTTATTTATGTCGGTCGATATCTCCGTGGTTTCTGAACCGATTTGGATTTTTCTTTTCAGTGGTTATTATATTCAAATTCAAATTAAAATGTTTTTTTATTCAAATAAACTTTTACAAGTACTTTTGAATCGTCAAGTGAATCTACCACTGGTTCGGAATGCCATTCCTACTGAGAAGAACCAGCAAGAAACTCGGTGGTTGCTCTTTTTGAATAATCCATTTACAATAATTATTATTATATCAATGTGTACATAAGTAACCGCTATCCTTAGCATTGCAGCCCCCCTAGCATGGGCCGAGACAATTTTCTCCCCGAGGAAAGGATAAAAATTTTATTCCTAAATAAATAAATAAAAACGCTAAATAACGGTGGATAAATAGTCCCCCGAGTCCCCGTGAAATGTCAAACGGGGATAAACTTCTCCTCTCCCCTGTTGCCGTGCTCTGAGAGGTGGATAAGTAAATTTTATCTCTTGTCAGTGGATAAAATCGGGGGATAAAGTTTTTATCTCCGGCCCATGCTAGGGGGGCTGGAGCGATTAAATCCAAGCTCCTCTATCATTTACATAATCTTCAACAGTATAATAAGCTTTTTTTAGGAGCATACTTTTAATGGATTTCTTAAATTTGTGTATAGGCAAGTTTAAAATAGGTTGTGGAATTTTGTTATAGAAAAGAATGCTCATTCCCACGAATGACGATATGAACATCGTTTTCAGCGGTGTTGCACGCGTTTTCGGAGTGCGGGCGCGGCGCGGAGCTGGCGCGCGAGCTCGCGTCAGCGGAGGTGGGTCGCGAGCCCGACCACCGCGCCTTGTTCCGCGCCGCGTCTCTCGCCACCGCTGTGCTGGACGAGTTCATGCACGCGCTGTGCAAACCCTTCCTGCAGGTAAATACTAAACCACTGATACTAATCTATACTTTCTATACTAATATTATAAATGCGAAAGTTTGTATGGATGGATGGATGGATAGATGGATGTTTGTTACTCAATCACGCCAGAACGGCTGAACGAAACTGCATGAAATTTGGCTCAGAGATAGATTATAGTCTGGAATAGCACATAGGCTTTGTGCTATTCCAGGAAGATTATGGAGTTCCCGCGGGAACCAAAAAACTAAGCCCACGCGGACGAAGTCGCAGGCATCAGCTAGTTGACGATAAGTCATTTAACTAAAGTCAAGTGGATGGACGCTAAAATTTTCGATCGAAAGGGGCCGCGCGTCTTTGATGCCATGGCGTCTGCATTTCAGTCTCATGGCCGAAATGTCAGGAAATGACTTAGGCTTCGGAATTTCCGAGCCTAAATTTTTATTTTTATTTACTTATTTGTTTAAATCAGGCAACTAGGCCCATAGAAATATAAACATAATATAACATATAATAGATAACACAATAAAATAATATTACTACATATGAAAATATAATTATGAAACAGTAGGTATTCTGAATCAGGCTTCCCTGGAGTGCCGGTAAACTATGCCCTCAGGCCAAGAGTCAGCTGATTAACACGTCTTTGCACGAAGCTGGAACAGTAAAGACATACGAGCTGAAGGAGGTTGTCCTACTGGACTTAAGTTTAAGTTAATGACTTACAGATTTCACAATCACGATAAAAAAAATATTTATATCTTGACTCGCGATATGTAACTTGAACACGTAATAAACCAACATACCTACTTTACATTTTCTGCTGTTCTAGAAAAGTAATTATATTTCAACCAGTGCTTTTTATTTTAGGCGGCGATAGCAGAAACAGTGCAGAAGTTGATCGATTCCAAGCAGTCGGCCGAACTTAATCCAACGAAGATGGACTCGCCAGACGACGCTTGCAACAACGCTGAGTTCTTGCTTATGATTTTGGATCAGGTCGGTTAACTAACCCCTTTTATTATGTTGAAACTAAAACTGTTGAAATTCTAATAAGTGTACGGGCACGAAACTGGCTGTAGCGGGGCGACGGCGGTCGGCGACGAGCTAGCGACGAATTTCGGGAACAATTTGAAAGAGGTCTGGTAATACTTTATAACCGACAAAAACGTCTGGGATTTTTTTTTCGAATTCTATAAGTACTCAATTTAAAGATAAAAAAATCAAGTGGCCAAAAAAATGTTTTTTTGGATTTTTGTTTGCAAATGTTATATGCTGCGCAGTAGCGAAATAACCGCAAACGCTCTACCAGACTGGCAGGACTGGATTCGCCAATTGACGAAATTATATTTTTTCACAATTTCAGCTTGCCTAAAGGACCTTCCCGAAATTCGTGGCAAGCTCTCGGACCACATCACCCCGCAGCAGGGGTCTTACGGGCTTCGAGGCCTGGCCTCATTACCCGGGCGGGGCGCGGGGTAACATTGTACCCCGGAGATTGTCTTTGAGCCGTGTGTCGGTTAGGGCCTGCCTTGAAGGCTACGGGCGCCTAGGCCTGATGTCCTAAACCTTAAACTACCTAGTGGTGATTGGTGGAAGTTTGTTTTCCAGATCACGCTATCGATATTCACGTCGCCCGAAGCGTGTCCGCGGCCCGTGCGCTACTTGTGCGGCTGCTTGCAACGCGCCGCCGTCGCCAAGTGGCCCAATGAGAGATTCGTACGCACCAGAGTGGTATCAGGTTAGTGGATTAACAAAATCTCGTTTAAGATTAGAATACTTTAGCAAAATGTTGTCAAATCCTAGTAAATAATATTCGGAGACGTTTCTCAGTCCAGTATGGCTAGCATGCGCACTACGAGTTAAATTATGTCTACCCGTTATCTCTATCTGTCTACCGAAGCTAACATAGTTACTTGTCTCGTTACGTCAAAAGTAGAGATAAAAGTAATAATTCTTATCTGTGGTATTTTTCTCTACGAACCTTTATCGACTACATTTTTCTTGAAATATACCGCATTTTGTGCATGTTAGGGTAAATGAAAAATTTGCCGGCAAACACAACATCTCTCTCTCTCGTCGCGAGATAATCTCGTTGTGCGCATGCTAAGCACACAGGACCCGTTGGGAATCCTTTCTTTCATATTGATAAAAATAATTAATATCACCATCATCTCGATTGAAAATATTGTTTTTGATTTTATAATAAAAATTGTAAAATACTTATCGATTATTTTTTACTTTAGATCTTTAGGCATGAAACACACTTTGACGACATGACTCGCGTTTGTTTCAATAAGTGATTTTGGTTGGGAAATTATTAGTATGTAATTTTATTTGTTAAATATTGGATATCAGTTTTCTAAGTTTCTGCGGCTGTTTTCTGTAAACACACTTATCTGGCCCAGTGGCCAAAATTGGAACTAACTTCAATGACTTTTTAGTTTTTATTTTATTTTTAATATTTATTGGCAACTTTAAATGTGATAACAGCGATGCTGAATTTTTATGACTGTTTAGTTAACTTTAAATGTGATAGACGACAGGTCAGTTTGTGGGACTATAATTGAAGCTACGCTAGTTACATCACTTCGAGTTTATATGTTGCGGCGTATGTTTCCACAGGGTTTATATTCCTGCGGTTGATATGCCCCGCGCTCGTGGAGCCCCGCGCGTGGGGCCTGGTATCAGCGGCGCCACCGCCGCACGCCCAACGCTCGCTGGTGATGGTCGCCAAATGTTTGCAGAACCTCGCCAACCTCATCGAATTTGGAGCCAAGGTCTTGTATATTATCGCACTTTTCTTGTTTCCAATGGTAAATAAATGGTAGATGTTCTTAGGCCCATATCAATAAACTGACATTAGCTAAGAACATGTTCTTCACGGATTTTGAGATGTTGCTAATTGGCCACACGGCTAGTATAGCTATATACTATAAAATGTCGAATCAATCTGTATAAAACATCAATCTCCAAACTACTCCGCGAGCCGGTTCTCTTTTCAATAACTGTCACTCCAAGAAAGTGCGAAAAACTCTAGGAACCTCAAATGTCAAACGGGGCGATAGACACGGATAGTCTGGAGTGACGTTTGCGTTCCGTTATACAATTTTTATCCGCCTAAACAGTACAAAACTAGAAAGTGCTTTAGTGCGGTATTTCAGAGATATTAACAGCTATAAATCTAAATATCTTCTGTTATAATTGATAATTTTATTTTAGGAACCATATATGGAAGTGGTGAATCCGTTTATTCTGAAGAACAAAGAACGCATGGTGGTGTTTTTGGATCAACTGAGCTCCGTGCCGGATCCTGGCAACGCGCCGGCAAACCCAAACAATAATTTTGATATTGGTAAGATCTTTCTCAATTTGGTCACCACCCACCACCACCTACAGAACCTGGCTGAGTGTCAGAGTCAGAGTGTGTACAGCCCATTATCCATTTCATAGGAGAAAGGGAATTAGAGCTTAGACCCACCACGCTGCTCCAATGTGGGTTGGCGGGCTATTGGTATCAATGGTACTCGTAAATATCTCAATTTTGGTATGTTTGATGAAAGATGTAATCTTGATTTTGACCTAATTAGAATTGAATTAAATAAAATTAAAATTAAAATAAAATAAAATTGAAGCTCCTAAGCATCTAATGAACCTATTACAAGAGGGATCTATCTGATAATTTTGAATGATCCGATAATATCTAGATTGTAAAAGATAAATAACTAGAAATTTTGTGTGCAGCTAAAGAGCTAGCAACAATCCACCACATCTGCGTGTCACATCTGAGCGAGCTACAAAACCTGGCCAAAAGTCAGCCGGCCATCAGGAAGTTGGTGACCGTCACCGAAATGCTTACCAAGCACAAGCACAAATACCTCGAGATGATCAGATAGGACGCGCCGACACAGAACACAGGTAAATGCATACTCAACCACCTCTGAACGAGCTGCAGAACCTGGCTGAGTGTCAGTTCACTATCAGGAAGTTGGTGACCGTCACCGAAATGCTTACCAAGCACAAGCACAAATACCTCGAGATGTTTAGATAGGACGCGCCGACACAGAACACAGGTAAATGCATACTCAACCACCTCTGAACGAGCTACAGAACCTGGCTGAGTGTCAGTTCACTATCAGTAAGTTGGTGACCGTCACCGAAATGCTTACCAAGCACAAGCACAAATACCTTGAGATGATTAGATAGGACGCGCTGACACAGAACACAGGTAAATGCATACTCAACCACCGCTGAACGAGCTACAGAACCTGGCTGAGTGTCAGTTCACTATCAGTAAGTTGGTGACCGTCACCGAAATGCTTACCAAGCACAAGCACAAATACCTTGAGATGATTAGATAGGACGCGCCGACACAGAACACAGGTAAATGCATACTCAACCACCGCTGAACGAGCTACAGAACCTGGCTGAGTGTCAGTTCACTATCAGTAAGTTGGTGACCGTCACCGAAATGCTTACCAAGCACAAGCACAAATACCTCGAGATGATTAGATAGGACGCGCCGACTCAGAACACAGGTAAATGCATACTCAACCACCTCTGAACGAGCTACAGAACCTGGCTGAGTGTCAGTTTTCCATCATGAAGCTGGCGGCTGGTGAGAATAAGTGTTAGGTCATTTTAAATTCAAGATGGCCGCTTTTGGGCAGGATCACTTTGAATGACGAGTTTTTTTAATCCACTACAAGTTAGCCCTTGACCGCGATCTCACCTGATTGTAAGTGATGATGCAGTCTAAGGGTCAACTCATACTAGCGCAGAGTCGAAGCGCATCGAAGCGTCAATCTGAAACTTAACATAGCAAATTCACCCTTATCTCCACAACGTAATGCACATATTCCTTCTGAGATAAAAATAAGACGCGCGAATTCCTGCGCATTCGACAGAATTCGTGCGTCTGAGCAAAACCAATGCTGATGCTTTAATTGTGAAGAATTTGACGCTTCGATTCGCTTCGACTCTGCGCTAGTATGAATTGACCCTAAGATGGTAGTGGGCTAACCTGTTAGGGGCATGGGAGTTATACTACCCATACCCCTGTTCGGTTTCTACACGGCATCGTACCGAAACGCTAAATCACTTGGCGGCACGTCTTTGCCGGTAGGGTAACTAGCCACTGCCGAAGCCTCCCACCAGGCCAGACCAGGGAAAATTCGGAAATTATAAATTCCCAAATTGACCCTCCGGGTATCGAACCTCGAAGCGGGGACAACAGCGCTCAACGCTGCGCTATGGGAGGTCGTCAAATATCCATAGGGAAGTCCTTAAAAAAGCTAGATGAGAGTTACAGCTGTACCTAGTGCTTCTTTCTCAACTGTAGTCACATTAGTTTGACAGCTGTCATTCTGCAAGAGAGAAGTCATTGTCTAACATTTTTATCTGCTAACCAATGTTTATTAGTGGGGCCATCGATCTTTAATAAGCTATGAATAGGTAAACAATTTTATATTTTGTTTCAGGGTAAAAAATCTAACTGGACAGCGATAGCAGTAGTTCATAGTACTCCAGCACAGGACTGACTTTTAGTCGCGTAGTCATTCTTAGCTTTAGCCTTACATTTATTTCATCGGATACAAAACAACATCGTCCCGAGCTTTCTCGTGCCAAAATGTATTCGTCTTGTATTTTACGTGTATTCCTTTAATCGCATTACATTTTTTTGACTGTATTTATAGTATTTTAGGCGCGTCAGGAAATGGCTCTCTAGTTATTATTGTTAAGTCGTATTTATTACTAGTGTTTTTAATCACTTTTTTTACTAAGTAACATTGACTTATTAGTAGCAATTCAGAGAAAAACACATTCTCTTGTGATGATGGGTTTTTTGAAACGGTTTTTATATGCGAGTTATGCATTTTGTAATAATATGTACTTACACGACGTTAGTTTTAGCAATTACTAATAAGCTACTAATATTTCAGTGTTACTCTACTCGTTTTATATAGGCATAGGCTATACGAACGTAAAAAAAATTGACAAATGAATTTAGGAAGCAAGTACACATAGAAATTACAAAATAATAAAGAGTAATGGTAATTTTGCTAACATTTTGTACGTGATCACTTTTTATACCAATTACCTCGCTTTGGAAATGAGTATGAATGTGTAATAATGTGTGACAAAACCTATTACAGCATCACATTAGTATTACGTTAGAACTTTATACAGGGTGTAAAAATTGCGCATTAGAAGGCCTTGCATAACAAGCCTTTAATAGTAGTTTGTGATATAAGGGCGGTAAATAGGTTTTTACATACGAGTTGACTAATGTCCCGATGACGCCAGTCGAGGGCTGACCATCGTCACGAGTTTGTTAAAACCTTAACGCCCGTGTGTCACACGATATTTTTCAATACATTTGTGAGAAAACTTGAAAATAAAACTCGAGTAGGTAGGTACAAGGTACTCACTAGAAAATGGTTTCTCACGCCCGTACTTATTTCGAGATTTTTGGCGGCTATTAATAGCGCGATTTTTTACTCACATCTAAAATACCTAATTGTTGATTTAATTTTATTAGTCCACAACACATAAACCACTCATATTTATTTAATAATTTATAAGAAAAACTCAATGAAACTTTTAAAAATAGCACGCACAGATTAAAGATTTAGTATCTACGGCGCGTTGTTGTAATGTCTTTTTTTTAATTGGCTTCATGGCTCTAGGTTCTAGCTCTTAACTCCCAACCTGGACTATTCAGCCTTTACTTTTTTGATTTTTAATACTTAAAACAATTTTAATTAATTATATTAAATACAATTTTTAATTTCATGAATTGATTTCATCAATCTACATCTAAATGTTATTATTTTTTAGGTTTTTTACTTACAAAGTCAATATCATTATGAACCTTCTTGCAAGAAAACTTTTTAATTAGAAGTGAAATAGACTTAAAAAAAAATTAAAAAAAACTGCAAATTTACCGCACGAGGGCAGTAAATTCTGCAAATTTACCGCACGAGGGCAGTAAATTTAACTTACAAGCCCTGTTTACTGCCTCTGTAAGTGCATTTTTCGAGCAAGTGTATTGAAAAATATCTAATTTGTGGTTATCAAACGTTCAAAAATAACATTTTACTGTGGCAAACTTACACCCTATATTTTACAATAACATGCTATAATTTATTAGGTTTAAAGTTTAGGTGTAGTTATTCGTAAGGTTATTGAACCGTCAATCGCAAAAACACCAAAAATGACTTGAGATGGAGAATAGAATGTGATAGACCCTTGTCTGAGTAGAGTTTAGAAAGAATGTATGTGAGTCCCTTATATAATTGGCTATTTGACAGTTTTCGGAAAAATACTTAAAAATGTACGTGGGTTCATTTTATACCTCTTACAATGATTCTTTTCTCAAAAACAGCGTTATTTATTAGAAAAAATTACATTTTTAATACAATAATTTTACATTCGCGCGAAAACAGCCGGTCACGTGACATTTGCTAGCTGTGACGTCATAGCTCTAAATAAAACAAAGCTAACTACGACGCTCCAAGTCTTAAGTAATTTCGAGTGGAAAGTTTACAGCTTTTTTAATGAAATTGTGAAAATTACAAGCTACAAGACGTGTGTAGAAATACTATAAATAAAATAATTAATTAATATCCTGACAAATTGTATATAAACACATACCTACAATAGTACCTATGTCATAAACGTCTAAAGCAGTGGTTACAGTTAATCTGCCGAGACCCGGAATTTAAAACGGGTAAATCTGCGATATTACTTTGTGAAGACCACTTTGATTTTAGTAGTTATTTAGGAAGAAATCAACTTAAGACTCGATCTAGCAAAAATGAACATGATCTAACATTTTCTTCTAACATGACATAAAATTAAAATAAATTATTTTTCTGTCACTTTACAGCAGTACTTTCTTAGGTCTTAAACACGAGACCTAAGTAATATTACTTTGTTTATTTCGGTACTTACATGGAAGTTTTTACATTACGAAACTCGGCAGAGCAAAAGTTAGGATTACACTGTGGATTACACGCAAATAAATTTGCAACCATAAATGAATCGACTTTAGGCAGATTTGATTTATATCAGCTTTTGTATAGCCTGACTCCATTTCGTGAAACCTTTCACAAGCTCAAATCGAAATAATTTATGTTAATTTTCTCAACAAAACGAAAACGATTTATAGGTATAACACACGACCTCACAGTGACGTTTGTATGAGACAAAAAGTACCCTGTCTGTGGTTTAAGAGTTGTGACGTCACACGATGCTAAATCAATGGCGCCCGCGTTTCGGGTCTGGCAATCCACAAATAAAAAATCTCAAATTCGTTTTGCATAAATAAAATATATACAATTTATTTTAATGCAAAATACATATTGCATAATTATTGTTAACCTACAAGCTACCAAATCTAACATATTTCATATTTTATAGTTACAGCTGTCAAGTAGCCAAATTAAAATTAGCACTTCCTTTTCAATTTATTCTCGGTGATAGTCTTTTCAAGATTTATATAATATTTTTAAGCTTGAATTATTGGTACACCGATTTATTTTTTACTGAACAATCTTATAAATTGCATTTACGACTATAGTCTGTTGTATGTTTATACATTTTTTTTACAATATTTTACATTTTTATTCTATAAATTACCTAAAGAATTAATTGGTCTACCTCTAAGTTGTTTTAAATTGTTCTTGCTCAAGGAAGGAATTATTTTAGTGCCATATTTAATATAAGCAGCCGCACAGCTTTGGCTTATGTGACACATTTATACACCATGTTCAGAAGTTACAATATAACATGGGTATTGGGTACATAGTTTATTTGAAATATTTGGGATCCTTACCCTTTACTAAAAATAACCTTGCCTTGTTTCCAAAAATTATTTAACACACAAAATATAGAATAGAATAGAATTTATTTTATTAGCTGACAATATCTGTACTACATCAATTATTCTTAGATCCATTATAATCTTTTTGACAAATAACCCAATCAAATAAATATTATAAATGCGAAAGTTTGGATGGATGTATGGATGTTTGTTACTCAATCACTCAACGGCTAAACGGATCTGGATGAAATTTAGCACAGAGATAGATTATAGTCTGATAACACATAGGCTACTTTTTATCTCGGAAAATTAAAGAGTTCCCGCGGGAACTGAAAAACCTTAAGATTAACTAAAAATCAGAATAATCTATGTGAGATAAAGAAACACATTACTCAAGTTTTTAAAAATATTTTGTCATATCCTTAATATGCTAATGATTATATCAAACAAATTATATTAAACCTTGTTTGAGATGCTTTATTGAAATATTTAAGATTTTGAGAATTTTGTTTGTCTTATTGAGCTTTATTTTATTAAGTAACATAATATTTAAAGAAATATTTAAAAATATTCATAATGACCTCACTACCAACTTTAAGTATAACCCCTATTTAAATGCTAACAGGCACAATATGCAAAATATGTCTCATCTCATTTAGGTATTTGCAAAAATAAAACAAAACAACACGGTTTTACCTTTTTGCTTTAATTTACGTAATATAATTGAAGTAATTAATTCTAAATAAAAAAATAAAAAATTAATAAGTAATTAATAGTAGTGTAAATGCTTCAAAAATGACGATTCCGTCATTTTTGAAGCATTTACACTTTTCCCATGCTCTTGTTCCAATAATCTGCAGTTTCATTCCTTTCTAATATTTTATTGCTTTAATAATTTTTACTAACAATAGACAAGAAAAACTTAAATCTACCATGACTCAATGCATCGAAGTTGATTACATAACTTATTAATTTAGCAATAGCTTGTAGTGGTAGAATTGTGTCGCTGTTTAACTATTAGGGTGCATGTACATGGGGCATATTGATTGCAGTATGCATCTAGATGTGTACATGTATTATTAAGGTGGTGTTTGTAAGTGTAACTTTTTGCCCTTTTCCTGTTTCATTTGGTCCAGGCCTTCCATTTAAGCTTTGGCCAGAACTTTTCGAACTGGTCTCTCCTTGGTGAGACCACCATTTACCACTATATGTGGTAAATGTGGTGGTAATATTGGGCCACTATTTTGGCCTCTCCCTTGTGGTTTGGTTGGGATATTCAGCACTTTACTTACTTATGTTGAGTTAGTTTTCGTTCAGGAATTTCCTTGACTGAACTATCTAGAAGTTTCATTTTCTTACAGTAAAAAAAGGTTTCAGGTTAAAGGGGGTTTCATGAGTTTATAAATGTCTTACAAATATCACCTTTAGCTAATGATAGGATATCTAGACTGATTTGTGCTCTAATTATTATTATTAGATATGTTAAGAGAAAAAAATATGTATTAATATGCACTAGGTTTTCCTAAAACTATCATTTCATAATAATTGGCAAATTCAATGAAAATTTTGTACCAAACTCAGTGAATATTGTTATGTGTGTGAAATTTTGACTGGTTATTAGAAGAATATCATTTGTTTTATCAGTTTTCTATTTTTGGTTAGTAAACTTTTCAATTAAAAAGAAACCATCGGTTGTCTTAATGAAATCACTTGTTAACATTAAGCATTTCAATCTGATTTCCGAATACCTGCTGTATGATGAATATTTTTTTTTTTGTTTTAATCAATTTTGCAAGATGTTAATCTTTTTATTACTTTTTTAATTGTATTGATTAGTGTTGGATTTTGTGACTGTTTTGATAATCTTTTTATATATTCTAATCCTAGTATGTACTGTTTTACATTAAATTTTTATCTGTGCTAGAAATCACAATTTTATTCATATGAATAAAGATATATAAAAGTATGATATTTTTTTATTTATACATCAAAATAAACTTTACATATAAATACCTTAAACATATGTAAAAAAAATATCTTAAGTCAAAAACAATATGCTAAAAGCCATTATAACACAGCTGGCAGCCACATACGGAGATTTCCTTTCTCCGATTCTAGCGCATTTCCAGAATGTTCCAAGGAGTCTGAAACCAATAACAGTTAGTTAATTAAGTGCTAGTATAGCTGGCACCAGTCATTTAGTCATGTCTGAATTTGACTGCAACATGCGTTGCAATTGCATACATATATTCGCCCATAGCATGTAAGTATATTAACTTCAACAGTTTGTATTTGAGCTACGCAAACAAGCACTTGCATCTTAGCTCACAGCTATACGATTGGCGCTAACCATTTATTGTTGTGATATGACCAAGTGACGCCCTAGGGGCTTGTGGGTGACAGAAAAGGACTTTTTAATAATATCATTGAATACCATTAAATTGAAACGGCCCGAAAATTCCTATAATGAATTACAGAGCAGATTTATCATACTCAAACTTGGTTCTTTATAAAATTATTAACAATCCATCGCTGACGTATCTGTTATAAACAGAATGGATCACTCAGTATGGAGAAAGGATAAGGTACTAACTAATAAATCTACGGGTTGAAAGTGCATGGGTAGTTAAAACATTTAATTACGGCTATACGTGAGTTGGTACCAAGTACCAATGCCAACTAGTTTCATAAATAATTTAAAAAATATTGAATACGAACCCAGTCTTGTTTCGGTCCATGATACTAGGGAAGAAGGACCTCAAGTAAGCGCAGGTACATATTAAAAGTAATATCACACAAAGTAAACTTTGGAAATTAAATAATGCACTCTGAAACAAAAATGATTTGTTGTAACCTAAACAGATGTGATAATGATTATTATCCAATGTATTGACAAGCACCAACCATTCTGAACCATAATATTATTTCATCCCCTTTGAATTAAAGTTTGAAAATAGGTACTAAATTCTTTATTGCTTTGACCGCTTTGGGCAGTATTTAAACTTTAAACTAGTGACAGCGTGTCAGCAGCTTTGGGCGTTTTGACATTTGACAGCAAATCAAAAGACGAGACAAAGGGTCAGTGTTGGAATCGGGCTCCCATAAAATTATTGTCTATGGAAATTAAAATTATACTATTTACCAAAAATTATACTACGTTTTGTTTTTGTGTTGACTACGTTTGCTGTGGCGGGAAATTTAAACTGAACGGTTTTATCGGTTTCGAAGCTAGGCTGTAATAATAATTTTGTATTGTTTATTTACAATAAATAAAATAATAATAGGGACTTAGCTTAGCTGAATTGATTAATTTCGGCTCGCGCTATATGAAATTTGTTGCTATACATTCATTTCAGTCCTACTCAAGCAGAAAATAATATATCCATCCCTTTCCCACAAAATGACCTAAGCAGCAAAACATTGCAAGGATTCCCCGTGCATAATGCTTCTCGGTTTTTTTTTATATAGAGTTTTACGACTCTGGGTTCTTGCCCTTCTAACCCTGTCATTACTTCTCGTTTTCATTTGATGTAGCCATTCGGAAAAAAGTCCGTGCATTAGGGGTAAATGTTAAATAAATAATTGGGTATTAAAATTATGGTATTTTCGCGTACAATCCAAGCATTACGATACTATATACTACGCAACATAAAATTATGGTACAAATAGTATAATTATACTACGGAATCCAACCCTGCAAAGGGTGCGTTTTGAAATACACTTCATGCCCGTTTGCACTAAACTTAGGAATCGCCTAACTCCCTGCCCAACTTGTTTAGGCTTATCCTAGCGAAAAAAAAGCTTGCACTAACCTTAGGCCATTCCTAAATCCACTTAGGAGATGCCTAACTTTATGAGCCCGATTAGTAAGCGCCCAAGCGTTAGGCGATACTTAAGTTGAATTTTTTGTAGTCTGTGGACCATTTTGTTGTCATTAATTGGTCTCACGGTTGATATGTACTCTGTGGTTGTTATGTATCACAACCACAGAGTACCTACATTGTTATTGTGATTGTTAATTAGGTAGAACACTACACTGATCACAAGCAACAATGGCACAAGATTTATTAGATTCTTTCTCCTTCTTTCTCATTATGTCACCACTGGAATTGTGAATTTGGGTGATTTTTGCCCAAGCCTGTTCTTTCTCTTTATTTGATGCAGTATCGTGTGCTGTTACTTTGGAAATAATGCACTGCCCCTCTTCGCACAACAACCGTACAAACCGCAACTTCTCCTCTGCCGTAAAATTGGCAGTTCTTTTTCGTTTATTTATTTGTCTTTCCATTTTAATTGCTGATTTATAAAATCCCCTAAAATAAATAACCTTCAACTCCACGTACTTAATGTCACCTGTGCAATATATAAACCAATAAAATAAAATACACCAATGTTTTAGCTTTTGTCTCTATTCAACTCATGCCTGAGGTTATGACAAGATATGGTAAAAAAATATTCTAGTGTTTACATTACTTTGCAAGATATATTTAAAAAAAAAAACCATAAACAATCATTCATTCCATTCGTTCCTAGAGATGCCTAACTAGGCAATGCTTAAGTTACGACACAGCAAGGACAAGACTGTCAGTGCAAACGAATTTTTTTGCTAGGCCGTTCTTAAGCCTAGGTGTATCCTAACTAGGACAAGCCTAACTTGAGTTTAGTGCAAACGGGCATGAGAGCACTGGCCCGTTTGCACTAAACTCAAGTTAGGCTTGTCCTAGTTAAGATACACCTAGGCTTAAGAACGGCCTAGCAAAAAAATTCGTTTGCACTGACAGTCTTGTCCTTGCTGTGTCGTAACCTTGCATTGCCTAGTTATATATGCATCTCTAGGAACGAATGGAATGAATGATTGTTTATGGTTTTTTTTTTTAAATATATCTTGCAAAATAATGTAAACACTAGAATATTTTTTGTCCTTATTTTGTCATAACCTCAGGCATGAGTTGAATAGAGACAAAAGCTAAAACATTGGTGTATTTTATTTTATTGGTTTATATACTGCACAGGTGACAGTAAGTACGTGGAGTTGAAGGTTATTTATTTTAGGGGATTTTATAAATCAGCAATTAAAATGGAAAGACAAATAAATAAACCGAATGGAATGAATGATTGTTTATGGTTTTTTTTTTAAATATATCTTGCAAAATAATGTAAACACTAGAATATTTTTTGTCCTTATTTTGTCATAACCTCAGGCATGAGTTGAATAGAGACAAAAGCTAAAACATTGGTGTATTTTATTTTATTGGTTTATATATTGCACAGGTGACAGTAAGTACGTGGAGTTGAAGGTTATTTATTTTAGGGGATTTTATAAATCAGCAATTAAAATGGAAAGACAAATAAATAAACGAAAAAGAACTGCCAATTTTACGGCAGAGGATAAGTTGCCATAGATAATACCTATAGATACCAGTTAAGTTGCGGTTTGTACGGTTGTTGTGCGAAGAGGGGCAGTGCATTATTTCCAAAGTAACAGCACACGATAATGCATCAAATAAAGAGAAAGAACAGGCTTGGGCAAAAATCTCCCAAATTCACAATTCCAGTGGTGACATAATGAGAAAGAAGGAGAAAGAATGTAATAAATCTTGTGCCATTTTGCTTGTGATCAGTACCTAAATAACAATCACAATAACAATGTAGGTACTCTGTGGTTGTGATACCTATCAACCACAGAGTACATTGGGGGCTATCGCGTATGAATTTGCCGCTAGGGGCGCTGGTGTCGCGTGAGGGCCAATATCATTCACTTTTCACTGGTTTTGGCGGGTTTCGTGACATAAATTATAATTTCTTTAATTTACCTGTTGAAAAGTGATCTCCTTCGTGAAATTATCGCAAATATGGATTATTTGGCGATGAATGTGAACGCTTTGAAAGCGGAATTAAGAAAAAGAGGCGCAAAAATAGGCGGCCTCAAAGAGCAGCTAATTCAGAGGTTAGTTTGTTTACTGTTTCCAAACTTATTTTTTGCCAAAAGTATGCTTGTTTGCGAGGTAACAGCTGTGTTTTTTCTTTTTACATATATTTACCTAATATAGGTATTATATATTATATTTACTTACTAAGACTTCTGCATGAAAGGTTAAGGGTTTCATGCACATCAAGGACACACTTTTACTACATGATATTGAAATATACCTATGTCTCTGGTTATGTACCCACAGTAGGTATCACTAACGAGAACACACCTATCTTGGGATCAGATTACTATGTGTGAGATGACCAGAATTTAATAATAGTAGGTATTTCTCTTGATTAATATTAGATGTTTCATTTCAGGTTTCTCCAGAAGGATTAATTGGAGAACTAACTAACAGTATTGGAAGTGAAATGTACTTTCTCTATAAAAGATGAGTTTATCAGTGTGATAATTATTATAAGTACATAAAAATGATCAATAATGAATACTTATTGTTTGAAAGAAAGTAGCCCCTACTATCATACATACATGATACCTGCTATTGCTAGAAAATTTTCCAGCTTAATCTAGTATCTACCATTGTTTAGTAGTTTCAACTAACAACTCAACCATCTTTCAGTATCATATCCATTGTATGGATTTAAGTACAATGATTAATATTTTTTTGTATAGCAGTGTGTTTTAAAGGGAAAGGGAAGGATAAATATAAGTTTAATAAGTAATTAATTTATTTTTATTTTATTTATTAAGTGCCTATATAATTAATTCCTCAGAATCCTGTGAATTCCTGCGAAACGCCACTAGCCACTGTTTTAGAACAGTTTTATCTTTTGGAAACATGTGTTCTCCTTTTTTTCCGAACAAAACGGAACTGCACAACATTGCGGAACTAGCTACTCGATATGATGATAGTTATAAATATTAATAAACATAATGAGATTCAAAATTTAAAACTTTGTTTCGGCGCCGATCTTATAAAGTCGCCTTTGACAGCTATACCTCTGACCTTAGTCAACAGTGGCGCCAACTGGTGAGCAAAGAAACGATAGTCCCACAAAAAATTCAACTTAAGTATCGCCTACGCTTGGGCGCTTACTAATCGGGCTCATAAAGTTAGGCATCTCCTAAGTGGATTTAGGAATGGCCTAAGGTTAGTGCAAGCTTTTTAAACGCTAGGATAAGCCTAAACAAGTTGGGCAGGAAATTAGGCGATTCCTAAGTTTAGTGCAAACGGGCAAAAGTCCCCAGTAAAGAGCACTGCCAGTGCTCGCAGTGCTTATAACGGAACACACACAAAAATATTCAGCAGCTGTTGCCACTCCACTTGCCAGTGCTTGCCAGTTGCCACTTGCCGCCACAAAACCACCGATGACCGAACTGAGCCTTATTATTATTATCTCTAGGCTTCATATTATGCTCTTTCTCTGTCTACGGCTTCAAAATAAAATAATAATGATGTTTCCTTTGCCGAGTTCGGCAACAGCGACTGAATCTCTAGGTATTTGAATTTGAATAAGGGCTTCGCTCATGTGCCCTATGTGACTGATGCTCAAGGAATATACTACTCTCTACCGAGAGCTGATGCTGATGTAATGAATAATAATGGTAATAGTAATGGGGCTGCCATACCCAAGAGGCGAAATTGCCGTAGGTATTTGACAAAAATTACCGTAGGTACCTCGTACCCGGTATACCTACGTCATATAATATACCCTTGTTTACCATGACCTCGACAGAAAATATCGACGTCATCTTGTACGATGAGACGGTTTATTGCGGCATTTCTAGCCAAGTTTGTTGAGCTTAAATTTACACGAAATGTTTTCCTACAAGCTGATCTTCTCAGTGAAGGTTAGAGTTTGTGGTAGTTCAGGAGCGTCTACTGTACAAAAAAAAAATTGTACCTAATGTGTAACTTTTTATATAATTAGGTAGGTTTATATTAAGTTTATACGTGTGTAAAAGAAGAAATGAGCTGTCAGCGAGAATATTTTGGGATTTGGAACGCTAATTCAGATAGAGTTAGCGCTGAGCAAAGGGCTTTTTTTTAATTCTCGCGAGAAATCCTTTTTATTTTCCGCTATTAGTCCTTAAAATCTATGCCTATACCTAATTTCATAAAAAATCTGTTGAAAAATTAAAATAACAAACATCGCAAACAAATGAGTTCGCATTTAGTCAAAAAATTAGTATGCAGATGATTTTAATATACTGATTGCCGTTCAAAACGGCAATTGCTTCTGGCAACCCTGTAATTTACACTGACCATAGATATTGAGACACGACAGGAATCCATTCACATTTCACCCATTCACTCTCTCTGGTTACTAGTCTCTGATTCACTCACCAAACTCGCCACGAGTTGGTGCTTGATTGGTCGATCGAATCACGTGTTGAGGTTAAACAATACTTAACTATGTGTTGGGTGAACATTTGTGCCAACTCCCAATGGTTGGCTGTTGGGTTGGATATGAGTTGGACGGAGTTGGATCATAGATGGTAGAACTAGAACGTGGGGTGGTGGGCAAATGTCAATAAATTTTAATTTGTATCTATATTATTTAATTTAAAAAAAAGTAAACATAAAATCTACTAGCCAAATTATTAAAAATGGGCTAAATTGCTTTCTTTATCACTCGAATGAAATTTTTGCTAATAAGTAATTAACTGTAAAGGGATTGGAATACGCAATGGAAGAAGATAAATTCGCATTAGTGGAGAAAATAATCAAAGACGTCCACAATGTTTTATCGAAAATAGCTGAGTTGTAAGTATTTTGTACCTAATATATTTGGCACTATTTCAGTAAAGTTCAAAATTCTTTAATTAGTGCGCAATTGATTTTCAGATACGCTTTTGATATCGTTCCTATGGACAATAATTTTCAGAACAAGTCACCAGTGTTGCATTTGGAGAATTGTTTAGGACTGGAGTCATGGTGTGTGAAACATGTTTATATGTATTGTTACTCGGAGTTTATGGACAAATATTGTATGAAACCCAAACGCAAATCAAGAAAAATAGCCTTTGGCTGCGATAGATTGATCAAGCTTCTGAATGTGACCCTCCTGCTCAACCCTGAGATCAATTCATTATGGAATAAGAGACGCGAAATGGTTCTTCAGTCATTGTTGGACAAGACTATGGAATTGCATTTTGCCCGAATTGTGTTATCAAGAAAGCCAAAATGTAATGAAGCATTTTCCTACAGGAGATGGCTGTTGGAGTCATTATTACATGGTAAATTTTAATAATATTTCTTAAATTTTTACTACTTTCTTTTGATCAAGCTATCCTATCTTAATTATATCTAAGAATATCTTAATGTGATTGGAAGTAATAAAAATGCATTAGATGAGTTTAAATTTGACCCAGAATAAAATTTGATCACTGCAACTCTACAGTCTTATCTATCCTATTATTACAGGGTTTTTGTAAAATACTAAAGCCAGAAGTTTGCACAGAAGGCTAAAAGACTGATATAAAATAACCCCCTTGTCATAGATTTTTGCTATTATGAATGAATTATTTTGGGTAAAGAAACTTTGTCAATCCCTCTAATCCCTGTGTGAATCGGCACAATATGTACCCATAAACGGAAATTGAAAGTAAGTTCAATATACTATAAAAATGAATTTGTAAATCTTATTTCCAGATAGTACCCTGCCAGTGCATGTGGTAGAAAGCTTAGTGAACGATGAACTTATCATTTGCGACCTAGCTTCTGACAAGAGCCCCAACAACTACCATAGCTGGAATCATCGCGTGTGGCTGCTAAACAAACTCAAAACATGCAAATCCAGTTTCAACTTAGATGCTCTGTTCATCAAAGAATACCATTTTGCTGAAAAGTGGACGTCTAAACATGTATCAGATTTCAGCTGTTTCCATTACTATCAGTTTTGCTTAAAAAATATTTATAGTTTAAGTAATGAACTGTGGAAAAGTCTTCAAAGTTCTTTAAATGTTAATTTAAGAAGAGTTCTTATCAGTGTTTTAGCTGCAAATATTCCTAAGGATGCAACAATTCAAGCATCAGAGGAAAATTTGCTAAGCTACTCTGAGGCAAACCTAATGAAACTGTTACTTGCATACACCAATAAGAACTGTAAATGTATTGTAGATTATGTACAGCTATGTAGAAAAGTAGAAATATTATTTCATTCACTTGTAATGAATGATGAGTTGGTACGATTTTATAAGCATCATGAGACATTGTGGTATCACAGAAGGTTCATACTGCATGAAATTTTTCTGATTATGTATGATCATTTTGGTCTTGTTAGACGTAATGGTGCCCTAGTAAAGAAAAGTTGTAAAATATGTAATTTTGAGGAGTTGAGGCAGAAACAGGCCAAGATAGTCAGATATGACAGTAATCACATCTATTCTAGTGTGTTTTTCAATGTGATACTGACACATGAGAAGAAAATGATAGAAGAGAGGCGGACAGATGGTGATAACTATGCAGATAGACATGAAAAATATTTGAAATTTGTTGAGGGTCTTAATAGTGTCATATAATGAGATTTTGTAGGGTTCAAGTTTTGTAGGGTTCAAGTTTTAAAGCGCTCATAGAGTTGCTACACACTAAGTTTCTGTGGAAATGTATGCCATCCACTGTTTTAGCCCATGGCTAAAACTAGCTGTTCGGCGGAAATAAGTGGTCGCACCAAGAGTACCATATAATAAATCACAACAATTGAGATTGTGACAATGATTGATTTGAACTGTCAAATGGACCAACGCAAATAATGTTTGCTGCGTCTCCCTGCTCAACATTAATGTAATATTCAGGTATAGTACCGACCTAGAATAGTCTCCGATCGCCATGTCGGAGGAAAAAAGGAAGGAACACATTAAAAAAAAATATATATTCAGGTATTGCTACAAAGGCAAAGTATGTGATAAGCAGACTTTGTGGTATTCTTGATGCAACTTAGCCAATAGTGAGAGAATCAGCCAATCAGAGGTGACTGCGATCGTCACAGCTGTCAAACTAAAGGCGGTTGGACCAAGAGCCAAACTAAAGGTAATATAGCTTAGTTTTTGGTCTGCAACCGGCTTAACACAATAAGTCTCCGGTGGAATGGCGTCTTCACACATATTAAGATATTTAATACTTTCATATTTTGAAAGGTAAACTTTTACAATTTTCTATGATGATAAAGATAAAATAATTAATCGTTGAACACAAATGTGTTAGATAAGTGATGCAATGACAATTTTGATGATTTGTTCGTGTTCTATGGCACTCATGACGTAAACTGTAAGTTTATAAAATTCTTGATGTAGACAATTTGAATATTAGTTATTTTAGAATTTATTAAGTTTTTAAAAAAGACATGTAAAGACAATTTTTTATGTGAAAATAAAAGGATGTGGAAAATTAAATTTGAACTTCTCTTCTCTCGAGTTCATAAAGTGGCATTTAAAACATAGAGTAAATTTTGGTGCTGTTGAAGCTTGGAAACTCGTGATTTCTGAAGCCTAACTTTAGCACACGAACGCTTTAAAAAAAATCGGACGCCGATAGAAGGGAAAACGAAAATTAAAAAAAAATTGTTTTTTTAAATTAAGTAAGTATTTAATTTTTTTGTCGGTGTCGGTGTTCGCGAGCGTGTCGCTGTTCGCGACCAAGTCGCTGTTCGCGAGCATGTCGCTGTTCGCGAGCATGTCGGTCACGCGAATCCACAAGTTTACCCTCTACCAAAAAGTGCTCAACGCGGCTAAAGAAGTTTTCACTTCAAAAATAGTATGTACTTTCGCAGTTTGCGACGGTGTTCCTTGTTTGATGTCGGCTTTGTTAATTATATAGAATAAACATCAATGTTTCGCGGCGCGAGTGTAGATCATTCATACAATATTTATAGAACCCACCCTTTTGTGTGTATAGCCCTTGCCATTAATTCATATGATAGATACCTTGGCCCCAATCATGTAAGAATGTCCGATCAAACGTTTAAGATTTTCGTCAAAGTAAAATAAACCATAATTGCATTGAATTAGAGCTCAATTTCGTCTGCCCATTCTTATACGTTTAGGTATGTACGATACCCTAAACGTATAAGAATGGGCAGACGAAATTGAGCTCTAATTCAATGCTGTCATGGTTTATTTTACTTTGACGAAAATCTTTAACGTTTGATCGACCATTCTTACGTAATCGGGGGGCATACTTTGAATGACGTTGTTTCGCTTAGGCTTTGTACCATTGTATGATCATTCGTACCTTGAACCTTAGTTTTTTTTCCACTACAAGTTAGCTCTTGACTGTCATCTCACCTGATGGGAAGTGATGATACAGTCTAAGGTGGTAGCGGGCTAACCTGTTAGGGGCATGGAAGTTATATTAAACCTATACCCCTATTCGGTTTCTACACGGCATCGTACCGGAACGCTAAATCGCTTGGCGGCATGTCTTTGCTGGTAGATGCTCTGTGCCCGTAATACGAGTTTATGTATCGCGATTTGTTTTCAATTCGCGAGTTTTGATTTTATAAACGTTATAAAATAAATTGGACATAACGCTCTTTGTTTTAAAGTCACTCGTTCTTCACAACCGATTTTTATTGCATAGAAATTTCGCTTGTTGCTGCTGCAGATGCAAGGAGTTACTCCAACGCACTCGCCATTTTGTTTTGTTTTCACAACTTAGGGCTAATTTTTCAATCGTCAGATAAATTTTATCGGAGGAATAAATTTGACGTTTTGGCAGATTTTCAATACAAAACCTGTCAAAACGTCAAATTTAAACCTCCGATAAACTTTATCTGACGATTGAAAAATCAGCCCTTAGTTGTAAAATACGGCGGCGTGATTGAAGGACAAACCTGTTGGTTTGTCCTTCAATCACGCCGCCGTATTTTACACACAAACACACTTTCGCATTTATAATATTAACTAGTATGATATAGAATTCTGCTAGAACATGAGAAAAGGAAGCTAGGCTATATCATAGTACCTATAATACCAGAAGTTTGTAATGAAATGACAAATTTTTATATTTTTATTAAAAGTTGCGCTAATTAACAAAACTAAAATGAAATTTATTTTAACGGGTGTAATGTTAATTAAATTTTTTACAATTATTAATAAATAAGAATATTATTATAAATTACAAATATTTAGTTTTATTCATGCTCCCATAGTTTTCAGTTATCGAATCTAGGGGATAACTTGATGCTACGCCGTAGCACGTCGTAGCACGTAGACGGTGCTACGAGTCCGTCCGTCGTGTCGTTCTGTTTTGCGTCAAAGGCTATTCGTAGCATTGGTTACGAACACATTATGGAGTTTGTTCTACACAACTATTTAGGCCCGTTTAATAACTAACCAATATCAGCTAAGATCACGTTCTCAAGTATCGGTCAATCGGTCAATCGGAATGCGTGACGAGAGCGTTACGAAAAGTGTGATCGGGCGAAGCGAACGGAAGTTGAGAGGGAGTACGAGTAGGTACATATAGATGGAGCTAAAGAAGTTTTACTTCAGTCATGTGGTCTAAAGCACACTCGTTTTTTATATGAGGTAGATAGAATATCATTGGGAGGAGGCTTACATTCCAGACAATAGTAAAATTAGGTATCTAAGATCATAAAATGAATTTTCAAACTCGATAACTTTTAGCTTGTAACCACAGTGTTTTTAATATCAACTCGTAACTTTAACTCTAGATTTACTAGTTATGTAACGTAAGATGCGTGTAAAATGGTGATGCAACACGCAATTTCACGGCAATCGAGATCGTTCAATATGGGTCAGGAGGCTCGCACATAACGGGAGTAACGCTGGTAGCACCCACAACTTCCTAACAATCGATTTATGTTATAAATGCTTGTCAATCAATTTTGAACTCACATGCTTTACTATAAGGTTGTAAGTAGTATATATTTTTATATGTGCATAGAAGGTACTTCGTAAGAATCGTGCTGGTTGTGACGTCACACGAGTGTCTCGCGTTCGCGGACTTTCGATCGATATCCGCGTTTGTGTTCGGGTTGTTTCGTGGAAAGTCGGAAGGGCCGAGTGATGCTGACTCCACGTGCGAATTACGTAACAAAGTTAACAAAACAACTCATTGATACAGATTATTTTGTGTCAGAACAGTGATGCTGTATAACGCATTACCTATTGATTTAGTAGTTACTTACCTACCTGCGCCATAAACATTGGTGGCGCCTATGCCATTAATATTAATTAAGTAGGTATATTGCGCCATTTTCGGCGACTTTCTGCTTTCAAATCTACTTTTCATAAATTCAAATTAGGAAAACTCTAAGTAAACTTTTAGAAATACACCTACTGACTTTAAACTGTAGTAGAGGTCGCCTAACCTTAAAATGAACGCCGCCTCCAATGTGGTCACGCTCAAATGCAAAAAATGTGTAAGTAGTTAGTTAAAGCAAAATACACGCGTTGGAGGTTGCCATTGGTGGTTCTGCAAAACAGGAAATCTACGGTACGATCTGTTAAGCAACTCCTTATTGCATAAATGACGCGATGTTTAGTGAGACGCTTTCATTCTTAGATTAAAATATCTCTGTACCTACCTAATAGTTATTTATTATTTTAAACAAGAATTACCTAGTTATAACGTGGTGGTATTTACTTCTACCTACTACAAACACAATCTATACTAAAAGCACATTTGAACTCTTTTTGCTCACTCGGTCCTTTTCGCCAGCTCTGTGTTGGTGAAAGAGCATATACCTATTATGCAGTTTAAATCGCTCGCTTCGCTCCGTACGGATTAAACGGAGTCCGTCCGGAGCGAGCGAGTGGAAAACGCTTTATGCTAGTAAGCACTAATTACTAGGAAACTTAGGTTCTTCAAAGGATTTTCAAATAAGTACATTGTCTTCAACGCGAGTATTCAAACATAGTATGCACCTACCTCATAACTTCTGAGCATTTTAGTGCATGCAATCGCGGTAGGTAGGTACCTACACGTAATAAGCAATCACGTCAGTAATATATTTGAACAGTGTTTGATATTAATTGACCTGTAAAGCTGGACTGTATGCACACCTAAGTACATCATTATTTAGAGATTTAGGTATTCTACCTAACCATAGAATACACACACCCACATGCACCCAAAGCTAGCGGTTGCGACTAGCCTTCTATGCCTACTAAGTAGGTAGTAAGTATGTAGAGGTACTACGTAACGTATGTACCAGAGTATGAATACTAATGAGAGCATGTCTCAAGTAGAGTAGGTAATTTTAAGTACCTAGCTAAGCTAGTGAGACTTCTGATTATTGTGAGGAAACCGATGGCTTACCTGCATCAGAGCTATTGTATGTATGCACTATTATATAATAGCTTAAAATAAACCGAAACAAAGGTAGATAGATAGATAAACTCTATAATGCACACACTTAAAACAAAAACAATAAACAAAAAAGTTAAAAGATAAAACAGAAGGGTGCAAATGCGGACTTATTGGTAAAGCAATCTAAGTACCTACCTAGGTAGGAACTTAAACAGATATATTATGTAGGTACCTGCACCTTTCTTGGCTTCAAGAAAACTGCGAGTCTCCGTGCACGCAATCGATCCGTTTTTATAGCTTGTTGAAACACTTGGATAAAATATGTCAATCAATCGCAAAACAAAAAGAGAGCAGTCTTAAAATCAATACTAAAATTATTATTAATGCGAAAATGTGTCTCTATATCTGTTAACTTTTCACGGATTATCCGATTCAGTAACCGATTTTGGCGATTGTTGGTTGGTAGGTACAGAGATAGGTTGCATTGGGCTAGGCACTTTTTACAAAGTTATTTGTAGATCAAGGACGTACCTATTTAAAAGGGCGCTATGTAGGTACCTACTTAGTTTTCACAAAGTTTATTTTTAAAAGTTTCTTGGTGCGGTTTCTAAGTAGGTAGGTACCTATATACTACCTACCTATTGTTCCCCTTTGTCAAAGCTTATAAATTCAGAAATCCTTGCTGTTTCTCTGTTTAGGTATCGAGATTTATTTACCTTAGGTTACATACATTATAACATACTTGCACTGCATTTGCAGTTTGCACTGAGGTACTAAAGCTATAACTTATACCTACTAGGCACTATGCGTACCTACTTATACATTAATTTACAAAAGAGCTTTTGAATTAGGCCTTCCAGTACTTGTTAGAAATAATATTTATTCATTAATTTCGAAGAGGTTTTAATTAACAGGTTGCTAGGTAATGAAAAGACGAAAAAATATTCGAGTATCGGTAATAACTCTACCACCAGATTGATCTATTTATTCCATTGATGTAGAATTTTAGATGATTTATTCCATAACTCTCGATAAGCCGTAGCTCGTATTCGATAACCCGTGACTGACTTTAAAGTTAGACTCAACTATATTCCAAAATTCTACAACTCCATTAAACAAATGTTAATTTAAGTAATTAATTAATGTTCCAGCCATACGAAGTTAGGACGGGTTATTCGATATTTGATAAAAATACAAGTAACATAGGAGAATATCTACTGCAATCGCTGTCGAATTTCTCGCTAAGTTTGTCGCTTAAAGATTTTCGCATTTGTCCACCGATATAACTGCTACAGTAAGAGGAGTAGGCCAGTGCAATAATTGCATCCAGTTTAACCGGGTCCGATCGATGTGAGGGTATTTACCTCGCCGGGCGAAAATAATCCGGGTGCCGGTGATGTCAGAAGACGTTACCATTGCGCTTGCGTGCTGGACGTGAACGTAAAAATGTGTGGATGCGCTTTCAAAGCCTTATTACTACTCGAGCCAACACAACGAGCTTTCGTGGCGTCCCGAGCATTGGTGGCGCGCTCGCGTGTGTACTGTGCAGTCGCTTCCGCGGGACAGCCTGAGCTCTGTTTGTGCGCACTAGTGCGAGGATTGTGATGAGTGGTGCCGAGGGCAGACGCGCCGGCCGGCGAAGGCATGTCCTGCGGTTTGTAGGTTGATGGCTCGGCGGCGAGGCGCCGGGCGTCAGTCGGTCGCCGGGCCGCGCAGAGCCGGGCGCGCGTGTGCGAGATATGGCGCCCCGCGGCGGCCGGTGAGGCGCCGGCCCCGCCGACCGCCTCGGGTCGACGGGCCAGACAGGCCAGACGGACACTCGTCCCACCATGTCCTTGCTCAGCGTCACAGGTGTGTAACGTTTTCGCGCCACTTTCGATGAACCCCCTGCGCTTTGTGTTTTCCTCTCACGCAATCATTCCCGGTCGTTATGGACGCGTATACCGCACAAAGCCTCTGTTTTAAGGCGCCGCCGTTACGAAAATTACCCCATTACGTATTGATGCTGTTATTTTTGATTGCATCTAGATGTAAAGTACGTATAGATTATGCAGTAGGAATGTCTCATTGAGACCAAAAATAATTCTTAACTTATGTTATTTTTCTGAATATAGGTACCTGTCTACAGTTTCTGCCTTCTATTTTTTTTGAATTGTTGTATTACTTATCTTTATGCGTCACTTGCGATAGCGATAGACTTTTACCCTTGGTTTTATCCCATAAAAACAATAGATACCTATTTATTTTGTGTTCACATTATTTTTCTATAGTAAATGGTAGACGTACTTTGTTCCGATCTCATGTGCATAGCATTACACGTGGGTAAATTAATCAAAAGAAAAACCTTTATTTAAAAAGTAATGTATGAGAATATAGGTAATCTAAACTTTAGAGCATGCTGTTATCATTTATAACTTACGAGTATATATCTTAGTATGAATGTACCTACGCATATAATGTAAGTTCAATTTCTTGTTACTGATCTGAAGTTAATATCGTCTTTGAAATCAGCTCATCCTTTCAGCGGAGCGCATCAACTTTACATAAATAGGTTGTTCATGGCTCAACATTCACTGAATACGCTATTTAATGATGATGAAAAACGAGATCGAAGCTGTCTTACGATGAGTTTGCATGGAATCGAAATCTTGAAATTCAAGTCATAAGTCATAAGTCATAAGTCATAAATATTTATTCAATTTAGGTAGATGCACTACACTTATTGACGTCCAGTTAAATAAAAATATGATGGTGATAATCGGTTACGGTATCTTAAAACTAAAGCTACGAGGGTTCCAAACGCGCCCAGGTCTGAGAAGAGCCCACAACAAACTAAGCTGGGGTTAACGTTTTACTTCTCAAGCTTTTGAGAACATTTTCTATAACGACTGTAAAATTATCCATAAGAATTCTACTAACACAAAAGAGTTTAATTTGTCATATAAAACAGTATAAACAAAATTTCCAATTCGTGTCCATAGCAGTCACGTTATCGATTAATCGTATGGCGTTTAGTATATTTAAGCGTTTTTATAATATTAACAAACTATTTAAAAATAACGCTTATTTCGCCTGAAAGTTCGTCGCTCGTCACGTTATCGATAACAAAATATGCAACCGAGTTGAACGACCTATAAGCAAATAGGAATATAATTCCTATAATATATTCCTCTAACTTGTTAGGCGTTCACCAAAAACCCGCAGTGCATAGCATTACTCTATAAGCGATCTAGACATTATAATAAACAAGGTTCAATTTCCTGAATCACCGTCTAATAGTAGGTTGGAAAATTGCTACGTTATTCGGTGCATTTACGAATAGCGGCTGGCTTCCATTCCTAAAATTAACTGAAGCTTACATTTTAATAGCATACTATATTGTATTATTGTAAATAACCATTATCGCCAAATTTTGATACAAGTTAGGTACTATGATGGAGCGATAAACCAAGGTACATATAGGTACGAACACCACTATTAGCACGAGGCAAAAATTTTCACAAGGTAATTCGTTGGGTAATTGAAGCTTTTAACTAACTTTAACTTCAGTGAAACATCGTTATTCGTCACACGATAGTAAAGTAAATTCAAGTAAGTAAGTAGTATTATGCTAAGCTTCAGTACCTAATATTAAAGTTATGCTTTGTAGGCTCGTTGTCCTATGGCCACTGTTACTTGAGAGATCGCTATTTTCATCAGCTAAAGTTGCTGATTTTTGCAGCTTAGGGCTCTATCAAAAGAACTTTTAAAAAAGGTGCTTTTGAGGCCGACCGACCTTCTTTTAATAACACGTTTTCTCTTTCCCGTTAGCGGTAACGTCTACTGAGGTACCTAACTAACTGAGGTGATATAAAAGGATAAAAGTCACTAAGCCACACTCTGCCATAGTATTATACCTGACTGCGGAACGCACAGGGTTTTATATTTATATTTATTTATTTGGACAACCAAAAATTGTTACATTAAAAAAAACCTTAAAAACTAGACACATTTAGGACGCTTGTTATATGCACAATTTATTGAAGGTGCCACATCATTCACTAAAAAAAAAGTGCGTAAAATTAAAAGTTACACTGCAAAAATCTAAACTTAAAAATTATACAAAAACGCAAAAACACAAAAATTATACAAAAATTGAACTTTACTTTTCTTACTTTAATTTTGAAAAGAAAAAAAAAACAATAATATAATATTGAGGCAAAAGTTAAAAACAACAGTCGACCATAACAATCTTAACGTTTTTTTTTTAAATTTTCGTAGCGTTTCATGAAAAACGTCTACCTCTGTACTAATGGCATTATACATTTTTGTTATTCTGGATATGGCTGAAAATTGTTTGAGATTAGTTCTAGCTCTGGGTGGGTGTAAAAGCCGCCCGTTGCTTGTCGGGGAACTCTATGTGGGACTTTAAAATTGATTGTTTGTAGAAGTGGTGGGCAGTCTATTTTATTTCTAAGCACTTGCGATTAATTAAACTGGTCATGTTGAAATGTCTGAGTTTGTCACTATAGGTAGGAAGTCGTTTATGTAGTTTACAAGAGTATGCAAGGTGTCTCAAGAATATTTTTTGAACGCGTTCCATCCGCAACTGGTGAGTAGAATAATTAGGAGACTATACTACGCTACAATATTCGAGAATGCTTCTAATGTAAGTACATTATATATTTTTATTTTTGTTCGAGGTTGAAATACTTTACTATTCCGTAGTAAGAATCCTAACATTTTTGAGGCTTTGGTAACTGCATTTTCAATTTGCGGATTAAAAGTTAGTTTGCTATCAAACAGTATTCCCAGATCTTTCAATTCTTGTAGTTTATCTATTGCTGTGCCGTTTATATGGTATTGAGATTGGACGATATTGTGATTACGGGTAAATACTATGAAATTACATTTTTTAGCATTTAAGGCCATTTTATTAGTATTACACCAGTTTATTATATCATCTAGATCGTTTTGGAGTAAAGTGCTATCAGTATAGCTTTTAACAGTTTTTGCTAACTTAAGGTCATCTGCAAATAGATACGCACTACTATGATTAATATACTTTACAATATCATTTATAAATAAATTAAATAACCAGGGTCCAATATGTGAACCCTGAGGAACTCCAGAAGTTGCTTTGTAGCTGTCAGAATTAAACCCTTTTACTACTACATATTGAGTTCTGCCATATATGATGTTCATATTGTTATAGGACGGAACCGCTTATTCCATAGAGTGCTAACTTTTTAAGAAGCACTTCAGCGTCGATTTGGTTACCAGCATCAACAGCGTTAAAAACAGGGTTATGTGTTCATTATAATATAAGGATCAGGGTTAGGTTCAGTTCAGGTTAAGTTGGTAAAATCATTTCAATTTTGTCCAGTGGTTTTGGTTGAAATAAACAGTTATAATTACTTACTAGTTGATTCTCGTGACTTAGGTTAGCCTCCGTTGATTTAAATAATTTGAAAATCCTTTGCCCATCTATGGGATAAAAGCTATCTAAGTATACCAAATTCGTCCGAATCGCTTTAGCGTATAGGTCATCAAAAGGTTACAACTTACATACCAAAGACAGACTTTTGCATTAATAATATCAGTCTGGGTGTTCTTGAATGAAATTTATTATTCTTTGAAATAAATATTTCTTGGGTCGTCGTGAAAAAACATTGCAAACATTTCGTTGAAACACAAATATTTGTCAATCGTGACCGGCTACGTAGCAATTTCGTAATGAAGGCACGTGTTTGTTGCGTAGGTGGTAAAGGGCGGCGTTTGTAAAGTGATTCCACTACAGCGTTGAGAGCATTCTCAACAAACATCGTTAACCGAAATAGCTTTTAAAATACTGTGTGAAAATATATTTTTTTGACGCATAAAATCTGAGCGTAAAATTATAAACGTTTGATTATTTAAATAAATAAATTACGAACTTTTAAAAGGCATTTAGTGTTTTTTCTATTAAAAAAAACCTAAAGCAACAGAATGATATGAAAAAGGATAGAATAAAATTATACATAAATATTAGAGCAACAGCTGTTTTTAAAGTTCCTTAAGTAATGGGTTGTCTGGAGGAGATCACTTTTAGTGATAAGACCGCCCTTGCGCACGCGTTGTTTTCCGTTTTTTTGTTTATAATTAAGTTATTTCTAAGTTATGTGTGGCAATAAAGAATTTATCTATCTATCTGAGTTACTTGCCGGCTCTTCTCAGTAGAATAATTTGTTTCCGGACCGGACGGTGGTAGAGTCAAAACAATATGTATCATAAAAGACACCTGTATGCCCCTACATAAGTAAAGAGTTTGAGGTTCATGTGCTCGAATGACTGACTGACTGAAACATTTTACAATGATTTGCAATGAATGCCTTAAGAGATTTCCACTGTTTTATATACTTGAACTAGCGGACGCCCGCGACTTCGTTCGCGTGGCATAAGTTTTTTAATTCCCACAGGCACTCCTTAGTTTTCCGGGATAAAAAGAAGCCTACATCACTCTCCATCCTACTCAACTATACCCATGCAAAAAATCGCGTCGCGTCGATCCGTTGCTCTGTTGCGGCGTGATTGAAAGACAAATTCTCTATTTGACGTCCTTGGGGATAGAAATTTTTAAAACTGTAAAATCCGTATTTCATAATTTTAAACCTGAAGCCCAAATACCAAGTTTCATGGCTATAACTTGAAAAATGAAGGACATTCATACAAACTTTCAACCCCTATTTTACCCCTTCAGAGGTAGAATTTTCAAAAACTGTGAAATACGTATTTCTTAATTTTTTACCCGTAGCTCATATACCAAGTTTTATGGATATAACTTGAGAAATGACGGACTTTCATACAAACTTTCACCGCCTGTTTCACCCCCTTAGGGGTGGAATTTTGAAAAATCCTTCCTTAGTGAGCGCCTACGTCACAAAAGGAACCTACTGTCAAAATTTCAAGTTTCTAACCCCAGCGGTTTAGGCTGTGCGTTGATATATAAGTCAGTCAGTCAGGACTTTGAATTTTATATAGCGTTTTTTTTTTTTTTTTTTTTTAATGGAAAACAATACAATAGAAATTAAAGCTAGCTAGCCTAACCTAACTACTATATAAATCATGCCCACGTGGAATGGTGGCGAGAATGCTGGCTGCATTTCCGCGCTGGACAGCCAGGCTGATCCTTTGCGCAAAAAATGAGCCAGCCCTTCTGTCACCAGATATATATATATATATATTTTATAGCGTTTAAGTTTTTTTCCCCATAGGCACTCCTTAATTTTCCGGGATAAAAAGGAGCCTTTGTCACTCTCCAGGTACCTCAACTATACCCATGCAAAAAATCACGTTGATCCGTTGCTGCAGTGTGATTGAAGGAAAAACTCTATTGAACGGCCTTGGCGATCGAATTTTCAAAAATGGTGAAACACGTAGGTACTTCTTCATATTTAACCGTCAGCTCAAATATCAAGTTTCATGGCTTTTACTTCAAAAATTAATGACTTTCATGCAAAGTTTCAACCCCTATTTTACTCCTTCGGGGGTGAAATTTTGAAAAACTGGGCACACGTATTACGGAAAGCCAAAATACAAAGTTTCGTTATATATAACTTGAAAAATATCGTGAGAAATGCGGGACTTTCATACAAACTTCCATCCCTTAATTCACCCCTTTGGGGATCAAATTTTTAAAAATGGTGAATTACATACTTCTTCATATTTAACTGGAAAACCAAGCGCTAGGTTTCACGGCTATAACTTGAAAAATGAAGAACTTTCATACAAACTTTCGACCCTTATTTGAACCCTTTCGGGGTAGAATTTTGAAAAACTATGGCACATGATCTTCTTTATTTTTTAACGAAAGCCAAAATACCAAGTTTCGTTGATATAATTTGAAAAATGTTCATACAAACTTTCATCCCCTATTTCACCCCTTTGGGAATTTTCAAAAATGTTAAAACACGTACGCTAGCCCAAATGCTAAGTTTCGCGGCTGTAACTTGAGAAATAAAGGACTCATACAAACTTTCAACCCCCATTTCACCCCTTTGGGCATTTTCAAAAATGTTGAAACACGTACGCTAGCCCAAATGCTGAGTTTCACGGCTATAACTTGAGAAATAAATAACTTGAGAAATAAAGGACTCATACAAACTTTCTACCCCTATTTTACCCCATTGGAGGTGGAATTTTGAAAAAATGTTGACGCACACTTATTCTTATTTTACCAAAAGCCCAAATGCTAAGTTTCATGGCTATAACTTGAGAAATGAAGGACTTTCATACAAAGTTTCAACCCCTATTTTACCCCTTTGGGGGTGGAATTTTGAAAAATTGTGACACACGTACTTCTTTATTTTTTACTGAAAGCCAAAATACCAAGGTTCGTTGATATAACTTGAAAAATGTTTTGAGAAATGAAGGAATTTTTTACAAACTTTCATCCACTATTCCACCCCTTTGGGTGTAGAATTTTCAAAAATGGTGAAATACATACTTCTTCAATTCTAACTGAAAGCCCAAATGTTAAGTTTCATGGCTATAACTTGAGAAATGAATGACTTTCGTACAAACTTTCAACCCCTATTTTACCCCTTTGGGGGTAGAATTTTGAAAAACTGTGACATACGTACTTCTTTATTTTTTACTTTAAGCCAAAATACCAAGTTTCATGGATATAACTTGAGAAATGACGGACTTTCATACAAACTTTAACCCTCTATTTCACCCCCTTAGGGGTGGAATTTTGAAAAATCCTTCCTTAGTGTGCGCCTACGTCACAAAAGGAACCTACTGTCAAAATTTCAAGATTCTAACCCCAGTGGTTTAGGCTGTGCGTTGATATATAAGTCAGTCAGTCAGTCAGTCAGTCAGTCAGGACTTTGAATTTTATATATATATAGATAACCCGGGCTTTGCACATCTGACCTTAAGCGCTGATAACATAGAAACAATCTCCGAGAGACTATCTATTTGTGAATAAAATGTAGGCATCCAACACGTCTTCTTCTTCTTCTAAATATATAAAAGGAACAGGTGACTGACTGATCTACCAACGCACAGCTCAAACCACTGGACGAATCGGGCTGAAATTTGACATTCAGAAAGCTATTAAGAAGTAATTAAGCCGGATTTTTGAAAATTCAAACCCTAAGGGGGTAAAATAGGGGTTTGAAATTTGTATAGTCCACGCTGACGAAGTCGCAGTTACGAGATATAAGAGCTTTCAAAACGTGTGGCTGACTTTAAACTATTCAAAGAATTAAAATACAGACACACCGCTGTTTCATCTTGTATTGTATCTATCGCCGTCATCTTCGTTTCAATCACTAGACATCTACAGCTGGACAAAGGTATCCGGCATAGATCTCCACAGGACATGGTCTTGTCCTGCTTGCTCCCAGGCTCACAGCTTCTCGCTTGAGATCACCCATGCACCTAGTGGGGGGGTCGACCGACGCTGCGATTTCCGGTGCGAGGCCGCCATTCAAGCATCTTGGGAGCCCATCGCCTATGGTTTCTTCGAACTATGCGCTCCGCCCATTGCGACTCATCAAGCTATGTCAGTTACTCTGGTTCTTCTACGGATCTTCTCATATCTGATTTGGTCACGTATATTTAATGTTAGATAGATACTATATGTAAGTTCAGCTATAAGTTGCTAGGAGCAGAAACACAACAAACATGTTTGGCCTCTTGCCACATAGGTCATAAATTATTCACTATTATCCTCTGCCGAAACCCTGTGCACAGCGATCCGTGTTGGTTGAACTTATGTATAGTTCTAGCACAGTGTTAACTAAATAAATGCGTGCCTTAAAATATTCATTACTAGATGATGCCCGCGACGTCGTCCGCGTGAAATAAGTTTTTTCAATTCCCACGGGAACTCTTTAATTTTCCGGTATAAAAAGTAGCCTATGTCACTCTTCAGGTCCTATACTATACCCATGCAAAAAATCAGAGAAAGCCCGAGATAGTTTAAAAAATCTAAGTCAATGTAGTTAAAAATATTTTTGTTTCAATAAGACTACAAAATTAATTATTTCTGTTTGTGTAAAGTGTACAAAAATGTTTTCGTTACTTAAAAGCTTTTTGGTTTCGCCAGATAAATTTCGGAAACCGGATTTCGGCCACGGAGGTCAATCTCCACAGAGATTGGCAAACATAGGAGCACCCTCTGTTCTTTACTCCGTTAGCCCGCTGAGACAGAAAATCCGACACGACCGGAGATAAATCAGGCGCAGGATCGAAAGCTTTACATTGCTATCCGCTGTAGTGGTGGAAAAATAAAAACTAGGACTTGCGTATTAACGTTAGGCAGTCAATGGCACTTAGGCTGTAGATACATAATTATTATATAGGTACCTCGGAACCTCTCAACCATCACAATCGATATAGCTTTTCTTTCTTTTAATATTTCCCTTTGAAGTCTCGGGAAGCGTAGATTTCTCTCGGGACAGTAAGGGGCTTTCTTTCATATTTGAGTTGTAGATAGATTTCAAAATGGACGAAGTAGATTTCTTTCGAGTACGAATTATTAATTTCTTGATATCTATCATAAAATATATTTTGATTATTTGTCGTCGTAAGGGACAATAGTGAACGACTCTAGTGAGAAAATGCAGATTTTTTTTCTTCTTACGAGTGTGTCATTTTAAGCATATAACTGATACCTACATAAAATGTTTACTTATATATAGAGTAAGTAATGCAGCTATATATTTTACATAAATAATTTTAAGTACTATAATCTAATTCGAAACTAGATGATGCCCGCGACTTCGTCCGCGTGGATTAAGGTTTTTTTGATTCCCGCGAAAACTCCTTAATTTTCCGGGAAAAAAGTAGCCTATGCCCGGGATACAATCTACCTCTATAGGTACCAAATTTCATCAAAATCGGTTGAAAGGATGGGCCGTGAAAGCGTAGCAGACAGACAGATACACTTTCGCATTTATAATATTAGTATGGATGTGTGTTTGTGATCTTAAAGGATTTTGAGATATTCATAAGAGGTGTGTGTCTACGTACAATAACAAACATAATAAAATATGCATCATGTAAATTCAAGAACCTGTCCTCCTGTGACTTGAGGCTTGCTGAACCGTTGCAAAGTAGTTCTTTGTTGAAGTTTCTAAAGCTTACGTAACTCATATAATATATTTAACCGTTTTCTGAGCTAAATATAGTATCGCAGGCCCTGTTGTTGAGTCAAAGTACACTTAAAATGGAACCAGGGCTTTTGTAACATAATTTATCGTAACCGACTCAATAAAAACTTTATTACATACATTTTGTATTTTCAGGACAAGATACCTGCTAAATATTTATTCGTGTAACGGTGTACTAGCATTTCGTGCAGGGTTATATACCTATACAATCGATTTTACAAAAATAAGGTCGAAAGAACTATGATGTTTGATGGTTGTTGTTTGATTCTGGTTGAACAAGGAGTAAAAACTTATGAAGGAATTTAATTAATATATTATTTAGTACGGTAATCAGTAAACTAATAACAATCCTTATCATGACTTAACTGAAACAACATTTGTCACCAGTTTTTTCCTTACCTATGTGAACTAATCATGTTTACTTTTAAGGGCAAAACACACAGGTAACGGGTGCGGGTCGGGCGCGGGCTGGGTCGAGTGCGCGGCGGGTTGAATTCCTTGTATTTATATGGCCGACATCACACTGCGTCACCCGCCACGCGCCCGACCCGCGCCCGTTCCCTGTGTGATTTGCGCCTTATAGAATACTAGCTGATGCCCGCGACTTCGTCAGCGTGGTTTAAGTTTTTTGATTCCCGCGGGAATTCCTTAATTTTCCGGGATAAAAAGTAGCCTATGTCATTCTCCAGGTCTTCAAGTACCTATACCCATACCAAAAATCACGTCAATCCCTTGCTACGTTGCGGCGTGATTGAAGGACAAACCAACAAACAATCACATTTTCGCATTTATGATATTAGTATGATAATGAATAAAAAAACTACTCTTTAAATAAATATGTGCTTGCACACAACATCATGTGATTAACTGAGGGAGAGTTAGGACAGCCCTAGTTCTTTATATTGAACATATTGTAAGCTCGTCGTTCAAGATTAATTACTGTAAGTAAAGCTTATGTGGGTGGGTGATGGAGAGACAGATCGTCTTCGTAGCTGTCGTAATCGGCTCCGTATTCCACTCCATCGCACGGCCGCTTTTAGAGGCTCTTTTACTTACTCTGCCACAAAATGTTGGAATAATATCCCCCCTCCAATAAGGAATTTAAAAAGCCAAGTTTCATTTAAATTCAAATTGAAAAAATTCCTTTTGGAAAAGCAAGTGGAATTTCAAGATCATGTGGCAGAGTACTCTTTTCTTTAATTTATTTTATGCTTAATAAGTTATATATTATAATATATAGTATGTATTGCGTTTAATTATTAATTTATACTTATTTATTTATACATATTTCTATATTAATTATTGTGTAGTTAATATACGTAGTAATTATTATTATAGGATATAGTAATATGGTACATATTAGCAGTATAATAGTTAATTTTTATTGGGAAGATATTATGGAATTGTATGTAGTACTTCTGAACATTTTGTAGATGTATAGCACTGTAATTAATAGATAGATAGGTAGACATATAATTAGATAGATAGGTTTGCTACTAAATTATAGTTTTAAGTATCTAATTCTAGCTTGCAGTTACGTAGTTTTTTCCGTGGTGTCACCTGAATCAGGGTTCAGGCTGAAAATCAGCGTTGTATGGTTAGTGCTTGCACTGAGCATACAGCATTATGCTGAGCCTGGGCCATTTTTCGGGCTGTGCCATGCGTGACACGGTTTCATCCCTGCACCTCAACGTTGCTGTTTAGATTTTAGATCTTGTTCAGATCGTTGAGGAACAGGGCTGATCTACCTCTGTAGGTAGGTAGGTATACTTGTAATGTATGGCACAATTTGAAAATAAATGCTTTTTCTTTCTTTCTTTCTTTCTTTCTTTCTTTATCGATTGAAAATAAACGATTATATACTTTTATTATTATTAATAATTAATATAGCTATTTATATGGACTAATTAACTCAGCACTGGTTCATTATTACCTTTATAAAAGCTTTCACAATAAGACAATTTTCTTTAAGAAGTTACTCTAGGTAAGTACCTACTTACCATAATTTCGAGTAGGTTTCTTGTAAGCTATAGTTACTAAGGAGCCATTAGTCGTGGCTAGTTTTGAAGGGCTTATATCCATACTATCCATACTAATATTATAAATGCGAAAGTGTGTCTATTTGTCTGCTACGCTTTCACGGCCCATCTGTTCAACCGATTTAGATAAAATTTGGTACAGGAATAGTTTGAATCCCAGAGAAGGGGCATAGACTATTTTTTATCCCGGAAAATTAGAGTTCCCGCGGGAATCAAAAAACCTTAACCCACGCGGACGAAGTCGCAGGCATCATCTAGTTCTTTATAAAAAACCTTTTCATCATTACAATACAAACGCTTGTCTCTAATGCTTTGCACAGCACCACAAGTCAGGTGTTCTCGGAGAATTGTGTCAAGACGGAGCGTTTTAAACCGCGCCGCGCCGTAACGGCCGACACTTGAGGGTATTCAGTCATTGTGGGGCGGACCCTCAAGCCGCAACCCATGGCATAACCTTTATACAACGTTGGTACCCTGGTATTATATTATGTCGAAGATACTTTTATTATGTAGGTACTAGCTGATGCCCGCGACTTCGACCGCGTGGTTTAAGATTTTTTGATTCCCTCGGGAACTCCTAAATTTTCCGGGATAAAAAGTAGCCTATGCCACTCTCCAGGTCCTCAACTATGCCAATGCGAAAGTGTGTTTGTTTGTTGGTTTGTCCTTCAATTACACCGCAACAGAGCATCGGATCGACGTGATTTTTGCATGGATGATGGGGTATAATTGAGAACCTAGAGTCACATAAAGATTACATTTTATCGCGGAAAATTCAAGAGTTCCTGTGGGAATTATAAAACTTATTACACGCGGTCGGAGTCGCGGGCATCACCTAGTAGTATATAAGAAAATTACCCTTCAAAGCCGAAGCATCTATTTTCAATTTTTCAGGCATTAAGTAATTAAGACAATTTTTCAAAGTGCCTTTGATGTATTATTTGTTGTACCTGGACAAATTTTTTATGTGAGAGTAATTTTGAGTGTTATCGATTCAAAACCAGTTTTATGGTATGTTTTTTTGTTAAAAAAATTGGTTTCTCTTTCATATGATTAGATTCTTCAATGATAATGATTTCTTTGCATTTTATATTTTCGAGAAAATTAGGTTTGCCCAGGAGCGCCCAAGTGTAGCGCAAATTTTGTTTTTCTCCTTATTTTGTTTTAAGTACGTGTTTCATACAATAAAAAGAAAAGTCCTGACACTCACTCACTGATGGACTCACTAACGACCAGCACAAATCCCAAGATCTAGAAAGTTGAAAGTTTGCACAGATGTTCGCATTTTTTAACCGACTTCAAAAAAAGGAGGAGGTTCTCAATTCGACTGCATGTTTTTTTTTTGTATGTTTGTTACGCGATTTCTCCGCCAATTATGAACCGATTTTGATAATTCTTTTTTTGTTTGGTAGGTCATACTTCAGAGGTGGTCCCATTTTAATTTGGTGAAGATCTCCGGAGATGGAGAACGGAACTCCTCAATGGATAAGAGTAAATTGCTCGCGATCAGTGTGATAGTTTTGTAAACAGTATGTTTTAACCATGCATAGCATATCTTTTTTTTTTAGGGTTCCGTACCAAAATGGTAAAAATGGAACCCTTATGGGGCGACTTTCTCCGTCCGTCTGTCACAGCCGATTATTTCAGTAACTATTAAAGCTATTGGCATGAAATTTGGAATAGTTGTATATAATAGTGGCCCAATATCATGGAAATCAAAAAAATTTAAAATTACTTTTAGTTTAATTAAAAAAGTGGGGAAAATCAGGGGTTTGAAATTTCAAAGTAGGATAACTATACCAAGTGGGGTATCATATGAAAGGACTTTGTACTTGACTTGTACACTCTAAAATAACATTTAATAACATTTAACGGTGCCAATGTGGAGTCACGTCAACAATAATGAAGAGTAGGTAGACGCGGTTCAAGCGGCTAATTGGTACCGACTCCAAAAAATGTTATTATAGAACTACATTAACTCTTGTATACATAATAAATTAAATTATTTTTTACTTTTTAGTGTTTGTGGTTTTTGAAGTCGGTTTTTATTTTTTTTTTGAATTTTTTTTATTTCTATTGACAAGGAATAATTAAGACCGAATCTCTCAAAATTCCTACGGAATAAAACCGCTTGTGGTCCCTAGTATCATTATATAAACCATTTTGAACTCTATGTATACGTAAAAAAAGGTCAGTTTATTTTGTTCACAGAGACTCGGCTCTATGCTACTCCGTTTGTATGATGAGCTCGCTATTTTAAGCTTTGGGTAGCGAAATCATTATATTCTAAGTTGACTAATAATGTTTGGCAAATCCCAACAACAAGTGTTCAAAGTTGGAAGTTGAACATCAGTGAACGGCGTAGGTACGTATGTAGAGGTTACGAACAAACCCAAACAGGCCGACAAACAAACATATTTTTATATAAAGAAGAAAATATACAACCAGGTACCTAATTCATTCGACTTTATTATGATAATATTTTCCTTTCATCTACCCACACATTATGATTGCTAAAGTAAATAGGATAGGAAAGAAATATGAGATATGAAAATACACGTAATGATTAATCTCACCTACTGGATTTCTTGTTATAAGGGAAAATTTTCCACTCAACCTTTTTTGGAAGGCTGAAATGTGGGACTCTCAGTTCTTAGCATTGATGTACCTACTTATAAGAATAAGGATGATGACAACTCAATCAAATTAGCAATTCTTTATCAAACTTAAAAACGCACTTCTAGTATGGAAGTTGTATGAAATTCACATTTGTGACGTCATGAAATTTCAACGCACTTTTTTTCTATAATCTATATTTTAAAATGGTTATCAAACTTAAAACTAACCGAGGATGTGAATTTTAGGTCTTTTGGAAGACTCTATTTAATAATCATTAATTTATGTTTGATATAGGCATCATCCCTATTCTATTATTTCGATGGTTCTTAGCCACGTTTACACATTTTGAACGCTGGAATTTCCCAGAAAAGCTTTCGCACATACAATATATAAATAGACATATTATATTCAATGATGTTCTTTATCCATACTAATATTATAAATGCGAAAGTGTATTTGTCTGTCTGCTACGCTTTCACGGCCCACCTGTTCAACAGACTTGGATGAAATTTCGTACGGGATAGGTTGTATCCCGGGGAAGGACATAGGCTAATTTTTATCCCGGAAAAGTATAGAGTTCCCACGGGAACCGAAAAAATTCGAAGTGTCTGTCTGTCTGTCTGTGACGAAGTCGCGGGTGTCTATTAGTGTGTAGGTATATAAAAAAAATATTTGAGATATTTCATATTGCATACTTACCTACTGTCGGAAAATCTTCCCACCTTATGAGTACAAAGGCGTTTCTAAGTTTGGAACCCATTGATGTATAATTGACTGGAACCAATAAATAATTTATAGAATACATAGTATGTATACATACAGTCAACGAACTGGATACTCAAACTCATATTTTTTATTCAAATAAACTTACTAAAATTGCTTTTGAATCGTCAAATGAATGAAATGTGAATCCTACAGTATGAAACTAGGTGGTTGATCTTTTGAAATAATTCATTGACAATTACATCAATGTGTAAATACATAAGTAACCGCAGTCTTAAGCATTGCTGAAGCTTGTCAAATCCATTCTTCATTAATCTTCAACAGTATAATAAGCTTTTTTCAAGAGCATACAGTCTTTTAATTGATTTCTTAAAGTTGTGTCAAGGCAAGTTTAAAATAGGTTGTGGAATTTTGTTTTGGAATAGAATGTTCATTCCCACGAACGACCTTTGGACTTTTTTGACGGGGAGCGGTGGAGGCACGAGCCTTTCATTATCTTTTTCTGTGATTACATAAACGTGACCTTAGTGCAACAGTGGCTAAATTAGGTAGGTACTGTTTATATCAAATATCAAATAAATATTATAAATGCGAAAGTTTGGATGGATGGATGTATGTATGGATGTATGTTTGTTACTCAATCACGCTCCAACGGATGAACGGATCTGGATGAAATTTGGCACAGAGATAGATTATAGTCTGGAATAGCACATAGGCTACTTTTTATCCCGGAAAATTAAAGAGTTCCCGCGGGAACCGAAAAACCTCAATCCACGCGGACGAAGTCGCGGGCATCAGCTAGTATTTAATATGGTTTATATTTGGTATGATAATATGATGTTTATAAGAATAAATAAGAATATTATATTTGATTATTCTACCTACTGACGGGTAGGCGGTAAAGATGCTTTGTCTATACCGCCTACACATACCACAAATAGAAGAGGGAACTTTGGAGAGGGCCCAGTTTAGTCTCGAACTTCAAGCATTCAAGTTAATAATTATTACGTCTGTAATCTGCATAGTATGTAAAATGTAGTGTTGCGTCAATACAATATTGAATGGTTTTTGTTTCACTACCGTTAATAATATTTATTCTCGTGCATGATAAGTTTACAAAGTGTAGGAATTTGTCGTCGCATTCTGAGATGATGCCAACAAACGTCTTTATTATATTTAGATGAGTTTAAAAGTCAGTCAGTCAGTCAAGAGCTTAGTAAACTTTAAATTATTGAAAAGAGCAACCGCCAAGGTCTTTGCTTGTTGTTTTCGGAAGGAAGGAGGGCATTACTACTGTGGGAGAGATTAGGTATGTGAAAGTTTATTTGAATAACAAATTTATCTATTTTCTAATCTAAAGTAAAGTAAAGTAAATATTTATTTGGTAAAATATGGTACAGACCAGATGTTATTGGGTTATTATGTACAAGCACAAAAAACTAAGCTTATGAACATTAAACAATTATATACATACATTAAATTGCATTACATGTCATCTTATTAGGAAAATTACAATGACAAAAATTACTGTCACTGGTGTACGTCTAACGTCTTCTTGTGCATCCAGCACCGGTCAGGATAACGTCATGCTATACGCCACGTACGTACTTACCTATACCCATTGTCCACTACAATGTGAGGTGTGTGTGTGAGGTGAGCAATGAAAGTGATGCAACGCTACGCGACGCCAATTACGCGACGCATAATTAGACTAGTAGGGGGTTGAAATGTTTGTTTCTTCGCTTGGTCGTTTGAGATTCAACTTTCCGTTATTACGGAACCCTTTGTGCGCGAGTGTGACTCGCATTTGACCGCCTTTTTTTATAACTTTTGCCATTTAGTCAAGCATCATGAATAAAAAAAAAAAAGATACGCGCCGAATTGAGAACCTCCTCCTGTTTTGGAAGTTGGTTAAAAATACTTTCAATTCCACAAAGCATAAGGGCCTCGCAAATATCTACCGAGCTTCGCAATAGCTAAGGCCGCCCCTGTCCGTTAACGAATGATTGACGTTGATCGCTTGGCCTTGGCGGTTCCGCGTCGCACGTTGGCCATGGTCACTTGGTCTTGGTCATTTGTAATGCTTTCGAACTTTCGAGCGTTCGCAATGTGGCCTAGTTGCAATAGCTTAAGATACGGTTTCCTATGAAAGTGGTGCCGCTTCATACTTAGTGGCCGCACTATGACAGAACCGGCAGTGCATAGGTACTGACTTAGAATTTAGTTCTTTTGGAAAATGCATAGCAATTGGTGATCGCTTTAGAAGAGACGACTGCAAAAACGGCAGGAAGATTAATTTCTCTGAAATCAAAATCGTAACAGTTGAAAGAGGAGCTTTTTAATTCATTACTGAAAATGTGTATTTAAAACGATAAGGCCGAATCGAATATACTATTATCGAAGAAAATAATATGCATGACGATGTAAGAAGACACATGCGTTAAACTAAATGTAACTAAATGTTAATTAAAAGAGGTAAACTAAATGTATTGAAAAATCCATTTAGTTACTACCAAACAAATAAGCTTTTTTATGTTTTTCCTTTATGAGAATTATCTTTTACGTCGGACGCTTGGCGTGCTGGCGCTTCCACTGTGCTCACTAGCATAGCAGTGTGTTGTTCAGGGCCCCAATCATGTAAGAATGTTCGATCAAACGTTTAAGATTTTTGTCAAAGTAAAATAAACCATAACTGCATTGAATTAGAGCTCAATTTCGTCTGCCCATTCTTATACGTTTAGGTATGTTTCGCACATGCTTTACGTTTCCCCTATGTTTTCAGCAAGTATCCCCGTTTCAACTGTACTTTAAATAGCACATTAATTAATAATGACAAAAATAATATCAGTAAATGATAACAGTATTATTAAGTTCTTATCAAAATACTTCACTCCAGCCAATTGTCAGCGAGTCCCAGGTCAGCTAATATCAGCAATAATTGATTGATGAAGATACTAAAAGGACGTCACACCATTCATAATGGATCCCGCTATTTTCGACATTTACTTTCATTTTGTTGGAATACCTACAAAACAAAACCAAGACAATATATTGTTATGAACATAGGATCACGTAGGTATATTGCAATTCACGGTCGTATTGTTGATTTTAAAAAGATTGTTATCAAAATAAAAAAAAAATTACCCATATTATTATGAACAATATAATAATTTATGTTCATAGTCAGTGATTAAAGATTATGTTTTTGTATTTATTTTAGGTAAGCATTTTCGCCACTCTCGTTTTTAAAATTTTGTTTCTTATATGTTACTAGATGATGCCCGCGACTTCGTCCGCGTGACAAGCTTTTTCTGATTCCCGCGGGAATTTCTTAATTTTCCGGGATCCAACCCATACCTAATCCCTGTACCAAATTTCAGCAAAATCGGTTGAACAGATGGGCCGTGAAAGCGTAGCAGACAGACACACTTTCGCATTTATAATATTAATATGGATTTATTTAGAGTTTAACCTGTATTACTTATTCTGTGGTTAAACTAAGAGCTCCTGTATCAACGCAATCTATTATTTCAATTTTGGTGACGTCTAAGCTCCGTCATAGTGAAAACCCAAACATGATGTGAAGGTCGGTCCAATCGCCCTCGACATCTGAGGCGCTCCGGGCGGTCGTCCAACCGCGCCCTTGCTAGGATGCCGCTGAATGCGTCATCTTGTCTTGTTACTTACAAGTTGAAACATAATAATGTGCTACACAGATTTGCTCATAGAATTACCTACTACTCTATTAATATTCTTACTAGATGATGCCCGCGACTTCGTCCGCGTGAATTGAGGTTTTTTGTTTCCCCCGGGAACACTTTAATTTTCCGGGATAAAAAGCCACCTATGTGTTATCCCAGACTATAATCTATCTCTGTGCCAAATTTAGTTGAGATCCTTTCAACGGTTCTGGCGTGATTGAGTAACAAACGTCGATCCATCCATCCACCCTTCCCCGGGATGTGATATATGATCACTCATATCAAATAAATATTATAAATGCGAAAGTTTGGATGGATGTATGGATGTATGGATGGATGTTTGTTACTCAATCACGCCCGAACGGCTAAACGGATCTGGATGAAATTTGACACAGAGATAGAGTATAGTCTGGAATAACACATAGGCTACTTTTTATCCCGAAAAACTAAGGAGTTCCCGCGGGAACCAAAAATCCTTAATCCACGCGGACGAAGTCGCGGGCATCAGCTAGTATACCATATATTTATATAGATATATTTCATCGAAATCGGTTGAAAAAATGGACGTTTAACGTAGCAGACAGACATACAGACTTTATATAGAACTCGCGCATTAGCTGACGCGACAGTACAAAAAACCGCTTTGATCCACGTTCTGGCCTGTCCTCTCCCTACTATGCTTTGATGCAATGAGATCGCGATTTAGTGCTTGGAACTTCGATTTCAGTATATACTGCCCATTTTAATATATAATTTATTATTAAATACATTCAAATCATCAAATATAAATATTATAAATGCGAAAGTTTGGATGGATGTATGGATGTTTGTTACTCAATCACGCTCCAACGGCTGAATGGATCTGGATGAAATTTGGCACAGAGATAGATTATAGTCTGGAATAGCACATAGGCAACTTTTTATCCCGGAAAATTAAAGAGTTCCCGCGGGAACCAAAAACCTCAATCCACGCGGACGAAGTCGCGGGCATCAGCTAGTGAAATCTTCTGATTATCAGTGGTCAATTTATGATTTTTAAGGTTACAAACTTTATAAGACTAAGATATTTCTAAAAGTCCACTTAAAACCACTCAAAGCGGAATTCCGACAAGAGAATATTTTAGTGCTCAAAGTCGGTACAGGCTAGCAAGCAATTTAATATTGAATTCTAAACTCGTAATCAGCCTTTCTGGCGATGGTTACCAAAATTGCAGTTATCTCTTAGTCTATTAGGACACATCCAAAGCGACACAGTTTTATTTGTAGTCACTTCGAGCGCAAATTGGTCACGTGTTTGACTCGATAACAGTCTCTTCGGTGATTCTAGTCGTCTATATTATTTTTCCTATTTATGAAAAAAGAAAATCAACATCTTATGCATGTAACCGCTTTGGGGGCTAAAAGAATAAATGTTATTACGTAAGAATAATCATACAAGCAATCTTTAAGTACGATTTAAAATACAAAAATACAAAGTTACAGAAGTAGACAAATTGCTATGAAATAAATCCATCGAGAACCGAGAAAATTCTATGGATGAACATAAAATATCACTTGTTTACTAGCAATATTCAAATTATAGTCTAAACTCGTATATTACTGAGTCGTGTTTACGATTTTCAATAGAATATATGGGAACATGATTGTACAAAGTATTCTACAGTAACCAATTTGCGTATTTTGTCATTGGAACTCGGTTGTTATCTAAAATACAAACGACGGGACATAATATTATTTTACAATATTTTGCTATAATGGTTATTTCACCTTTTGACACTTAAAAGTACACATGAAATGAACGAATATCATACTGGATAAAATACCTTTGCAAGCTACCACAAAAAGCATATGAGTACAATGGAAAGTTCCAGTCACAGTCCCCTCGGCTTTTGAATTTCTATTCATCAAGTTTTAAAGTAGTGCGCTTTAATGAATGAATATTTAGCGGCACTTTTCCAAGGTCTTGAGAGAGGAAATTGCAGGAAGATCGTCGAGCGAGATGAGCGGTCTATTCTCAGCGCACCAATTTAAAATAACCTGCGATTTTTATTTAAAGAAATCTAATATTTAAAACAAAGATTGGCGAGTTTGGTTGGTCTGCTTGAATTGAAAATGTTTGCCGCGCGTCCGTGCGTTTTTTTTTTCGAGGGGGAAATCTTCCTAAGATACCTAACTTCTGGGGGAGAAGTAGAGTTATGTAGGACTTGTGCCTACTAAAACCCCCTCGGTGGCCACCATCTGCGTATTGGAAGACTCCAACATGTCTATAAAAACGCATCGGTGCCTCCTTTGCGCAATGCCCGTTGGGCTCATCCCGGTACTCACACCCCAAACAACACTCGCTATGAGATATGACTGCTTGTGCCACAGCAAGCTGCCATTTTCCCAAGGCCAGGTGAATGGATGTAGTTTTTTCGGGTGGTATGGCATGGCACACCATAGTATAGTAAGGAAAATGTTTGTTACAGACGAATAAACAATACAGAAAAAATGTGGAAATCTAGTACGCAAACACAAATACAAAAATCCCGAATGTACAGTATTGTGTGCGAAGCTACAGTTTTTTAAATTTGCAATAAGCCAGCATAAAAATACGTATACATCTGGTGCAGCATTACTTCGCATAATAGGCGAGGTGTTGACTCAGCGTTTGGTATTCAAGTCCTTTCAGCCTTTGTGTGCCCGCACGTTTCATTTGGAAGCCAAATGGGTCAGCAGATTCGCGCACTTAAGCTCACCATTGACGATAAGTTAATTGTACAAAGTCAAACGACTTAAGAAAGGTGAATTACTCCGAGAAAATTTGCCAACTGACAGCATCAGTCTAAATGACATTCGAATTTCGAATTCTCGATCGACTAAGACACACTACGACTACGCACGGCTTGATGCCAAGGCCCAAGAATTTTGCACTTATGGTCAAAATGTCATGACGTTAGCCTGTGGATTACCGTGGACTGGGAATTTTCGTAGTTTGGTATGGTGCCAAAATTGGTTAACAGATTTAACACTCATGATGAAATTTTGGTTTTATATCGCAACTTTAGTCAAATGACTTATCGTTAATGGCGAGCATTACTGCTACTGCGAATAGATCATTCTATTCATGCGTATAATATGTATTGAGAATAGAGTACTGAGAAGTATATAACCACTAATTGCTCGCATGAATATAATAGAGTCCATTACTTGCTATCAAAAGTAGGTGAAGTGAAGGCAGGAGATATCTCTATTGTGATTGCTGATAACCAACTTTGAACCTTGTTTCGTGATCTATTTCGTCTATTATTTTCTCAAAATATCACGATAGTAGGCAACCTTTAAAGGTTGCGTGGGGGTTGCGGTTCAAACACGTGAACGCTTTGTTATAGAGTCAATCTTGTGAGATAGACACGACAATCGAATCTTCCAATCAACCTGCGTTCAAGTGCAGGGCTGTAAGAAATAGAGCCTGATAATATTATACTTTACTCTCAAATGGACTAAAAGTGGGATTCACTAGATAAATGTCTGCATCCGATGTTGGTATATATAGATTTTAATAGATCTGCCGTCCGTCTGTTTATGCTTAATCTTTTCACGGGTGAATGGACCTCTAAATCTTGATAAATGACACAGCGATGGCGTTCTGGAATATTTATTGCGGGTGGCTGGATATCTTAGTCCCATGGAAAGGAAATATTAGAAGTATTCCAGTGCTAGTGAAACTAAATTTATATTGTATGTTTGGCACTAACGTAATCAATTCTATTTGTTACCTTAGTGTCGTTAGTTCTTGGGTCAACAAGTTGCTGACCTGTGTCCACGTTGCAATCATCTGTAAACCCACGCAGTTGCTAATACTCGGAGATTCCTATGGATGAATTTGTAACGTAGGTAATAAATAATAATATACAATCAAAATTAGTATATTGTTGGCGGTGTATTCGTATTTGTTATTAACAGTCAGTGGAGTTGTATCACACGTGTATTGTATAATAGAATTATTTGAATTTGCACAACTAGGCCACACGATCCATGCGTTATTTATATTCTAATCCAAGTATGTATGTAAGTTATGAATCCAAGTATGTATGTCTAAATGTAAATACACTTACTTATAAGTTAGGTACTTGTTGTATAATTTTGTAAAAATTGTGAGAACTTTTAAAATAAATATATGTATATTTGACATTTGTACGTCAGGGTTACCTGACTGGATATGTTGCGGCTTAACATTTTCATCAACAAACATCTCAATTTCACATATTCATACAAATAAATAATTTATTTCTTTCTTTTTTTCTTTCTTTCTAATTCGGATTTTGTTTGCCCTAAAAACTTGAACAGTTGGTAGTAATATACGTACATTTTACACAATCTCACCCACTCGGCTCGGAAATTGCTTTATTATTAAAAAAAAACAATAAGACAATCGGCTCTTTTCATTACGCACACCACAGTTTGTATGGTTTTTAAGGGTTTTTCATGGGTTCCCATGACATTTGCTTTCAATAAAGTACTTTCAATGTGCGTTAATTTTCTAAAGTTTAAATATATTCTATTAATACCTTATACGATGCTACTAAATCTAAAGTCACCGCTTACATAGATAACCCGTTCAGAATTTTCAAGCTCTTGTAAGGTTTCCATTTGATACTAATTTGTACCAAAATAATTACACAATCCTCAGACCCAATCTATACTAATATTATAAATGCGAAAGTTTGGATGGATGGATGTATGGATGGATGTTTGTTACTCAATCACGCCAGAACGGCTGAACGCATCTGGATGAAATTTGGCACGGAGATAGATTATAGTCTAGAATTATACATAGGTTACTGTGTAGCTCGGAAAATTAAAGAGTTCTCGCGGGAACCTCAATCCAGTTGGACGAAGTCGCGGGCATTAGCTAGTCAAATCATATTTCCTGCATTAGCGATGTGTAGAGTATATTGTACCTGGACTGGATGCTTAGTGAGCCCGCTCAATATTGATAACCCGTCATATCTCGCCACTTACACCCCTTAATAGACGGGACGTGACTCGCAGCCCGCAGGCGGCTTTGCACCAGATAAATGAGGGCTTCACATTATCCCCCGCATCATGGGCGGGAGTAGATAGTTTATGTAGCACCGTAATGAATGTATTCATAATAAGCGTATTTCAACATTGCAATGTTTTATTCAATTAGAAGATTAAATATAAAAAATATAAATTCTAAAGTATGTTTGTTTGTTTGTTCGTTTCATGGTTTGTACTAGAATTGTCGTTGTTGTAACAGAGCTACGGATCGACGTTGTTTTTTGCTTGGGTAGGAAGATATATAGTTGATGACCAGTAGGCCCAACATGCGCGCTACAAAATATCTCGCGACGAGAGAGAGAGATATTGTCGTTGCCGGCTAATTTTTCGTTTACCCTAACATGCACAAAATGCGGTATATTACATGAAAAAAAATAGTCGGCATGAAAGGGTTCGTAGAGAAAAATACCACAGTTAAGAAATATTATTTTTATCTTTACTTTTGACGTAACGAGACAAGTAACTATGTTAGCTTCGGTAGACAAATAGAGCTAACGGGTAGACATAATTTTACTCGTGCGCATGCTAGTTGAGAGTGACATAGGCTACTTTTTATCCCGGAACATCAAAGAGTTTCTACAAGATTCGCGGTTATCAGCTTCTACCGTAATGAATGTATTCATAGTAAGCGATGCTACTTTTATTTAATTACATTTATCAAAAGATAAAATAGGTATATCATCCAATTCCGAGATCCGAATTGGTATAAATAATGGTAATAATTTCAAATCTTGTAAAGAGCGTTCATCCTAACTTTTACTTTCCGCTAGAACACCAACGGAGTTAGATCCGAAAATTTCAGATATTCTTTGTAAAAAAGCTATGAAAAACTAAAGACAAACAGAAACAACAGATAAAATAATTTGATATATATTGTATAGAATATTAAAATATATTATATAATTGATGATAAGATTTATGTTGATTAGAATAAGTATTTATTATTATTAGATATATTTTGCACACCAATACACGGCAGATTGTAGTTCCTACTAATGCAAATAAATGATTTGTTTTTAATTTGATAAATATTTTGGACTTGAAAATCCTTAACTTAGTATACTTACTACTGACATAGTAGCTATTTAACACTCTTACATTCTGAATAAATTTTCTCTTCGAACATCGATAAAAGCAGAAATAGCGTTGTTGCAATATGGCTATCGTATCCAATTGAGCAATCAAAGGCTGCATCGAATTTTTATCTACACATCTGCAGAACAATCTAGTGGAAATAAGTTCGCGAATCGGCTGACCCATTTGGCTTTCAAATGAAACGTACAAAATACAAAGAATGGTAAAGGAAGGACCTGAATACCAAATGTTGAGTCAACGCCTCACCCATTATCCGGGCGAAGTATCGCTGCGCCAGATGTATTTGTTTGTTTTCAGTTTGTTATGAATTTTGAAAGAGACTACTTTTGGTTGAGATCGATTTATTAAGTTACTTTGTTAACTTCTAGTACGTTTGTTAAGTTATCTTACTTAGACATTGTACACAACTTGATTCTGGATCTTCAAATCATCATTGCATATCAAATGTATGTAAACTTAACGTAAAACGACTCTCTAACTAGCACAGATTTTTTGAAGTCAACAAAAATTAAAATTAAATCAATTATGTTATCGATCCTAAACCAAAATAGGTATTGCAGATTGATAAAAAGTCGCCCTCGATAGAGATGGGTACTCCGAATATGGCTCTCCGTCATCCATAAGTTTTCTTATCAGGTTCATAGATCCGAGATTCAGCCTACCCATCGAGAAATGAAGATTCCTTATATTATTGTAGTTTCATGAATAAAATTAATATGTAATTTTCTTTTTATTTTTAGTTTCGACTACAAGTACGGCAGTTATATTAAACCCATACTCCAATCGGTTTCTACACGGCATCGTATCGGAACGCTAGAGCGCTATGCAGTACTTCTTTGTCGATAGGGTGGTAACTATATACGGCCGAAGCCTCCCACCAGACCAGACCAGAGAAAATTCAGAAATTATAAATTCCCAAATCGACCCTGCCAGGAATCGCACCCGAGACCTCCCACAATAAGACCACAGCGCTCACCACTGCGCCAGGGAGGTCTTCAAATTTCTTTCTTATTTCAATTTTTAATGATCACTTACCGACCAATTACCGACAATTTTTTTCTAGTCTTAAGTTCTTCCAAGATTTGAGGGCAAAGTTGTTATATTTATCTTCTTTATTCGATCAATATAATGGCAGTTGATTGCTTTAATTACCATAGTTACCAGTAAAAACGAGAGTGGTACAAAAACGCACAAACTCTATGAAAATTCCAATTAAATACCCCCTTCGGCGAAGCGGGTCCATCTCCTGGAACACAATAAAATAGAGTCAATTACTCCTAATTGAATAGTATTCAACCTTCTTTCCTATTATTATAATATCAGCTAGCACTGTTCAAAACGAATAAGGATACATCAGTAACTATACACCCCACTATATAATAGCAGATTCTTTTTTTTAATCGATAATCAAAAAAGCATTTTTCTACTACCACAGAATACTTAATAGTACCTTTCACTGCCTATTACCTAGCTACCTGCCTAGTGCCTACCTAATACCTACAGTGACTAATTTTATATCAATCAGTTAGTACAATATAAGTACAATCAATTATTCATCAATCAGATATAATACATCGATAGACAGAATCCCTGTTCCTGGGAGAAACTACGAGAATTAGCCAGCGAGAATTAGCTACGAATATGATGGATAGGATTATCTTCGTAATTAAACTAAGCCGTTAAGATAAATACTAAAGTTAAAACAAAGTCGGAAGCTAAGGGTAACTGCTGGTAAATGAATAACTCACATACGAAGGAGAGTTCCAGCAGAGTTAATTTTATCGTAGTTCTCGTAAAGAATTCGCCTTTGGTTAGGTATGCCAAGTCAAGACTATAATAATTATAATGGTCAAGACAAACTCGTAGATAAAAACTAAATGGAAGAAAGTATGTCACTTTAAAGTTTTAAGACTACGAATCACGGAGGCTCCATCGTAACTCGAGTTGCACGAGTCACAGAAAATCACGTTTTAATCCTGAAAACATAAATTTCATTATTCGGTGGCAATTTCTGCAGGTTCCAACAGTAAATTCCGCTTTATAGCCTTGTTTATTATCGTTTTATTTGTGCATACTGCATTGCATTGTACCGAGCTTAAAATTGTTATTCTTCTTGAGTACTTTTAAGCATCCTTTTTGTATTTATGAGAAAGCCTTTTGTATGTGTCACATGCATTTTATATTTGCACACAATAATTAGATAATAAAATGCTAGAGGAAAATTTCTGTGCTTGTTAATGATTTAATTACCTAATTTATTTACTCAGATTAAATTAGTAGCTGCATAATGATTAACTAAGTTTTAATTACAGATTGTGGTACGTCTTGTTTTAACCACACTAACTTAATAAATCTTGTTAGTCTACAAACAGAATAATTCCAATCACTTCATATTTCATTCCGTAATATGCATATTTCAGGCTTCAAGTGCGTCCACTAAAGCTTACTTTAGTATAGTTTTGCTTTAGCATTCAAATGTATAATTCAGAAATGCTCTTCCTTGGAGAACACGTTTCGCCGCCGCTTGGTGCTTGATATTATCATACTGGCATCTGATAGTAATTGTCTGTCATATCGTAAATCTAGATTGTAACGTTTGCCGATGCCAGGTTTCTTGTTGCTCATAATAACAAAGAGACCGCATTATTAAGTTGTTATGCAGGCAAATATATTTCAAATTTGAAGTAAAACTCGAAACAGTTATTGAATCACCTCTGTCATAGAGGCTTATTCAGAAGCTTTTACATTTGCAAAACACATTTATTAGTAATTGAAGCTTATAACCGCTGATTTTTATATATTTTTTGGAAAATGTCAGTAGACCAACTTAATCACAAAATCAATCATCCTTGTTTTCTATTTGATTCAGGAGTTTTTTAAAAATTATTACGAAGGTCTGATTGGTCGAGAAAAACTGACCCTTATATCCAGTCCCGTTTTACATTATCACTTATTTACATTCTGATGTCATCTTTCACGCGAACAACATGCATTTAGGACCCAAACTATGCCTTCAAGCATGCAAGATTTACAGCAAGCGACAATTTTTATAGCCCGTTTACGAGCCAAGTTCAAAGCTTAAAAGTCTTCTAGGATATACGATATCTACCTTTATTTATGTGGGAAATACTTTATGCTTTTATCTGAGACTTGCTTTATCACGTTCAACTATCTTTTTAATCATCTACTATTGCAGTATGTCTTCTTTATGAGGATATCAATGCATTATTCACTGCAATTTAGAGAATTTTACAAGGTTATTATTAACTAAAGGTTTATACCATAGGTCCAATATATTGTCATTATTTATTTGCCGCTATCGATTAGGTATACCTACTCGTACCATATAACATTAATGTAACAGATATAGCTGTCCAATGTTCACATCGCAATACTATAACAAATAGGTGATCTATATTTCTCCGTTTATGATTGTAAAATTTCTTGGTCGATTTTAATTAGGTTTCACTGCAATTTTCACGGTACTAGATCGTTTAGGGGCAATAATATTTCACAAAAGGAATTCGATTTGCGAAAACGACAGCAAGTTAAGCCGCATTGGGTGCGTCGAAGATAAAACATTAGAGGAGGTCACTTTACTCCCAATTATTGATATGACGTCTCCTCAAGAATTTTACAGTGTACTTGCCAGTACTGAAAATTCGGAGTGGTCAGTGAGGCTATGCGCTTCTAGCGCCACCTGCAGTCTTCGTCGGCCTGAGAGCTTCAATGAAGAGGAAAATGATTTCAAGCTCTGTTATAATAGGCCATCATATTTCCACTCCCGTCACATTCTCGGCCAAGGTCGCCCTATCCACGTGTCGCACCATTTATACTTACAGAGCAGTCGTTCATAAAACGCTGTGATTATGTTCTCTGTGTTCGCTGAAGAAAAATAATAGTTCGTTCATCGTTATAAATGTCGGTTTTAAATATTTATCGTCAGTTATATTAGTCCGTTATATGTTCTCTAAAATCACTCACGCTACTTCTATAAGAAGATCCTTTGTTCTGTGATTATGGTTTATTTTAAGACTTTGTGCTTAATGCCACTGTCCCCTACTTATATCTATAAATAAGGGTCAACTAGTTAAAAAATTATACTTACTAATATTATAAATGCGAAAGTGTGTTTGTACCAAAATAAGAGGTGCCTATTAAATTCCTTTGAGTAAGATATAATAACTAAGGTAGGGCCTGACCTGAGCTGTAATTTTTGATGCATGATAATATAAAACATTACTAACGAACCTCATTAGTATTAGCAGTAAAATATAGCGAGCATTTCATTTAGTATTCCAGGTTAAGGCTACACTTTTGTAGCGGAGTTATACCAGTTATTTACTGTTTACACTGAAATATATGAATGTGGGTTTACTTAAGAAACACGAGATTTTTATACTAAACTAGCTAATGCCCGCGACTTCGTCCGCGTGGTTTAAGTTTTTTTTAAGTTTCATGGCTATAACTTGAGAAATGATGGACTTTCATACAAACTTTCAACCTCTATTTATACCCCGTGGGGGTGGAATTGAAAAACTGTGACACACATACTTCTTTATTTATTACTGTAAGCCAAAATACCAAGTTTCGTTGATAAAACTTGAGAAATATCTTGAGAAATGAAGGACTTTCATGCAGACTTTCATCCCCTATTTCACTCCTTCGGGGTAGAAATTTCAAAAACTGTGAACCATTTATTTCTTAATTTTTTACCCGTAGCTTGTAAACCAAGTTTCATGGACATAACTTGAGAAATGACGGAGTTTCATACAAACTTTCAACCCCTATTTCACCCTCTTAGGGGTGGAATTTTCAAAAATCCTTTCTTAGCGGATGCCTACGTTATAATAGCTATCTGAGTGCAAAATTTCAGCTCGATCCGACCAGTGGTTAGAGCTGTGCGTTGATAGATCAGTCAGTCAGTCAATCAGTCAGTCACCTTTGCCTTTTATATATTTAGACTAGAGGATGCTCGCGACTTCGTTCGCGTGGCATATGTTTTTTTTAATTCCCACAGGCACTACTTAATTTTCCGGGATAAATCCTATATATATCACTCTCCAGGTCCTCAACTATACCCATGTAAAAAATCACGTTGATCCGTTGCTCTGAAGCGGCGTGATTGAAGGACAAACTCTCTATTTAACGTCCTTGGGGATAAAATTTTCAAAAACTGTGAAACACGTATTTTTTTATTTTAAACCAGAAGCCCAAATACCAACTTTCATGGTTTTATCTTGAAAAATGAAGGACTTTCATACAAACTTTCAACCCCTATTTAACGACTTTGGGGGTAGAATTTTCAAAAACTTTGAAACACGTATTTCTTTATTTTAAACCAGAAGCTCAAATACCAAGTTTCATGGATATAACTTGAGAAATGACGGACTTTCATACAAACTTTCACCCCCTATTTCACCCCCTTAGGGGTGGAATTTTGAAAAATCCTTCCTTAGTGAGCGCCTACGTCACAAAAGGAACCTACTGTAAAATTCTCAAGTTTCTAACCCCAGCGGTTTAGGCTGTGCGTTGATATATAAGTCAGTCAGTCAGGACTTTGAATTTTATATATATAGAAGACTCTTTGCTTACATTAGTAAACAACATCTTAATAGCATACCGGAAGTATATTATGTTATTAATGTTATTATTGTTATCTTTACAGTAGATCATAGTACAGTAGATCGTCCCGTCTGTGCCAAAAGTGAATACCTATTAGCTTGAGCTGTACATAGATACACTAAGTAAGTCAGTTTTCCTTGGAAATATTCTTAGATCTAGATTACATACATTCTCAATCCACACACCTCAATGATATAAACCGAGATTGCAAAATTGTTACAGGTGTTTTTTTGTTATTCATTAGCTCTATATTAAACGGATTCATTGTATCACTTAATGTCTAATATCGTGAACAGTACAGGCTGTTAAACTACTAAGTTTCCGTGTTAAGTCCTATCTGAAACATTTAGGAAATGGTTAAACTTCTAATTAACATGTGCTACGCCGTAGCGCTACAAACCGCTACGGATATATAAAGCTACGTACTCATATCAATAATATATTCTTATTATAATTAAAAGGTTAATATTAATTATTTACTTACTCAAGTATATAGAAAAATATATTAAAACTGTTACAGGAATTAAATTGTCTTAAAGAAAATGTAAACAACAAAGTGTAGTGTAGGCACTAAATGTACTAAGTAATTGTGTGTAAACGAATAATTATTTCTATTTATAAAATAAAAACCAGTCACGTGCGAGTCATACTCGAGCACAAAGGGTTCCGTACCACCACACAATATAAATTCTTTTAGTAAATAATAATGGGGCTAACTGGTAGCGCTTGACTAACAATTCGGCACCCTATGAGTACGGAACCCTAATTAACAATTTTCGTTTTTTTTCCTATACTTGTGCTGTGAGACCTTGCTTCTTACCAAATTTCATGATATGAGGTCATAAGGAAGTACCCTATAGGTTCTGATTTATTGGCGAGTTTCAAAATATGTGGCATAAACGGCCGTATCTTTTGATTGCGTTGACTTAGAAGCTTGAGTTTTTTGCAGCTCCAAGGGACTGTAGACCCAAGTATTTGTTATAATTTTGACTTGATACCTCCACGCATTCCCGAGAAAAAAGTGGTTGACAGACAGACAGACAGACCGACAACGAAGTGATCCTATAAGGGTTCCTATTATCCTTTTGAGGTACGTACGGAACCCTAAAAAAGGGATGTTAAGACTGTAAGCTTAATTCACGATTTCCTAGTCGTAATTAAGTAATACCTTACAGCTTACATTAAATATTAGGTACTAATTAATTAGCGTGCTCTAGAGACTGGCACTAAAAGTAAAAAACATTACGCCATCTTATTTAAGTTTTGTCAAAATAATTCGTTTGTAAATAATATAAAATTGCTAAATAATTATTCTGTTGATATTATAATATCAACTAGATAACAATAACAACCTTTTTATTCGTAGTAGACATTCACATAGATACATATTTAATGTCAGTGATGTGACAGTGAGGTAGATATAAGCCTCCCTTGTGGTAGGCTTTGCTAAGGGCGCTATGGTCGAAATTCAGACATCGCCTGGGGAAAGGTGAAGGTCGGTATATGCGTTGTTTCATAACCGCGCGTACTTCGCAACGTAAACAAAGAATTGTAACAATTATATTCGCGCTGTATTCATTATTTACTTGGATATTGACGACCTCCCTGGCGGAGTAGTCTGTTTATTTTATTTTATTTACTAGATGATGCCTGCGACTTCGTCCGCTATCTCCATCCGCCGCCGCTGGATTAAGTTTTTTTTATTCCCGCTGGAACTCCTTAATTTTCCGGGATAAATAGCCTATGTCCTTCCCCGGGACTCACGCATCGAGGGTTACGTACCTTGGAAAGATTTGGTTTAATTATTAATCGAATTCTGAATAATAAAGACGATGCTACAAATTTACAATTAAAAAAGTTATAAAAAAAACTTTACAGAAATATAATATGTAAAAAACTGTCCCAGCTACCGCAGACATCCTTTTAATTTTCCTATAAAGAAATAAAGGGGAATTTTTCAGAACTATATGTCAAATCTCTGAAAAGAAACCCTTTTATTTCGGACCGCAATATTTAGTTTGTTTGGTTTATGGCTGATTTTTCAAAAACTTTCTTGGCTAGAAACTGCGTTATATTTTTCGTGTAACATTACCAATAAACTTCTATCAACTCAAATTATTACAGATTTTTCACTTTGCAATCTACGGCGATAACGGTGGTTTTTTAGTCAATTTCTTACCATAGGTCAAAAGCTAAGAAACTTAAAAAGAAATAAAAACATGTTTTAGAATGTACAAATGAAGCTCTTTTAAATATGATACCTCACTCAAACTCAAATCAAACTCATGTTTTTTATTCAAATAAACTTTAAAAAGTGCTTTTGGATCGTTGAGTGAATCAACCACTGGTTCGGAATGCCATTCCTACCGAAAAGAACCAGCAAGAAACTCGGTGGTTGCTCTTTGTAAAAAAAATAATTTACAATTACATCAATATAGGTAACCACATACCACATACCAGTCCTAAGCATTGCTGAATCGAGTAAAATTCATACTCTCTCGATCTAGTAAGCCCCCTTTAAAATTTCAACCCACAAGTAATAATAATATTTATGAATTCTTTCATTTGCAATAAGGTTGGGTAAGCATTATGTAAAACTATTTCAAATTTCAAGTCCGTAGCTAATCGTTACTAGAATATGCAATATTTGACCGGACAGACATAATAGCACCGCACCATAAGGGCTGCAAATTTACCTTTTGGGAACTCAACCCTAAAAACAGTAATTTCATACAATGAATACATGCAGTCATTGAAATAGAATTATAAAATTCTACATCAATGCATGCAGTGGTTACAATGTTTCGATATTATAGACAAGCAGAGCTGAATTAATCATTAATTTTCATAACATAATAGTGTATAAAATAAGCAATTAACTAACTCGTTTACTGCTTACAAACTTGATGTTGCTGAGGTTGAAACTATAAAATTAGTTAATCGTAAATTGCCACTCGCTTGAAATTGTTTTGGAAATTGGCTGGAGCGCTGCATTTACTGGCTAAAACAATACACCTAAAAGCCTGGATCAAATCGATAGTGGAAGCATGTGGATGGATCAAATCGTATTTTAATTTTGTAGTTATTTAAATATTTATCAAGCAAATTTTTTTTTTTATCTCATCATACCTGCACAATTGGTCGTGATACTTTCTACACAAATATTTTTATAGAAAGTTATATTCACATAGACGCATCCCACTCTTATCTATAATATATATAAAATTCAAAGTCCTGACTGACTGACTGACTGACTGACATATATCAACGCACAGCCTAAACCGCTGGGGTTAGAAACTTGAAAATTTGACAGTAGGTTCCTTTTGTGACGTAGGCGCTCACTAAGGAAGGATTTTTCAAAATACCACCCCTAAGGGGGTGAAATAGGGGGTGAAAGTTTGTATGAAAGTCCGTCATTTCTCAAGTTATATCCATAAAACTTGGTATTTGAGCTTTTGGTTTAAAATAAAGAAATACGTGTTTCACAGTTTTTGAAAACTGTACCCCCAAAGGCGTTAAATAGGGGTTAAAAGTTTGTATGAAAGTCCTTCATTTTTCAAGCTATAACCATGAAAGTTGGTATTTGGGCTTCTGGTTTAAAATAAAGAAATATGTGTTTCACAGTTTTTGAAAATTTTATCCCCACGGACGTTAAATAGAGAGTTTGTCCTTCAATCACGCCGCAACAGAGCAACAGATCGACGTGATTTTTTGCATGGGTATAGTTGAAGACCTGGAGAGTGATCCGGTAATTCTATCCATTCGTGATTTACGACGACAGAGGGTCACCGTGATAATTTCTTGTGGATATATCCCGAAAAATTAAGGAGTGCCTGTGGGAATTAAAAAAACTCATGCCACGCGAACGAAGTCGCGAGCATCCTCTAGTATTATATAATGTGATGATGGGACCGTAGATACAGCTACAGCATGCCACCACCACCGCCACTACAGCCCATTAACGTCCCACTGCTGGGCACAGGCCTCCACTCTTATAGGAGCATGGAATTAGAGCTTAGACCCACCACGTTGCTCGAATGCGGGTTGGCGGGCTTTAACGACTATTATCATGTTAGTGATAATAACCGGGACCGTCGGCTTAACGTGCTCTCCGAAGCACGGGGGTGAAACACTGCCAATTTCCTAACTCCGGGCTAGTACTGAGAATTTCTAGTCAGAAAAACCCAATACTCAATTATGGCCCGACCCGGGACTCGAACCCGGGACCTCGTCGGCCGCAGTCAAACATGCGAACCACTAGACCAACGAGGCAGTCTATAGCATGCATTGCACCCTAATGTAAAACATATAGGTTGCTATGTACCAAATGACATCCATAAAACACACGACCCTATAGAATAATGTAATTGAACTGTATCATCCTAGTTTTTTTTTCTTTTATTCACTACAAGTTAGCCCTTGATTGCGATCTCACCTGATGGTAAGTGATGATGCAGTCTAAGATGGTAGCGAGCTAACCTGTTAGGCATCGACCACACAACCAATAGACGCCTAATTACTATGCTTTCGTAATGCAAATAATTCAGTCAAATGACTCAAGTAAGCGGGCGCGGGGTACTAAACGTTGATTGGTCTACTCAAGGTCAAAAAAATCATAAATCAAATGGGATGGGGTCCTAACTCCTAATAATTATTTATCGATATTTAGTTATCGATATACTCTAATTAATATTTGAATAACTCGGTAGGTTTTGTTACAAGGGCGTGGAATTATATAAGACCTATTAAGTCTGATGTGTTGTCTGAAAGTGTTCGCCCTATATGAGGAGTCTATTAGTTGTATGGTCGATGCTGTTAGGGGAATGGCAGTTATGTTAAACCCATACCCCAAACCCATACCCCTATCCGGTTTCTAGTTTTCTACACGGCATCATACCGGAACGCTAAATCGCTTGGCGGCACGTCTTTCCCGGTAGGGTGGTAACTAGCCACGGCCGAAGCCTCCCTGTAGCGCTGTAGTCTTAACGTGCGGAGGTCCCGGGTTCGATCCCCGGCAGGGTTTGGAAATTTATAATTTCTGAATTTCCCTGGTCTGGCCTCGGCTCTGGCATCGGCCGTGGCTAGTTACCACCCTACCGGCAAAGACGTGCCGCCAAGCGATGTAGCGTTCCGATACGATGCCGTGTAGAAACCGAATAGGGGTATGGGTTTAATATAACTGCCATGCCCCTAACAGGTTAGCCCGCTACCATCTTAGGCTGCATCATCACTTACCATTAGGTGAGACCGCAGTCAAGGGCTAACTTGTAGTGGATAAAAAAAAAAGCTTTAATAGAAACTATAGGAAATATAAAAAATAAAACGTGAAGTACCTGTTAATTGAGAATGCATCTGGGAGGAAGAAACTCAAGTATGCTATCCAAGTTTTCTGCGCCAAGCAAGTTTAAGCAGAAAGGGTGTCTCGGGAATCCTAATGAATTTCTGTTGCGTGACTTGCTTTGGATATAAAACCTCTAGACTAGGTAGGTATTGATTACGTTCCTTTTAATAGTTCAAACTCGTGTTTCGAATTTGAATTTTGAATTGAATTCTTTTTAATTTTAATATTTATTAAGTATTTAAATCGCTAATGTATGTGTCCGGGAACCGTTTTTAATATTTTTGATACGTTATAGATTATGAAGATCGTCGTTGTTGTTAACCGATAGACGTATGGTATTAGGTGTCTAATTGTAGGGACTTCCACGGACCGCTGACTTGCGCCACCTGGGTCTAGCGCGGCGGATCCTTTCGACTCAGTGTGATTCGAGTATGATCAGTACGCTTAGCTATTAGTGTCAGATATTTAATAAAGCTAAAAACAATATTGGTATAAATTAATAAATAAAGTGAAACAGTTTTAAATCAAAAGATTAAAAAGTATAAGACATTAATATAAATTATTATAAAAAAAAAGTATTATGGACGGTAACTTCCGTCGTGAAATAAATTCAAAGCAGGTATATCGACTTCCGTATATTTATCTCTATGGTACAATTAAATTTAATGACGCTCGGCTTCCATCGATTTGATAATTAAGTTAATATTGTTTAATATTTGCAAAATTATAGTTAACTCATTTATCGATGATAATAATGTTAATCTTGCAACTTCTTGATAATTAATAGGAGATGCCATTTCCGCTCACCGCCAAAATATTCAGTAATTTGTATTTCCGGTAAAATATTGTGCTCGAACATGATTGGTTGATCCGTTTGTTAGAAGTTACGCGATTGGTGGGCCTTGTATCGGTTGGTGGGAAGTTACGCGATTGGTGGCTCTTGCTTTCCGTTACTTTTTTCCCACTACAATGAAATGGAATAAAAGCGAATTGAAGGTACGGACGGGCATTATTTTATTATCGTAAGCTTTGCGGAAGCTCTGCATCTCAATGTATAAATTGTTGCTACTCGAAATAGTGAAAACGTATTGTGAGTTAATTTAGTGTATTTAACTAGTAAGTGTTACAATTAATATTCAAGTGAGTAAAAACAGTGAAACAGTGAAGTGTAAAAAGTGTGGATGTGTAAATAAGGTATGATTAAAATGCTTATTATATAATACTGTTGATTATGTGATTCATGTGTAAAATAAACAATTACGTGTAAAGCTGTGTCTTCTTTGACCCTTCTTTCCTGAGGTATTTAACAAATCTCAGAAGCGGGTCGAGAACCACTTATACCAAGACTGGTACACGCCTACAAGTCAAAATAAAATGGATTCTCCAAATAATGATCGACAACGTAAAAGTCGATCGTTGCATAGGCAAAGTAAACGTCGCAAAAGAATTCACGGATCGTCAAACAGACGGTCGCCTTCGAGGGAATTACGTCACAGGGTTTGCGATACAAGACGTGACAGAGGTCACTCTCGGCGAAGTAGTGGCGATAGCCGCAGTTTGCCCGCCGATTGCTCGCGCGGCCGAACTCGCTGCCGCCGCGGTGGCGTCGATCGCCGCCGCAGTCGAAGTCCGAGTCCTGGCCGTAGCCACAGAGGTGGCGTGGCTGATGAACAGCAGCAGCCGACTGTCAACGTTGATCAAGGTAACTCTTTTTCACAAAGTAATGTGTCAGTGTCACAGCATGCTCAGAATAATTGTGAGAATGATAAAGACAATAACGATTTACATAAATTTATAGAAGTTTTGTCTTCTAGTATATCCAAAAATAATACAGACCGATTTCTCAATACATCAAATAGTGTCCCCGAATTTGATCCCTCAAAAAAGAATCAAACTATTGCTAGCTGGTTAAATAAAGTCAACGAATGTGCAACTATTTTTGAGTGGAGCGAAAAACAGACTATTCACTTTGCACTTTCAAAACTAAATGGCTTAGCCAAAAAGTGGTACGAAAGTTTGCCTTCCCTCCTTCATTCATGGGCAGATTGGCAAAGCAAACTTTTAGAAGCATTCCCTTCTCAAGAAAATTATGGTCAGTTACTTCACGAAATGTTAATGAAACGAGCTAAATTTAATGAATCTCTCGAGGAATATTTTTATGAGAAATTGTTTTTGCTGAATCGTTGTGAAATTACTGCTAAAAAGGCAGTGGACTGTATTATTTTTGGAATAAAGGACCGATCTGTTAGAATGGGCGCTGAAGCCGCCCAATTTGAAGACCCAAATAAATTGTTATCATTTTTAAAGAATGTTAAAATGAATAGGACATTAGATAAGAGTGTTAATAGTAATAATAATACAAATGACCGAAGAAAGGGTGTTGCTGAAAATCGATCGAACATAACTTGTTTTAATTGCGGTTTACAAGGTCATTTTAGCACTAAATGTAATAAGCCACTGAAGAAATGCCAGAAGTGCAAATTATTAGGGCATTTATCCCACGAATGTACTAAAAATAGTTTAAACAAAGACAACTCTACTCAAAATGTTAGTGAAGATAATACTAGTAAAACTGTTATGAAAATTAATGATAGTAAAGGTGATAAGAAATTTTATAAAAAGGCGGTAGTTAATGGGATTACCTTAGATTGTTTCTTAGATCTAGGTAGCACGAAAACTCTATTGCGTGAAACTGTAGCCCGCGAAATATTAAATGCTTGGAATGAAGATAATACTGAAACATTGATAGGTTTTGGTAATAGTTCGATTACGTCACTAGGTAGTTGCGATGCTCAGATAATTTTGGACGGAGTCCCTGCTATAACTGAAATCCATATAGTACCTGATCAATACTTGCCCCAATATGCATTATTAATAGGTCACTCATACACAGAACAAAGCCACATAATAATTATAAAAACTCCTGATGAATTGAAAGTCGTCTCTGAGGTAGAAAACGATGTTACTGATTGCAATAAATTTGATATTAAATTAAAGGATAGTAAGGTTTTAAATGGATTAATGGTAGTTGATGTTTTTTGTGAACCAATATTTAACGGTGATTTGTATATGGAAGGAGGAATTAGGTTGGAACCTTCTAAGGAACATTTTGTTTTTGGAGGGTTATATAGCTTTTCGAATGGCAGTGGTAAAATACTTATTAAATGTGATTCTAATTTGAAAATTCCGTTTTTGCAAGGACATAAGTTAGCGAGGGGTTTTAGAATTCGCCGAAAACCAACCGAAGTAGTGCCTGATGTAATGCAGATTGAGGCAAAAGATTCAGTTAATTTAGAAGCTAGTAATAAAATCGACCCTAAGCAAGTATCTGTAGATCAGAGTATAAGTGAATCAGAACGCGAAGAATTAATTAAACTTTTAAATGATTACCGGGAGTGTTTTGCTTTCAATTTAAACGAGTTAGGTTGCACGAAAGATGGGGAATTGGCTATTAAATTAACTGACGACCGCCCAGTTGTATATAGACCCTATCGATTATCGTTTGATGAAAAATGGGTTGTCCGCGAAATGATTGATGAAATGCTTACAGCCGATATAATTCGCGAGTCTAGTTCACAATTTGCTAGTCCTATTATAATCGTAAAAAAAAAGACTGGCGATAAGAGACTCTGCGTCGATTTTAGAGCACTGAACAGAAAGACTTTTAAGGAACATTTCCCCTTACCACGCATTGAGGATCAGCTGGATAATTTGTCAGGTTTCAAATATTTTACCACCCTTGATTTGGCCTCTGGCTATTATCAAGTGCCCATATCTGAAGAAAGTAAACATAAAACCGCATTTGTCACACCGGAAGGGCAATATGAATTCAATAGAATGCCCTTTGGCCTGGCAAACGCTCCAGCTGTTTTTCAACGTGTCGTTAATAAAGTTCTTGGTAAAGCTAAATCAGGTACAGCTATGGCTTATATGGACGACATAATCATACCGTCCAAAACCATTAAAGAAGGGCTAGAAAAATTGACAATAATTTTAGAACTATTAAAAAATTCAGGATTAACGCTCAAATTATCTAAGTGTAATTTTTTTATGACCACAGTAAATTTCTTAGGTTTCGAATTGTCTGAAAGCGGAATCAAACCAGGGTCCTTAAAAACTGATGCAGTAGCTAACTTTCCCCGTCCCACTAACCAGCAACAGGTACGACAGTTCTTAGGGCTGGCTAGTTTTTTTAGACGGTTCATAAGAAACTTCTCTATAATTGCCAAACCACTCACTCAATTATTAAAGAAAGATTGCAAGTTCTCATGGTCTACGGAACAGGAAAACGCGTTCGCTCAATTAAAGAATGAGCTAATTCAAAGACCCACTATGGCCCTGTATAATCCTCACGCAGAAACAGAAGTACATACGGATGCGTGTCAGGTAGGAATAGGTGCGATTTTACTTCAGCGTACGGATAAAGGACCATTTCGTGCGGTAGCTTATTTCAGTCGTCAGACGTCAAACGATGAACAAAAGTTTACATCATACGAGTTAGAGACGCTGGCCGTAGTTAGTGCTTTACAAAGATTCAGAGTTTACTTGCTGGGGCTAGAATTTAAAATAGTTACAGATTGTAATTCGTTAAGGGCTACCTTCGAAAAACGCGATCTTATTCCTAGAGTTGCTAGATGGTGGAGTCAGCTCCAAGAATTTAATTGTAGCATCGAATATCGAGCTGGTGCTAAAATGAACCATGCAGACGCTCTGAGCCGGAATCCCGTTAAAGATTCTTGCTTGAACTCAGTTTTAACAATTGATACTAATGATTGGTTAGCAACTGTTCAGAATTCTGATCCGAAGTTAAAACGCATCATTGACATTTTGACTAACCGACCGACTGAAGAAATTAAAGATATTAAAAGTAATTACCGTTGTATTAACGGTCGATTGTACAAAAAAACTGAACAGGGATTAAGATGGGTAGTTCCTAAAGCATCCCGATGGCGTATAGTTAAGCAATGTCACGATGACATTGGTCATATTGGAATAGATAAGACTTTCGACAAAATTTCAAATGAGTACTGGTTTGCCAAGATGAAACAGTTTATCCAAAAATACGTGCGATCTTGTCTAGAATGCGCTTACCATAAATCACCTGCAGGTAAGCCAGAAGGTTTCTTAAACCCAATACAAAAAGTACCAATCCCTTTCCACACACTACACTTAGACCATTTAGGTCCATTCGTCCGTAGTCATAATAAAAATTCATACTTGCTTGTGGTAGTAGATGCCTTCTCAAAATTCATTTTACTAAAGGCAGTCAAAGGGACTGACGCTAAATATGTAATTTCTACATTAAAAGAGATATTTAACACATTCGGGACACCTGTTAGGATTATATCAGACAGAGGAAGTTGTTTTACTAGCTTAGCGTTTAAAAGGTTCATTAACGAACTAGGAGTAAAACACATATTAAATGCGGTTGCGACTCCTCGAGCCAACGGGCAGGTCGAGAGGTATAATCGCACCATAACAGAGGCATTAGCAGCTGCTAATCACAATAGCCAAGAAAATAGATGGGATGATCACGTGGCAAAAATACAGTGGTCATTAAATAACACTTTAAATAAGGGTATTGGTAGGTCACCAGCAGAAGTCTTGTTTGGTTGTAGAATGTCTGGCACGTCTGATAGTCGCTTAAACACAGCCATACAAGATGATCTGCAGGAGAACCTTATCGTGAATAGGGAATCTATACGCAATGATGTAGCTGAACATATATCTAAAACGCAAGATTATCAAAAGACTCGGTATGACAAACATCGAAAACAACCACGTAAATATCATGTCGGGGACCTGGTTCGTGTCTGTCGTAATCAATCGTCCACGGGTCAAAGTAGAAAACTTTTGCCCAAGTATCAAGGCCCGTATAAAATAACTAAAGTTTTTGATCACGACAGGTACGAAATAGAAGATACCCCCATAACAAAAAAAAAGTAATAACACGTACAGAGCTGTCGTAGCTATCGATAAAATCCAGCCTTGGGTTATGTTTGATCGTTTTTCCGACCACAGTGATAGCGATAGTGATAAGAAAGATGAACTAAACAGTTCAGATTGTGAGAGTGATACCTGTTCCAATGATATTTGTAACGATGAAAATCATGACAATATAAATCGAATAAATCATGACGAAAGTGATCTTTAATTTAGACTTATAGCTCTAAAAACATTAAATATTAAATAATTAAGGTGGGTATTTGTGATCATTATTTATTAGTATTGTATATGATTTATTCGATTAATTGTCATTATTAGAATAAGAGTTAAAGTTAATGAAAGGCATGAACGTCTATAAAGTGATTTAGGACATGAACGTCCGTAACCGGATTAAGAGCGTGAACGCTCGTGATATTATTTAGGACATGAACGTCCGTAACCGGATTAAGAGCGTGAACGCTCGTGATATTATTTAGGACATGAACGTCCGTAAGCTGATGTAGAGCATGAACGCTCTTGAAATGATCTAGGACATGAACGTCCTTATCCTGATTTAGAGCATGAACGCTCATGATATAATTTAGGTCTTATAATTTAGGTTAGTACCATGATTTTGACATTACTTTCCAACATAGTTATATTATAGATTTGTATGGGTATGCTGTATGAACAACCAATTTTTGTAAATCTATTTCTTTGTTGTTTTTTTATTATTTCTTTTGTTGTGAGCATCAAATTGTCAATATTATAATGATCAGCTTAATTAATTGATTAAAGAAATATTTTGATGAATACTGAAGTATTATGTACGAACTATGATAATATGATATTTTATGATTATGAGGAGCATTTATTTTGTCTTTTGTTGTTGTTGTAGCTATAGATAATTCATGGCTTTAGTTTTAAGATGTCATAATTGATTATCAATGATATGTTTTTAAGTTTCGGATGTCGATAATGTTATTCATGACTTTTGAATTAAAACACGTGGACGTGTTTTTGTGCAGGACGGCCGAGCTGTCAGATATTTAATAAAGCTAAAAACAATATTGGTATAAATTAATAAATAAAGTGAAACAGTTTTAAATCAAAAGATTAAAAAGTATAAGACATTAATATAAATTATTATAAAAAAAAAGTATTATGGACGGTAACTTCCGTCGTGAAATAAATTCAAAGCAGGTATATCGACTTCCGTATATTTATCTCTATGGTACAATTAAATTTAATGACGCTCGGCTTCCATCGATTTGATAATTAAGTTAATATTGTTTAATATTTGCAAAATTATAGTTAACTCATTTATCGATGATAATAATGTTAATCTTGCAACTTCTTGATAATTAATAGGAGATGCCATTTCCGCTCACCGCCAAAATATTCAGTAATTTGTATTTCCGGTAAAATATTGTGCTCGAACATGATTGGTTGATCCGTTTGTTAGAAGTTACGCGATTGGTGGGCCTTGTATCGGTTGGTGGGAAGTTACGCGATTGGTGGCTCTTGCTTTCCGTTACTTTTTTCCCACTACAATGAAATGGAATAAAAGCGAATTGAAGGTACGGACGGGCATTATTTTATTATCGTAAGCTTTGCGGAAGCTCTGCATCTCAATGTATAAATTGTTGCTACTCGAAATAGTGAAAACGTATTGTGAGTTAATTTAGTGTATTTAACTAGTAAGTGTTACAATTAATATTCAAGTGAGTAAAAACAGTGAAACAGTGAAGTGTAAAAAGTGTGGATGTGTAAATAAGGTATGATTAAAATGCTTATTATATAATACTGTTGATTATGTGATTCATGTGTAAAATAAACAATTACGTGTAAAGCTGTGTCTTCTTTGACCCTTCTTTCCTGAGGTATTTAACATTAGTTATAAGTTTTTACATTGCAAACTCGATTGATCATATTGAGCGTTTGAGATGAGAAATGTTTAGGTCATAGAACACTACACTTGCTAAGTGCGGATGGGCAGACTTCACACATCTTTGCAAAGATTATGGATAACTCTCAGGCACGCAAGTTTCTTCATGATGTTTTACCCTTACCGTTAAAGCAGCGATACTTAATTAATTTCTTAAAATGCACATAATTCCGAAAAGATTGGAGGTCCCGGGGATCAAACCCTAGACCTTCCAAATAGGAGGCCGTGGTCTTAATCACTAGGGCTGTCACCTTTTAAAACATATGGGCCTTGAAAGTAGTTTCGATACTGCAATACTTATATCGCTACTGGATGGCATAAACAGTCGCGTTAAAAGACTGGATTAAAGATGCATATCTCAAATTGCGGAACTGTCAGATAAGTGAACCGTGGCCGAGTGGTCAAAGGTGCTCAGGGCGCGATTCCCAGAGAGACGCAGGTTCAAATCCTGCCGGTGGCCCAAATTTTTGATATATATTTAAGTAAGTTTAGAAACTTTCCTCGTGTGTGAAGCACTGTAATAAAATTATAAAAATATTGTAACATACTTGCATACAATCAGTTTCCTGGTTATAAAGCCTGCAGTTTTGTAACAAAATCTTGTTCGTACAGCATAACTTCGGAAGTTGAGAGAGATTCATACTTCACTGCCCTAGTTTTACTGCTTTATATCAGAAGAATAAATTCCGTGAACTGTAACGCGACTTTTCTACAATATATAATGTGGCGTGCGGGGGAAAGTATAATTTGTACAGCCCGCTGGTTACCGCCGCTGCTGGCAGACTGCCATTACCTAACTTGTCCAATATTACAAAAACTTCCTGCTAACCGAGTACCGAAATAATACCATTATATCCAACCCTCGTTAGATATTGAGATACTCTTAGCTATAACTATAAATGGTTGATGTCAATTCAAATATCCTCAATTAAATTGCTCGTAGATGACAAGCCGTTTCTGGGAAATCGATAACATATCTTCTAATATATAAAAATAAGTCGGGTTTTCCTTCCTGACGCTATAACTCCAGAACGCACGAACCGATTTCCACGGTTTTGCATTCGTTGGAAAGGTCTCGGGCTCCGTGAGGTTTATAGCAAAGAAAATTCAGGAAAAATTTCAACAGAAAAGCGGGAAAATCTTAAACCACGCGGACGAAGTCGCGGGCGTCAGCTAGTTATATATATTTTTTAATGATTGTCCTCTATTTGTCCTCCGACATGATGATCGGAGATATTTGATAGCTGACATGGCTTATATTATATTATATTAAAACAGCTCTCGATTGGCTTTCAATTCTGTCAGGGGTAGGTACATTTAGTATCCCTGTGTGTTAGTAAAACTGTTACTGTTAGGGCTGTGTGTTAGGGCTCAAGGACATATGTGACCGAGACCGCGAGGTTGACATGATACAGGATAAATACAGGCCGTATTAAAAAGGCTCGCCTCAGAGGGTGGGTCCTTATGCTTCTATCACAGATGATTTTCCCCTTTTATTTTGCTCAATTAATCGAGTAATGTTCTATAATAGAGAGCAAGAAAAAGATTAGATTCTTAGTGAGCGAAAACCACGGAGAGTTCATAATTCATAATCAACTATAATATTTACTCTGCTCTGTTTTGTTTTTGTAAGATGGGGCGGGGCTAACATATCCAAATGGACGAAAGGCAAAAAAAAAAAGATTAAAAAAACTATAGGTAATATATTTTGAATAACACCTAAATATTCTAAAAAAGATAATCTGATCATAATAATATTACAAGCTTAATATTTTATGCCAACAGAAAATATATTACTTCGGATCTGAAGCAACTTGAAACGTGTGCAAAAGTATGTTCCATAAAGCTTCTTAAGCTCCGGCTGGACGCTCCGTCTTGCCAGCGCAGTTAAAACAGTGTGCAGTCAAATTTTTAGCATGTCGACGATTGCACAAGCCAAGCATTTGTGCTTGTGCGAGCTACCGTGTTGCCGTCCACGCACGCGCTTATGTGTACAAACAGGTTTGTGCACGTAGTATAGGCAAGACGGAGCGTGTAACCGGAGCTTAACAAAGCTCTTATGGTCACTTATTACTCTACATGTACGATTATAACCATGTCAGTACCATTTTGTTTCATTGTAACCACTTTGATGTTCTACACGTGTCCCGTTTACTCAGAGTCGTGACGTGATGTTTTAGTTTGTAGAGTGATATTGTACTCGTAAATTTTGTTACGACGTCACGATATAAGTACGTATAGTAATGAAGTTTATTGCGAACTTCTGGGTTGATACACGGATATTTCACCAAGTTTTTATTTTTAAAGCTACGTTTCATGTTAATAATAGAAACATTCAAATTGAGAACTTATAGTTTAGTTTTTAAACATAGCTCATGATTTAGATGTATTTAACCATTTGTATTTAAATTTATTTGTGAGTTACGGTGTTTGCAAGCATTTTCTTTTCGATTATAATTTAAAAGCGAAAAGCGAGCGTTCATTACATATTGAAAAAAGAATTTTGTGCGTTTAATATGTCAGTGAAAAATAACTTTCCATTAAAAATGTTGCGCTTTTTTAAAATATTATATTCGTACATAATATAATATGAGCTAGCATCCAATTAAAATTTAACTCTCACTCTCACCGCTACATTCATGAACGGCTTAATTAATGCAGCTGTATATTCCAAATATTTAGAACTAGGCAGGAACAACCTACCGAGTACTTGTCTAATATATAAATAAGTGGTTCGGTTCGTTGCATTTTAAAATATTTATCTATAAAAATAAAAATTGACTGGCATATCGAGGTATCTACAGGTTAAACTGATAATATTGTGTATAGGGTTTCTACTGTCTCTATATTATGTAGTTTAGGTACATATAATCCACTAAAGCGATGCCGGCTAGGTCAGCTATTATATAATATTAAAATACCTATAATATGAATGAACGAGCAGTTTAATTCGCTATAATCCGCGACAGTAGACAAATCTATGTGGTACAGTGCGTGTCCTTCACCAATAGCATGCGAACACCCACCACCCAACAATTCGCAATGGCACAGCACCACACCACACACATCTTCCAAATCACTCTCAACGTACGTTTCACTCCGAAACCGGAGCATCTTCAGGAGATGTTGACGGGCTCCGGTTTCGGAGCTACTTGTCTTACTTTACTTTTGTCTACTGTCGCGGATTATAGCGAATTAAACTGCTCGTTCATTCATTATCATGGGCTTCCGCAAAGTAACGCCTGCTTCGATTCAATACCTATATTACCTATGTCAAAATCGGCAAACATACATGTACACGCGTCAAGCTCTACATACAAATGAAATGAAATGAAATGATTTATTTCACATAGGACAATTTGTGTCACTACGTTAAGACTCTACCACTCGGAAAACTGATTCTACTGAGAAGAGCCGGCAAGAAACTCAGCAGTTGCTCTTTACTTAAAAAAGAAAAAGGTTACAATAAAACACATACAATACGTCACAAGTATTACACTGACTTATGGGTCACTATATAGATGCTAGGCCAGTTGCTTCCATGCAATTTTGTCATTCAGAAAATCATCGATCGTATATAATAACCTTGACTTAACAAATGTTGTTTATCAGTCTTTAAAGGGGTTGTTTCATCTTGGGCCAGGTACTTGTACAGTATTCCAAAAAATAGTATAAAATCATAGAAAACTAAATAAAATATGCTTTTTTGCAGTTTTACAGTGATTAAGAGGTACAAAAATAAAATGTTTAATTAGGTACATTTGTAGAATAGCAACTCTCGCAGCGCATCCATCCATCCATCTGCTGCTGTTGGATATTTTATGGTTAATTCTCATTTCTCAGGTTATTTTTATGTCAAATGTCATCATGACACGTGTAATATACGTCAATGTCAAAATGGACGCATGTTGTTACGCTTTTATTTTGCAAAATAATTTCGCATTGTACCTCGTAAATTGAACTTTTTAGTAAGAAATAAAGAAAAAAATGTTATTATTTTATGACCCCCAACATTTTAAAATACCGTACAAATACCTGGCCCAGGCTCCATATAAATTTGAAACAACCCCTTTATGTAATGGAAAATCCAGAAACTCTTTTGGAACCATGTTATAAAAGCGTACATTACATACGTACGTACATACATACATACATAACGCACAGTAGGTAAGTTCCAACAACAGTTGTAAGCTTAAACACTATTTGATAAAGCAATTGTGAACGCATAAGTAACGAACAGTCAACAAGACAAACATATTTTTTTATATGTGAAAACGATTTATTGAAAACACAGTTGACTCTTTATGAGTTAAAATTTACCAGGGACCGAACAGGATGAACGACGTTTTGTCATGTCGCTTTAATATGTGCGGTACCATTAATAAAAGTGAGATAAGCAGGCTTTTTGTTTGTCAGCGAATATTTTTTCTCTTAAGTATTTGCGCGCTTAACCGGCGCGATGAAGTACCTCCATATAATCTGAAAATATGTAACGTGTAGCGGAGTTTTACGCAATTATTTTTCGCGACAAGTTTCTCCGAGGAATAGCTAACGAGGATTTATTGTAATGCACTACGTTTTTTAACTGGAAATGTGGCTTTATTCATTTAATTACAAACGGATGACCAATCCATTCTAATTCCATACTAATATTATAAATGCGAAAGTGTGACTGTCTGTCTGTCTGCTACGCTTTCACGGCCCACCTATTCAACCAATTTTAAAAATTTGGTACAGGGTTAGGTTATATCCCGGGGAAGGACATAGAATACTTTTTATCCCGGAAAATTAGGGAGTTCCAGCGGGAATCGAAAAAACTTAGTCCACGCGGACAAAGTCGCGGGAATCATCTAGTATATTATAATGAAAGAAATAGTACGTTATAAGTATATATTATATACATAATTACACTTCGTATTCGTCCTCCGAGATTAGCATGATACACTTGTAGTACCGTGTACGTACGGCCACTTTCACACGTTAGTTGAGGTAGCTGGAAATAAAAACAAACGCTCCCTCTTACCGGCCGATAGCAGGCCGCTATATATAGGCCCCACTCCTGCACAACTAGTCATTCGTGTTTTCGTGCTCAGCCACTTCGCACGTCCGCAAATTCGGTGAGTTTTTATTTTATTTTTAAATTATTAAATTAAAAATTAATATTTTTATTATTTATTTTTGTGATAAAAACGTAAAAGTGATTTCGGAAATTTGAAATTAAACCGATCACGTAAACGTTATCACCGAATAAGTTTGTCATCGAGTTTTTTGGAGTCTTCTACACCATCGAGCTTTTGTTTTTGAAGTCTTCTACACTGCTTGTCATCGAGTTCTTTGGAGTCACTGCAATCGCCAACACTGCCACCATCGAGTCGCAACATTGCTCGTCAGCCAACTTTCTAATAATGTGTGTTTGCGCATAGGATTTTCTTTTTAGATATATACCTAAACTCAAACCGAAATTCAATTAATGTTTCTTACTCAAATAGACTTTTACAAGTCCTTTTTGAGTCGTCGAGTGGAATCTTTCACTGGTTCGGAATAACATTCCTACAGAAAAGAATCAGCAAGAAAGTCTGTTAAAATCTACCTGTCTAGACGTGGATATTATGAAATCTTAGCAAATCGGATTGCCTATGGCTACCTATTGAAGTGTGTTTTCGCATGCAATCTCTTGCCTACAAAATAATAGACTTACAATGAGTCGTAGGCGAGGCCCCCCAGGCATTGCTCAAATTTGAAGTACGTTTTCGCGTGCAATTTAATGCCTACAAAATAATAGACTTACAATAAGTCGTGGGCGAAAGCCCTCAGGCATTGCTCAATTTGAAGTACGTTTTCGCGTGCAATCTCATGCCTACAAAATGATAGACTTACAATAAGTCGTGGGCGAAAGCCCTCAGGCATTGCTCAATTTGAAGTACGTTTTCGCTTGCAATCTCATGCCTACAAAATGATAGACTTACAATGAGTCGTGGGCGAAAGCCCTCAGGCATTGCTCAATTTGAAGTACGTTTTCGCGTGCAATCTCATGCCTAATAGACTTACAATAAGTCGGAGTACGTTTTCACGTGCAAACTCATGCCTACAAAATGATAGACTTACAATGAGTCGTAGGCGGGGGCCCTCAGGCATTGCTCAATTTGAAGTACGTTTCAATTTGGAGTACGTTTTCGCGTGCAATCTCATGCCTTCAAAGTAATAGACTTGCAATGAGTCGTGGGCGAAAGCCCTCAGGCATTTCTCAAATTTGAAGTACGTTTCAATTTGGAGTACGTTTTCGCGTGCAATCACATGCCTACAAAGTAATAGACTTACAATGAGTCGTGGGCGAAAGCCCTCAGGCATTGCTCAATTTTGAAGTATATTTTCGCGTGCAATCTCATGCCTACAAAGTAATGGACTGGCAATGGGTCATGAGCGGGGGCTCTCAGGCATTGTTCAATTTTGAAGTGTTTTTTTTTTTTTTTTTCGTACACGATTATATATTATGAAATTATGCCTGTATTGCGTTGATTGTTTGAACTAACTATTGCAAAATCTATTTTTGAGAAGTGCGTCCTTTTACGCACTTTATTGGCACACCTTTTTTCGTACGACGAAAGTGCGCGCGCACGTGCTTGAATCTCAAAGCATCTTCGATCAGGTGCGAAAACTTATCCAAGCATTCATGTTGCCATAATATGCTTCACTATTTGGACTGCGTTCTAATGAACAATAATGAATGACTAATGTCATGAAGACCAACGATCTTACCTGCCCTGGGAGAAGTCATGATGACGCAGGCGCAAGTCCCGCCTTCACTCCCGAATCCCGACAGCAAGACGCCTTCGAGTTTTTTGTTATGATGTTTTGAGCATAGCTACTACAGCAGAGCTTTATAAAACGATACGGATCGTCGGATACAGCATCTATTAATGGACGCACGACGCTTTAATTACGACATACAGCGATTCTTTAACAAGACGTTTAATTGTCCTCAGGATTAGTTATTGCATATTAAAGCTAATTCTTATTATTTAGCAAGAATCTTTCAGAAACTTACAAAGATGCTAAGGCGATAATTAAATAAAGCGCAGAGTCGAAACAGCCTCAAGCCCAAACCGCAAAGGAAGTTTTAAATCAACAGACCTGGTATGCGAGCATTTCGGCTAAGGACTTCTCATCGCAGCCATCGTTGTCCGAGATTAGGAACACTGGTAATTTTTTTTAATTTTTTTTTAAAAAAGCAGTGGTCATCCATAACCGATGACCCTACAGTGGTTAGTTGTCTTTTCCTATAGTATTCCTATTTTAAGTGTTTCTTATTTTGCCTCGAAATTCATTCAAAAGGCAGTCGATGGTCCCTTAGCTATAGGAGCTATATCACAAAGTGAACCTGCAGTACATTAATTTTTGACTGCAGTACTCTTTTTCCGAGTCATACGGCAAGAACATATTTACTTTAATATAAAACAATGAAAAACATTTCAATATTTTTTCTTTATTTGAAGAATTTAGAACAATAATTGTATTAGTGAGAACTGCTATATGACCACAACCAATCAAAAAGATGCTTAGTTTTCGGTCCTAATACATGCAGACCAGAAAGGCAACTAAATTAATTGCGCTTTTGTTTGAATATAGTTTTCCAAATATACGTTCCACAGTTATTTGGTTTAGTTAAACCAAACTGCAATATTTTTTTCTAAAAATTTCCTCGAGGCTAAGAAATTAATGTTACTCCTTTTAATCATAATAATTCTTTAATAATCTTTACAGTTTGGCAACTTAACAGTTTTATTTTATAATTAATTTTAAAACAAGTAAATAACTTCCGTATAAGGAGTTCCGACACTACCTATAGTTATTGTTCGATGATGATTGATTCTCTTTTTAAAAAGAAATCACAAAACGAACGTCTATATAACATAATATTTCAATGAAAAGAAACAATAAGTTGCCACCGAGCTCCTGCAACTTTATTTTTTGGAATACGTAATTTATTCTTATATAAATAATAATATTTTTTTTTTGAACTTTGCTACATTAGTTGGCCTTATTACTTCATCGTGGCCGGCTAAAACAACCAAGTTTTAGAAGGTGTAAATGTTTTAAATTTAAAAAATGGTAATTAAGAAACAACGCATCTATATCCTGTTGTCCTTCAGATTTTGAGCGGCTTAATTCTGTAAACAAAATTGAAATGATGTAGAAATTGTCATAGGATTCTCAACTGCGGGGTTGGAGGCCGCTTGTGGTGAGGAAACTGCTAGCACCCAACGAAATGAGGCATTTCACATTAACCAGTTGGAAATTCTGCCAGCTTACTTCGGTTTCAAGTATTTGTTGAATACTTACACATTTTTTAAAAATCTTTTCAAGATCGCCAATACCATTGCAGTTGGTTTCATAACCTGCATGGCTGGTAGGTACTTCCCCTCTTGAGATGAGCCCACGAGATATATATTGAATAGATGCGATTACAAAGATGTTTGTATTACATATAAACGCTCTAGTCACGATACTAAAGCTATTAGAGAATCAAGACGAATCCGTTCAAAGGTATTTAGTGGGAACTGTCCAAATAATTCGAAAATTCTCCTTTTTGCGTCCCAATGTTATACCAATTATAAAAATTAATATATTTCGTGTAAGAATGACTCAGATGCGTACGCCATTAATGCGTTCATGGGTTTCAATCTCTTGGGTTTCCACTCTTCGGTATTATCAAGAAAACACAAGTAAAGTTCATAATTTTTGTTCCTTTATAGCCTACCATCATATCGCATATTTAATGGTTTACTTGCTGTAATTTGTCTTCGGACCCACTGGTCCACTGGTCTTTGAACCATCTGACGTGGTTATATATATACATAAGTATATATATATATATATTTTTTTTTTTTTCTTTCTCTCTCGTTCCTGCAGCCGCAAATTACACCTCACATACCCTGGTTGGAACTACTGCTGGCTGCTCGCCGGTAGTCTTTATTGATAAGAGATTTCCCACTCTCATCTATAGAAATGATGAATACCTTTCAGTCAGTTTTATTTCTGTCCTTCTGTAAATTCATTTAAACAACACGATAGTTGATCAATTAAGTTGTTTCAATTCGGCAATCAATACTATACATCTCTTCCATGGATGTCTTCAGCAAGCATTAATTCAATTGAATTTGAGTTGTTGAAATTTATCACAACTTTACCAATAGTTGTAGATCTCGTAATATTAGAGATAAGTGATCTCTAAGTATAATATGCAGTTTCGTTGAAAAAATTGAACATAGGTACTATAAAAGAACTTTTGAAGCATTAAGTAATTTTATGAGCTTCAAGAACATTACATAGAATGCAAAAGTTTTTCAAAATTGTAATAATAATAATAATATATAACATAGAACTTTCCTTCGAAATTTCTCGTTAATCAAAATTTTTAATTTTTAATTAAAACTTTCTGAACAGGTTTCTTCCGTATATAATACAATTTTTACATTATCGTAAGTGTAACCCTCAATAGTTATCTTGACAAAATTAAACACCTTCGACACAATTCCTCAATACAGCGCGGCCTCAAGATCCCGCCATATCCACAAGAATATTTTAGTTGCAGTCACTTGGCATATCCACAGACTGGTCCTTGTTTTTGCCCAAAGTACACGACACTAAGTAGTTGCTCGAATACTTTTGAAATTATAATTTTCCTTATCAAAAATTCAGATTGTTGAGTTGACTCATTTCTTACAAATACTATGATCCTGTAATAATAAAATCGAGCATTATAAAAAACAAAGTTATACAGTACCTCGTAAATATCTATCAAAATAAATAAAATTGTTCATTAAATAAGAACATAATCATTATTATGTATTAAATATGATATACCTGATGGTTAAAGTGCGTTTTTCGCATAATAACTACGAGTAAGACCTGTTTTCATGACAAGTCTCTCAATATCTACAAGTGTATCATGCTAATCTCGGAGGACGAATACGAAGTGTAATTAATGATTAAACGAACTTACCTGTAAGTGAAGTTCGATCATAATTATACGAGTATTCGTCCGAAGAGATTAGCATCCCACCCTCCCACGGGTTACCCCAGTGTCATGAAAAGGTCAAATTTCAAATTCAAGGTTAAAATTGTAATATATATGTGTTTATGAAAGTGTAAAAAAAAAAAAAGGTCAAGCTCCGAACTAAATGACTAGTTGTGCAGGAGTGGGGCCTATATATAGCGGCCTGCTATCGGCCGGTAAGAGGGAGCGTTTGTTTTTATTTCCAGCTACCTCAACTAACGTGTGAAAGTGGCCGTACGTACACGGTACTACAAGTGTATCATGCTAATCTCTTCGGACGAATACTCGTATAATTATGATCGAACTTCACTTACAGGTAAGTTCGTTTAATCATTAATTATTTATTTAAAACAAAATTTGCTCTTAAACATAACATTAAGATAAAACTATCACGTAAAAACATTTTATGATTGACAGATACTGCATGCTCAGACTACAGCGAGACGACAAAACGTGTTTCCCCTGCGACACGAATGTTTCACGCAGATGTTTTGCCCTGTCCTGTCCTAAATATATTTTTGCCTTCACCGTACTGTAGTAATATTTGGTTTATAGTTTCACAACTCTCTGAAAGTTGAAGCAAACATACAAAGAGCATTGTCCCAATTCTTAGTAAACAGTTTGAACTATCGCGTGTTCCCTTGTCATTAATACCAAACCGAGATTAATACAAAACTTACAATTTTTGTTCGATTAAACCCTTGTTATCGCAACTGAACGTTTAGTCTAAATTTTTATATTACAAATTTGATTGCTCGTAATCGAGCGTTCGATCACTTCAGCATGAAAGTAAAATGAAACTTATTCCATTGCTTTACAGCTCAATTTTGTGTATGAATTCACAGCCAACGCTCCAAACGATTCGTTTCGAAATTAAAATCGTGACTTTAAATCAAGAACTTTTGGGGCCATTTTACTTTGATGCCAATGTGATCGAATGCTCGATTACGATCAATCGAATATGCAATGAAAAGTCCTAGACTAAGCGTCTAGACTGACGATGATTTTTTTTTGAACTTTTTAGCTTAGGACGGTAGCTTGTTGTGTTTGTAATGCAAAACTTTGTTCGCCAAAAGGTCAAATGCTTTCCAATTATTTCAATTTCAATGAGTATGCCATTCGGACTGGTAACATTTTAGTGCTTTTTATTCAACTTTACAACTCTGTAATAGGTCATTGTGCTCAAGCATTTTTGTTAACAAAGTTTTAAAACTACGTCGAGCAATGCAGAGCTTTTTGTTTTCTTGTTGTAAATAAAAGGAAATAGACCAGGGTAGAAGCCTTTAAAAATAATAAAAAGTGAAAGAAAATAATAGTAGGATGAAACCCATTAGAAAAGGAGGGGAATATTATAAAAATGAAAGGAAAAATAATTTACGGGCGATCTGAGGTCGGGAAGGGGATGGGGGGGGGGGTTTTAAGGGTAAAAAACGGGTTTTCTCGATTTCCGGCAAAACTAAAAGTCCTATCGAAAAAAGTCAAATGGCAAAGTTGTAGGTAATAAAAAGATCTAAAACTTTTGTATTTACACTTTTTTCACATAACCTCAAAATTTATGTGAAAAATTCAAAAAACCAAGTTTTTGATTTTTTATTTTTATCTTTTACAAATAATTTTTTTTTTTAACGAAATTTGGTGAAAACTTACCTTTTTATGTCCCAAATACGCTGTAATTTATTTGAGTAAAAATATTTATTTTTTCACCTTATTTTGAATTAATATCGAAAAAGCACACTAATTTTCAATCGAAATTTCACCCGTCAAAATATCAGCTTTTTTCAAAAAGTTGGTATGTTTTCTGTTCGTTGAAATCTCTACTTTCCGATGGTGAAAAAAAATATATATGTTACTATAGTAAATCTTCTCAGAAAATGCAAAAATCGAAAATCGAAAACTCGAATTCAAAATTTTTTTTTTAATTATTATAAATCATTTTGAGCTATTTATGAAAATTTATACTTTAATTACTCGAAAAACGTTAGATTACATGTTAAATTGATAAAAAAAAATTGCAAATCAAAATATACTACTATAATTAACAAACAAATAAGTTAATAAAATTAATATTTATGTAATCTAACGTTTTTCGAGTAATTAAAGTGTAAATTTTAATAAATAGCTCAAAATTATTTATAATAATTAAAAAAAAAATTCGAATTCGAGTTTTCGATTTTCGATTTTTGCATTTTCTGAGAAGATTTACTACAGTAACATATATATTTTTTTTCACCATCGGAAAGTAGAGATTTCAACGAACAGAAAACATACCAACTTTTTGAAAAAAGCTGATATTTTGACGGGTGAAATTTCGATTGAAAATTAGGGTGCTTTTTCGATATTAATTCAAAATAAGGTGAAAAAATAAATATTTTTACTCAAATAAATTACAGCGTATTTGGGACATAAAAAGGTAAGTTTTCACCAAATTTCGTTAAAAAAAAAAATTATTTGTAAAAGATAAAAATAAAAAATCAAAAACATGGTTTTTTGAATTTTTCACATAAATTTTGAGGTTATGTGAAAAAAGTGTAAATACAAAAGTTTTAGATCTTTTTATTACCTACAACTTTGCCATTTGACTTTTTTCGATAGGACTTTTAGTTTTGCCGGAAATCGAGAAAAACCATTTTTTACCCTTAAAACCCACCCCCCATCCCCTTCCCGACCTCAGATCGCCCGTAAATTATTTTTCCTTTCATTTTTATAATATTCCCCTCCTTTTCTAATGGGTTTCATCCTACTATTATTTTTTTTGGTTTTAAAAATTATCGACCCTGGTCTAAAATGTTTCTTTTTTGAAATAAACGTAAAGAATACAGTACGTTTATATTATAATTGAGCTCAATCCTGAGGAAACCTGGATGCCTTATATTTCCCTTTCATGTTCTAGTTGCGTGAAGTCTGCCTATTCGCACTTGGCCAGCATGGTGGTCTATTGCCTTAACCGAGACTCTGAACCATCATCATCATCGAACCATCGCCAGCATACTTCTGGACACTAGATTAGGTGGTAGATTCTTACGACTTATCATAAGAGGCAATAGTTGTCCTACGTGAAATAAATAATTTCGTCTTCATTTCATTTTTAGGGTTCCGTACCCAAAGGGTAAAAACGGGACCCTATTACTAAGACTCCGCTGTCTGTCTGTCTCCAGGCTGTATCTCATAAACCGTGATAGCTAGAAAGCTGAAATTTTCACAAATGATGTATTTCCGTTGCCGCTATAACAACAAATACTAAAAATTAAAAAAATATATATATTAAGGGGGGTCCCCATACAATAAACGTGTTTTTTTCGTATTTTTTTGCTCAATATTAAAAACGGTAACAGGTAGACGGTTCAAATTTTCACAGAATATTAACTTGTATATTACCTTTCAAAATAAATAATTAAATATCAATAAAGTAAATATTAAAGGGCGGCTCCCATACAACAAACGTAATTTTTATTTTTAATACGTCATAAATCGTAAAGCTTGCTACAGGTTTGTACGGAACCCTCGGTGCGCGAGTCCGACTCGCACTTGGCCGGTTTTTTCATTTACTAGTATCCTCTGAGAATGAGAAGACTTTTGGCCATACTTCACTACGCTGGCTAAAGCAATCAAATATCAAATCCATATAAATATTATAAATGCGAAAGTTTGGATGGATGTATGGATGTATGGATGTATGTTTGTTACTCAATCACGCTCCAACGGCAGAATGGATCTGGATGAAATTTGGCACAGAGATAGATTATAGTCTGGAATAGCACATAGGCTACTTTTTATCCCGGAAAATTAATGAGTTCCCGCGGGAACCAAAAAACCTCAATCCACGCGGACGAAGTCGCGGGCATCAGCTAGTAAGATATATTTCAGAACGCATACAGAAGTGCATGCCTGAAAATCGAACGCGCCGACTACCCGAATACCGATTAATAATATAGCAAATTGAATATAAATCAATTAGGAGTTAGCAGAAGGGTGTCGCGCTATTAAATTAAGTAATTAAGTTAAAATGGAAATGAATTTAGCCTAAGAAAATAATGAGCCATCAAGCGATTCCAATCTCCCCCGTATCGGGGCTCGTTTTCTCAGCGCCTGCGATTGACAAGCGCGGGCAAAAAGATTTCCAGACGCTTTTAGAACAAGAAAATAGGATGCCGGCTTAAATGAAAATGCTTTGAAAATATTTTTCCTTTCAATTAATCTCTACCACCTAATATATTATACTATGAAATGTGATACTACCACAACTTACCACAAAATTCAGAATGCTTTACCACGTTACCACGCAGATCCTTTGCATTATTCTAATAACAGGGTATTTGCATAACATTACCGTTCAATTTATGTTGTTTTAGATGATATGGGAGGCGTATCATTGTTCCTTATTATATTTGAGTAGATTAAAAGCGCGCTACAGACTTTATATTTTATGTTTAGGTGTATTTAATATAAGCTTGAATTCCGTCTTCGTCTTTCCGTCTAAGACTGAATCGTCTTACAACAGGGCCAAGGGATCATTTATCATGTTACCAAATTCTTTACTCCAAAGGTTTTTTCTAAGAGATTGTTTTCGCAATAAGACTGCTTTTGCACCCTTTTGTATGGAGTTTCTATTAAACTTATATTCTTTCTTTTTGTGTATTGTTACTTTGTGCAATAAAGTCTTTATTTATTTCTCTCTATATTTCTTAATTACCTTAATATTAAATAATAAAAACAACACTTTAAGTCTTGACCACTTTGTGAGTAACAAGACGCATAAAATTACGGTGCTTTAATACGTCCAAAAATATGTTCTCGTAAAATATGACAATAATGTTTGCCATAAACGCTCTCCTATTGTGTTCGCACGGTACTTGCTCGTCCTGGAACGTGAGAGATTAGCTCTGGCCTTTGTCAGGCATACGGGATTCATTAATTCTTGTTGCGTGTATACTGGGACATTTTAATTAAGTTATTAAAACAGCGCAGGTTTCTATTGAGTTGGAGAAAGTCCTCTTTTTGCATCGGTTACTGAGGGTCATGACCTATTTCCAGTACCTAATCACAATATGGTAGGGGTTTTTTTGCGATTACAATGCGCTGGACTCCCAGGTCCTTCCGCATAAGATTCTAGATTGAGCCCGTTCTAGATGAGGTCTGCGTGGACCTAGGTTTATTCTCGAGGGAATCCTGATTTTCAGGGATAAAAAAAAAAGTTGATAACCTGTTTTAGCCATGCTTAACTACCTTAATTGACTGATATGCTCTGTCGCGTGCTCCTTAACAAAGAAGTAAGATTAATCGATAGGATAGTGTAGAACCGAAGCATCCATCAAGCTTATAGCAAAAAACGATGGAAATAGAAACTTTTTAGCAAGAATGTCCTAATTTAGTTTTAATAAAGCTTCTCTGTGCAACGTACAACTATTTCTGGAACATCCACCTAATTGACCCAAAAAGCACAATCTACCCATCTTCATTACACAAGCAATATGTATGCCAAGCTACGTCTAGAACGGCCTAATGGATGAAGCGAGAAAATGAAACAGGCGAAATGAACAAAAACATGCATTTAGCAGTCAAGTAACTAAGAGTTAGTTGAGCCAAAATTTAATTCTGAATGGAATCTTTAAAATACCTTCTTCTCAGACTAGTGCACCTTTGGAACCCTTGTAGAAATACCCCAGAGTATTAAGATAACGTATAACAGCATAACAATTTTTTTGTTGTTTTTCAACTCTTTGATTTTCCAAAAAAGCCTACATCCGTCTCCGGGATGCAAGTTACCTCTGTACCAGATTTCGTCACAATCAGTTAAACTTGTAAGGTAACAAATAGACAGACAGACAGCTAGCAGACAGACATACTTTTAAATTAAACTTTTAGAATATCAACACGGATAGCAATACATGAAGTAGTTACTAATATTCAATACTAAATTCCTTCTGATGTCGGATATGGTTGACCCACCGTTGATTGACAAGGCGCGACCTAAAGGCCATGTAAAGGCCTCCATCGGTACTTAGAGCATCCCACGTTCAAACAGCCGCATTTGGACACAGAGCACTTGAGGGATTAGCCCTGTCACGCCGAGCGTAATTCATTAACCCCTTGAATAGTACAATATACTGTGTAGTATGGGACGCTACGTCGCGTCTGGCTGGGATTGAGGGTTATTAATAGTATAGCGGAAAATATTTCTGATATATATTGGGCAATCCCATTGGAACCCAGTTTTTTTTGCAAGGAAGTAACGTTCGCGTTAAATAGAGATCAGCTGTTTTTAGAACGCCATCTTATAAAGAAATGTTTTAAAATAGTAATTTTAATGCCATAATATATCTTTTATACTGACTCATTTTCATAACGTTGCTTTAGCAGCACAATCAAACTGGAATGCTGCCACAATAATATAATCTACTAGTTACTCTCATTTAAAGAATCTAGAAATATAAATTCACAAAAGTAGTACTTTAACAAACTTCAAAAAAAAAAAAATCGTTAAATCTTACCTTTTCAGTTTTAGGTTCCAGCCTCTTTAATGAATAAGAGAAATGCACAAACAACTAGCCAATTAACCCAAATACATACTGTATTCGTCACAACGTGGGTAAAAAGTGTAATTATAGCTGAGCTTGCATTTATTTGCAGAACAGTTGTCGGCCGTACAGTGTAGGGTTGATGCATTATTCCACTGCGAATTCAAATTAACTGCCATGGATTTTCCCGCTGAATAGAAATAGGTTCATTTAAATTAATATAGGAAACTAGATGATGCCCGCGGCTTCGTCCGCGTGGTTTGTTTTTTCAATTCCCGCGGGAACTCCTTAGTTTTCCGAGATACCTGTCCATGTACGAATTTCATCAAAATCGGTTGAACAGATGGGCGTGAAGGTGTAGTAGACAGACAGGCAGACACACTTTCGCATTTATAATATTTGTATGGATTTCTTTTTTTAAATCGTATATTTAGAAATACGTATTAGTGGAAAAGCTCAAATTCAAAAACGAGGGGCTAAATCCTAAGATTATATTATTTAGCTAGACTAGAGATGAATTATACATTACAATTCCTATCTAGTCTAGCCTGGAGGCTTTGACTGTGGTAAATCTACCAATATACCGGCACAGACGTGACCGGAAGAAAGGAAGCCCAGGCGAAATTGATGTCAAAGTCGAACTTATATTAGGGAGGATAGGAAATATAAAGAAGAATAATCTTATGCGCTCTTTTTAGTTCCGTGTTCAAAAACTACGCAGACAAGCTTTAATAGTTAGTAGGCAATTAAGAAAACGTATAAACTAATGTGGTTTATCTCACAAGGTAAGCTACTTATCAGGAAGGTTGTATTATGAACTGCAATAGCTATTGCTCTGATATACGTTAATAGTAATTGAGGTCTAAATCACCTGACCTACATATACGCTGTTATTACTAGCTACTTTACTCTGCAGGCAGTTAGCAATCTGTCAAAGCCAGTATATCAAGCTATTGTGCTGGACGCAATCATGATTCTCGTTTACAAGGATATATATTGTGATTTGATTAAAGATGGATTCCTTACCGGAGTAATAGCGAAATTGTGGACTGGAATTCCTACTGGAAATTGATTATTTTTATCACGGTCATATCCCGCGAGAAGTAGGTACCAACTGAGTACCAAAGTCATTGTAGCAACAAGAAGCGCACACAAATCATTTATCATTCCATATTATTTATGTTTGAGGGACGAGAGGCCTTGTTATGACAACGCATATTAAGTCGATTGCGATTGTTAAGTAACGTTGACCCAAGTCGTTAGCTGGTTGGGTGACCGAATTTGGAGGTTCAAATTTGGCCTTTTCGTTTCTCAATTAATACTCAATTTATTTAATCACTAGCTGATGCCCGCGACTACGTCCGCGTGGAATAATTTTTTTCAATTCCCACAGGAACACCTTGATTTTCCGGGATAAAAAGTAGCCATGTCACTCTCCAGGTCCTCAACTATACCGATGCCAAAAATCACGTCAATCCGTTGCTCCGTTGCGGCGTGATTGAAGGACAAACCAACAAACCAATAAACCAACAAACAAAACACTTTCGCATTTATAATATTATTAGTATGATTTCATATTGTAGTGTCTGTGTCGTTATGCCTTTATCTGATAATAATAATCGTTAATAATCGTTTGTAACGATTATTATTAACAGTATTATTACGTTATAGTTGAAATACTCAGTTGAGTCGTATGCGAAAGGACCTGGAAACCCGCCGCGTTATTTTCCCAAACAACTCCTACCATTATGTGATTAATGGAAAGGGGCACGACCCTCAGCAACGAGGAATAGGACGCAGAGAGAGATTATTTATGAGGAAATCAATTTGCTACGTTTTGATGGGCGATCTGTACAAGCTATTTTTGTGGAGTTTGATACAGCGCAATACTTAGGTTGTTTTTCAAATACTTTTTATACCGTAAACTCAAAGAATTTCCACAGGATTTTTAAAAAATCTGAGTAAATCCTAGTAGATGAAGTCACAAACATCATCTAGTTCCCAATATAGTCCATTCATTCTAGATTTCAATGTATGGGGAAAACGGCAAAATTAATAATTAATTGAAACAACTGTTGTTTTATACCTATGAGTGAGTACATTAAAAAACACAACTCTCCCCCCCCCTCCGGTGGTGGCTTCCCCCCTCCCCGCCTTGAAAAGTGTGCCATTTTGCAGATTTCCTAGATTTTCAAGAAAACTATACAAGCTAGGACAAAACTGTCAAAGAGAGTATTGTTCCTTAATAAATTACCTACAAATAAGTTCATAACATTTATTATGATAGGAGTTATAGTTTACAAGCTATGGTGCGTTAAAGTTGACTAAAATTCGCAGCTCAGTAAAATAAGCCTTAAATTAGTTCAAAAACACGCTTGGAATCTTTAAAACAAACCAATTGAGCCCATACTCGAGGGGCTTACTGATAATAATTGAAGAGTTCCCCTATACACCTCCTGGTTCCATCATCAGATCAGCTCTATGCTGGAGCTGGTGACTTTGTAGTATGTATGGGCGAAAAAAGTTGTTTTTTTCCAGTCCCAGTTTTCTAGACTCAACACATTTCCTCGCCATTGTTGCACTTGTAGTCCAGTCATTTTAGCATAAAAAAACCGGCCAAGTGCGAGTCGGACTCGCGCACCGAGGGTTTCGTACAAACCTGTAGTAAGTTTTAAATTATTAAAAAAAAACTACATACTAGATCTCGTTCAAACAAATTTTCGGTGGAAGTTTGCATGGTAATGTACATCATATATTTTTTTTAGTTTTATCATTCTCTTATTTTAGAAGTTACAGGGGGGGACACACACATTTTACCACTTTGGAAGTGTCTCTCGCGCAAACTATTCAGTTTAGAAAAAAATGATATTAGCAAACCTCAATATCATTTTTGAAGACCTATTTATAGATACGCCACACGTATGGGTTTGATGAAAAAAAAATTTTTTAGTTTCAGTTCTAAGTGTGGGGAACCCCCAAAATTTATTGTTTTTTTTTTCTATTTTTGTGTGAAAATCTTAATGCGGTTCACAGAATACATCTATTTACCAAGTTTCAACAGTATATAGTTCTTATAGTTTCGGAAAAAAGTGGCTGTGACATACGGACGGACAGACAGACAGACATGACGAATCCATAAGGGTTCCGTTTTTTGCCATTTGGTTACGGAACCCTAAAAAGGGGGCATTAGATAATATGTGTTTATTATATATCTTAAAGTTTTTTTTTAATTTATTCAAAGTTAAAATCAAAGCACAATCGGCGAGATGTTTGAGAGAGGGGAGGGGGGAGGGGGGTTGGGGGAGTAGGGAGGAAGGATGGCATCATTTGGGCCTAAAATAAAAAAAAACGTTATTTATTTAGGGTTAATTTCTATTCATTCCATACTATTACGCTAAGTCAACATGACTACCACCGGTTCTTACAAAATAGCAAGGTATATTTCAAAAACTATTTGTCCTATCAAAATAAACTAAACACTATTTTATAGGTAAATTAATTATCTTTGTCCTAAGTCCTGACAGCTTTTTTCCTAGCTCTAATACTTCTTCTTGAAATTACAAAAAACATTTACGGATTTTACAAGGGTTTCTTTTTTTATGCAAGTTAGACAGCAATATTTCCGAAACTATTAGATCTGTCAAAATAAACTAAAAACTATTTTGGAGGTAATTTAATGAAGTTCATTTTTGCTTCTGATATTTTTTTTCCTAGTTCTAATAGTTTCTGTGAAAATTACAAAATATATACATGGTTTATGAAAAAAAAAAAATTTCATGGAATAAAGGTAGTCATATTTTTCGAACTATTGGTCCTATCTAAATAAACCATAACATTTTTCTGTAGGTAATTTAATGAAATTAATTGCTCTTCGAAGGATTTTTCCTAGCTCTAATAGTTTTTGTGCAAATTGCAAATAACACAGGATTCTAACAATTTTTTTATTTTTCTTCGTATACAATACGTGGATATATATGCGAAATTATTAGTCCTATCTTTATGAACTAAATATTTTTTTGTAGGTCATTAAATGGTGTTTATTTTTACTTCTAACAGTTTTTGCCTAACTCTAATAGTTTTCTAGAGATTACAGAATACATATAAAATGTTGAAAATTGGCTAATTTTACTGAGCTGCGATTTTTAGTCAACTTTAACGCACCATAGCTTGTAAACTATAACTCCTATCATAATAAATGTTATGAACTTATTTGTAGGTAATTTATTAAGGAACAATGTTCTCTTTGACGGTTTTGTCCTAGCTTGTATAGTTTTCTTGAAAATCTAGGAAATCTGCAAAATGGCACACTTTTCAAGGCGGGGAGGGGGGAAGCCACCACCGGAGGGGGGGGGAGAGTTGTGTTTTTTAATGTACTCACTCATAGGTATAAAACCACAGTGGTTTCAAAAAATTATAAATTTTGCCGCGAAAAAATCTAAAATGAATGGACTAAATAAGCGTGATACTAGCAGCAATTGGGTCGCATCAGGTGCGTTGAATAATGCTGATGAGGTCAGAGTAGGCTGACGTGTTTCTTCTCATGCATTTTTACGTAGCTCCTGATATTGCATACATGAGTTTCTTGTGACGGTTACGACCCTGGCAGACTACGATCGCCTTTAAAAAGTATACCTACGTCCGGCCGGACCAATTGAAGATTAATAATTTCTTAGACAATCTTCAGACACGTACTACGTTAGGTAACAAAGTACAGCAAATTCGGCAGTAATATTGAAAATTGGGTGAGTGGAAGTCGGCAGTCGAGCACCAAATTCGAACCTTTCATTGTTTATTCAACAAGTGACCAGCCTTAATTTATTGGTGTCCTTTGGATCTGAGTTTCTATAGAGGTAATGATATAACCCAAATTATATCAGAAACAATGTTAAGTGCCTACTACAATTATTGTTATTGTTTGACTGTTTACCAGTTAGCAAACAATATGTTCGCCAAGAAATTCTTAATCTTTTAGCTTATTATCCTCAATCATTAAGATTATTATTGATGCTAGTGAATAACTTGCATCTATAATTAATTAATAACAGGGAATTGTCTCTATTATCATTCATTTGCGGAAAAATATCTAATTCATCCCCTAGGAGGATAATTATATGAAGTGCTGGGACACTATCTAAAATATACTGCTACAACCGAAATTAATAATCGGATTATGTTGTTATATGGAAGATACGAGTAGTTAAAGTATTATAAATAGAATAAAGGTCGCGCGCTCTCTCGATTGGCCACTCCCTTGGATTGAATCCCGAACGTGTAAGCCTATTTCAGATAGATTATGTAAATGGTGCAGACACAATCCCATAATAGTATTGTTGTTAGTATACGGGCTTAGTTAAAGATGGCAGGATAGATAACGTTGCGACTTCAATTGTTAGCATTTAGCTCTTCAGGTTTTTCTTTACAATATATTTTGATTTATCTTATGAATAATAAATTAAATTTCCCTTTCGTCTGCACCTACGCCTTTCTGAATAATTAATTTGAGCGAGATATAGGTTTCAGGCCAAAATTGTTTTCGTAACCTTAATAGAGAATATCTTTTTTCGTCTCAAAAATTTCCAGGACAATAATACTATTGTTGCTGTTATTTAATCAGTACCTTTGTTATTGTAACTTTAATTCGACTTACTAAGATAATATTTTTTATACGGAGAGACTTGCTAATTCCTTGTAAAACTTCAATTACTGTTACAGATTAACCTATTAAACCAAAACTATTATGTGAAAGTTACTTGTGCCACTTCAGAATAATTTCAGAGTAATATGTGGCATTAAGTAAATAACCAGGCGGGAGCAGGCTAGGCGGGTACGTTAAGTAATTTCTGCCGCCCAAAAAAATTTGCAGAGGAATCGCCAGTGCGTTGCCGGTTTTTCTGAAATTTATTGATTGGTTGTTTTGATGTTTGATGTATACCTATGACCTTGATGTTTTATGTTATGAATAATGAACACATTATGCAAATGTACTTATCTGAAAGCGATTGTTTGGCAACAAATCTTTCCACTAATAGTATTCATAGATTCGTGCGACGTATTATCCTACTTCGACCTTCACAATGTTAAGTATATTATAAAACTTAATGCCATGTAGAAACCTATGTAGGATAATTCTGGAACTGTACTAAGTTAATGGATTGTTTTTGATTGAAAGCACCCATGCTTCTGTCTCTGAGTGTGATGTCTATTAAATCGTTTTGCGGCTCAAATTCTAAATATATTATTATATTTGCAGCCGAAAGAAAGACATAACGTTTAAAGTTTTCTTGTTTGTTATCTGTTTCTATGATTTTGTGATGTGCAGTAAAGAATATATATACATACATACATACATAAAATATACCTTCATTAATTTTTCCCGGGAAATCATACAGTTCTCAACGATCTGTGAGTTTTATTTCACTTGAAGATACATAACTACAAAACAATGTCTGTTCTATTTTTGAATAAATTTTGGAGATTGTACGACTGAGAGCTAGATAAAAATTAGTTAGCTTTCGTCATCATCATCAACTATCCATGACATCAACCCCTCGCCGACCCGGCACTGAGCACGAGTCACCGAGTCCACCACACTGGTCTTGTGCGAATAGGCAGACGCAATCTTGTCGCTTAGTTACAGCTGTAGCCATATCCCTCTTGAATAGACGACTAGGCCTTTTCGAGGAAGATATTTATTTCACAGGCCACGGCCGTTATTTATGTGTTCGACATTTTGTGGGACTGCGGCTAGAAATATCGCAACAATATCTATGTCTCAAATCTAGGTTAGGCTTTATTCGACATCACATGAAATCTACAAAGATTGTGGATAAATATAGAATAATACGGAGTGGAAATAGTTGGACTCATTTTCTACAATAAATTACTATTGGTCTCCCATTTTATTAATTATTTAAAACTTTATTTTAACTTAGGATGTTACTCATATCTCTTTCCATCATTATTGACACAATATTATGGCTAACAATAATAACTACCGTTGAAACCTGAAATACATCGATAGATTTTATTAATCAAAGCAAACATAATTGTACCTTATGCTTAAAAAAGCTATTAAATACCTAAGCACCTGATCATCATGAGTTTAAGTTGCTTGAGTAGTATTTTTGGGGTAGTATTTTAGTAGTAATTTTTAAGTAGATTTCATGTTTGTATGGCGACATTTTTACCTTGAACCTTTTAACTTGGGTGGGGTCAGGGAGATAAAGCGATTGTGTATGTTTAAAATTGAATTTTATTTTGGGAGCTATAGTTCACGCCAATCATTTAATCGTCTATGAGATGACACTGATAAAATACTGGATTTCAGCAACTTTTTACTACGTGCCTTTTCCAATTTAGTTTTCGATTTTCTATGGAGATTTTGTCGCTTTAGTAAAAGAATGCATGTTAACGTTTAACTTATTAACTTATTCAAAATAATAGGTAAAACTTTTTAATGGCGTGTAAGTTCCGATGACATGATAGTTGCTAAAAACGTTGATGGCCATTGTTTTTTAGGTTAAATGGTTGTTTTCATTCCAAAAGTTGTTTAACCTTATAAACCTTTTATAACAAAATTCCATAATCTATTTTAAACTTGCCTTTACACAAGTTTAAGAAATCCATTAAAAGTATGCTTTTGAAAAAAGCATATTATACTGTTAAAGATTACGTAAATGACAAAAGAGCATTTGACTCGCTCCAGCAATGCTAAGGACAGCGGTTAAATAAGTATAATATAGTATACATTAATTAAATTGTAAATGATGATTTTTTTTCAAAAGAGCAACCGCCGAGTTTCTTGCTGGTTCTTCTCGGTAGGAATGGCATTCCGAACAAGTGGTAGATTCTTTCGACGATTCGAAAGCACTTGTAAAAGTTTATTTGAATAAAAAACATTTGAATTTTGAATTTTGAAATATAACCTTCATAGTCATAAAAAATAAAAACCATATAGGTACTAATGATTTTAAAATACCTCAATCAGAAAAGTTATCACTCGGGAAGTAAGCCGATTTATTTTAAATGTTAGTTACGTACTTAAAACAACTGAACAGCTTTAATAGTTAAATATAATATAGATTTATTTTAAAATGGCCGTGACACACGAACGGACAAACCGACGGAAAATAAACGGGTTCCTTGTTGTTCTAGGGAATGCTATAAAACTAGGAGTGGTACGATAAGAGTTAGGTTTACCTATCCTGCTCTTTCGGATATATCCGTCAGCTTTTTTAGCATTTAACTTAATAAGTAAAATTATACTTATTTAATTATAATAATTATAAGTATTATTAAAAGTCTTTAAATGAAGTAATAACTAATTATCACTAACACAATCATGTGGTTTACCCGATTATTATTTGTTAAATTAATAACTCGTGGCATTATTGTAGTTTTTTAGCTTCTAGCTACATAACAACCTCTATCGATTTAAGCCGTGCTAGTTATAATAGTTCGTGTTACACGCAACTACATTTTATAAGTAATGCGTAATTTTAAACGTGCTGATCATTGAACAGATATTGAACTAGTATTTTGAGTATTACGTTTCATGTACAACTATAAAATAATTTGTTCCATAATTATTATGGTACGATAACGATGGAATTTTTTATAGAGATTGGTAGAAATAGACTTCAGCTATGGCTTTTCCTTCGAGCTAAAAGAGACCAGACAGAATGAAACATCCGCGTCGGAAGGGAAAGTCGTTTTTCTTGACGCCTAGTGTGCGCGTTCAATGGAAAATTGAATGTAGCGAACTTTTTCTCGCTAGTCAATTTTTTCGCAGATCCTGTTTATGAAAGGCATCGTAATTAACTTGGGCTTGTCATATTTGTTTAGTTTAAGGGTCGTGTACAACAGAATTAGTCACATTGAGCTTCTTTAAACTGACTACTAAAATTCCCTTATTTATTGGCTTTAACCGAGACTGAATTTAACTCTTTAAGGTGAAAAAGTGAAGATTTCAGAGGCATGAATAAATAAAAATAATTATAATTATAAAACAAATATAAGCTAAAAGAGATGTAAGAGAAAAATGCAAATTTCAAATAAAAAAGGAATGAAGCAGGAATTCAATAAAATAAGTACCTACGTTATAAATCTAGCCATTCTCAATATTTTAGTCACTTATTTGTTTTTCATTTATTTAAGGTCTTTAATTACTTTCCTCATAATCGATATTGAAAAGTACTATGTATAACTCGGTAAAAATACCCATTCACACCCTCAGACTATATACCTCGGTTGTAAATGGGTTACTTTTCCACCTCGTTTAACAATCTACTTTAACATAATAATTATGGATTAACATAAAAAAATCGTACACATAAATATAGTTATTTTAAATTTTTCTATTAAATAAAAAAAAAGAACCATCTTTATCATCTTATCTAAATACAAGGTAACTCTCTCACTTAAACCCTTTGCTGGCTCACTACTAAGCACGAGTCTCCTATTCTTGAATGAGAAAGGTTTGGCCATAGTCTACCACGCTGGCCAAGTGAGAACTTCACACACCACACAATTATACTTATTACTATCTAATATGTTTTTCTTTATTTGCAGTAAAAAAGGCGCGCTACGTGGGTATACAAGGTAAGATATCTCAAAATATTTATTTAATAATTCTTTATATTATGACAAATTGAAAAAGCTATTTTTTAATAATTGTAGTTTGTGCAATACTGCAATACAAATTAATATTGGTGTGTTCCCGAGGGTCAGCTGTTGTCACAGTTACGAAGTAAAAATTTAATTTATCTTGTCTCTTGGAAAATAATGTAGCGTTGATAGCATTCTCCCCTTTTTTATCGCTGTTAATTAATTGCAAGTTTTCCAAAACTTGAACAAGTATAATTAATTATATCGTCTAAAATAGGCCATGGAGTAAAATAAAAACATTTTTAATTGTACATAATAATAAGATAGTAAAACATTAATTATTTTAACAATAATGAAAGGAACTAGGGTGAAATTATACTATGGACAGGACGTAACTTCCGTGCGAAACGCCGGTCGGCGTCGTTTGGGAAACACGGTTTCACGTGTTGCGATAGATCCATAATAAAAACTTTTCCATTTTTTATTGTCAGTAGTGTGTTTTCGCCCTAACTGTTGAAAATGGGGTATAGGGTATAAATAGGGGTATGGGTTTAATATAACTGCCATGCCCTTAACAGGTTAGCCCGCTACCATCTTAGACTGCATCATCCCTTACCATCAGGTGAGATCGCAGTCAAGGGTTAACTTGTAGTGGATAAAAAAAAAAACTTTATATTTTTCTTTGTTACGGTTTAATTTTGTTTGCAGGAACTCAATTCAACACATACGTGACACTCAAACTACAGAACGTCAAGTCGACGACGGTGACAGTGAAGGGCCCGACTCCGAGCTGGGAACAGGACTTCCTCTTGTAAGTGCTTTTATTGTTTAATCTACTTAGTTGAGACTTGTTAGCGCTACAGAAGGTACAACTCTTGAACTTTACCACGAAACTCGTACAATGGAGACCACTGAATTAAACAAAAACTTGAAACTGTCAAACAAAGGATCACCTGCAGATTCCTACAACTCCATACCGTTAGAAGTTGCGTGTACAGTTTAAAAGGGCATTCGAGTTTCGTAAGCGCGATGCTTCATTAGCTAGCTCCATCTATATTATATAGTAGTACTATAGTACTACTTACTATAGGTATAATATAGATGTAGTAGTAGTAGTAGTTAGTAGTATTATATAGTAGTACTGTACTATTACCTATTCTTTGATAGTAGTCCATTAGTAGTAGTAGCTTTATAGTTATTTTAAGGCTTTCTTATTAGATTCCTACTCATTGATTAGTGAGACTACATGTAATATTCAAACATTATTGCCTAACTAGACGACGCCCGCGACTTCGTCTGAGTGGATTAAGATTTATTGGCTCCCACGGGAACTCTTTAATTTTCCGGGATTTAAAGTAGCCTATGCCTGTCAACGGGAGGCAACCTATCTCTGTTCTAAAAAATGTTCTCTGTTCTCTGTGGGCCGAGAAAACGTAGCAGACAGACAGACGCACTTTCGCATTTATAATCTACATATCAGAACCTTTTCGCACTTTTCCATTAATCTATTGAGATAACTTTGAATAGTCTACGGGGTGTGTGAAACGGCTCTTACATCTCAGGTTCATATGTGGCTTTACAATATGATTTTTGTAGAAACGTCTCAGTGGTACCCATATCACTGAGATTAGACCAAGATGAATGAAGTATGGCCTTTGATCCCACATTATTTATGATGCGTCATGTTAGACGCATGTGTCACCGTAATATGAGTTCTATGATTGTGATAATAAGGGTGATTACAGTGCAATTTTTGGTGTTTAATTATTTACTCTTAATTATTATTTAATGTAACGTGATCCATGCTATAGGTATAATGTTTAGGCTTAATTTATGGTTTAGTTTGATGAGATAAACGATTATACGATACGAGTTCCTATACAACAATGTGCATACATGGAGATAAACGAGGTTTTGGTCAAAGTCATTAATCGTTATAATTATGTGTTGAGATTATTCTTAACTGACAGTTGAAGCCGCTTGACCACTGAATATGTACGAAGGTATGTGCAAGGGAGGCATGTTTTGCTAAGTCAATCAAGGGAGGTGTACGAAACCCACCTCGACTTGAATGTCCCATGCAATCCCAACCCATGCAAAAAGTCACGTCGATACGTCGCTCTGTTGTGGCGTGATTGAAGGACAAACCAACACACAAACACAGTTTTGCATTTTTAATATTAGAATGACTAGCTGATGACCGCGTGGAGTAAGTTTTTCTTAATTCCCACACGAGTTCTTTCAGAGTAATAGATAATATATACTATCATTCAGATGATATTTCATGGACATGGTGTCTAACACATGATTTTTCCCTTTGGATTGCCACGCCCAGCCCTTGAGTAAACAGTCCTCGCAATCTTTTTGAATCCTCCAAATTTTTGCAAAGTATAGCGTAAAATGAGTAAATTCCAGTCAATAAACTTTTATACCCTATCACGTTATTATTACGAGTCTGTCTATGCCTTACAATTACAATTTTACGGGCTGGAATGGATGTAAAAGCCATAAAGTTGATTTAATAAAATATTCGCGGCTATATCAGATGGGAGTATTGATCGGGGCTCATCTTATCAATTGCAAGTTACACGTGCGATAACTGCAACATTTATCTTTTCATGCGTATTTACGGGTATTATTTTTATTTTTAACTAGACTAGATAATGCCCGCGACTTAGTCTGCGTGGATTAAGGTTTTTTAATTCTTGAATCTTGATATCTTGAATTTTCCGGGATAAAAAGAAGACTATGTCCTTCCCAGGGACCTCTCTCTGTACGAAATTTCATCAAAATCAGTTGAACAGATGGGCCGTGAAAACGTAGCAGACAGACAGACAAACAGACAGACATACTTTCGCATATTTTATAATATTAGATTAGTATGGATATTGTGTTGCTTTTAAAGTAGGCCAACAAGATAAGTACTAAAATGGCCATTAAATACTATATTGAACAAAATGCGACAACGCTTTATTGTGGCTTATTCAACGAGAGATGTGTTGTATTGATCGAATAAATTAATAGGTACCTAATGTTTCATACCCCAATGATTACAAAGACTCAAGCTTAGAGCTAATACTTATTACTTACTAGATGATGCCCGCGACTTCATCCGCGTTGATTGATGTTTTTTGATTCCCGCGGGAACTCTTGAATTTTCCGGGATAAAAAGCCTATGTCCTTCCTCGGGATCTAATTTATCTCTGTACCAAATTTCATCAAAATCGGTTGAGTAGTTGGGCCGTGAAAGCGTAGCAGACAGACAGTCAGGCAGACGGACAGTCAGACACACTGTCGCATTTATAATATTAGTATGAACTAATAAATACTTTTGGTTTCCAACATTAAGTAGGAGTAGGTACTTAAGCACACGCTTGTTTGTTTCGTGGATGGCATTTACGGTCTCAGAAAAGTGATTTAAGCAATTATTATTTTCTCGGAGTGGATCTGCAATCCATATATAAATATTATAAATGCGAAAGTTTGGATGGATGGATGTATGGATGTATGGATGTTTGTTATTCAATCACGCGCCAACGGCTCAACGGATCTGGATGAAACTTGGCACAGAGATAGATTATAGTCTGGAATGACACATAGGCTACTTTATCCTGGAAAATTAAGGAGTTCCCGCGGGAACCGAAAAACCTCGATCCACGCGGACGAAGTCGCGGGCATCAGCTAGTGTTATCATAAAGATTAGAGTAACGAGTTTGTAAGTAAAATGTTATTGCTTCGACTTTTGGATTTGTCGTTTTGTAGATTGTTAGTAGATTAGATTTTGTTGTTAAAAGACATTTCGCAATGTGTTTTACTTTTTTTTATGATAGGCCCTGTTTATTTGCGGGAATAAAGATCTACAGCGCTGTCGATGCTGAGTGCTGACACACTAAAATGAAAGCAGTGGCGGACGATTGTTTTGTTGGAACTGCTGATTTTCTTGCCGGTTCTTCTCAGTAGAACCTGCTTTTTTATCAACTACAAATTCGCCCTTGACTGCGATCTCACCTGATGATAAGTGATGATGCAGTCTAAGATCGAGCGGGCTAACCTGTTAGGGGTATGGCAGTAACATTAAACCCTAATCGGTTTCTACAAGGCATCGTACCGGAACGCTAAATAGGTTGGCGGCACGTCTTTACCGGTTGGGTGGTAACTAGCCACGGCCGAAACCAGGCTAGACCAGAGAAAATTCAGAAATTATAAATTCCCAAATTGATTCTGCCGGTGATCGAATCCGTGACCTCCCACATTAAGACAACAGAGCTCAACACTGAACTAGGGAGGCCGTCAGAAAGGTCGTCAGAGAGGCTTTCCGAGAGCCCGTAGAGTCTTTAGAGTCAAAACATGACGTAGCATGAGAGATACAAGTAGGTATGTCCTATATAAAATAAACAAATTGAGTATTGGAATTGTAATGGCTTCTGATTGGCCATACACTCTTTCGCTATTGGCCAAAATCCATTATAGCAGGATGTATAAAATAAATTCAGCCAATCACAACAATTGTGATTCTAACAAAGACTGATGCAATCTTTCCATAATTGGGCGGCAGGTCTGTAGATTCAAATAATGCAGCTCACGGTCTATTAATATGGGATCAGATTGGAACACTTTTACCCACGTGAAAATGTAAAAGATATACAAAAAATATTTGGCAATTGGTAATAATTATTATGTGCAAGTTTTAAATTAATTTCCCGAGTAAATAGCACGAAAACTAATTTAAACTTGTGCAAACAGTTCCACGCTTGTTCCTAACTATAAAGTTTCGTCCACATCTGCGTATAATGCCACAACTGTAACGATACATGTCGCTCTACAATACCCAAAATCTACATAAAGGAAATAGATACTTCCAACCCGAGTATTGACTGTAATTGGTCAACCTAGTCAACAATACAAACCTATTGTAACTTTCGGCACCTGCTCTTCAAACTTAATAATATTGCTGTACTTTATTATTAGTATGGAATGGTAGTGTCTTCATATACACAAAAGACAATCGTTTACGTCCCAAGTCCCAACTGTTATACTTTCACAGCTGGCCGAAGGTAACCTGCATCGTTCTCCATAAGACACGGTTTTGGTTCGACTAGACAATAACATCATAATTTTTAATCTATAATTTTTTTCGTTGGAATTTCTGAAAATACATTTTCGTGGTTTGAGCTGTGTGTATAGTAAAATAAAATAAAAATAAATAAAGGATATTTAATTATTATTATTATTTTTTGTAATATTAAAGCATGTTACGCATATTATTTGTACGCCACACTGTGGTAGAATACAAAAAACTTTTTCTCACCTCCGGGCGGAAAGCGTCAATTTTCCTCCCGCTGCGCTAAACGAAAATGCCGCTTTCCGCCTCCGTCGAGGAGAAAAATAGTATACACACCACGGGCAGTAAATAAGAAAGCCTCAGATCACATGTTTATTGACCTCGGCTTCGCCTCGGACAACAATTATTACATGTGATCTGAGACATTTCTTATTTTACTGCCCTAGATGTGTAATATACTATTATAATTGTAACACCTTTTGTACTACTGTATTCTCAAATAAATAAATGAAATATATTAGTACAGGATCCCAGTATTGACTGTAGAGTAGCCCAGAGTAGTGACGGGAAATAAATAGTGAAGCTAACGTTTGCATTAGGCTTCATACTTTCGATTGGTATGGAATTTGTCTAATAACCAAACAAGACAGTTTAAAAATTTTTTTTTTAATTGTTAGTTAATCATATTCTGGACTGAAATTTTTTAGTCAACCCATTTGCAATATATTTATTGAGATATTTAATTTGATATAGAATACTTTTTATCCATTAACCAGCTCGGTGAAGGTCGTTTTATACAGGGATCTTAGAACATAAGTAAATTTATTTTAAAGCTTTTTGTGGATAACCTTAAAAGTTAGCCCGCTACTACATTAGACTCCATTTTCATTTTCCACCCTTACCACCACCACTACAAGTAAGTACTTGACAGCAAGATTGCAGTCCAGTTTTGTTTTATTCCTTTAACTTTGGTGGAATGAAAAAGCTCTAATTCTTTTAAAGCCCATTTCCACTAGATTCGTCCCTAGCCTAATGATCCACAAAGTATCATGCGTCATTTATAGCCTAATGACGCACAATTATTGTGTTTGAGTCTCAACGAAAGCAATTAGATGCAGAGCTGGAAATGGGAAGCCAAATTGTTGAACAGGGACTTAATGTATCGGGTGGGATTTCGTTTCCACGGAACCCTATTCAGTTTTGTGTTTAATTTACGTGGAAGCATTGACGTGGATTTTATCCTATCTTGTTACATAAACAATTTGTTTTCTCAACCATCTCTGTTTTATTTCCACCTTTTTTTTCGACCTTTTTTTTTTACAAAACTATATTTTTTATTAAAATGAAATAATTTGAAATTAAGTGATTTATTTATTTCACGTAGGACAACTTCTACAACTTATACGTAGAACAACTTCTCATGATAAGTCAGGAATTTACGACCGGTTCGGAAACACCATCTAATGTTGTTGTTAATATAATGTTATAATCTAACAGTGTTATTTTAATTTTGTTAACGTCCCCGAAGTAAGGATTATAATAATTATAATCCTTACTTTAATAATATAAGCGTTTTTATTTTAAGAATAATTTATTCTTAAAAACGCTTATGTCTTAAACTCTGAATTATGTACTTTCAGTTACGGCGGAAGTTAGTAAACTTAAAAAGTTAAAACAAAACTAGGAAGGCGCGTTAGGCGTGTTGCATAACGCCTAATGCTCATTTGGGAATTTATTATAATATCTGAATTTTGTCTGGTCTGATCTGGGAGGCTTCGGCCGTATTTAGTTACCACCTTGCCGGCAAGTTTACCGCTAATCGATTTAGCGTTCCGGTAAGATGCCGTGTAGAAACCGATTAGGGGTATGGGTTTTATACACTTACCATCAGGTGAGACCGCAGCCAAGGGCTAACTTGTAGTGAAATAAAAAAAATACGTAAAAACAAAGAGTTCTCAGAGCCTTTTCTAGAAACCGTGAACCAAGACACGTATATCATTAAGTTCATAATTATATACCTTTAAAAACATTGATTTAAAATGGTATCGCTATTTATTCGCTACTAGCTGATGCCCGCGACTTCGTCCGCATAGAATGAAGTTTTTTGGTTCCCGTGGGAACTCTTTTATTTTCCGAGATAAAAAGTAGTCTATGTGTTATTCAAGGCTATAATCTATCTCTGTGTCAAATTTCGTCCAGATCCGTTCAGCCGTTCTGGCGTGATTGAGTAACAAACATCCATCCATACATCCATCCATCGAAACTTTCGCATTTATAATATTAGTATAGATGGTAAAGAGAGTTTAGAATTTTTTGGAAATTCTTACAAAACAAGAAATAGGAAACAGATATACATAATCAAAGAAAATTTTACTGTATTATATTCGTTTGAAATATTATTCTTAGAACCCGAACACGACTCTACTATAGGCTATTCGCTATTTTCATCCGTCGTTTTTGTAAAAGTAGAAAAACTGTACCGTCATCACAATTTTGTGACACATTTCAACAGCCTTGGCCTGTAGTCTTGTTCTATTTTTTTCATCATTTTCTATCAGAATGCTACTTGATGATGGCCAAGGCTAACACGCAACACGCAATCACAAGGATTGCAATTAATTGCTACTTAACGTGTAAAATGTTAATGCGGTGGCAAAAATTTACATGTTGAACATAAATAATCTGAAAATTTACTAACTACGGCATCACAAATAAATTTCATATGCCGTGCTGGGCTTGTCACTTGCCCTTTGAATTTGATTAGACTGTACGTAAGTTAGTATAATGATATATGGAATGAAAAACAATGTTTTTTAATGTTGATGGTTTTTTTAATTGGACAAAAAAAACTATTGATGGCCTTCAAATATGAACACGGAATTAGAACTCATAAATGAAAGAGCATCGTAAAAATTTATTTATTTTTTATTTATTTTATTAATTAAAGTAGAGCAGAAAAATTGCTGTAGCTTATTTTACTTTCTTGTCTCTAGTAACTTTCCCTTTAAATAAAAAAATAAATATAAAGTCCTCGGAATACAACTAGGTATCCAACAGGTCCTTGTGGCGGGAAAACTTTGAAAAGAAAATTAAAGAACCGCTTCCCTGGCTTCGTTTAGATGGAATATTAATGTTTGTTTTGATGAAAGTATTTTGAAAAAGGATAAAATTATCTGCTGTTGAACTCGAGTAGGTATCAAAACAATTGGACAACTTTGTGCTGCCTGATATACGAATAACTTTTTTTTTACGCTACTACAAGTTAGCCCTTGACTGCAATCTCATCTGATGGTAAGTGACGATGCAGTCTAAGATGGTAGCGGGCTAACCTGTTAGGGGTATGGCAGTTATATTAAACCCATACCCCTAGTCGGTTTCTACTGACGGCATTGTACCGGAACGCTAAATCGCTTGGCGGTACGTCTTTGCCGGTAGGGTGGTAACCCACCAGGCCAGACCAGGGTAAATTCAGAAATTATAAATTACCAAATGGACTATGCTGGGAATCGAACCCGGGACCTCCCACGTTAAGACAACACTGCTCAACACTGCGCCAGGGAGGTCGTCAATTATGCTTTTTGCTGTGCACAAGCAAACCTGCACTTTCTTTGCTTTTAAGGTTAAAATCAAATTCTATAAAGTTTATTTTTTAAGTAGGTACTTATCTAAATACGAATTAGGATAAAATTTTGAGATGGAGAATAGCGAGCAAAACAGCCGATTTGTACAAGTAACACAACGTTCGGCCAAGTCGATAACATGCCGGCTTGCCTAAAAGCCAAAAATTGTTATTATTGTTAGCCAAGTTGCATGTGGAAGTTTGCAGTTTCTTCTGAGATAATATCCCAAACTGCTTTTATTTTACTATCAGAATTAATGATTTTATCGTTTTATTTATAGTGATTTTGCTTGTATGCAGACATTTCTAAATAATTTTGAATAATTTCTTACATATTGGACAAATCTAGGAGTGTAATTATACTGCTTTTCAGCATACAAATCAAACAACTTATTCGTACTTTTATAATTAATGCCAACAGTAGCCCAGTCGCTAAATTTAAGGTTTTTAAACAATTTTTTTTCTATTTTAAAAAAGGAACTGAACTGAGAATTTAACCAATCAAAGAAGGTATTGTAGTGTTCATCCGGACCATATATACTGTATAAGATCAAGTGTAGGTAAAGTATGTAGCATATTTTGTTTGAATTGTTGTATTTTTTTACCGGTAACTGGCCTATACTTTATTACTTTAGTTGTATTTTGTTTAGAGCTAGGAACAGATATCATTTGCCCACAGTGGTCGCATCTTAGATTAGTAATGACCACAGGTAATGACAGATTTGCTGACAATTTTACAATCACTGAAAATATTGTCAATACAAGTAGCGGAACTTGCAGTTATCCGTGTAGGTTCAATAAAAATGTTGTGTAAATTGAAACTTTTAAATAAGTTAAGTAATCTGTCAAAAAGAGTAAAAGTTAAGTAAAATATCTATGTTAAAGTCTCCACATATTAATATTTTTTTCGATGACCTACATATCCGTCTTAGGGCCTCCATGACATCCTCAAACAGTAGAAAGTCGCCTGAGGGAGGTCGGTACACGCAATGTATCGCTCCAGCTCAACACAGGACAACTCAATAGTGCGTTATATATGCGTGTGCGATATATATACAACATGTCTAATAAGTAAAAATTAAATTAAAATTAAGACACAAAGTTAATATAAGTAAGCGGGACAATAAAAAAACAAAATTAAAGCACAAGTCTAGCACGAAAAGTACCAAGATCATCACAATCGAAAGGTACAACCCAGCGAAATTTGTTTGTTCATAATATATTATAATAATGAAATTCAGTCACTTACACGTACCTACTAAATTAGCGCTGAGTGTAGACTCTACTTATGATGGTAGCCCAGACGAGAACGATTTTGCACTAAAAATAGACATACTAGACGATTTAAAAGGGCTTGGCAGTCTGAATATGAATGCAAAATATTTTCAGTTGGAATTCTAAAATAGGCTTATACGGAACTTACCCAGAAATATTATACGTCGATCGATACAGTTGGGTAAAAACATGAAGCATAAGTTCTCAGAACAAACTATTCAAAGGGCATTATGCAAATAAGTCTCAAATAACAATTTCCTAAGGGAATATTTCCAGTAGGTAAATACCTATGCAATACTTGAAGTTGCTGCGTTAGTAAGTTCCAGTCGGAGTAAATATAGGTTAATATTATTATTTTGTGTTGGTGGTGCTACGTTGCTTAGTCGCAAATATATGATAACTAGATGATTCTCGAGACTTCGTCCGCGTGGATTAAGATTTTTGATTCCCGCGGGAACTCTTTAATTTTCCGGGATAAAAAGTAGCCTATGTCCTTCCCCGGGATACATTAATTTAATTTGGTATGGGGATAGCCCATACCAAATTTCATCAAAATCATTTGAACAGATGGGCCGTGGAAGCGTAGCAGACAGACAGACAGACACACTTTCGCATTTATAATATTAGTATGGACTAGCCTGCCTCGCTCCAGTAGTAATGTCAAAAATTCGACGTTAATCCATGTTAATACACTTTAAAAGGAACCTGCGTGCAGGCACAGGATAGAACAAAACGTCAGCACGTTGTGCGTCGACCAATTAGAGTACCATCACTGTAGTCTGTGAGTACCATCTTAGAGGACTGAGAAGTGGTAGGTAATAGTACAATGGTATATTTATACTACTATAATACTGCATTTATGTATACCAAAGAACCAACGCCTTTACTATAGGACTACTATTACTATAGAATTCTAACTATTACTGTTACTAAGAATTGTAGTTGTTTATACCGATCATCTATAAAGTCACAGCACATTTTATGTAACTAATAACTTAGTTCGTAAGTTTTGTATATTTACTGCAAAGAGAAAATGATTTATTTAGTTCGAAAGCCATTACTTATCGAACAAGAGTCTTTTCCTACTGAAGTTTGTCTCTGAGTATATCTACGAAGTTTTTGTTATTCGAATACTTACTCTTCTTTGATGGCTAAGTTAACAAAGTCCAAGTTTAAGAAATAATTGAAGTTCAATAAAACTTGAAGTAAGTAAGACTTGCATCCTTTTATTTATCACCAAATCTGTGGTTGTAGCTACGAAAAATGATAAGAAAATGTCAGTGAAAATAGGCATACATTTCGTATTAACTATATTGTTTGCTAGGCTAGGCCCACAGAACAAGCAATCTGCTTACTTCTTTTGTTCTGTGGCTAGGCCGATTGATAGACCGGTTTACAGGAAGGCGAAGCTGCCCAACTCTAGACATGCCACGCTATGAGGCGAATAGTTGAGTTATCTTTCGACACTTTTTGTCATTTGCAAGAAGCGGTTGTAAGAACGTAGATTGACAAGCAGTTGAAGCCACTTGAGTGGTGGTTGAATCTTGTTGATGTTGAGAATGTTGTTGATGGTTACTTCAATATATTAATTCCATATTTGTATTTCAGTGGGGTAAGGAACTCTCCACTGTTGATAACATTGATTCATTCCGTGTAAAATGCGCAAAGACAAGAATCGCGATAAAAATGTCGAGCATGTTTTGAATAATTGATATCGTGTGAGTAAACTACAAAATACAAATATCTGTTTGAAGTTCAAGGTTGGGTTCGTTGGTAGCACGTCACGTCGGTCGACGAATCTCCCGAGCAATAAACATCAAGGGCTGTGGGACCGATTCACGGCGCGGATATATTATGTTTGTTTGCGCCATACAATTATTTATTTCCTTTCCCGAGCGTCGCGTGATGGGAAATACACTTTCAGCTCAGTTTTTCATACGGAATATCTGACTGTGTGATATTTTTGATACAGCCGTACTACCTTTGTTGTTTATATCTTTTATTATTTTTCCCGCAATTTGGCCTGAATTTTATGATCGTCATGACTTACTGTACTCGTAGAATCACATGTCGTCACAAGAATCCTGTATTTGATTGATATACCTACCACCATACAACCGTACAGAACAATAATTTCTTAATCCAACGGTAAATTGAACACCCTTCAACTAAGTTTTGGCTGTGCAAAGTTTGCATTGTGCATGGAGTCACGACTTAGTTGCAACGGCTGATATCAGTCGATTAAGCTGGTTAAACAGAGGCCATAACCATCGCTTAAAGTCATATTGTTTCATTATCTTTGACTTTCGTGTTTAAGATTTATAATCCTTATTTTAGGAACGTCAAGGTATACGTGACATCAAACTGTCATTTTGAATAATATTGCATAAGTATTGCTATAAGCGTTGGCAGTATGGCCCCGGAGGTTGCATTCACCTTTCCTACTTATTACTTACTACTTTTTCCACAGGAGAACACGCTAAGTCGTATCGCTAATAATCGAGCTATAGTAAGACATATAGATAAAATAAGAGAACCCTGTTCAAAATGCCGGGAGCTGGCCTGGCTAGGCCCAAGTCTTATCGCATTGTTACCTGATGGTTATATAATTTAATCGCAAAAATAGCATAGCAACTTATTGTAGCAAATATAAAGAGCACGTTTCTTTACGACAAGCATCTTTTACGGGGGTGTGTTTAAAGTTCAAGGTTTAGACGAGACACCGTATTATTTTTACCTACCATTCGCCACGTGCTAGAACTTGTGTTAACTCTTATATTATTTTACTAAGAAATTGACCTCTACAAAACGTCGGTTAAGTGCTGAAAAGTCTACAAAGTTTCTAAGATCCCCTTACCGCTCTAACATCTTTGGAAATAGGTTATCTACAGTCTAAGCGTTGAGTTGTAAGTTTCACATTCCTTTTATATTTTGTATTTTTAAGCATCTCTTATGATTTAATGGCGAAATCTTATTTCTGGTTGCAAATAGACACAGCTAACAGATTTTTATCAAATTGCCGTTACCAAAAATATAATGGCGTAAACAGAAACATTCGGAATACGGCCAACCGTGACAACTCTTAGGGCCGCTTGCACAATACTCCCTAAACTGATTTAGTTAAGTTTTGCGATGCTGTCACGTTTTGATAAGTTTAATCCGGGTTCGACATGAAAAGGACAGGTATAGATAATTTTACATAAACATATTTAACGGCTTGTGCAAGTGGGCCTTAGCGTGCGTTTCTATTCCTGTGGAGTTTTCCAATCAAAATTCCATTGAAATATTGCTTTAAGCGATGGTAGTAAGCACACAGTGTGAATTATTAACCCCCTAATAATCAGAGATGCACCCAGTTTAACAAACTTTAAAAATAAATTGAAGACCTGGCTTGTCGAGACGTCCTTCTATATCTACAATGAATTCTTAGATTATAAAATTTAAATTTAATTATAAAACGCTAGTAATGTTCGTATACGAGTATAGTATAATATTATTATACAATATTTTTTTGTAACATGCATATTTTGTTAAATGACTTGTAAACTGACTGACTATTGACTATTGACTATTAAAGCTTTTTTGTCGCTACCCAATGTTTAAGTAATTTTTTTTGTTTACCAGTGAGATCAACGATATCAACCTGGGCCTGTTGGTGGAGGTGTGGTACAAAGGAGTGATCTGGGATCGTGCTCTGGGCTACCACTACTTGCCTCTCACATCCGTCGCTTATGATGAGGTAACTGCCTTTTACTGAAATTCTTTTACAGAAAAAAATGATTAATTTCTATTGGAATCAAAAAAGTTTATATGTAGGAGAAAAAGAGGGCTTAGTCCGAAAAAAGTCCAACGGAGCTAATAAAAAAAAAATCATGTGATTTATTTTGAAACGACTAATTCAAGGAGTTAATAGATACTTTTCGATATGCCAACATCTTATATATATATATCTATAGACTGTTTAAACTGTTCGAATTGTCCGTTTGACAAACGTAATCGATTACGATTTTCTTAGGGCGCCTTCAAATCTGCCGCAAAGTGCCGCGCGGCAGCAGCGCGGCTGCAGCGCTGCGGTCGCGCTGCTTTGTAAATCCATAGAAATAAAAAACACGCGACTGCAGCGCTGCACCCGCGCTGCGGCCGCGCATCAGTTCATCGAGCGACTAGTGACGGGACTGCGCACGTATTTTTGTTCAAGTCTAAACATGAACGAAAATCAGGTAGAAGAATTTATCGATGAGGTTGAGAGTCGTCCAGCAATATGGGATTCGAAGTCCGACAAGTACAGCAATAAAATCGAAAAGAAAAGGCTTGGGAAGAAATATGCATTAAATTTATTGACAATTTCACAAACAAGACTCCAAGTGAAAAAAAATGAAGCATGTAAGTATAATATTATGTATTGTTAACACAACTACTTTATATTTTCGTTGTTTCGTATTAAGTAATAGTAACACAGAGCAGTGTTTCTTCGTCAGAGTCCATCGTGAAAATAAATATAGGTACAACCCTATGATGTTCGAACCTCGCGACAGGAGCGCGGCCGCAGCGCTGCAGCCGCGCTGCGGCCGCGCTACGCTTTGCGGCAAATTTGAAGGCGCCCTTACATATCGCACTAGAAAATTGAATAGTTTGGAGTGAATATTTTGAACTCTATATTCGGATATTTTTTATGTAAAACATATTTTTCCATACAAAATTATTATAATCAAGGGCCAACTTATTCTCTATAAAAAGTAATTGAATGCAGTAAAAGGAGGTCAAAATAATAAAGCGACTATTATTTTAATCCTGTGAAAAATTAAAGTCTAAAGTAAAGGTAATGGAAATAATAAGGCTCTCACGGAAATTAACAAGCCATTGTGCCGCCTCGACGCTCCATAGAGAGCTTTACTTTGCATTGTTCCAGGCGTTGGCCGTGCTAATGGCGATGGGTTTTAAATCTTTTGTTCGAAAGTGTACTTTTAATAGACGCATTTCTGCCTCTGCCTCGTTAGTCTTCAGCTGTAATTTAAAAAAATTACAGTGCACGCATAGTTTAGTAAAACATTGAAAAAAAACCACAGAAGTTTGACCTCAAAGCATAAGCGTTTATACGCCTGATAAATAAGAATTCTAAGACAAAAAAAAAATATGTTAACAAATCCTACGATTTAAGTAATCAAACTAAAGATAAAATAGCAAATAAGGTCCCGGGTTCGATTCCCGAGGCAGGTTAAAAAGTTAATGGATGTTTGTATCGAGATAATCTCAGCTCAGAGTTGGGAAGTTTCCGGTGTTCCACCCCTATGCCTCGGAGAGTACGTGAAGTCTTGATCCTACGGCCGATCAATTTCCGGCTGTGCCGGATATCCCACCGGTAGTATAGAATACTAAATATATCTTTGTAGTCCGCTGTCGTAAGGATCCGTTAAGATTGGCTGCCGAAGTCGAAATTCGCAATTCTAGGCAAGCGCGCTCCACCTTAGACTGCATCACCACTTGCAAGCAAGTCTGATTGCTGCCAAGCGCTGGCCTATATATTTAAAAAAAAAAAATCGGTCAGGAAAACATATTTTTATTAATATACCCATTACTTCAAACTATCCTTGGACTAAAATTATTTTTTACATTAGTCTGTATAGATTCAACTCGATTAGAAATAATAGTAGTGAATTTGACTACTATTATGGGTATTAACTACATTTCAACGAATGGAAAGTTACATATTTGACCGTAATTGGGACACGCCTGTCTAGACGAAACCTATTACCTCTTTACTTTAACGGAAACAATAGTAGAGCTCAGGAAATGCAGACTCCCATACAGTTTTAGATATCTAAGCCATACGTGAGTATAGTAAAAAAAAAAACTGGTTAGTTAGTAAGGTATTCACTACAAAATTATAAAAATCCTTGAAAACGTCTGGTACAATTCAAAGGTAACCTATTATAATTTGCAACTATTCAAGTAGTTTTTTTATTATACATAATATATCACTTTAAAAGGCTTTGTCCTAAGTGACTAATAGACAACCTACAGCCTGACTGAGCGTTGAAATTTTAAATGTTGAGAAAATATTCCTTGAGATAGAAGTGTACTAAGGAAGGAATATTCAAAATTCCACCCCCCAAGGAGGTTAATATATTGGAGGATAACTTGAATCGCCTAGGTTCAAGTTATATTCATGAAACTCAGTAGTTATTTGTGCTTTCGGTGAAAAATGAAGAATTTTATGTTTTTCACAGTTTTTGAAACTTAATAATTTAAGAACCTAATTCCAAGCGGACGAACGGGCAAACGCTAGTTTATCGTTAAAGGAAATAGTATAGTTGGAGTTCCTTTTAATTCTTTGATATTGCCTATAAAGCATGACGTGTGCCACATTAATGCTAATTGATTAAATAATGTGTCATTACTGTTTTTATGTGTTGCTGTAAAGTAGGATTAATACGTTTATGGGCAGACCAGTGCCTTACTCAGAATTAGTTTTATTTCTTTCCTTTTATTAATTAAATAACTTATGTCAAAGTTTTGAGACCAATCCTTTATTGATGCCAAATAGGCATTCTTTAGAACTCAGGAAAAATTTATGTCAATTAATGCACATAAGTATAGGTAACATTTACGTATACGGGCTCGTGTTAAGAAACCAATATCAACTAAGTACACGTTCTCAATTACCGGTCAATATACGGCAAAGACCGGTCTTAGGCATAGGTTGATCAATACTTACCGACTGACACGGGCCTAGGACATCAATTTGCAGACGTGCGAGATAGGTTTACGGAGGATGGAACGAGCTTTTCACTGCTTTAACTCAAAAAGTCCAAAGCAATGAATTCGCGCGCGTACTGTAGTTTTACTTAAATTAAGTAGTTATTGTAATGTGTGGTGTCCATCGGTGGTGCAGCAAGAGTGCGGCGGGCAGTGGGTGGAGCTGGAGGCGCAGCTGATAATGCGCGGCGGCGCGGTGGTCGGCACCACCGGGCCCACCGGCCACGCTTTGTTGCTGGACTGCCGCTTCGAGCCGCCTTTTGGTGAGTGCGATTCTATTTCGTTATTATTTTACCCCGGATTTACATATTTGTCATCGAGGCTCTCCGCTTTCGTCGTTAGGTTATCCTTATGTCGTAGTAGTAGGGTCCTCCAAGAGGGAATTTTTAGATTTACTCCAGCGCGTTAGATATTGATAGCGTATAACGTAAAACTTGTAGACGCTGCCCCCTCTAGTGAAAGGATATGACATCATATAACCTTTTTTCTTTCTACCATCTAATCTTCAAATTCCATTAGGTTTTCACGACGCTCGAGTAAATCCACATTTAGCATCATTGCCTCCCCTACCGTAGCAATGACAAGCGTAATCTCGCTATTGCACGGTCACATGACGAGACAGGAGACGAACTTTGATGCAATGTTTTGGCGGCTTAGTACGACGCACAAGTTGAGTCGCAATGACAATATATTAGGGCTTATATCTGGACTGTACCTGCTTGCTCCCGCATTCTTGCTAACTTTTCAGGCGCGAAAAGGAATGAAAATAGCTCGAGCTCTTCGTTTACATTCTTAAGAGGATCGTCTAGAGACGAAATGCGACGCGAGTAGGTATTTTCAATAATGCTATCTGTTTCACAACGCTTCGCTGCCTTCTCCGTATCGTGCGATAGAGAGAGTTGCAAGTCCAGTAGGCATATGCCTCCATTTTATTCTTGAAATATTGTTTCGGGTGATAACGTTTTTACCGCCCCCAAAGGTTTACGAAATTAGACAATTGTGGTCTCATTAGATTCAGTACCTACACCTTAATCTAGGCTCGTACGTTTTATTTTTTTAGTAGGTATTTTAGTTTAGTTAAATTTTAAAAAATTAAAATACTCGAGGAAGTTTTTAGGTCAAAAATATGGATATCTAGACGCTAATAACTTTTAACATAAGCAATATTTCTTTAAAATTAAAACGTACGAGCATAGTTCTTCATTGTATCTGCAACATTTCTAAAAATTATGAAAATTGGACAACATTTACGGGAAGAAAAACGTTATCGCTTTTTGTATGGAGATTTACAACTAGACGATCCTCTTAAGTGACGTATTTCCAATACACATCAGCAATAATATTCATACTATTATAGTTCGTGCGTTTGTTCGAAGACCAAATTAATTAAACGTAAAACCAAATTAGGTATAAAAAAAACAAGGGAAAAGGGATGACAAGTAATTATTATCGTAAAAATTGGACTTCATGTTTTCTTTTTCCCGGTTTTTGCCAAAAAAAATCGGGAAGCTGCGAACAATTTGCAAAACCTAAATCTTAAACTTAACTGATTCACTTGCAAAAGTTCATTTGAATACAATTTTTGATTTAATTTGATTCGTGCACCGATCAATTTAAGTACCTATATTTAAAACGAATAAAATAATAATTATGCAACAACAACAATAACAAGTATCCGGGTATCTGTAAATCAATAGTGAATAGGCATCTTCTAGGCAAGCGCGTCCTATCTTAGGCCTCATCATCACTCCCAACAGGTTCAGGCTCAGAAGCGCTGGAACCCAGAGCTGTAAAACCAGTAAAATAAAAAAAACAGGTGTGAATGTGGTCAAGCCGCATAAGCTTTTAATGAATAATAAAAAAAGCTTCATTTTTTCGATCAAAATGACCTAATACTAACGGATAATCGCTACAAACGAGTATGACAAGGCGCCAATCTTGAAGGAATATACAAGCATCGATATATAATAATATGTACTATTTACTAGATGGGCCCTTTCATAGAAAAAGTCGGGCGTCCGACTTGCAGAGCACGTTCCTCACCTGTCATAAGCCTGTCTTTGTCTACGTCGTAGCGTCGTCATGGTCGCTCGTCGTGAAGATAATTTGATATTGTTAAGTTAACATCTAAAGTGTTATTATTTTGGCACTGTATAGTTTTTATTTTAAGTTAAGTGTTTCAATTCACAATTATACATTTCCAAAAAAACGTTATTTAATATTCCTATTTAATATTTCTATCCATTTCGCGGCAAACTGTATGATATTTTGGCTTCTATGACTATGACCTATATTATTTATGACCGAGTCATATATACGTTTTCAAGCTGTAATTCAAAATGGCGCATATGTTGCAAGGTACAGTTGCAAGCAAGTTCCCGCTTTTCAGACTAGATGGCGTTAGTAAAATACGCCCACATTCTTTGTTTGTAAATTACACCTACTAGTACCGAAACTTATACTAGTACATAAAATTATACTAGTAAAGTGGACTTTAAACGAAATCTAATCTGTATATTATTGGTTCTACGCGGCATCGTAGCATCGTAGTGCTTATACTGTAGCACTTGGAGGTAAATCGCTTATCGGGGCAGCTTTGTCAGTATGCCTGAGGCCCGGTTGTTTAAGAAAATCGTAATCGTTTGAGAGCTTTAAACTAGTTAAATCGTACTATGGTTACGTTTGTAAAACTGCTTTCGATATGCAAGCACAGACGTAGAACAGTTTTTCTACACAATCACTGTACTGGTTTGACATCAAATATTTTAAAAGAAAATATTAGATGAAAGATAATATATAACTCACTATACCCCTCTGTCTGATTATGCCCTAAGGCCTAATAGTGTAGTTTAAGTATAGACGTTAATATATTACTGATTTAAGTTTGAACCTAGAGTTGTTTAAGCTGGGTTTGATATCAAGTAATTATAATAATACTAATTTACTTGAAAATATAATTTTTAAAAAGATTAAAATTTAGTAGAATTTTCTATTGAATATACCTATTATTTCTTTTATTTGGTATAATGTACTTAAATAATAGTAATAATGCTAATTTACTTAGTTATACTTGAAAATATATGTGTCTCCAGGTAGGTACTTCCGTTAAAATGGAGTAAAATCTTCTATTTAATATATCTCTTTTATTTGGTACCACCCTCATCAACTTGACCTACCTTCTGCATAAATCTCAAACGACGCGAGCTCAACGTTAGCGCGCAAAATCTAGGCCTTGTACATTTTAATTTTCTTAAGCGGCCAAGTACTAGTACCTGCCAAAGTGGTGGGCGTCTAGATACAACAGCGAATATTAAGTAGTAGACCAAACTTTGTATACCTACATCATTGAATATTAAAATCTTACTAAGATATTAGATTCCATCATACACTTTGTGTTACAGTTTTATAGATTACTAGATGATGCCTGCGACTTTGTCCTCTTGGAGTTTGGATTACCGTGGGAAATCTTTATATCCGGGGTAAAATGTAGCATATTATGCGTTAATTCAGATTATAAGCTATCACCGTGTGTAGTAGTCGCTTAAACATAGAAACAATCAAACTTTGACTTTTATAACATTAGTTGGATCCACGTACTTGTAGAATTAAAATCTCATAAGTGATAACTTATAGCAGATCGTCTTATTTTTAGCAGGTTAGAAGGAAAATCCTCGAGGGATTTGAAGGAAGGCTTACTTCAAATCCTTCGGGGTCTTCCCTCCTCGGGGAGGAGATACAAACAGTTTGAACATTTCATATAGGTCCATAGTACAGTTGTAAAATAAATTGAATATTCAGGCAATAGTTATAGTCAATGTGCGTCCGGCTTATGGTCTTATGGTCGCGTTTGAGGAAGTAAGACTCCATTAAATCGATACCGCAATGAACTATCATGTAAGGTCACTGCGATAGCTTGTCAAATCGCGATGTGAACAATAAGCATAGTCATATTATACGGGAAAAAATATTATAGGGTGAAAGAACAGAGCAGAAGGGCAAAGGACGTGCCTTTTTAGCAAATGAAGGCAGGCTTTCTGTTTCATGACTATTTATGAACACGTATCCTTAGATCCTCGGAAGGGGAACATATTATACTCGTAAGATATATAGAAACCTATGCCTATTAGATGATATAATGTTTTTCATTTTCGAAGGATATCATGGTGGTTTTGATATTTAGGTAGGTCAAAAAACCGCTTTAATACTGTCTTAATCCATACTAATATTATAAATGCGAAAGTGTGTCTGTCTGTCTGCCTGTCTGTCTGTCTGTCTGTCTGTCTGTCTGTCTGTCTGCTACGCTTTCCCGGCCCATCTTTTCAACCGATTTTGCTGAAATTTTGTATAGAGGTAGGGTATAGCCCGGGGAAGGACAATTAAGGAGTTCCCGCGGGAATCAAAAAACCTTAATCCACGCGGACGAAGTCGCGGGCATCATCTACTAAGAAATATCTGCTGGTTTAAACTTGACCAAGTCCATCCAATTAATTAACGTCCATCCATTCATCCAAACTTGCACATTTATAATATTAGTATAGAATCAGGATTGTCTTTACTTGTTTGGTTTTATTTTTTGTCGGATGAAATTATTATTATTGCGTGTTGTGGAGAAGTAAAAATTATTATCGTTGGTCCTACTTGGCAGAAGTTTGAAGTATGTCGGGGCGGCGCCGGTCGACTCAACGACCTTGCCAATTTTATTGTGCGTTCTGGGACCGTGTTACATTCCAGTGTCTGGTGATCCTGTTCTAGATTACAAGAATTAGCGGGTCTTTTTCCTTCAAATTCTCTCCCAATCCATCGACAAATAAACTTAACGTAACACTCATAAGTTTGACTTTATTTCCTTCGTTTAGAATTTTATTTATAACAAAATTTTCAAATTGAAACTATAAAAAACATTTAAATCTAAATTAAAAACTAAACATTAATGCTATCATCCAAACCGCTGCCATTAGGCAATGTGCCCAGAACGCTGGCTGCGTTACCCTGCTGAATAGCCAAACTTATAAGATAGTTAACTGCCAGCCCTCCTGTCACCTGTTGACCTGTTAAGAATTAGGTTTCAATTCTTGATTGCGGATTCTGTTGGAAGCTTAGAATACTGAATGTTGATCAAGGATTATGTTGTCAAAATAAATGTGGAAGTGGACCCTAAGAGTGGGTACGCTGGTTAAATCCCTTATTCATTTTTATCAATCAATTTAAAAAAAACATATTTAAAAAAAGTGTATTGTTTCCTTCGTTCTCGTATCAACTGTTTGTATGACCACTACAAATTATTCTATCAGTTTACTTCTTTGCCGGGAAAGTGGTAGACAGACTTTCTCACTAAATAATTCTTGCCTGATTCAAAGAAATCAGGTAAGTAAGGGCCAACAGTTTCAAGTTTTCACTTGACTAAAATAACAACAATATAAGCTCCTCAAGCCCCATTATTATGGTGTAACTTTACTCCAAAATGGAATGTGCTTGCTTGGATTTCTGTAATTGGCTTCTACACGACATAATGTTGAATCGCTAAACCGTTCGTTAGAACAGCTTAGAAGTAACTTGACTAGTTACTAGTTTCCTAAACCACTTGTTTGCGAGCCATGAAGGTTGCCAAAACTTTTAATAAATTCATTGCCGTAGTAGCTGTAAACTTTAATAGCCGCAATCAAAGAAGATTCTAAAGTAATTACTATTTTATGAAGTCGCTTTAATACAGCTTGTAAAATCTTATCTAAATCCAGATTTTAGTAGGTACTTAATGTAATCATCTGCGTAGTTTGATTGACATTAATTTAAATCTATGCTATTTATATTAGAGCTAAAACACACAACTAACAGACACACCATGACAAAGCGCGCACACTTTTATATGGAGCTGCATGGAGCTGCACAGACTTGCGTGACACGACGAAACATGTTTAAAGTCCGTTAAACTTGACTGAGCCGGTGGTCAAAAGTTGAAATAATTTTTATGCCTGCTAAGTTTTTCTTTTATTTTATTTTTAATAAATAGCGAAGATGACACCGGGTCAGTTAGGTTTGTGGGACTACACCAAAAGACGCAACCTTAGTACTGACGTTTGGTAATGTCCTGTCAGTAGTCATTAGTGTGTTTACACTCTAGCAGAATAAATAGATTAAAAAAAATATTTCGGCTGCTACAGGAATGGTTACAGATGTAAGAAATGCTTTTTTTTCGGACTATGTAGGATAGATTTTATTCCCGTCAGATTGTCTGTCCGAACGTAAGAGGTGCCATTCACAAGTGTTTCTAGACGACCTTTCTGCCCACGTCAAGCCTGTTCGCTCCGACCAGCTGGCGCCGTTACAGACACATATCACAAGAGTGCTGAAAATAACAAAATCATTGACGAAAATCAAACTACATTAATAAAATCTATTTTTATATTTACTAATGAAATATAAGGAAAACTATTTTTTATAAAAACAAGTAACTCTCTGTTACGCGCGATTTATGGTGGGATGAGATGTAAATTATTATTGTTAAGTGCGAAAGCTAACCTAACATCGTCTCTGAAATACAAGGTACTAGATGATGACCGCGAATTCGTCCGCCTGGATTAAGGTTTATTGATTTCTGCGGGAACTCTTTAATTTTCCGGAATAAAAAGTTATGTAGTTGCCTATGCCCTTCCCTGGGATGTAATCTACCTTTATACCAAATTTCATCAAAATCGGTTAAACAGATGGGCCGTGGAAGCGTAGCAAAGAGACAGACAGACACACTTTCGCATTTATAATATTAGTATCGATGTAGTCAATGTGGCTTATTCTGTTTAATGCATGGAATTAGGAGGAAACTACGGTTACCTCCTAGTAGGGATGATGAAAACTCAATCAAATCAGCAACTCTTTAACAAACTTAAAAACGCGCTTCTAGTATATGGAAGTTTGTTATAACATAGTTGTGACGTCATCAAATTTCAACGCACTTTTAGGTATTTTGGAAGACCTTCTGTTTAATTATTAGATTTATTTTTGATATAGTCTGCATCCCTATTTCATGGTTTAAAGGCTGCGCAGGACAGCGCTTTCTTCATACAAACGATAAGGGCGATTGCTTCACTATTTGATATTGTACGCCCAAAGATAAGCATGATATAAACTTTCCTCGTCATTATCTAGGACAATATAAAACAGTAAAAAAATACTGATTTGAAAGTTATGAGCCTCGAAAGATACTCGTTTTAACAATAAATTTGTCGCAACTTTGGGCGTAAATAAATAAATTAGGACTTTGAGAATTCCAAAAGAATTTACCCAGAGGCATAGTTTATTTGTTCATCAGTTGCAAGAACTTTATTTTGCATACATGTATAAAGTATTTTTTTTGTAAAAATATACTTTACCGAACGCCTGTTCACATTGCTCATCGCTGAGTCTATTCCTTTAAACATGCTAGATGAAACAACAACAATTGAAGCCACGCGCGGGCGCGAGTTCTGCCTTCGCGCTGTCTCTACTAAATTGACAACTCTAAATATATAGCTATCCTTTTCATAATATCACCTACGAAAAGGTTACAAGCACAAGATATAAACCTATCAGCCCCCCGATTATGTAAGAATGGCCGATCAAATGGTCAAATGGTCTTATGGAACTTTAACGTTTTGATCGGCCATTCTTACATAATCGGGGGGCAGTTTAGTTTAGAGATACTGTAATACATTATAGAATTAGCCACAATGGCAATTGTAATCGATGTGTAGGTACTCTGTGTAGTGTAAAGTTACGTATTGTAGATAGTTGTTAAATAAATAAATAAAATGTACTCTGCTGGGAAGTGAAAAGCCGTGTAAAAGAGATAATATTTTTTTGCTACGCTAAATTATTCCCATCGGCATATTTTAGTCATTGATTTATTTCAATAAGTATCGGATGTAAGGTCGTATTTATGTAATTTTTACTTGAAACGGCGCCGTCTGGTCGGAAAGGATAGGACTGCCGCTGACCAATGGCTTCCAATGGCAACTTTGTATGTTTAGCAGACGAGTGGACGACAATAATATACACAAATCATCCTTCCTACAACCAAAACACAAAACGTTATTTGGTTTTGTGTTTTGGTTGTAGGAAGGATGCAAATTTAGATTTCTGCGGCTGAATAGGAAACCAGGTTGTTGAGGACGCGCTCGAGTAAGGAATTTCAAACTTGAGGCTCGTACCATAGAACTTACTCTGTGCCCGTACCCTCTTATTGACTCTGTCAGTCAGAGAATCCATACTAATATTATAAATGCGAAAGTGTGTCTATCTGTCTGTCCGTCTATCTACGCTTTAACGGCCCATCTTTTTAACCGATTTTGATGAAATTTGGTACAAATCCCACATCACATCCCGGGGAATTACATCCCGGGGAATTTCATCCCGGGAAGGACATATTACTACTTTTTATCCCGGAAATTGAAGGAGTTGAAAAACCTTAATCCACGCGGACGAAGTCGCGGGCATCATCTAGTAACCAATAATGTTAGCAACGCAAGCCAGTGTTCTGTGGATGTCATTGCAAGAGACTTTCGACCTAGACCACTGTCCGTAAACGCCATGCTGCCGTTTTACTTTGTTTGTTTAATTCTTAAAGAAGCTGCATCGTAACTCGTAGGGAAAAAACACACTACGGACAGAAAATTAATTGTCTGGCGGAATAAAAGTCCGCTCGCGCATTTTTATATGGAGTTGCCCAGACTAGCGCGACAAGATGAAAAGTTTAACGCGGGCGTTTGGTTGAGCGTTTTGTAATGTCCTCTTCGTATATTGTATGTTTCCGCCCTTAATAAATCCATAATCCATATCCATAATCGTATGTAGAGTGGAGTCTCATCCGCTACTTGTCTCCGCTTCCTGCAAAAATGCTTCACAGGAAGTTAAAAGGGAAGTTAATTCCTAAGATTACAATGAAATATATTAAACTATTGTTAACTAATGTAGTGTTACTTGGCGGTTCAATAAAGCAGTAACGTTTATTGAACGAGCCTTCTTGGTATTACCGTTTTTCGGAAAACGTATCACTGTGTTTGGGAATCGTAGTAGGTAAGATAGTGTTTTAAAGTGAATTTATTCAATTTATTAAACTTCCTCAACTATACCTATGCGCGTCGATCCGTTGTAATGTTGCGGCGTGATTGAAGGACAAACCAACAAATAAACACACTTTCGCATTTATAAGTGAGTATGATAATCAGATCTATCCAATAAATATTAGCTGATTTGATTTTTGATTCCCACGAGAACTCCTAAATTTTCAGAGTAAAAAGTAGCATATATATCAGATTATAAGCTATCTGGTTTCCAAAATTTTAGCTAAATTAGTTCAATAGTTGCGGCGTGAATGAGAAACAAACATCCAAACTTACAGACATCCAAAATTTCACATTTATTGATGTTATTAGGTATATTAATAGGCTTATGCAAATATCGGGATATTATAATATTAAATTTCATTGGTATTATCTTAGGCAACGTTTACTTAGTTTACTAATGATATTACTTGTTGTTTGTTATTATTCCTTGATAATTAAGCTCGAAGGTTTACTGCAAGGAGTAGGTATATTATGTTTTAATGGCAATGGTGATGAACCCACGACCTTTTTATTTTAAAGCCTGACCTTAAATCTATAAAATCTTAACGTCTCTCGGATAGTTTATTTAATATTTTTATCTTAAGATCTATGTCCCTAGTGAGAGTTAAAAATTTCTACTTGTAAAAATATTTTACAGACAATGCCCCTAACAGGTTATCCCGCTACCATCTTAGGCTGCATCATCACTTACCATCAGGTGACGATTATAATATGTGTTTCCACGAAACAACAACATTGTATAACATTTTTAAGGACGCTTTTATAATAGCGTCACTAACTATAATTATAAATGTATACAAACAAATCTTGAAAGTCGAAATACTCCAACTTTTTGACGCATCGATTTAAAACTGCAAAATTATGTATCTAAGTAATACCGATGAAATATAATAATTTGGTTCCGTCGAACTGGTCTCATGACGGAAACTGGAGGTGGAAAGTTAGCAATCGTACCTTACGTAAAGCTGCCTAAGATTTACCTAATAATTTAAAATCTTTATAAAACTAATTACTGGATACTAGATACTGGATACTTACGATGTAATGTCATTCATATTTTTATTTTAGCACCAATAGGCAACGCAGTTATTAGCAAAACATAATTAAGTTAATTAAAATAAATGCGTTCTTTGGTCTGCGTCACCCTTCGTTAATGTTTATCGTAGCCATTAAAGGGGTCATTGAAAAAATTATTAGTTTTTGTTTTCATAATATTTTTGAGCATTACAAAAGAATGCCAGAAGTAAATAGCCACCTTAAGATAATTATCGTAAGTCTCACATACTGCCGTACTCAGAGTCCTTAATCATAAGGACACTTTACATAAGGGACTTCCTTAGCATATATTTGACGACCTCCGTGGCGCAGTATTGAGCGCTGTTGCCTTAACGTGCGGAGGTCCCGGGTTCGATTCTCGGCAGGGTTTGGAAATTTATAATTTCTGAATTTTCCCTGGTCTGGCCTGGTGGGAGGCTTCGGCCGTAGCTAGTTACCACCCTACCGGTAAAGACGTGCCGCCAAGCGATTTAGCGTTCCGGTACGATGCCGTGTAGAAACCGAATAGGGGTATGGGTTTAATATAACCGCCATGCCCCTAACAGGTTAGCCCGCTACCATCTTATCATCACTTACCATCAGGTGAGATCGCAGTCAAGGGCTAACTTGTAGTGGATAAAAAAAAAAAATCGTATTAAAATCTGTACTAAGGAGTTCAGTAGTACAGATTAGTTCCTAACTAATGATTAAGTGACTCTGAGTGCGGCAGTTAGAGCTTGAAACCTAAGTTTATTTTTAAAATATTATTTTCCACTAACTCAAAAAAAAAGTTTTATAATATAGGAAGATGAAATATAAGGCTCTATATGGACCAAAAAAAATGTGTTTATGACAATTGAAAGAGCGTACCTAATGTAACTATATAAAGCCAGGAAAACATAAATTCAAAAAAATAAGTGACTACTAAATTTTTACATACGTCTTAGCAAAACTGTATCATGACTTGATTATTGCATACGAACTAACATTTGCCGCGAAAATACATTTGAATGACAGGTGTAAATAATAACCCCCTTTGATACAGTAGAAAGAAACAGAAATCGTAAAAGGGTTTAAAGTGTACACTCCGACGTCATCACACTTTCATCAGTGACGCAAACAGTCATCTCGCGGAGAGAATATGGATTGCTGTTTCTTTTTTTGCCCTTTCAAAGCTGCATTTGCGAAGTTGTTGTGCCGACACAATAATGGCTGTAGGCGTACACCGGAACGTTGGTTACGCAAGACGCCCTTTTTAATGCATTGTAAATATCGGGTTCTGAATTTATGAGTTGTTAATTTTTTGTGTTGTTGTTGTTGTGAAATCATCATCATCATCATCATCATCAGCCGTTGGGCATCCACTGTTGGATATAGGCCTCTTTCAAGTAGTGCCAACGTGCTCTTTCCTGGGCTTTTCGCATCCATACGATGCCAGCCACCCTCCGGATATCATCGCTCCACCTTGCTACGCCCCTACGCTACGCCTACGCCTCTACGCTCCGCTTACCAAGACGCGTTCTCCACTCGAGGACCTTTCGACTCCAACGTCCATCGGTCCTCCGACACACGTGATCAGCCCACTGCCGCTTCAGCGTGCCAGCCCTAAGAGCTATATTGGAAATACTTAACCAGATTAAGTATTTCCCTGGCGCAGTAGCACTGTGGTTCTATAAGTGGGTCCTGGAATCGATTCCCGGTAAGGGAAATTTGTAGTTTCCAAATTGGCTTTGCTTCGTCTGGTGGAAGGCTTCAAAAGTGACTTGTTATTACGCTACTGGTAAAGGTGTCATGATTTATTTAGTACTTAAAACCGCGAAAAACCATAGACATAGAATTTTTTCGCTTCGCGAAAAACCAATTACGGGTAATTAGGGGTACAAATTCTGAAAATCCTTTTTAATACGGAACTATACATTGTAGAGGTAATGTAGAGATAGAGGTAGGTAGTGTGTATCCATACTTAAATTTATAAAAGCGAAAGTTTGTCTGTCTGTTACGCTTTCACGTCCCATCTGTTCAACCGATTTTGACAAAAGTTAGTACAGAGATAGATTGCATACCGGGGAAAGACATAGGCGATTCTATCCCGGGAAATCAAAGAGTTTCCACGGGCCCACAAATACCAAAATTCACAGGCATCATCCAGAATAAAATAAAGTACTAGTCACAAAATAGTCAGAATCGAAGTGAAGGCTTATCAAATTAATATTATAAATGCGAAAGTTTGGATGGATGTATGGATGTATGGATGGATGTTTGTTACTCAATCACGCCGGAACGGCTGCACGGATCTGGATGAAATTTAGCACAGAGATAGTTTATAGTCTGAAATAGCACATAGGCTACTTTTTATCCCGGAAAATTAAGGAGTTCCCGCGGGAATCAAAAAACTTATTTCACGCGGATGAAATCGCGGGCATCAGCTAGTTTTCGTATAAAAAATACACATTGCAGAAGCTTTTCTATCGTAGCGAGTGGAGACACACCTCTCATTAAGATCGTTAACGGTTTGATGAGTAGATTTCAGCTCACTATTCAGTTCGTCATACAAAAGATACTCCAACCCCCGACCCTTCTTATGGATTTCATAATAGGCAAGTGACCCCGCTTAGTTGATTCAATAATAATATTATGGTTTACAATAGACAATCGTAAATACCTATCGACTATCTATAAATTTATTTTACTCGTATTATAATGCTGAATATAGCGATATTATTGACAGTCTAAATAAAAAAGTAGTACTTATTTCTATGTAAGTAGATAGGAACCGCTACTTTAATAAAGTACGGTCAAAAAGTAGGTGGTTGAGTTCATATTTCTAACCTACAAAGAGTTTAATTTATCTTTATACTAAAAGAGTGATTTGATAGACTCTCTCTACTGCTAATGAGTATGTTTTCATTAAAAATTATAGTTAAAAATAACATAATATTTCGTTGGGAAAGCAATTTCACGCACTATTAAAGTAAAAATACTCCGCGAGCATCCATACTCGTCTCACATGTCCACAATAACAAGATCCCCTATCCATTGTAAAACAGTTCTAAGTCTAATAAAAATAGAGTCGCCCTATGTTACTATAGGAGTCATGCATAATTGGATGGCTGGATGGTTGTTTTACGACGAAACGGGGGCATCTTCCGAGCTGTCGCGCTGCCCCCCGTTCTAATTATACTTTTCTAAAGCCAGTGCTGCTACCTAGTCGGTCCGCTTCTACCGCTTACGGAATCGAGGCCTATGTGAGTACCTTTTAAGTTGTAAGGGAGTGAAATTCATCCGTATTATGTTTTTGTTTGGCGTTAGTTAAATGTGTTCAGATAAATGTGGAGAAATGTGTAAATGAATACGTTTGTCTCTTTCCATTTGCGAATGTACCGGGTTTTTGTCGTGCAAAATCGTGTATAGAGCATTTTGTTTACGTAAACAATCAATAGAAATATGACGTGTTTTTACATTGACAGTGTCAGAAAGAGATAGCGCTAATAGTGATAGTGATAGTAAAGTGAGTTTGTGACGTTTTGCTTCTATTAAAAGTGCAATGGTACTATTTTTAATCTGTGGCTCTACCCACACGTAACATGCATTTCTGTACTGTAACATGGGACGGACGGACATGATGAAATTAGATTGCTGTCGCCATAAGGCTGCGGCTATATTAATTATTTGGCTTATGAAGTGAATTGGATTATGCCACTCGGATGGAATTCATGAATGAGAACACGAGGACTGACCTATCGTGTTTAACTTTAGTTATAAAATTATTACTTGTCTTGAGTATTAATTACTTAAATAAAACAATTTTAACTGATGACTAAGTTATGAGAGTTCTGTATTATGTACCTTGTCAGTACATGTACATGTCAGTTTTAAAATAAACACAATAATTTTGGTTTTTACCGCAATTATTTTAAGATAACGACCTGGTGATTTGGGGTTTTAATTATTGCACCTTAACTTTTTACATTACCATACACGTATCTAGGTTTACACGACCGGCGACCGCCGCTCGCAACTTCTACGCGAACCGCAAATATAAATTTGCCGGTATATTGCTATCCCTATTTGGCTGAAGACACATGATCGCGTGCAAGCGCGATAGCAATATGAGCGTACAGAATTTGTTATACATTTAGTCTTGTTCCGTGAATACCAAAAATGATGAATGAAAAATTGTTGTGTTTTTAACTTCGTGTTGTTATTCTGTAACTTGACAATATAGGCTATGTTCCTGATCAATTAGTACGTGAGATATCGTTGGTTTTAATATGAAACAAATAAGGAGAAAACATGTCGTATAAGTCGCAAAAACATGCAAAACGCAATGTGCTTACATTTAATTTTGGGAAAGTATTTTGGAAAAATAATTATCCAGGGACCTAGATAAATACAAGTTCAATCTTAATAATCGCATAATATGGAGGAAATATGCTCGAATTACTAATTATTTTGGTATTACGTTTGTATGAGCAATTAGCCCTCCGCTGGCGCCTTAAAAATAAAATTTTCCCGAGATGAGACCGTGACATTATTAAGGTCGGAAAAACTACTAATCGATAAACCAGTTTCTAAGAGCGACATTGTATTCATATCACGATCTCTAATAGCAGAGTGGTGGTGCCGCTGTCAAGAAGTCTTGGATTGCATTTTCCTGGCCGACAAAAACTATCCACGCGAACGAAGTCGCGGGCATCAGCTAGGGATGATAATGAATGATGAGTTATGGACATCCAATGAGGAACATTTTATTACCTACTAAGTATTTATAGGTTTTTACGAATCATACATCCGATCGATTTCGACGTAATATCAAACCAAAATACAAGATTGGCGAAAGAATTTCGTTGATATCTTTTAAAGTATTTGGAGTGCACTTAGCATAATACACGCACTGTCCATTTATTGTTGTCGCAATAGAATCAACAGACAATATTAAATCTACTGCAACAAATTGGTTATAGTGTGATTATTCGTTCAATGCGACTGGATGATCACGGCTGTTTGAGCATTCATGTTAACTCAGCAGTGGCCATTTAATGTGCAATCGATTAATGGGTCTGCTATAATTAATCTCCATCTAAATTGTTGATTTAGAGACCGGTATTTAAGTAGATACATATGTATCTACATAATATGCGGTGTGGAAGCGGTGATAGCCTACTCAGCCTTCTTGGCGATAGTTACTAAAAGTACGGCTATTTCTTGTCATAATGTCTCAGACACCTGTTGCTGACAAGTCATTCCAACATCGGGCATTATCACAAATGGTCGCAAGACTTTATATAATCATAATTCCGGTGATACATACATCACGATACATCGGTGATATGTTGTTTGACAAAGAGATACTAGAGAAAACCTTCTGGCAGACAATATCGTGGCACTGAATAGACGACGTTTGTGATGGGTGAAGGCGCGCGATGTCCGGACACGTCCGACAATAGGGATGATGCCTATATCAAAAATACTGATTATTGAATAGAGGGTTTTCCAAAAGACCTAAAATTCACATTTTCGGTTAGTTTTAGTACTTAGTTTGATTACCATTTTAAAATATAGATTAAAGAAAAAAGTGCGTTGAAATTTTATGACGTCACAACTGTGAATTTCATACAACTTACATACTAGAAGTGCGTTTTTAAGTTTGATAAAGAGTTGTTGATTTGATTGAATTGTCATCATCCCTATTGTCGCCTAGTAAAAACGCGGCTTTATTTTGCAACTTTACATATCAATATTATACTCCATGATCAAACCTTTTTTTTAAAGTGTGTTTATGTATTAGTCTAAAGTTAGGTTTCGCCTTGACATGGCCTTTTTTATTACAATAGCGTGTTACATAGTACTTAACATCACACGTTTATAAAATACTGGAATTTTTAAACTCTACTGTCTATAAATAGGTCTTTGAAATATAACCTATAAAAGAAAAAGTTGAATACGTTCAAAACAGTAGTATGACGTTTCAGGAAGGACGGAGAAAAAACTGAAGCATTGTGTATTTTAAAAAAAGATTTCTCCGAATTGAGGAATAATGCGCATTTACTTGCATATTCTCTCTTTATCTTGTTGCTTATATTTAGGCGCTGCCCAGCCAATTTGATGTGGTGCGCTCCAGCGCTTCTTTCGTGACTTTACACTTTTTGTGATGTTTGATGGTGTCTTTCCACCAGAGACGTGCTACGTTGCTAAGCTAAGGATGTATGTCAAACCCACCAATAGTAATGCTTGATTTCTTAGATTGCTAGATGTTAGATGAAGCGCTCCTATTGGTGGGTTTGACAAACATCCATAGCTGCAATGTAGCACATGATCTCTGTTGCTTTCCACCAGATATAAAGGCACGCCGGGGTGAAACCGAGCAAGCACATGTCGGACAAAATTACGAATTTATGTCATGAAGCTTCGTGTTTATTATTTAAATAAAAATATTTTAATTTAGGCTATTTTTGTTTACTTTGAAGTTGTTTATCGTTTGCGTAGTAGTTATGGCGAAAAATAGTCTGAAGTGACTTTATTATTCTTATTATAGACAAACGGATTGTTTTGATACTCATTAAAATACCTATCTAGAAAGTTAAAGTTTTGTAAAATGATACGGGTCCCATTTAATTCCTAAAGTGTTTAATTTCGACAGACGTCAAAGTCACGTTTTAAAGAAAATGTGTGTGTTCCGTTATAAGCACTGCGAGCACTGGCAGTCCTCTTTACTGGGGACTTTCAGTGCTCTCAGTGTATTTCGGAACGCAACCAATAACAATGGGGTTGATAAAATACACTTCAAAGCTTGATTTTTATAGGTTTGAATAGGTCCACGAAGAAAACTAGTAATTTTGTACTATGAGCCTAAATGTTATGAAGGTCGATCCCCTAATTTTATAATAACGGTTTAACGAGGTAGGCCATGATTTATCGACGGTTATTTTTACCCGTATATTGTTTTTGTCACGCGAGTTTTTATTTAAATAGCTTATTACTTGAGTACAAAGTTAAAATAATGCTTACTGCGAGCTACGTTATAATATTTTTGTAGAATAATGACGAACAATGTAGGTACCTATTTGAAACAAAGATAACTACCGATCGTTTAAAAACAAAACTATTATGTTAGGTATTTTTTTGTCTGATTAAATGTTTTCATTATTAAGATTTTACTCTAGACATTTTTGAAAGAAAGAAAGAAAGAAAAAACATTTATTCACAGCATTGTGCCACACAAAACAATACCTTAAGGTAAATGTTACCATGGCGCTTCCAGTACCTGAGCATTAGACTCATGATCAAGTCATAGAAGCACCATGATAACACTTGTGGTGTGTGGCACAACCTGAAAAAAGGCATCAGCTCAGCTTATTGCTGAAACCCTTGCAATGAATTACAAGGGCATTCAGCGCTGATTTTCAGCTGAAGCCTTCCTCCAGGTGACACCACGGCTACGTAACTATACTAATTAAAACTAAACAATCTCTAGTTAAGGCTTTAGGTACTAAATAAATAAATAATAAATAAGTATACATTTATAATATAATATGCATATAATATACTACATAAATAGTGAGGCTAGTTAAAAATAAAAATAAAAACCCAATCACCAGATGCTTCAATATTTATACTATATGTAATAAAATAAAATACACCATATAATTACAGTTAAAGCTAAAGAAAAGAAAACTCCGCCACATGATCCTGGTATTCTAATTGTTTACCGAGAAGGAATTTTTTAAGTTGTAGTTTAAATGAATACTTGTTTTTGAGATCTTTTATCGGAGGTGGTATATTATTCCAATATATATATATTGGTATAGTATATTATTTTTATTCTTGACGTTTTTGTCCGTCTTAAGGTTTCCATTGGTTTATTGGTCATGAGACGTTATTATTATACAGCTTTTAATACGCAAAATGCAGAAGAGAAGACACCTCTATTGATCAAAATCGCGGGTATCTCTATCTCTCTGTTTTGTGCTAAACTGAAATATGTATTAATATTGCAAAAACTAAAAATACATACGTGAAATAATATATAAAATTTTCATCGCAAAGCCCCTTCCTTTCCTCGCTATTAAGTAATGCTCAATTAACAAGCGCCAATTATTATAATCGTTACAAATTTTTTATCCGCTAACAAACACGGTGTATAAAAAGATACACCGATAATAAATAAATTATAACCTTAAAGAGCTTTCACAAAGCTTTCGGTAAGATGAAATATGTAGCATTGATTGGTGTGTTTTGTCACAGCTATTCAGAAAATGGGAGCTCGTTGTAAAGAGAAAGTATTTTTAAGATATAAAAAAAATCCCCCAGAGGTATTGTTTCTTACGAACTTTTCATCTTTGAAGATACTTCGCTCCCTTTACAAAGGCAAGATACACGTGTATATGGACGTTATATTTAATTTTTATACACCTTTGAAGTCAGTTGTTAATTTTTGGTGCAGTAAGATATCGGATAGTAAATAAAGTTTAGAAAAAGCTTGACTAGCCATCATTATGTTCGCAAACTTGTAATAGCCTACAGTGGGATATAAACAAAATATAAGACTCTTAACTATGGGTCCCATGTAACTAAATCTTTTCCTCAAATAGCTGCAAAAATAAACCGAGTACTGACACACCCCTTTTAATTATCTCTTGTAATATGAGCCCTTAACGATCGTTGCTTCTCAAGGCTTTTAATTACAATGTTATAAGGTGTAACAGCAGTGCTTCGCAACGGAAACGATTCCGCTACCTGGCTCGTTTCTTGTAAAAATATGTATTCATGAAAAGGGAAACTCTGAAAAGGTCTGCAACTTTGAGATTTTACGTCATGCACTTTCTTTAACGTAGAGCATCTCTCACTAAGAAAAGTTTCTGAGAAATTAAAACGGGGTCTTTAAAAACTCGATACCTACGCAGACGAAGTAGACGGATAATCTAGTATTCTGTAATAAAGGCACACCTACCAATAGAAGGAAACTCTGTTCATCTACCATACTTATACGTATATATATATACGTATACGTATATAGGAGCAAATCATACAACACACCGCCATTATTCATTATCTAGCGTAGAGTCCTAGACCACTTACCCTGTCACATCTAGGGTAGAGTACACTAATTGGAGAACCCTAGAGGAAGTAGGGCCTTATTTAATTTCTGTCTAACACTACACACTATAGGTACTTCATATTATTATTTAATTTCAGGCCATTGTATGTGTTAATAATAAGATCTCTTGACCATACCGTTAACAAAAGCTATCTTTACCTACTTATACACCATACATGGTCGATGTTATACACCTAAAACTATATTAAAACAGCCGCTGTAGCTGTAGCCTCCTAGCATAACTGGTACCGACGACGTGCGGCTATTATATTCTATTCCTATATTTCACTATTCCTTCAACTCCTCTTCTAATCCTTTGCCTGGTGGGAGGCTTCGGCCGTGGCTAGTTACCACCCTACCGGCAAAGACGTGCCGCCAAGCAGTTTAGCGTTCCGGTACGATGCCGTGTAGAAACCGAGGGGTATGGGTTTAATATAACTACCATGCCCCTCACAGGTTAGTCCGCTACCATCTTAGACTGCATCGTCACTTACCACCAGGTGAGATCGCAGTCAAGGGCTAACTCTTAGTGAATTTAAAAAAAAAACTCCTGAGCAGGCTGTCCAGTTTACCTACTAGTCAGTCAATTACTACACGCATACGCGGGTGCTATGTGTGCCTTGAAATTCGTTCCACCCTGGTTTTAACAATACTGCCACCCAATTAAGATCCTTTCTCCAGCCTCCATCCGATATAGATAAACATATGAGAGAGGTTATCATAATCATACGCTATGAATTCCAAATGTTTGGGTAATTTTAATTAAGGTAAACATTGTTCAGGTAATTTAAATTGCCCCTCCCTCGTGATACGGGTTGCGGGTGTTATTCACTGTATTCTGTAGGGTTTACTGAATATTACCTTTTGATATTTACATGGATATATGGCGAACGCAATATATCCATGTAAATATCAAAAGCAATATTGTCGTCTCTTTCATCAGCTTCTATTTTGAGTAGTCAACGCTTGGGCGTTCGAACTGTAACATTCCGTAGGTAGGTACCTACTGTAGCTCATTTATGAATACTTCTCTTAGCTGCATTGACTGCTTGATTGATTTACCAACGCACAGCCTAAACCAAAATCCCACACGCTCACCGATTTTCAAAAATTATACCCGATCGAGGCCGGGGTGGGGCTTATTTGCGTGCTTCAGTTTAGTTAGACTGTAGACTTAGGCCCACTTGCACTAGGCCGGTAAATGTTTCAAAAAGTTACGACAGTTAAAAAAAAACACTAAATCAGTTTAGGCCATGGTTTAGGCATGGACCTGGTTTAGGCAGTGTTGTGGAAGCGGCCTTTAGAATATTTACTTCGTAGACGTGCGTAGATCTAGCGTAGACTCTCAGTCGGTAGAAGAGTGTAGTATGCCAGTATGAAATATGATAATAATATTTCCTGTCGCAGAAATGTGATGATTTTAATTTTCCTCCTCATAACATAAGATACTTGAAGAGCATGAACAAGGGCCGAAACTGCTTAGGTGAAAGACAGGTCTTTATTAAATCTATACTAATATTATAAATGCGAAAGTGTGTCTGTCTGTCTATCTGCTACGCTTTCCCGACCTACCTGTTCAACCGATTTTGATGAAATTTGGTACAGGGATAGGTTGTATCCCGGGGCTACTTTTTATCCCGGAAAATTAAGGAGTTCCTGCGGGAAACGAAAAAACTCAGTCCACGCGGACGAAGTCGCTGGCATCATCTAGTTGCTTATATTTTTAAAACGATTGTTAAATGTACGGTCTGCTAAAATCTGAGTATTACAGAATTTGGAAGCGCGGTCTGTGATTATCCGATTACGGAATTAGCAGTTATCGTGTGCATTTATTAGTTGGTTTTGCACGCTAAATTTTTATTAAGCTCATACGTGAATGCGGAAAGTACACAGTAAATCTCCGATGAAATATGTAAATTGTGGCCTTTTACCTGAATAACGGCTCCATGAAACGGGGAAATTATATTTTTCACATGCTTATTATTTAAGAGTTATGGTTACGTCATCGCTTTATACCCTGCATAGCGTAAACATGCATCAGAGTTAATCATAATAAAAAGTTAATACGTTATTGCCTGAAAATATAATATTTTTTTCGAAATTTCTTTTATCGTTGCCTTATATAATACTAGCTGACGCCCGCGACTCCGTCCTTCCCTAATTTTCCGGGATAAAAAGTGTCACTCACGTCACTCTCCAGGTCCTCAACTACCCATGCCAAAAATCACGTCCATCCGTTGCTCCGTTGCGGCGTGATTGAAGGACAAACCAACAAAAACACAGTTTTGCATTTATAATATTAGTATGATGTAAGTAGGTATATAGGCTATAGGGCTGTAAGCTACGACCTTGTCCTACAGCAGCAGTAGCTGACCTACGTGGCCTACGATGTCCCGTAGATAACTTTGTGATTTTCTATGGAGTCTATTCTATGGATTAAAAATATAAACTTGCAATCTAATTTAAATAAAATTAGATATAAATAGCAAAAATACTTATACGCTAAATAAAAAAAAATTGGCAGTCACAGGGACTGCCGATAGAAGTGAAAACGAATAGTCAAAATATTTTTTTTTTCAAATTAGAATATAAACCTTAACAGTAAGGCATTAAAGTTTAATTACGAATGTAGTAGGTATATTTATATTTAAGACCTTTTGTCTTCGTAACAACGCGAGCATGTCGATGTTCGCGAGCATGTTGGTCACGCGAATCCACAAGTTTATCCCCTACCCTACTCAACGTGGCTAAAGAAGTTTTCACTTCAATAAAAAACTGTTTAAAACCTACTATACATTAAAAGTGCACTTAGTCGAGCTAAGCGAGTATTTCAATTTCCCAAGTGATTTTGTTCATAGCTTGCGCAATAATTGCATCGCCCACAGGGTGATAGCTTATTAGCGATCAACGGAGGAGGAAATAGATTGAATGTCACGAAATTGGGTCACTGGTTGTTTATTAGCACTGATTCAGGTTAAGCACCCATTTTAGTAGGAGCCCCGTAGTTTTTATGTGCGTGTACATTTTGTTCTGACAAGCTGATGAACATATTGAATCCTGCAGTATTTTACTATCTACTCGAGATTAATATTACTATATTGGATAGAAGCAGGCGTTACTTTGCGGAAGTCCATGATAATGAAGGAACTAGAAGTTTTATTTGCTATAATCCGCCACAGTAGACAAATCCATGTGGTACAGTCTTGGTACAGTTTGTATCTTGCTTTTGCAGCTTGCGATATTCACCAGGAAGCCAGCAATTCGCACCGGCACACACCACATCAATCTACCAAATTATTCTCAATGTACGTTTCAATCCGACACCGGAGCATCTTCAAATTAAACTTCTAGTTCCTTCATTAATATTACTCTCCCTAATACCTCCATGACACAGTGGCATCAAGTAGGGTAATAATTACGAGTAGAAAGCTAGTAGAATTTGGTCAGTGGTTTGGTCTTACAAGGATATGCTGGGTTCGATCCTCGGTAGGATTAATTTAGGAATTTTTGGCTTGATCTTCTGGCAAAGATGTACCGCTTGATGCGTACCGCGAAGCAATTTTGCGTATCAGTGCGATGCCGTGTAGAAACCGATTAACGATATAAATTTAATATTTATATCTCCTGCCATACCCGAAACAGGCAAGCCCGCTACCACCTTAGTCTGCATCATTAATCAGCACCAGGTGAGATCGCAGCCAAGGGCTAACTTGTATAGAAATAAAATAAATACAAAATATTATACTGCTGGTCCAAAAATAACTACTTCTAACAAAGTCTTAGACTGCATCAGAACTTACCATCAGGTGAGATCGCAGTCAAGGGCTAACTTGTAGTGGAATAAAAAATAAAAAATAAAAAAAAGTCTGATTGCAGCCAACTTGAGCCAAGTGCTAGTCTATAAATTAAAAAAAATCTTCTTCTACGAGTACGACCGCAAGCCTTGTGAATTGTGATCTCGCACTAAATAGCAATGCAAAATCTTTTTAAAGGAGCCAATTTACAATTTCACAGAAACTGTTTTGGTTTACATAATTGAACAATCTAATATCGTCTGCAATCTTGTATTATTTTCCTCTAGTTTTCTTGCAATTTGTAAAATTTCATATAAAGGGAGGTGACGTTATGAGAAGCAGTATTCACTAGACTATGTTTGTGAAATAAGTATGCGTTATGAAACAATTGTCAATTTCTATTATCTACATAATTACCAAAAGCTTTTTACTATTTCGGAATAATAATTTGCGGGTAAATGATAAAAAAAAAGCGTGGATTTGATTCGCTCCAGCTATGCGTGGGACTGCAGTTACTTGTATCATTATGATGATTGTAAGTTTTGATGGAAAAGAGCAACCACCGAGTTTCTTGCTGGCTCTTCTCGGTAGGAATGGCATTCCGAACCAGCGGTAGATTCATATTATAACGATTCAAAAGCGCTTGTAAAAGCTTATTTGAATAAAAAACATTTGAATTTTGAATTTTTTGAATTTTTAATAAACGAGCAGTCTTTGGATAAATTATTGTATCAAGAAAATTGTAGTCAATCGTCACCAAGCCAATCTCTGTCACAGTATTAATTAAAATTAGAGACCAAAAAAGCATATATCGAAACATAAAAGTTATTGTTTTTTAAATAAATAAATAAATAATATTTATTTGCCGGAATATGGGTACAAAATAGGTCTTAAAGTGGTAATTCCCTTAACATATTCTACCATAATATGATGGTGTGCAAATTGTTTGTTTTTAAAGTATTTTAATTGAATTAGTTCATAAAATCATTGAAATAAAAATAAAATTTGCGATTAAATTACATTAAATTTGATAAAAATAGCAAAAATACTTATTTAAAATTATTAAAAACATTAAAATACATACAAACATATCAGCTAAATGTTAAATGTCACCGTAATAAAATACAATTTAATAATTTGATATATCCTTATCAGCTAGGTAATCCTTGATGTCATAGTAATTTTTATTCATTAAAATATTATAAATTTTATTTTTAAATACTGTCAAAGGCTTCTCTCTTAGATTGTCGGGTAGTTTGTTAAATAATATAACGGCCATGCAATACGCGCTTTTTGAAAATAGCGTAAGTTTTTGGGAGGGTATGCAAATTTTGTTTTTTCGGCAAGTTCTTAAGTTTTCGTTATTGTTATGGATGGGAAATATGTAACTGTGTTTTTTAACAAATAAAAGTGTTTGGTAAATGTATAAACTTGGTAATGGTAAAATTTTATATTTCTTGAATAGTGGTTTGCAGCTATCTAAGAAGTGCGCTCCAGTTAAAGATCGAATACAAGCTTTCTGCCTAATGAATACTTTATTGGCATTGACAGAATTACCCCACAAGATTAGGCCATATTGCAATAAAGACGATACATACCCATGATATGCAAGTAAAGCGGTCTTAATGTTCGATGTTCGGCTCAGTCGTCTTAAGACATACGCAAATCGATCAAGCCTTCCACACAATTTTTCTACATGGTCTTTCCAGTTACAATGTTTGTCTAACAAGAGGCCAAGGAAAGATACAGTATCGACTTCTTCTATGGGCGAGGAATTAAGTTGAATACGTAGATTAGAACCAGTACTATTATAAGTGAGGAATTGGACTAACTTAGTTTTATTAATATTTACTGACAAATTGTTAGCGTCCAACCATTCTCCAGTTTTCTTTAACGTTTTATTAATTTCGTCTTCCAGCATGTTTTTATCTTGGCATTTTACCGTGATTGTAGTGTCATCAGCGTAGAGAGTGCATTTGTGGTCTATTTGGTCCGGTAAATCGTTGATATACAATAAAAAGAGTAACGGTCCCAGTACTTTTTACTTTTTAATAAAAAGTAAAAAGTTTAAATTTATGGTACATTAAAGGTGGTAAAATGAAAATTTCATGCGTATTCTGTCTTTGCCGACGAAAAGCTTTCAAAAATCTTAAACGAATCGTATTAAAAGAATAGGGATGATGCCTGAATCAAAAATAAATTATTTCTAACTTATTATAAAATAGAGGGTCTTCCAAAAGACCTAAAATTCACATCCTCGGCTAGTTTCAAGTTTGATAACCATTTATAAATATATAGATAAAAGATTAAAAGTGCGTTGAAATTTTATGACGTCACAACTGTGAATTTCATACAACTTTTCCTGCCTTTGTCTGGTGGGGTGCTTCGGCCGTGGCTAGTTGCCACCCTACCGGCAAAGACGTGCCGCCAAGCGATTTAAAGCGTTCCGGTACGATGCTGTGTAGAAACCGAATAGGGGTATGGGTTTATTATAACTGCCATGCCCCTAACAGGTTAGCCCGCTACCATCTTAGACTGCATCATCACTTAGCATTAGGTGAGATCGCAGTCAAGGGCTAACTTGATTGGATTAAAACTAGTGGTTCGCCCTGAACTGAGACCTCGCGGTATCCATAAATTGTACAGAGCGCCATCTATTGACATAATTGTGAAGTTCTGTTAATAATACTGTCAAAGCACATTAAAAATTAAATAATTTCGTTTCCTTATAATATTTAACTAATGTTAGTATTTGTTGTACAGGATATAATTCAATTAATTGATAAGTTTCTGGCTCAGCCTTTCAGAAAATTGAGAGTTCTGAGGTCAACTTTGGACGTTAGAAAATCGCCACTTTGAAAGCCCCCCATTTCGTCAATTTTAGGGGAAAAATTAAAAAAAAAATATTTTTGGACTCTATTCCTAATTATCTTTAAAATGATATACCGCAACCCAATGTAACGCTATAAAAAATATTTTACTTCGCATTCGCTTCTATGAGAGCCCCCCTGAAATAAAGATTTTTATAACTTTTTAAGCCATATTCGGCGGGAGGCCATCGGTTTACATATTATATTTAAATTTAAAGTAATTACGTTTAGTAATTCAGAAGTTATAAGGCTCTGACAGACGGACGGACGGACGGACGGACGGACGGACAAGTGCCAATTCACTCAAGTAGGCTCAGAGACCTTCGCTTCGCTCGGTCAAAAAAAAAACTTCCGTACTACGAGTAGAAGTGCGTTTTTAAGTTAGATAAAGAGTTGCTGATTTGATTGAGTTGTCATCATCCCTATTATTGTTACAACTACAGATGCGGAGGGCACCGGCGGCGCTGACCTGCAGCGTAAGCTGGACTTGCTCAACGGCGCCCTCGGCGTCGAGCGGGCAGAGCAGGCGCGCCGCCAGCTGCAGTACGTGGCCCACTGTGAGTCCATACTAATATTATAAATGCGAAAGTGTGTCTGTCTGTATGTCTGTCTGCTACGCTTTCACGGCCCGTCTATTCAAACGATTTTGACGAAATTTGGTATAGCGGTAGGTTACATCCCGGGGAAGGACATAGGCTACTTTTTTCCCCGGAAAATTAAAGAGTTCCCCCCGGGCATCAAAAATACTTAATCCACGCGGACGAAGTCGCGGGCATCATCTAATATCTATATTATCTCGACGATCTAAAAGCACTTGTTGTGAAACTTTATTTGAAGAAAAAAGATTGAAGCTTGAAGTTTGAAGTTTATACTACCACCTACTGCAGATCTTTCTCCTACTTGCTCAGAAATTGCTTCAATAATAAAAAAATAACCAATACGTACAATAGGTCTTCCTGGTCGCTAATAGGAAATCAGATGATTTCCATACAAAACATGGCTTTAGCGTGAGTTAAGGTAGGTCAACGCCATCTATCAATGTAAAAATCTTTCTTAAAAAAAAAACGATTTCTTCTAGGCAAACTTAGTTGTTCATAGTCTGTGTTTCTGTTCATATGACGTTCACAGCAACCACCCCTGTGGCCATGCTGTAGCCCATACATGACAGACATGATATAGAACTGATAGTAAAATCATATTGTAATGATAGATATTGTTTACTCTGTTGTGATATCGTAGTTTAACGCGTTCGTATGTTTCGTTTCATCAAATAAATACTAGTGGTTCGCCCCGAACTGAGACCTCGCGGCATCACAGAGCGCCATCTATTGACATCATTGTGAAGTTCTGTTAAAAATATCATCATCATTAAAAATTAAATAATTTCGTTTCCTTATAATATTTATCTAATTTTAGTATTTGTTGTTCAAGTACAGGATATAATTCAAATAATTGATCAAGTTTCAGGCTTGAGAGTTCAGAAAATTGAGAGTTCTGAGGTCAACTTTGGACGTTAGAAAATCGCCACTTTGAAAGCCCCCCATTTCGTCAATTTTAGGGGAAAATTTTTAAAAAATATATTTTTGGACTCTATTCCTAATTATCTTTAAAATGATATACCGCAACCCTATGTAACGCTATAAAAAATATTTTACTTCGCATTCGCTTCTATGAGAGCCCCCCTAAAATAAAGATTTTTATAACTTTTTAAGCCATATTCGGCGGGAGGCCATCGGTTTACATATTATATTTAAATTTGAAGTAATTACGTTCAGCAATTCAGAAGTTATAAGGCTCTGACAGACGGACGGACGGACAAGTGCCAATTCACTCAAGTAGACTCAGAGACCTTCGCTTCGCTCGGTCAAAAACTCTTGTTACATACATCCTTAAACTGCTGTAGGTCGTCACAATTTAATTTAAAAAGGACCAAACAAAACGTCCATCGTGGCTCAAAGCAGAAACTGCTAACAAGCGATTCCAAAAATGCTGTGACTCATACGTAGCGCTTATTTCAGCTGAACAATAGATTCCATCCAGATGTAGGTACGTATTAAATTCTATGTCTGAACTCAAAACAAGAATGAAAATATTTATAACACCATATCGATTTACAAATATAAGCAGGCGTTCATTTAACTTACGTTAAGTAATTATTATTTAGTTCTATTATTTTTATAATAAATAAATCTATCAACGAAATAAAACGTGATCTACCACCACCACCACCACCACCACCACAACATCCCATTAATGTCCCACTGCTGGGCACAGGCCTCCACTCTCATAGGAGGGAGGGAATTAGAGCTTACCGCCACGCTGCTCCAATGCGGGTTGGTAACGACTATAACTATCATGTTAGTGATAATAAGCGGGACCAAAGGTTTGATGTGCTCTCCGAGGCACGGGGATGACACCCCGCCAACTTCCTAACCCCGGGCTAGTACTGAGAATTTCTAATCAGAAAAAAACCAATACTTAATTATGGCCCGACCCGGGACTCGAACCCGGGACCTCGTCGGCCGCATTCAAACATGCTAACCACTAGACCAACGAAGCAGTTGGTAAACGTGATCGCAGATATACAAATTTCAAATACCCTAAAACTTTTTTTTGAAAAAAATAGATATTATTGTGCTAGTAAGTACAATACTTCCAAGCGATTTTACAAATATTTTGGTCAATTAAAATAGCAATGTTTTAGTTTAGTATTAGTTATTAAAAACGTCTAAAAAAGACGTTTTTTGAGATACTTACGAGTACTATGAGTAAGTAGGTAATTATCGATTTTTAAAGTGGCATAATTTTCTATAGCAAAAATTTACGGTAAAACCTTATTAAACTTTACCAACCTCTTCAAAAGCTGTCACTCCTAGGCTATATACTTAGAGTAATATGAGATGCTGATGCGGTTTTTAATCTAGAAAGTGTCTGAGATTGATCTGGAAAGCCTACGCGACCGATCGGAGCGATTATCGCGATCATTGTACTCCGGCTAAGGCCGTTCGTTCAACCGAGAAATAGATATGAAAATTTTTAAAAGACGCTTATTAGAATGTTGGAAATTGATCCTTTAAAATACCTCATCCATGGATATTGGATACTAATATTATATAAATGCAAAAGTGTGTCTGTGTATCTGCTACGCTTTCCCGGCCCATCTTTTCAACCGATTTCGACGAATTTTGGTACAGAGGTAGGTTATATCCCGGGGAAGGATACAGGATACATTTTATCCCAGAAAATTAGGAATTTCCCGCAGGAATCGAAACACCTTAATCCACGCGAACGAAGTCGCAGTCATCATTAAGTAGATAATAATATAGACATACCTAGTCTTTTGTTTATTTTTCTAAAGTAAAACCCGACTGACTAATTGTTTCCATCATCCTAGGTATATAAACATTAGCCTAATGTAATATTGTTTACTTTGGAGTTGTTTGAGGTCGATACAATAACAATATTATAGTCTGACTTTGGTTTGAGGTAGGTAGGTGCCTATTGCATGAATGAAAATTTATGAATATAGACAAACTCTCTTTAATACAAATACTTAATCAAAGAAACAATGTACAGAGAAGAAAGTGAAAAACTACACAGAAAGGGTGCAAATGCGGCTTTATACTAAAACAAGAAAAGACAAAGGAGTTTATATTCTTACTGAAAAATAAATAGTTAAAATAAGTATCAATCAATAAAAATAAAACACAAGGAAGACTTTTTGAACGAAGCTTTTACTATCCACTTTTTACTTCCAAGTGTTTGTTAGAAGATTCGATAAGAGCTCGGTAAAGATTAAAGACCTAATTCAACTATTTAATGGACTATATTGAGGCGACGCATTGTCATGGAGCAACGAGTAGTAGGTTGTATGGTCTGTGTTATGGAGGCTTCTAAAATGAGTACCAATTAAATGCGTAAGTACATTCATTCCCATATTTTAATTATATTTTTTTGTCATCGACAGCGGGATATTCTGAGGACTCCGACTACACGTCGGACCTTAACTTCCCGCTGGGCCAGCACGCCAACTGCAGCGCGTCGCAGTTCAGAAACGCCGCGCATCAAATGCATACGCCACAGGTAAGCGGTTCATAATAATCATCGTCATCATCATTTCAACCCATTGACGGCTCATTACTGAGCACAAGTCTACTCTCGGAATAAGCTCTGGCTATTTTGAAAAACTCGGGCATGCAGATTCCTCGCAATGATATCCTTTGCCGCTACAGCAAGAGGAATTTAATTATTGCTTAACTGAGAAAAGTTAGATGTGCATATTGTGTGAATTGAATCCCGACTACCCGGACAGAAATCTGAACGTCTTAACCACAAGACCGCCGCTTATGGTATAATCGGTTATCTCTAGTATATTTACGTCTTGGACTTTATCCGTCCAATTTTAATATTTTCTTACAAATGTATTAAAAGCCATCGTGTGATACTCTAACGTTAAGGTTTATCATAAGCTCGTGACGTTGTTAAGCCCTCACCTAAGGCTGAGGCTTCCGTAGTGATTACATACTCTTTGGAGGCTTCCAAACGAGTCGTCTGTATGCCTCAGCCGTAGGCGTTTTGCTTGCCGCCCTTGTATCACAATGTATTTATTATTTTTCTTATCTGCTTTTCAGAGATCTTTGGAGGTGTCTCGAGAGAACTCTTACGAAAGAGACGAGTATCATCTTCATGCCGACACTGATCCGCTCTATTATAATAGTCAACCTAGAACTAATAGGTGAGAATCATACGTATCTAAAATAAGCTTGAAGTATTTTGGCATAGAGTTAAAATTGATATATTGAAATCAAAACTTGAAGAACGCGCGCTGCACTTGGGCACGCCAGGGTTTGCCATCGCTCTTATGCTGAAGTAAATAAAGCTTAAATAGTAGGTATGACTTTTTTCAAGAAACGCACTGCGCCTTGGCTCTGCCAGTACGCGTTGTGTCCTAACTTGATACTACGATCACGACAAATTGTACTTACAGCTAGACTAGAGAGTTACATACCTACTACAAAGGGGGTAATAAGACAGTTCTGTACTAGAATAATAGTTATATGGAGACAAGCTAGTTATTTAGGCTCAATTTAAATTTTAATATTAGTACTACATTTTTGTATAATATAGTCATTATTTAGAAACGAATGAATGTGAATGAGGCACCAAAAATTAATTCGTAAAGAAGAGAGCGTGAACCTGCTATTTCACATTATTATCATTAGGAATAATTTCACTTCTTCAGTTCAGTTTATTCATTTATTCAGTAATGTTAGCACTTGCCTTTATAAAAAGTTAAGGACAGGGGCGAACAATTTCGAGTTTTTCTCGGGGGAATTCGAGGACGACACCATCCAGATCCAGATAAACAGATAAACTTAGAAATAAAACATTATATTACTAACTGATTCCTGCGACTTCGTCCATGTGGATTGAGATTTTTTTGGTTCCCGTGGGAAAAAGTAGCTTATGTGTAGGTATTCCAGACTGTAATCTCTGTGCCAAATCTCATTCGGATCCGTTAAGCCGTTCTGGCGTGATTGAGTAACAAACATCCACCTATCCATCCAAACTTTCGCATTATCGCTTATATAATACAAGCTGTTGCCCGCGACTTCGTTCGTCGGAATTTGTCTAATTCATCACGCCGTCGCAGCCTCGGCCTACCACGCTGGCGTTGATGATTTTTGGGGATTTTTGGGATTTTTGCCTACCTACCTATAGTATGAAAAAGGGCGATAGGTCCAAAGTTTCTAGGATTTATTTTTGTTCCATGAACTGTTCAATAACATGTATTGCCGTGGCTAGTTACCCTATACCGGCAAAGACGTGCCGCCAAGCGATTTAGCGTTCCGGTACGATGCCGTGTATAGAAACCGAATAGGGGTATGGGTTTAATATAACTGCCATGCCCCTAACAGGTTAGCCCGCTACCATCTTAGACTGCATCATTACTTTCCATCATGTGAGATCGCAGTCAAGGGCTAACTTGTAAGTAGTGAATAAAAAAAATAAAAAAAACTGTTCATTAAACCTTGGATTTTCTCAATTATTTCAGGATAGAAACGTGGTCGCAGTTGCATGCGCAGGCGAGCGTCGAATCTGCTATCTCGTGGCGGACGGCAGCGGATTGGCAGTCCGGAGGTAACAAATCCAGACTGTTGGGTATTTTACAACATGTCAAATCATGAACTTTTTTCCCAGGTCAAAAGACGCATATAGTATGGGATGTTGTATGAAATACTGAACTGTGACGTCATCTAAATTTGGTGCACTTTTTTACTTCAATATAGTTTAAAATGGTTTTCAAACATAAAACTAACAGGGGATGTGGATATTACGACTTTTGTGAGATCTTCTATTCGATAAGAATCACTGAAAAATCCGATTACCAAAGACCAAAGTCTGGTCTAGAATTCTGATGGTTGACTTCTACTATAGATAATCTCTTAAAAAACTAATTAAAAATAATTGTAGGTTCATGAATATGTGAAGTAGTTTCATATTATGAACTACTATGATAACATACTCGTAGTACCACTTGTGGCTTTTCGCTGAAATATGCGACGTCACTAACACATATTTTCGTAACATCTGAAAGCGAGTAGTTTTACTCCGAGAAGATTAACGAAATAATAGAAAGCCTTGTATTAGACTTTGTCTTTTGCATGACGAAAGTAATATTAATAATATTTTATTTTTTTATTAACAGAAGAGCAACGAAGGCCGAGCCTCGAGCGCCAGAACACGTTATACGACGATAGCTTGGGATACGGGTATGACCCATATACCACTAGTACGCACATTAGGTGAGCTTTATTCTGCTTTCACTAAAGTACAAATACACTACAAGTTAGTCCTTGACTGCGATATCACCTGATAGTAAGTGATGATGCAGTCTTAGATGGTAGCGGGCTAACCTGTTAGGGGCATGACAGTTATATTTAACCCATACCCCTATTCGGTTTCTACACGGCATCGTACCGGAACGCTAAATCGCTTGGCGGCACGTCTTTGCCGGTAGGGTAACTAGCCACGGCCGAAGCCTCCCACCAAGCAAAATATTGGCGGTAGACTGCAAACTACAGCCGAAAATTTCAGATCACGGCTGCAAATCATATTAAAGGGCCTGCGCCCATAACCGGCGTGGCACGGAATTTACATGAGATGAATAGGAATATAAAGTTAACAATAAAATTCAAAGGACTTGACCAGCGCAACTATGGGAGCTTGCCTAGATATCAAAAATTAATGTGCAGCAATGAACTCTTTATTATTGTAATTTTTATATTTTATAGTTTTCAGATAAAAAAGCTTACGGAGTCTGAAGGCTCTGAAAACTGAGAAAATAAATAAAGGAAGTTTCACCAAAAAACTGCTTTCCCACACTAGATGGCACTAGTTGTTGTGGTGAGCGAGTCTAAAAAAATATTTTAAGTATTGCTAACCACGTTTCTCAGGAAAATAATTAATCTTTGCATTATTTGGGCATGGATGAGGACAATACTGGAATAATAAAACTATATTTGCAAGAATTATGTAATTCCTTTAAAAATCACGCTACATTGTACTGCTGCCACACTAGATGGCGCTAGCAAGTCTTTTCAACTATTCGACAACAGATGGCGCTAAACGTTTTAGTTAGCGAGTTTGTTCAACTATTCGACCACAGATGGCAGACAGATGCAATGCCAGAGGGCGTTACGTTCCTTTAAACGCAGTGGTTATTTGAAAATGCTTTGTTCGTTTGAGGCTTGTCAACTAACAAAAATAATAAAAACAAAACATACATTTCCTTTTCATTACTATTTAATTGATCAAAAATAAATCGCTCATAATATAGTGACTTAGGTACTTATAATATGGTATTCATGTAGGGTAACAAGATTATTATTAGGCATGGATAAAACGGAACGTCAAAATGGAGTAGTGCTTAAAGACGAAACCGGACGCTCAAGATTTAAACAATAAACGTATTGTTTTTATATACATTTTAACCTTGACCTTATTCGAAATAATAAATCCATAGTAATTTCGGTTTTAATTTTTAAACCTTACTGTAAAAACGGAAATCCTGCACATTGTCCCGAATCGGAGGGCAGTCATGTCATGTCCTTTCAATGATGATCATCGTAGGTAGAAAAACACTTTAGGCACTAGCGGTACGCTTTATAAGCATTGTAATTTCAATTTTATTATCATACTATTAAGTTTATATATTTCTATTCGTAGCCAGGAATGCCCCCTGCCGTACCGTGCCGTCTTTAAGCGCAGGACCTAAGTATACAAAGATTCCGAATTAATGCCGTGATGGCGATTGGAATAAATTTTATACAGTTTCATATAAACCAGTCGTCCAGTGCAGTCGTGATCTGTGGTTTGCAGTTGCAGTTTGCAGTTTGCCGCCCATCTTGGGCTTCTGAGTACCTTTACCTACATTTTCATTTATATGTGACGTGAAGGTACCGATAAATGTACCTACATACCTAATATTATAATTATATAAGTTCTTGACAAATAGTTTCCTTCTAAAGTAATTTTGCTTCCAACTGAATTCATCGCTTGATGCGTATAATCGTCGTAAATCAACTTGGTAACAACAAGTCTGTACAGTAGGATTCATTTTAGGACTTTGTCGCTTTTGCGGTTCTACAACTAGTGCGCCAGAGGTCTAGGACAAGTAAAAAAGATTCAAGTAGGTATATAGATAGAGATACTTACCTGTTATTCTGGTTAGTACGGAGACTAACTTCAGAAAACTCCGGATTCATCTCCTTACAATTTTAACTATTTTGGGCACGGTTAATGTTAACTTAAAAGGTAAACTAAGGGCTAAGAGCTCAATAAGATTTGCGGCAATTTACGTATACTTGTAAGATTTTTTTGTAAGATTCTTAAGATTGAATTGCTGGATAATGTTTTAAATAACATCTTAGGCCCCAGCTTCTATAAAATATATAATAATTTCACCAACTTTGACTGAAATATGTACTATGTAATGAGCTTTTAAAATAAGAGTTTAAACAAACTCTTTCTCGCTTCTTCTAATAATAGCCATGAAACTGTTACCAAAAGCTTTCTTTTATAAATGCCTATACTTAGCCAAATATAATCGAGAGAAAGCAAAAGCTCTAGTTTACGCTTTTGATCACATGATTGAGTTGCAAAGCTTGGGTAGAAATTGCGTTATAGGCAAAAAGCTCGACAAAATCGTTGAAGGGTCTACCAAAACGTATTGATGCTGAACCGGCTTGAACCCGTCAGAAATTCTTTGTGTAGCTTTATGTATTCGATAACAAGAGTACCTATACCGAATACTTAGAGCTTTGTCTGATCGGCTCAAACTAGTTCCGCGTCGAAAGCCTCACTTTTGTAGTTAATAATATCTGTTTCATTGATTGCTTTTTGTTCTTCGCGCTGCGAAAAAGTTCGCCGGCACTCGCGGTTCCTATACATTCCAGTTCCGCGATTCATATATGAATGAATAAATTATGTTAAAATATTGATTACACTATTTATTTTATTTATTGGATTTAACTTATTCCAACAGGGACCATACACATTTATCGCAACAACCCAGCTATGAGGAGTACTTCGACTCTAGCAGTTACCCGTACCCGGCGTACGAGCCGCCGTGGGAAGGGCAGTACTTCTTCGTCGAGTGCGGCCTCACGCCTGCAGAGTACGAGAACATTATCAATAAACGCCGTTCGTCCGTTGTGCAGTTACCACAAATGCCGCCTAAACAGGTAGATTCCCAGGTATCCATAGTACCTAGAGTTGGGTCGTACTAGGCAAAATTAAATACTATATAGAACAGCGACTGTGACTTCAAACCACTTTGTATGACTGTGCTTCAAACAACCTGTGACTGATAGGTATCTATGACAAAATACTAGATTGAGCCAAGGACTCGATGCTCAGAATTAGTAGCCTTCTGTCCCTGTCTCGAGTGACTGTAACCATAAGAGGAAGAGAAATAAACCTATTTTGAAATAATATGGAAATAATGCATCGCTTTCTCTTCTATGTAAAGGAAAGAGATGCCAGGCCAGTATTCTCATAGACATAGAATTTTTTCGCTTAGTATTCTGAATCTCGCAACGCCACCTATTGAAAGTACAAAATTTTTGAATTAATAACGACATCTGTGATGTTTTTGTTGAACTACGACGAAACTAGTCTTACCTGCATACTGCTTACAGCTCTGTTACAAGGCAGGCTAATATTTTGGAACGCTTAAGTATATAATTACTAGTAAGTATTATATTCCTATCATAAAAAAGCTCCTGGCAACGCACGACGCACGACTACACTTATTACTTCACGAAGACGTCACAGAAGAGTTTAGTGCCTCAACAGGCATTTTTATTGAATGGCAAAATTCATGACCTACCACTATCAATCGATCTTCGTTAAAATATAGTAGACCATAAAAAGATAAATATTGTGTAGAAGTAAGTAATCGGCTGTAAACTTGGTTTTACATGTAAACTACTACAACTCCGTTTGTTCATTAATTTTATTCGAACCTTAATAATCACAGACTACAGTGTATAAAAATTAAGTAATTAGCGGCACTCATTGCTTGCGCAGTTTTAAATATTGAATAGAATTTAACAATTGTGCATTGTCGAGTCAGCGTCTCCTGAGGATGCGCCGGTGTCGGAGTGAAAAGTACATTGAGAATAATTTAGAAGATTTGTGTGGTGCGGTATTGTGCCGGTGGTAATTGCTGGCTTATTGAGTGGTGAATATATATCGCAAGCTTCACGTTATACCATATAGATTTGTCCACTTTGGTAGATTATTGTTCCTTGATGCGCAGTTTTAAAATGAGTGTTTGTTGCAGTTGCCACCTTCATCACGTTATTCGGATCATAATGAGATGGCACCGTATAGGCCTCGGCCGCGACGTACAGCAGCCAGTCTTCCAGGTATGATAGCTTATTACGAAGCTCTAAACTTAAATGGCTAAATATAAATCTAATATAACACGCATAATGTGTATAGAGTTCCTTAGTATTTATAATAGTTATCACTACTGCAACCTAAAACCGGTTTCGCTGGCAGCGACGCGATGTTGCTTAACGCTGAGCTGAGTTTGTCGCATGCGTGTTTAATTTCTCAGCTATAATTGTTTTATATCTTCCTCTACTACATAGTACATACGAGTGCACTATATGATACGTCTCGTCTTGTCTTCAAAAATTCTACTGAAAAGAGTCGGCAAGAAATTAAGCAGTTACTCTTCATTAGTATGGATACGGACTTTTTACTTCTTCTTTTATTGTTATTATCAGCAACACCTTCATCAACGCCGAAGCGCGGTCGAGCGTTGCCCGTGCCCCCGGGCAGCGATTCAGGGTGGGGTCGTCGGGGTCGGCGGTTACCGCGGCCACCCGCGGTGACGGCAACGACGCGGCTGCAGCCCACCCCGCCCGTAGCCGCGCACACACACGTGCCTTACATACAAGGTACGTAGAGTTACTTGTAATACTTAACATCATCTTTACCAACACTGAAGCGCGGTCGAGCGTTGCTCGTGCCATCGGGTAGCGATTCAAGTCAATATTAGTTGCTCACGCATAACAGGTACGAAATCAAGTAAATTAATAGAATAGGGGCAGAATCGTCCCTGAGCATAGTAGAGAGTGTCTTGGGCTTTAAGAATTGCCGCTTCAGCTGCTAAAAAGAGCGATAGTTTATGCGGGTAACCAACGTGGCCAATGCATGCACCGGATTTTAAATAAGTGCGAAAACACGCTACGGACAGGCCAAGTCAAAATTTCCACATGAAACATTGATGTCGTATATCGGAAACATGTTTCATGCTGTCGCGCAGATCCATATAAAAAAGCGCGCGCTGACTTTTTTGTTTGTACCTACTTTTGTGCTTTCGCCCTAAGAACGTTTCATTTTTCAAACAAAAAAAAATTACTTTAATTTGTCTTATCCCATATCTCTCCTGTGAGTTGTGACCTAAATATGATTGCTGTATCTAAAGTTCTAAACATGTTCATCGACCAACTGTATAAAATGCCCCGTGGTAATCACAGTTCAGTTCATAACGATATGATGCGGGCAATAGATAATAGAAACTTTTCTTTTCTAGAACCCGAGAGAACGGTACCTGATGTTAGTTGTTATAGCTACGACAGCTTCGGGTACCAACAACAATCACAACAACAGCAACAGCAACAAAGACAAAAACAGCAATATCAAGACACCGCCATAGAACAGTACCAGGACAACAATTATAATAGTTCAAGGTTATTATAAAGATACATAGTACTAAGTTATATAGGTACGATGCCGTATAGGAACCCTTTAGGCGTATTGGGTTATTTTTTTAAATTTATAGACTAGCACTTAGCTGCAATCTTGCAACTTGCTAGCAAGTAGTGATGCAGCCTAAGGTGGAGCGCGCTTGCCTAGAAGATGCCCAATGCTTGATTTGAAGATACTAATAATATAAGCTATAATAGGGATGATGCCTATATCAAAAATAAATTATTTCTCACTGATTATTAAATAGAGGGTCTTCCAAAAGACCTAAAATTCACATCCTCGGTTAGTTTTAAGTTTGATAACCATTTTAAAATATAGATTAAAGAAAAAAAGTGCGTTGAAATTTTATGACGTCACAACTGTGAATTTTATACAACTTCCATACTAGAAGTGCGTTTTTTAGTTTGATAAAGAGTTGCTGATTTGATCGAGTTGTCATCATCCCTATTTTAATGTCATACAGATTAGCCCACTATCATACCAGACAGCTTTATCACTTCGTATGTGACTATCTACCCGTCTGTCTGTTACTTTTTTAACGCCAATCTCTTAAAGTGATTTTGGCGAAAGGTGTATCAATAGTGAGATTACTGCATTTTCCGGGTCTGGATATAGATTAAAGACTACTTTATCCCGGGAAAATCGAAGAATTTTACTAACGCGTACGAAGTCAAGGGCATCAATTCGGATTCAATAAACTCCTTTTGCTCGTATTCACTGTGTACAAACACAGGAGAACCTATAAGAGTTTTTGGCATACAATTATTGTAATGTAATTCATTTATTACTAGATGATATCCGCTAAGTACGACTGCGAATTGGATTTAGATTTTTGAAAATTTCCAAGCGACTTTTTGATTTTTCGGAACAAGAAATGTATCCGTCAGGATGCAAAATATTATCAGTAATCAAATTTCTTTAAAATTGGCTTGACGGATGGTCTGCGAAAAGATTACAGACAGACATAAAGGCTTTTGCATTTGTAATGTTACTTATACTGTTTTTTGTTGTAGTTACGACGAGGAGGGGATGCAACCGTTTTTCGATGAGACGCCGCACGCTACACCACCAGCCACGCAAGGTAACAATCAAAGGGCGTGGAAACAGAAAACACGACTGCAATGTATCCAACGCAGTTCCTACAAGTATATAAAGGCGTCCTCAATGCTTGGGTAGATTGCTTCGATGCCATGGTGTGCCCATGCATTAGAATCGCAATAATAATAAAAGGTCCGCCCGACCGAATTTCGGCATGCACGGCGGCCTATCACCAGAGAGATTAGCCATCTGCGCGGGAGATATTATAGTGCACAAGAGTTTACGCAAACACATGTGCACTCTCTGTTCTTTTACTCACATAGCCCGATGGAACGGAAAATCCGACACGAACGGAGATAAATCAGGCGCTAGACCGACGGCTTTACGTGCTCTCTGAGGTACGGGGGGGGGGAAACACCGCCAACTTCCAAACTCCGGGCTAGTACTGAGAATGTCTAGTCAGAAAAACGCAATACTTAATTATGGTCTGACCCAGGACTCGAACCCGGGACCTCGTCGGTAGTGGAACGTGCTAACCACTAGACCTACGAGGCAGAATCGCAATACACAGCCATCAGATATCTTATGAGGTCAATTGTCATTCACAGCAGTGAAAGTGGTAAATCTGAAAGCAAAACATGAGCCGGCTTATTAATTTACTAGATGATGCCTGCGATTTTGTCTGCGTGAATTAAGTTTTTGATTTCCGCGGGAACTCGTAGCAGATGTACAGACAGGCAAATACACTTTCACATTTATAATATTAGTATAGAAGTATGGATTTTCCTAACTTTCTACCAAATTGAAATTATGATTAAACTTTTTATTTGTGGACAAAATTATATATAACCACAGAATGTAATAGTACACTGTCTCGTTGGTCTAGTGGTTGGCATGTTCGACTGCGGCCGACGAGGTCCTGGGTTCGAGTCCCGGGTCGGGCCATAATTAAGTATTGGGGTTTTCTGTCTAGAAAGTTTCAGTACTAGCCCGGAGTTAGGAAGATGGCGGTGTTACACCCCCATGCCTATTATCACTAACATGATAATAGTCGTTAAAGCCCGCCAACCTGCATTGGAGCAGCGTGGTGGGTAGCTCTAATTCCCTCTCTCCTATGAGAGTGGAGGCCTGTGCCCAGCAGTGGAACGTTATTTGGCTATAGTGGTAACCGCCTATCATGCAGCTAGACCGCGACCTCTTCCCATTTAATGTCTGCTCAAAATTTAAAGTGACCCAAGGTATTTACATAATATAAGATACCAGCAGATATAGCACAAATGCGCAATTTTTGTGCCAGAAATTTGAGGTATGCTTACTTGTTTATAATTAGGTAAATCTAAACAGGGATCGCAATATTATGTAACGTTTAAAAATATATTATCTGAGTACGATGAACGGCCTAAGCTATGTTATAAAATGTATACATAATGTCATTTATCATTGGCACTGAGTAGGTATTTCAATGTCGATAAAAATTTCCGTTATTCGGTCATGGTTATCCAAACGCAATGCAAACTCATAAGCAAATCAGTTTAATACAGAATCAGTTCTCAATATGTCGTTTAAGTATTTTAATAATTATTTTAACGATGTTACTTTTTCTGTATTCAAATATTTATTTCCATTTACAGCTCAGAAAAAGACATGGGCCGAGACGGATAGTTCCACGCAAGCTACGAGTTCGGACGAAACCGTGATAGAAAAGTCTGTGAAATCAAAAATCACTTCTTATATTCAACCGCCAGTGACCACAAATCAAGATGTTATTACGACACATAAACAACAATACCAAAAGTTTGATCAACAAGAACAATCATACCAAGAAAGTCAAAATATATATCTTGATCAAAAGTCAGACAGGCATCTTCAGTATCAATATGAAACGAAGTATGAAGATGAACAAGACTTTAGTGAAACACAACAATTCAATTTTCAGTCTGAACAACACGATTACCAACATCAACAGGACATTCATAGTGGACAACAAGACCAAAAATATTTTGATAGCCAACATTTGTATCAGGAAGAACAACAGTATCAACCACAAAATGATAGTTATCAGCAGCAACAACAGGATTATACGCAACAACAGCAAAAAGATTATCAACTGCAGCAGCAGGAACAATATGAGAAACAAGATCTATATCATCAAGAGCAACAGCAGAAATATTTACATCGACAACAAGAACAGCAATTGCAACAGCAAACGTTGTTGCAGCAACAACAGCAGGCGGCACAAAGACAACAACAACAGCAACAGCAGCAACAACAACAACAAAAACTGCCGGCGCAACAGCTGCAATCATCGGTCCTTACGGGAGCAGCTACTCTAGGTTCATTCATGGCAGGCGGCGCGAAGAGACTTGGAAATTTTTTTGGTGCCGCTGCGGCTGCTGTTGCTGCTCCTTCTGCAAGTCAACAACAACAACAGCAGCAGCAGCTTCTTCAACAACAACAGAAGCTCCAACCACAACCTCCATCTGTATCTTTGTCTTCAGTTCACGTTACACATATAGAATCAACTTTATCATCCACCTACGAACCAGCTTCTGTCACAACGTTTTCATATGCATCAACTGTATCTGATGCAACATCCGTCCCTGTATCTGATTCTTCATCAGTTCCAATCACCAGTGTGACAACATCAACTGCATCGTTACCAAGAACGCCATCTTTAAAAAGACAGGATTCTATGCAAAGACCTCCAGTGCGTAGAACACGGACCTTACCCGATGCTCCAGAGGATTATCCTACAGGGAGTTTCGATGAAAGTGCCTACGAGGATGAGTACAATAAGACTGAACTTGATCAAGTAGATCGCGAGAGGACATCTTTAGATAGGTATCGTGACGAAGACTACGCTCATGATACCATCCATGAAGATGTCGCAGAAGAAGCAAAGGCAGTGGAGAATACCAGTCTAAGTATACAAAAGACTGCTTCGCCCACTAAGACTGTTTCTCAAGTCAGAAAGCCTTCTGTTGACAGTTATCACAGTCAAACGCCTTCTGTTCTTGATCGAAAAACTTCACAAAGTTCTTTTATATCGCAACATGAAGAAAAATTAACCATACCAACTAGTTTAGAAGGTAAATCTATTTTATTGAAGTTTTTTTAAGAAGTAAATACTAAAATAAATTAGCACATATAATTGAACATTCTATTTTAAACTACACAATTATAATTATGTTACACGTGATTTCTGCTTAGATAGATAAAACCCTTTTCTCTGACAAAAAAGTTTTGTGTGTCTTTCCTAAATGAAAAGTATGATTGTGTCTTATTCAAGTCTTCTTATAAAACTGCAAAGGCCGTAAAAAGTAATAGACACTCACATATTTTATAAAATTAGTTAATTAGTTCTTAGTTTGATTATACAGTTTATGCGTCATTTAAAGACATTTACAGTTCGCGCGCGAGTTGAATGCAGAGTAAATGTATGTGTCACCATACATTTGCTCTGCATTCAACTCGTGCGTGAACTATAGTATTAATTTTTTTTCCAGAACAAATCACAGATAAAACAAAAGTTACATTTCACGAAGTCCCTGATGAACAAGATAGGTTCGAGAGGCAAGAATCTTTTGACCAAGATAACGACTATCAGGACGATCAAGATCAAGATGAGACCTTTAGGGAAGATGAGAAATTTCAAGATCAGGAAAGATTTGACCAGCAGTATACAGAGGATAGTGTTTTTAATCAGGAGCAAGATAGGCACGAAGAAGAACAGATGGTCTTCCAGCCGGAGCAGCCTAAACTTACGCCGAAACAAAGATGGCACCGAGCATACAACAAGATCGTCATGCAGCTTAACGTGAGTACTTTTTAACTTTTGACAAATGAAACAGATTTAATGACAATAACAATATTATGTTGGTTTGATTATTTATAATTACTATAATATTATGGTATCTGTTTCGATTGTCTTTTTATAATATTTTATATAGTTATTTTCATGCAAATGGAGAATTAATGTGTGTGTATCGTGAAGAAATAACTAGGTTGTACGGAACAAGGTAAGTTTAAAAATTAAAACAATATTTTATATTTTCAATATTGACAAAATTTAATAGAGTGGATACTGGATATACAAATCCTAGTATTTAAAAATTTTAAATGGCAGAAAGTGATCTAATCTTCATTGTTCAAAACATTTTAATAATAAATATTCTGCGCCGTTACCTTTATTAACTAAGAAAATTTACTCTTATTTGAATATTGTGTGAATTTCCCAAGGTACGAATATAACGTACGAAATCTAGTGAAGATATAGGTACTCCAACAAGAACCATAGAATTTATTTTACGACTGTCTGCTCCTAATCAAGTTTCGCAAAATTGATGTTAATCAAATTTAGTCTGGCACCGTCGGTGTCCAATTTATTTAACATTCATTTTATTAATGTCTCTCTTTAACTTTTTATGTGAGGTTGTGTGTCTGGTATGCACTTTGTTATCGACTAGGTGAATTACGGGCACCTACTCACTTTTTGTTAATTTTAAGACTATGATTACCCACTTGCTATAGCCGCGTTCTTACCTAAATGAAACTAAATTGTATGCTTCTGTATATTTTCAGGATTTATTAATTTATCTTACCTTATTAAGGCGTTGATATAAGCTTTTGATAATTTTTAAACAATAAAAATGAATTTGAAAACCAAAATTATAGTTGAAACAATTTTATGATAAATGACAAAATGAGATATATTATTACGTCCAGTTACAACTCTATTGTTTTTGTTTATTGTTAACGATTATTGTACTGTTGCAGATTTTCTGTTTTATTTTATTTCTTTGAAAAGTAGTCCTTACAAGATTACATCACGTTTGCGGTCAAACCATAGTATTTTAATCCTGCTGCGAAAAAACGTTAATACGTACGCCACCGCTGAGAAATGCGAAAAGGCTGTTACTGAACTCTTAATGGGTTGACCTTGCGTGGCCTGCACATAACTAAAGCTAAGCTTTATATTGTTATACAGAAGAAAGAATTACTGTCAGTGAATTCAGGGATTTTTATTTTATTCTTACGAATCCACGTTTTTAAAAGTTATATTATATTAGTACTTTTCAATCTCCCTTTATGTAACTGTACTAACTGTACACTTGGTGGAAGCATAATTAGCAGTAGGTACAGATTCCAAAAGTTTTTTTTTGGATATTTGGTGCGTCTGTCGGCAGGTAAAGGCGTCACGCTGAAACTATACGGATTTACGGGCTAGACAGCCTGATTGCAACTTGGTACCCTTATAAGTTATAGCTAACACTCTGGGTTAACTTAGTAGGATATTTTTATCCCGGAAAGTACAACTTTCAAAAAATATTCAATGTTCAGGAATCGTTCAGTTACAGTTTTATTATAAGTATAGAATGAGATTAAAAAGAAAATAGTCCTGACTCGTGAATCTGGTCTTTTTTCTCTCCTGTAAATATTAAATTTATATTTCGTTACGTATACGCATTAATAAGGAAAATTTTATGTTGTTTTTAACCGACTTCAAAAAAGGAGGAGGTTCTCAATTCGTCGGAATCTTTTTTTTTTTTTTTTTTTTATGTATGTTCCCCGATTACTCGAAGACGCCTGGACCGATTTTGAAAATTCTTTTTTTGTTTGAAAGGGTATACTTTCGAAGTGGTCCCATATAAATTTGGTGAAGATCTGATGAATATCTTCGAAGATAGAGGTTCTCAATTCGTCGGAATCTTTTTTTTTTTTTTATTTTTTATGTATGTTCCCCGATTACTCGAAGACGCCTGGACCGATTTTGAAAATTCTTTTTTTGTTTGAAAGGGTATACTTTCGAAGTGGTCCCATATAAATTTGGTGAAGATCTGATGAATATCTTCGAAGATAGATAATGGAACTCTTCAACGGATAAGAGTAAATTGCTCGCGATCAGTGTGATAGTCTTGTAAACAGTATGTTTTAACCATGCATAGCATATCTCGTTCTGGTTACATCCTGTATTTTAAAACAGTGGGGCCACTAAAAATTGTGAAATAAAAAATTTTCAAAAAAAAATAAAAACCGACTTCAAAAATCACAAACACTAAAAAGTAAAAAATAATTTAATTTATTATGTATACACAAGAGTTTATTTAGTTCTATAATAACATTCTTTGGAGTCGGTGCCAATGTGGAGTCACGTCAACAATAATGAAGAGTAGGTAGACGGTTCATGCGGCTAATTGGTACCGACTCCAAAAAATGTTATTATAGAACTAAATTAACTCTTGTGTATACATAATAAATTAAATTATTTTTTACTTTTTAGTGTTTGTGATTTTTGAAGTCGGTTTTTATTTTTTTTTGAAAATTTTTATACGCCTCGTTCATTCGTACTCGTATAATGAAAGGAGATTTTATGAACATTTTATATAAGAGGGAGGAGTGAAGTCGGGGTGCCCAGATTTCATTCTGGTCCTGATTTTGCAGTATCATTTATATTTACAAAGCGGCGCGGCATTTCATGCCGTTTTACGAAACGGCAGCTCATGATCCGCCCAATTCAAACGCCCATTCATACGGCTAGCCGCATTGAAGTACGCCAAGCGTTGACATGTGGCGGACGTTTGTTCAGGCGTACTTTTAACAATCTGGCTGACCGTCAAACGACCGTATTGCAAAACAGCGCCGTTTTGTAATACGGCGGATTCTACAATCCGGCTGCGACATATACATATTACATATATTATTACAATATGTATTTCTATTATATGCCGTAACGTAACAGAAGCTCTACTCGTGGCTTTGATCAGTTCGTGGCTTCGTTACCCGCCTTTACAAAATCTCGGCGGCTTGAACTGAGATTAAATTGATAGGTCTACACACAGATGTAGGGTCTACATTACGTTTTGCTTCGTATATTATTTTTGATATTTCGAGGTATGTATTCGTATTTTTTTGTCAACAAAGTAGCTAGTGTGGCATTGAATACAATATGATTGTGATTTATTGTTACGTTTTAACTAAGAGTCTACGTCTTAACTGCCTCGTTGGTCTAGTGGTTAGCATGTTCGACTGCGGCCGACGAGGTCCCGGGTTCGAGTCCCGGGTCGGGTCACAACAAGTCTGGGTTTTTCTGACAAGAAATTCTCAGTGCTAGCCCGGAGTTAGGAAGTTGGCGGTGTTGCACCCCCGTGCCTCGGAGAGCACGTTAAGCCGTCGGTCCTGCGCCTGATCTCTCTCCGGTCGTGTCGGATTTTCCGTCCCATCGGGCTATGAGAGTAAAGGAACAGAGAGTGCACCTGTGTTTGCGCACACACTTGTGCACTATAATATCTCCCGCGCAGATGGCTAATCTCTCTGGAGATTGGCCGCCGTGGCCGAAATTCGGTCGGGAGGACATTATTATTAGTATTATTAACTAAGAATACTAATTTCAGAGTTATAGCTTGACATTCGAAAAGCAGTAGGTAAGTACTAACATAAATTGTATTTTGCTTTATCTTTACTGTTATAGTACATTTTGGTCTGTCTTTACGTATTTTACTGGAAGTAAATTTTGAATCTCGAGTGAGTCATTTAAATTATTTTAATGTAAAATAAAGTATGTAGTTGTTAATTATTTTAGATTAAAATCCCAAATGCATTTTATTTACAGCTGAATCTTCGTATTTGGTTTACACTGTAAGAAAATAATTTTTTTAGTATCCATACTAATATTATAAAAGCGAAAGTGTGTCTGTCTGTCTGTCCGTTTGTCTGTCTGTCTGTCTGCTACGCTTTCACGGCCCATCTGCTCAACAGATTTTGATGAAATTTGGTACACGGGTAGATTGTATCCCGGGGAAGGACATAGGCTACTTTTTATCCCGGAAAATTAAAGAGTTCCCGCGGGAATCAAACAATCTTAATCCACGCGGACGGAGTCGCGGGAATCATCTAGTTTTAAATATGGACATTTTGATTACAGATTTTTTAAAAGGATTTTTATAAATTCTTTGAAATAAAACTTAATCCTTCCCAGCAGTTACTTATCGAACATTCTTTACAAGTTTCTCCTTTAAGGCGCCCGGTCCCCTACTGGGTAAGTAGTGCCTCCCGCCGCGTTCCATAACGCCTTTGAACCCGATCCCTTCATTAGTTCTACTCTGTTACTCTATCCACATTTCACGCCAACCTAGTCTACACTCTACGCACTCCCGCAGTTCGCAAACAGGCTTTGTACCGCACGCACATCAGTTAAAGTGGAAAAGAAATTAAACTGTTTTATTTTGAAGTTATGTAAAACAATGTCAACGGAAACCGGCGAGGACTCGTTATCACTATCCTGCGGGCGTCCGTGGCCCTAATGATAGCGACGCGCGCGCACCTATCACCTATTTGTATGCAAATTTGTTTAACTTCAGGTGAAAACAGTAAAGTTTTCACCTTCAGTATTTTATTAATTGTTGTACTGAATTGTCTCTTCCATCTTACGTGTATGATTGAGTAAAAATGGTGCGAAGTAGAAAGTGTCATGCGGTCAGCGAGGCTGACGTGCGTCGCGAGCAAACGTTTGAATCTAACCGTCCAAATGCTAGTGGTTCCCGCTTACGAGTCCGTAGAGGCTCGAGCCTTACTGACTTGGATAAACTGCGATGTAGCGCAGGTTCGAGCGGCGGCGGGTCGATTGGTGACTTGATGAACATGTTCAGTGGTAGTGCCAATTCTGTTGGGAGTGATTCTTTGGTGGCTCGAACAGTTCCATTGGAGACTGTTCGTCGTAACTTACCCTCTATGTCAACCCCGCCACCTCATCCGCCACCATCTCCACTCATACACTCGATGCCTGCTGGTCCATTGACTATGGCTCAGAGGACTTTGAGGTTTAGCAGACTACTGAAATATCAGCCTTGTGCTTCTGATGTTGTTATATTACTGGTAAGTGGCCTTTAGTAATCTAAAAATCGATATTAAGTTTTCTTTATTTTTATAGGCATTTCACTGCTAATCGAAAGTTCTACGAAACTATAAGTCACAGTTCAAGTACTCCGATACAAAACTACAAATTACACTACAAAGTTCATTGAACTTTGATGGGTTTTAGTTGCGTGTGCATTAATAAAATGAATTTGAGTCCTATACCGAAATTGGTAATGATTATTCTTACATCTTAAAGTATGGAAATTGTATGGAAATATTATATGACGTCTATGACTACCAAATCTCTATTAAGCAAATAATTATAATCATTTCCATGATATAATTTGTTTGGCGCTAGCGTATGCCGAAAACATTGTCTAATCGCTCTCGTTGAAATTAAATATTGTGATCTGTTATTTATAAAAATATTAACTACCTTTTATATACTTACTTAGCTAGGGATCTTTATGTGTTATTTAATTTTATTATTATTTATTACAATTCATATTTAAAATTAGATTAGTAAAAATAAAAGTTAGTGTTTTATTTTTTGCGTTATTATCTATAGCATTATTATTAATTGTCTGCAGCAGGTACTCTTAGTTACTACGGTGTTTTAGTTGCTATCTAACCGTATCGAGCAACACCATGATTGTTATCGACAGATAGGCGTTGTAGTAGTCGATAGGGAAACTAGGTATAGCGTAAAACCTGGAAAAGCTTTCCTTTCTAATGATAATAAATCATACCTATTAGTTCAAGTCCAATTACCGAATCATTAGCTAATCGATAAGAAGCTAATCAGGTGGAAAAGTGTAGCGTAAATACTGTTATATGGATGACTAGCGGGCGCCCGCGACTTCGTTCGCGTGGCATAAGTTTTTAATTCCCACAGGCACTCCTTAATTTTCCAGGATAAAAGGAAGCCTATGTCCAGGTCCTCAGCTATACCTATGCAAAAAATCACGTCGATCCGTTGCTCTGTTTGCGTCTTTCTATTTAACGTCCTTGGGAATACGTATTTCATAATTTTAAAACGGAAGCCCAAATACCAAGTTTCATGACTTTAACTTGAAAAACAACGGACTTTCATACAAACTTTCAACCCCTAATTTACTTCCTTCGTTTTTCGAAATTCCACTGTGGGGGTGGAATTTCGAAAAACCCTTTCTTAGTGGATATCTATTTTTCACATAGAACACACCCTCCACATTTCATGTCTCTAGGACCAGCAGATTAGGCTGTGCGTTGATATATATATCAACGCACAGTCAGTCAGTCAGTCAGGAATTTTATAGACTATAGCCATTGCTTGCGATTTCGTCTACATGGATTTATGTTATTTAAATACTAGTTAATGCCCGCAACTTCGTCTGCCTTAAGTAAGATTTGATATTCCCGGGAAACTCTTTGATTTTCCAGCATAAAAATAGCTTATGTCAACCCTCCAGGTCCTCAACTATACCCAAGGAAAAATTCACGTCAATCCATTGTTCTGTTGAGGCGTGATTTAAGGACAAACCAATAAACACATTTACGCTTTATAATATTAGGTAGTATAATTCCGGTAGGAGCCCTTTATTTTTTTGAGGAAACTAATAATCTTATTAACAGAAATAAGTTACTGTCATAATGATCACACACTTATCTTGCATTTTTTTATTTTTTTGATTCCACGACAAGTTCGTGTGTTCAAGTGACTGCGTACTCACCTGATGGTAAGTGACGATGCAGTCTAAGATGGTAGCGGGCTAACCGGTTAGGGGTGTGGCAGTTATATTAAACCCATACCCCTAGTTGGTTTTTACACGGCATCGTACCGGAACGCTAAATCGCTTGGCGGTACGTCTTTGCTGGTAGGGTGGTAGCTCCCACCAGACCAGACCAGGGAAAGTTCAGAAATTATAAATTCCCAAATTGAGCCTGCCGGGGATCGAACCCGGGACCTCCCACGTTAATACAACAGCGCTCAACACTGCGCCAGGGAGGTCGTCAAAACCTCTGCATCTGGGAGACAGCTCCCACGAAAAGATAACAAATGGACAGGCAGAGACGGATGATCACGATTTACGGTTCCGGAAATGTAATAATATCAATTGTTATTTTGATCCTTTTCTCAGATATATCTGAAGGTTTGAGTGCCAACCAGTCTGAAAATCGACTTCTTTATATACTTATATATTTTTGACGTGAAATTTTCCGCATTCTTGTTAATACATACGTCATCTAAGTATTTTAATGGGTAGATATTTATATGGTTTACATATTTTCTCTAATAGTATTTGCTGTACGAATCTGGGGTCACGGTAGTGACCCCGCCAAAGCGAGCCAAAGGAAACGGGGCACTACCTACCTTTTCTCGAAGCGTTTCGTCGGATTTTCGAACCGTCATAGCTTAGGTCCAGATGATGCTAGAAAGCTGAAATTTTCAGGATAAGGTGTTGTTGGCAAACTTACCAAATATACCAAGTATCAATTTTCTAGCATATATAGTTTCCGATTTATTGATACCTGAAATACGTCGATTTCGTGACTGACTCACTGACCGTCATCAACATGAAAAAGGTACTTCCTGAAGTGCTAGAAGGCTGAAATTTGGTATGTAGGCTAGAATTTGCATATAAACAACAGGAAAATTAAGAAATCTGAAACTTTTCCCCTCCAACCCCTCCTATAGGGGGTGCAAATCTGACAGCATTGCCTCGTATTTTAGAACAGTCATAACTTCGGTACGGATGATGGTAGAAAGCTTTAATTTTCAGAATAACATGTCGTTGGCACATTTATTAAACATACTAAGTTTCAATTATCTAGCATTTATGGTTTCAGATTTATTGATACCTGAAATACGTACTTTTGGGGGTTTTTTACTTTTACTAAATCACATGAAACACGAAACCTTTAGGGTACTTCCTAAAGTCCTAGAAAGCTGAAATTTGGTATGTAGACTAGGAATTGCACATAAGCAATGGAATAATTAAGAAATCTGAAACTTTCTTTTTCCAACCCCTCTTATTGGGGGTGCATATTTGACAGCGTTTCCACGTATTTGCTAACCGTCATAGCTTCAGTCCGGATGATGCTGGAAAGCTGAAATTATCAGGATAAGATGCTGTTGGCCGACTTATTAAACATACCAAGTATCAATTGTCTAGCATTTATAGTTTCAGATTTATCGATAACTGAAATACATCGGTTTCGTAATTTAGCCTTATAAATCGCTGATGAAAATCAAAACCTCTAGGGTAGGTACTTCCCAAAGCCCTAGAAAGCTGAAATTTGGTATGTGGGCTAGGAATTGCATATGATTAATGGGACCGTACATAAATAATATAAATAAACAATTCATGACTCAGGTAAAAATGTTCTGAATACAAACATTATGCCCCTAGCAGAATTCGAACCCGCGACCTCACCCTCAACAGTCATGGTCTGTAACCACTCGGCAGTCGGCGAAATTTGGTATATAGGCTAGGATTTGTATATTAACAACGGAAAAATTAAGAAATCGGAAACTTTTCCCTTCCAACCTATAGGGGTTGCATAATAGCTGTACAGTCTGTACTTAAAGAAATATGTGCAAAATGCAGTATACATAATACCGTATATTTAAATATAAATTTAAATAAATAAGAAAATCATGACTCGGACACAAAAATGTTCATACAAATATTATGCCACAAGTAGCTTGATTTGAAACCGCTACCTCTGCCGCAGCAGTCAAGTTTAACCACTCGGCCAGGTCGTCAATAACCACGTAATCTTGTCATGTTTGTTCTTCTCATTATTTTCATCATGAATTGTTATTACAAAAACCGGTCAAGTGCTAGTAAGACTCGCGCGCAAAAGGTTCCGTACCACCACACAATATAAATTATTTTAGTGAATAACAAGAAAGATGTCATAACAACACGCAATCAGCTGTGAATTACATAACTGGCTTATTTAAGGTGCTAATCAGGTAGCGCCTGAAACAATTGAATACGGAATTGTATACGGAATTCAATTCCGTATTCAATTGTTGATATACTTATATTTCTATATCAGCTAAAGTTGATAATACCCTATGAATACGGAACCCTAATTATCGGTTTTCAGATTTTACATGATTCTAGGCCAAAGGGATTCTACCACATAGGCTCACGGTTCGCCTTCGCCAGAACCGTTTACTCGTTTGCTAAATAAACTAATGATACAAAAAAGAGGTCTATTTCATTTATGTAATTTCGATAATCTGGGATCATTGACGACCTCCGTGGCGCAGTGTTGAGCGCTGTTGTCTTAACGTGCGGAGGTCCCGGGTTCGATCCCCGGCAGGGTCAATTTGGGAATTTATAATTACTGAATTTTCCCTGGTCTGGCCTGGTGGGAGGCATCGGCCGTGGCTAGTTACCACGCTACCGGCAAAGACGTGCCGCCAAGCGATTTAGCGTTCCGGTACGATGTCGTGTAGAAACCAACTAGGGAACTAGGTTTAATATATCTGCTATACCCCTAACAGGTTAGCCCGCTACCATCTTAGACTGCATCGCTCGCATCAGGCGAGATCGCAGTCAAGGGCTAGCTTGTAGAGAATAAAAAAAAAACATTTTGATTGATTATTACCAATATTGTTTAGATGGCAAAGAGGTGGCATTGGAACAAAAGTAACTATTCTGGCTGTTTAGTGACATCCAGCGTTCGATAGCTATTTTACAATGAAAATGACGCTTCGACCAAAATGAAGATGCTTAATATAAATACCTACATAATCTTTATTATGCCTTAGGGCGATTTTTACGCTGCTCTTAGTTTCCCTAATCTTTGGGTAGAACTTTTTAAATACGATGAGCTTACACAAAACATGCGACAGCTCAATGATTCAACATTCGTAGAAATGCTCCTACGAATAAGAGTAGGGATAACCACGCAACAAGACAGAAGTACATTATCAGAACGTTTAATTCCTCTGCGATCTCATTCCAACGACGGAAGATTACTTGAAATAGCTGAATGTCTCAACCAACTTCCTGGAGATACAGTTTGTCTGTTACCGACGAGAATTATGGCTCAGCAACTAAATAACGCCATGTTGCAATCTATCGAACATCCCGAAATAATACTTGAAGCAACAGACAGTGTTGACTGCCCCAAACATCTGGCGAAAAGAGCGCGCGAATGCATTAAAAAGTACGAAGATGATGCATCTATGACGGCAGGGCTAGAAAAGACAATTAAAATTAAAAAAGGAGTTAAAGTAATGTTGAAACGTAATATTGATGTTACATTAGGGCTAGTCAATGGTGCCATAGGAAATGTTGAAAAAGTAGGGTGGGACCCGAGCAATAAAAAAAAACCAAGCAAACTTATCATCATTTTCAATAGTGGTAAACATGACCTATCACCAGTAAAATCAAAATTCGAAATTATTAATAGAGCTTTCGTCAATCGCGAGCAATTCCCAATCTGTGTCGCGTATGCCATTACCATCCATAAAAGCCAAGGGCTGAGTTTAAATAGTGCTCTTATTGATATTGGGTCGTCGACGTTCTCTTGTGGACAGGCTTATGTGGCACTTTCAAGGGTGACTAGTTTGAAAGGGGTTCATCTGATCAACATTGATTTTAGCAGCATCAAAGCACAACAGTCAGCTATCGTAGAATATAATCGGCTAAAAACTAAGTACCGCCCTGATTTACCGCTAATTACATGCAGCAAATCAACAAAGAAAAGAGGCAAGGATAGGGAGTGGGCCATGAAAAAAGGAGTAGCTGAAGTACAAGAAATTGAAATAAAAAAATCTCGGGCGCCTGCCAAAAAGAAATGAAATCCCACCAAAACCATTTCATGGATAGGCTGCCAAAACTCGCATACAAGTCCAAATCATAATGCTTTCACTGTTAAAAAGTTATGAGATCTCTAGTAGAGCCAAGCCCCTAGTTGAGCTCCGATTTGTGCTGCGCATCATCATAGCCCATGGGGCCAGTTCCAAGTCCAAAGTGTACAGGTTTAAGTACTTTTGGCTGTACCACATTTACTACATAGAAGTCCTGACTCTATAAACTCTATATCTTGATAAAAAGATGTGGCTTGGCCGTTTCGTGATTCTCGCACAAACTATACCTATTCCACGAACATTTAATGATTGATTGGATCACGAAACAGCCAAGCCACATCTTTTTATCAAGATATAGAGTTTATAGAGTCAGGACTTCTATGTAGTAAATGTGGTACAGCCAAAAGTACTTAAACCTGTACACTTTGGACTTGGAACTGGCCCCATGGGCTATGATGATGCGCAGCACAAATCGGAGCTCAACTAGGGGCTTGGCTCTACTAGAGATCTCATAACTTTTTAACAGTGAAAGCATTATGATTTGGACTTGTATGCGAGTTTTGGCAGCCTATCCATGAAATGGTTTTGGTGGGTTATTTTTACATGATTGAGGTCAAACATCGGGTTATTCGGCAGGTACCTACCCATATCTCCAAATATACTGAACTCCAGTTAGTGGTCAAAACGCGTAATTAGAATAAAGTGCCTGAAAAAATATGTTCATTTCATCGTACATTTTTGTTAAACTACGAGAATAACTTTAGTAATACTAAAGTAATTTTTTTAAATTCGATTTTACGATTGGCTTATTGATCAATTTAATTTATTAAAAAATTAAAATATATTCGGTAAATAGGCTGTAATTTACAGATTTTGTAACGATTACCACTACAACATAACTATAAAATGTATGAGTTTGTTTGTACCTCATTCATAGTTTGAAATACTTACCACTTACTCTACACCAAGACTAGTTTTAGTGATTACTTCGTTAGAAGCATAATTAATTATGCATGGCCAGACCTTGTTACTACTCTTTTTATAGGTTCTTCTGTATTTTTTGACAACTATTTTATTGTGTACAAAATTCTTAATAACTTTAAAATCAATATTATTAACTTGTACTTATATAAAATGAAAATACAAATAATACGAACCACAGTGCAAACTTTTTATTACAAAAAATAGCATTTACTACACAAACTTAATAGAAGTCACAAAATAGTACTTTAGTTTGTTTTCTAGAACAGTTTCAAAGCTATGCATCTATTTATCCTCATTTATACGTACTCTATCTTAACGCTCTTAAATAATAAGTTAAGGCACATCCACATCAATATAAAATTAAGTTTGGCGTTTTAACGTTAAATATAGAGTAGTTAAGTTCTATTTTTAAAATGAAACTTTTTTGCTGGTTATTAAATGTTCATGCACAATTTTTGTGTTTCGTGTGGATGCGCTTTAATCGTTAACCTAAACCTTAATATTACCGCGCATATTTCTTCATAAACTTGAGCAAATACTTTAGTTTGGGCATTTCGATATTGTGAATGCATCTGTTGAAGTCCCCTATGACTTTCACTGAATGGGTCATCATCCTTGAGATGATGTCTTTGAGGCAGACACTTAGGTCTGACACTTCTTTGAAGCCGTGTATTGCAATTTCCGCCATCACGACGGGGAAAGGCGAGGTTTCATATAGAAACTGAAATAAAAGAGATCACTGTATAAGATTATCCAGTCTTCAACTTAGCTATCATATAATTGCCTGAGATCAGCTTGCGCGCTTACACGCAAGTCACATTTTGCGCTTCAAAACCGTACGCGCGTACATGTGCGCTTTTTCCGGCGTGTTCGCTCGAACCCCTGGGTCAGTCAATATACGAGCTTATAAGCGCATCAACGCTCTGTTACGAGGGCAGGGTCAACAGTCTTTTTAAAAAAAACCACAAGTACTTATCACTGAATTTGATAATTTAAATTTCAAAAAAGGAAATAGAAGACTCTCGGATCTTATGTCCGCGCTCCAGCAACAGTTAGCTGGGTTTAAAAAACGGAGTTCTGGCGGATGACTGACTGACTGGCCGCATGCTCAACCGCTCGTTTTGAAGTACAATAGTACTGATGCAGCGAGTCAGTGCATATTAAAATATTAATTTATAACAGCTCGTAAGAGTTAAGGGCGCGCCTGTAAGGGCCTATACGCGCTCCCAAAAGCGAGCTCCGAAAAAACGCTAATTCTGAAACTGCCCTAAGCTACGTACCACTGTCCTTTCGAGGTCTTGACTCTCATGAGAGCAGTTGCCACCAACTTGCTGCTGCTTCTGACACTCGAACAGTTTTGACGCTGAATATTTCTTGAGATTCTCTAGTGTTTCAAAGTGTACTTGTAACTTTTCTGCAATGTTGGGAAATGAATTTCATTACTTTGTACCCGTTTAAAGTAGAAACTTCCTGAAGGAGTTATGGCAAATACGATAACACAAATAATAAATAATATTTAAGTTTATCTATGAAAAAATCCTTTAAATACGCTAGGCTGGAGGTAGCAAGTTCCAACTTGCTTTTAATTTATTGAACTGTCATACTAGGTGCCATGCTAATTTTTACAGCTTCGCATTCATAAAATTAAAGTATGATTACCGCCAAATGAACAAACACACAGTATGTGTGTACACATATTATGCTAACCTTTCATCAACTACTATAAACTCGACCTCATAACATTCAAGACATTGAAAATTATGTTTCTTGTTCAAACTAACTAATTTATGGCTATATGTGGCCATTATTATTATACAAACAAAGGTTTGTTTTCAACACATCCTCCGGGGTCCCCAGCGTGAGCACGTACGACGGTAAACAAGGAAGACAGCGCCAAAATAAAACGAAGTCACATGTAGCATGGAGGTACATAACATTCACAATATGTCGGTCGACCGGGGATTGGGTAGACAGTCATATCCGTAAACTGGAGACTAGTCCCAAAACAAACGCTGTTATAGTTGGACGAATAAAATCTTTTATAATATATGAAATAAAGTTTTTTTTTTTGTTAATTGAAGCATTCCAAACCACGCCCTTAAGGAGTAAAAAAACACGAATGTTCCCGAAACATGTTTGTGATTTTTAAAAATCAATAATATTACTCATTAAAATTGAAAACCTCCTCCTTTTTGAAAGTCAGGGTAAAATACTTTAATAATGAAACTAAGAGAACCGTTGGTTCGATATTTTAACTTAAACTGTAAAAAAAAAAAACGTTTTAGCCAAGTAAACACCACTTGGATAACATGGTGAGGAAACTTACATGCCAGAAAGCTATACTAAATCTATATTATCTATACTGCCTCTCAAAATTGTGTGAAGTCTTCCAATCTGCACTTCAGCGTGTGTACTCGTATAAACTAAACATTTTCATTCAGAGGGGAAACCCGTAGCGGGCCGGCGACAGATTGAAGATATTTGATGATGATAATAATGATATTAGATTGCATCGCAATGAACTAACCTGGTAACCGCTGCACCCTTTGGTAGCCCAAAGCGAGACATAATGTAACATTTTCGTCCGCCAGCTGCAAGTTCTCGCCCAGTAATTTCACTATGCTCTCCTTGCAGTAAGTGCCGTTGCGGGGTTTGCGATCGTGAATTATTACCTGAAACGTTGAGTAAATCAAGGAAAGCGTTTGCTACAAACTCTTTAATATACTCTACCGAATTTTCATTGCAGGGTATGGTGCCTAATTTTACATGGTCAAATTTTCATTTTCGGTGATATTTATGAAGCTTTGATTTGTTTGAGTATTCACTCTTGTGTTCTCTAACTGTATACATCCCGGACCTTCCCTCGTATTGTATTTTATTAACTGATATTAGCCAGGCGGAAGAGAAGTTGGTAGGGGATTGACATTCTAATTAAAATCTAAAAAGTTTCGGGTTATTGGGGGTTCGATTCGGGTGGGTTTAATTTATAACTTTAGATTTAGTTCTTTAAATAGACTGTTACAAATTTTTATCTCTCTTCTATAAATTATATTTTATTTCCTCTATTTTTCATAAAATTTTACGTTGAAACTGTTCATTTATATGTTGGTAGTGGTCTTGCAATGCTTTAAACTGCATTTGTTACAGCGTAAGAGTGCTTACAGTGTCCCAGTAGTATTTCCGTAGTAGGCGACGAGTTGCTCATGTATTCCACTCCTCAGACGGCCAAGAGTGCTTCGTACAATGTTATACGCTCTTATTTCCCTCCTTTTCTACATTTCTCTCAGAAATGGACCTCATTGTTCACATTTTCTATATGACAAGTTCGTGTAACGAATCTAATGTTCACTGATTGTGTTTTGTAAGAGGATTTTTCATAAGTCCTTCTAACGAACCTCTTAATTATTGAATTTAAATAAAAGTATTATTTTCTTGACTTCTTTTAATATGGAGTTTCATTTTCTTTGATAATGAAAATAGGATTTTCAATTAACCCAGACTTTCTCTTATTATTTTGTGACACTTTATTACATTGTTTGTCAAAATTTCTAAGCAATTTCGTGGTTACTCACTCATATTATGTGGACTCTTATTTATTTAGTTATAACTGTCTGTCTCAACATTCATGTGTTGATTTTTCTTTTGTTACGATAAATTATTGTTCAGTGTACCTATTCGATTTAGTATTGTTAATTTTTATAACGCAGAAATGATTCATTCAATGACAGATAAATGATTAAAGGAAGATATGAACGTGGCAACGAAAGTTATATTGGGCTAAATATTGTATGTCTATGAGATATTGGCTATAATTTTGACCATACCTGAAAATATAGCGATATCTGTTCAAGATACACCGTCATGTAGTTGATAGCTTTGTCCGCTTCATTCTTCATTAGGAGTTTGATCTGTGACACTAGAGTGTCCATGTCCTCGCGAGACTTTTGTGTCCGGACCTGGATGTCCGCGATGAGGGTGCGGTAACCATTTATAAGGTTGTCTTGGAAATCTGTAGCCTGTAAAGAAACAGGTGGAATTAATGATGGTTACCTATCCGAAAGTTTAGATCATTACATTTTATTGAGATACATGTTAAAATTTGTTTGCGATCTTATTGAGATTCAATTAAGAAGGAAGCGGGCTGCTCTGGCAGTTTTTGTTAAACTCATGCGCCCAAACCACGTACCAGAATCATAATTTTCAAATCAAATTGGCCTGGCCTTTTAAATAAATTATATAATTATAAATTGGCCTTCTTGGGAATCGAACCCAGGACCTCCTGCTTTCAGCACATTCGTGCAGGACATACTTTCTGCACGAATGGAATGTTTAGTGATATAGCTTGTACATTGTAAGATCAAATAAAAGAGCAACATCATTGTAAGGTTTTTCTTATCGCCGCACTCCTACTACAATATTGACTGCAGGTTGTTTGATGAAACTGAACACACGACTAGCTGCTCAATAGCTAAAAAGCCAAATAACGTGCGAGTATGTGTAAATAAAAATCCGAGTCAGATCCAAAATAAACCAATAAATATTCGCAACTGACCGTGCCGGGCAAAATCAATGACCTGCAATTTTATTTAGTTTTAATTCGACGAGCTTAAATTTTCACCAGTTCAGATATTTTTATAGCAGCGGAATGTCAGCACTATATTATGTGTAGTAAAATAAAAAGGATGTACAAACCTGCAAAGTGAAAGCAATCAATAACGACCCAAGAACAATAAAGGTGTTGCGATACATTTCCGAACTGATATCACTTCACAAACATGTCAACTTTTAATAAGCATTGTTATTTAATTCAACAATCATAAAAAAAGTTAAATAAATAAACTAATAAAAAATAAATGAACACTTTTTTATTATTCTAAGTAGCTAAATATAAATTTTAAATTAGCTGATTAATCACTTTATTTGGTGGTATCCATTGATTTTAGTACCTATGTGGTATCGTATGGCCGTTCACCTAATGACTGCTTGTTTCTTTGTTCCGCTCTTGTTTTGCTTTGCGTCTCCGATTGGGTACTGTTTGTTATGATAAGGGCTTTAGCGTACTGGTATTTTATAGACAACGATATTCATTTTATTTCACGAATTAATTTGGGTTTCTGGTTACCATTTATTGAGATTTGCTTTTAATCCCTAACCAAATTTTAAACGTACTTTTGATCATTTGTGTAAAGCCTATAAAACTTCAATGTAGAGCAATGACGCCCACTTGCATTGAAATATGTGATTTATGGAAATTTTCTATACCTGTCCTGTTCATGACAACCTGGGAATATACTTATCAAAAAGTGACAGCAACACAAAATTTAACTAAACCAGGTAGTGTTACGCCAGTGGCCGAAATCACTTAAAAAAATTCCTTGACTTTAATTCAAACTTAAAATGTAACAAGTATTTTACTAATATGTATGGAAATGCCATACGTAGTTATTTTCCAAAAACTTCCTATTCGGTTTAGCTCAACTACAGGTTTTAGTTTTTTTAAACTTGAAAACGTATGTACCAAATGTTCCAGGTCCCACTATTAAAAATTGTCCCAGGTCCTACTGTCGTTAAAAAACCAGGAAAATATGTCTGAGGCCTTATAATTAAAACTCTATGACTACTGTTGTTTACATTGCTGTGAATTGTTTTCATACAATTCATTCGTTTCGAATTCCCATTGACTAATGTTTTCATTCAACTTGTATCACCTGTTTTTGATTCAGTGTTTGCAATCAGGTGTGTATAAACCAAATTATATTATATGGCACAACTTTAGGTATACTAAATATATAGCTTTATCAAATATATAAATATTATAAATGCGAAAGTTTGGATGGATGGATGTATGGATGTATGTTTGTTACTCATTCACGCTCCAACGGATGAACGGATCTGGATGAAATTTGGCACAGAGATAGATTATAGTCTGGAATAGCACATAGGCTACTTTTTATCCCGGAAAATTAAAGAGTTCCCGCGGGAACCGAAAAACCTCAATCCACGCGGACGAAGTCGCGGGCATCAGCTAGTAATTTGATAAATTATAAACTGTAATATGTTAGGCACCAATAATAATATATACTACCGCAGTAATATTATGTCCACATAATTAACTTAATCCCGATTTCATCCCCGATGCCTGATTTTCAGGGAACTTAAGTCCGTTAGTTGGCAGTTACTTTATGTAAAAACTGTCACCTATCGGAGGTGTTCCCTAAAATAAAGGCATCATTGGTGAAATCGGCCTTTACTAAGTTTTAGCATCGCTGTATAATAAATCGTTTTAGTCGGTATATTGTCTAATACGTTTATCGCACGAACGGTTTCAGTACAAACAACGCCATCTGTAAGTTACCCACTGAATTATCAGGCTTCAGGAGGCTTTCAGGGAGGAGACCCGCGCTCTATTTAGGAGGTTGCTCGTTTTCGCTGAAATTGATTCAATCCACCAAATATAGATGGCTGGGCAAGACCTTTTCACAGAAGTGTATCGGGTTTATAAGCACAGAATAAGGAATCGAATGTAATTGGGTCTTATGTTCTCTATGTGAAATTCAAATAGAAAGAGACTGATATGTATATAGGTTAAACTTGTACTATCTAACAATACAATAAAATTATAAAATCCAATAATATTTCTTGAAGAGGTACTGTAACTATTTACGCCCGCTTTTACTTGTCGAAATTATTTTAAATGTCGAAACTCGAAACACTCTTGCATTCGAACTAGCAATGGAAATGAAATTCCTAAATGAATTACCTAATTGAATCGAAACAAACATGAGTATGTACTTGTGCACACAGCTAACGAGCTGATATTCTTCATATCGCTGACCTAGACTGTAGGAGCAGTGTATCAGCGTGTATTGGGCAACTCTTGGCTACTAATTATTGAACGATAGAAGCGCGCTTCGGATGCTTTTGTTGAAAGGTAGGCATACTTACCATGTATGGGCACAGCAAATGTTCCATATGAATGCATCGAATCAAGTTCACCTGTTTGGTTTCAATTTCGACTGATACGAGTAGGTGTGCGGTCTCATATTGCCTTGAACGCAGAACAGTGCCGTTTCGCGAAATTGACTTTAAAATTGTTTCAGATAGATAAATACAAATAGCAGAGAGACAATATTTTGCTGAAGCTTGCTTCCATTTACTCTGTCTGCTAATACAAATTTACTTATTTACTATTTTTATGAGTAACAATAGTAAGCATAAAAATTTTAGTTTTTCGAAGTTATTGTTTTTAACCGACTTCCAAAAAAGAAGAGGTTCTCAATTGAGGTTCTTAATAAAGTAGGGGTCAAGAGTACCTTTATGGTAGGGGCGCTGTTGAACGCTTACTGTGTGACTATCCTCTTTTTCAAAAAAAAGACTGCGTTTTATTCTTCGTGCAGTATGTTGCATAGCCAGGACATTTTTCAGCATTCTACTATAAATGTCGGACTTTTCCCACCATGATAAAATATTCGAGTGTCTACCATGCTTGAGGTATGTGCCTGCTATAATATGAAATTTCTCTGCCCAGTACCAATGGGTTTTATAACTATGAAATAAATTAACCAAATTGGAGCAAAAATCGCGTCCATCAGGAGAAATGGAGTATCCGTGCATGATAATATGTATCCGTGTAGCTAAGTACTTACTTGGTTTATTTTATCAAGAGAAATGCGCAACATACATATTAATGAAGAGGGAAAGTTACGAATTTTGAAACACCCATGATTTTAGCTGTTTTTACAAGGGGCTTCGAGTGGATGAGCGATGAGAACTTAGCGGAATAAATTATTCTTTATAATTACTAATAAAGTATATTAATTAGGCAAGCAGGGTTCTTAACAAAAATAAAATGTTCATGTTTTGCGGAAAACAAAAGGGAGTTCCCATAGCTGATAATGCTAAAAAAATAATTTTATCAAAAGTGGCAGTGTACAGTAGAAATAAAACAAGAAAAATAAAAAAATTTTGAAGGTTGGAGATAAAAGGTGCATGGTGGAATGCTGAGTTTTGATTATAGTTAGTTAGCTGACCTAAAAATGAATGGCTATTTTCATTTAATTTGATATTTTTAATTAGAGTGCTCCAAAATAGAAGAGTGAGAATCTGAGCAAAATATGGTATATTTTGCTAAGATTTAGACCAGATGCAGATGCCACCATGTCGTCCAAAATTAGTCCATATCCCGAATCGCTCAGCGTCCATAGAGTTACGCAACCAGAATTCGCCGACCGACTTTCCTCTTCAGTAACTTTTCTTTTAGAACGAGTTGTAACAATCTTGAATTTCGAGAAACTTTTCCCTTTCATGTTTTGTCGTTCCTCTTGCACTTAATACGAAAATTGTTCGTCAGTTCTGGAAATTCCAATTTGGTTCGTGGCCGTTTAACTTTGATGATTGTGCAAGTAGGTTTCGGAGATAGTGATTGATGAATTCAGGACATTTACATCTTTCTAAGCCATCGAATAATGATCAATGCGATAGCGCTTTGTAGCGTATTTTTATCTATGAGGCGTTGCGAGCCGCGATAGATATGTTGTGTTCTGATTGTGCTTGAACTGTTTTTAAATTAATTAATTAGTTCAGCGGTCGGTTAAAACGGAAATTGAACAAACACTTTATAATTGGCCTCAATAGGTCGGAGCGGAATTCAATCGACGATCCGAATGCTCAAACCCAACTTTTTGCAATAATGTTAATGCATACTCATAATCGCGCATAATTTGAGAGGAAAAGTGATCATTTAAATGCCTGATATGTTTTTATCATTAAATAATATCTAAAACAACTTTTACCTCTGAATGGTATTCTTGCAGATTGTTTCTTAAATAATCTTAATCTGTCATATAAATAGTAGTTGAAAAGTTCGTACGTAAGACGCGTTTCTAATTTTAATACAGCCCTCTTTATGCCTGAGCGTTAATCCCGACTATTGAAATAAATACCTTTCTTTATATAAGTTACATTTATCAGGAAGAATGCAGTCATGTATGTCATGTGGTGTATGCAGGTATGATTGCAATCAAGCTTAGCTAATAATAAATTAAACAAGCAGACAAAACAGATATTGTGGTACAACGATATGTTTTACCACAATATCCGCTCGCTAAATACTATTGTGAGGTAATCCTCATTTGTCATATTATTCTGTTTTAATTATTTTATTAATTCGAATTGATTGTGGCACGTGTGCTAAACGACAATTTATTATTTTAATTTTAGCTTAATCCATATGAAATGGCAGGATTTTCGCTCGATGTTTTCGCATATTGTACAACACGACGCCTCCCGTGAGTTATTGTTTTATGCATGAACGATTTGTATTCGTTGCATGTAAATTTCAATAGTTTCATTAATAACTTTATTACTATCTGGATGATGCTTTTGCGATTAATTAACTGTTCACAAAGATTTACATTGCCAGGGTCGCATTACGTACTTAGAAGTTTCGTGAGAGTTTCAATCTATTAAGATGGGCTTCTGTTAGATTTACGATTTTCCAGGTCCCTAACTCCTAGTAACTAGAATTATTTATTACTTTCGTTAATACTTTTTTTTCTCTCTTTTCTGATATCGATGTCATGGTATCCAATTTATATAGGTACCCCTAATATTTGTTACTTTTTAACTCATTGACGGGTCTAAAATAGCACCTTGCATAAGCACCAGAAGAATACAGAAGATAGAAGAATTTTTAAACTTAATAGGATAACTAATTTATAACCAATTTGGACACTGGTATTTGTTGAGTTGTACATTTAACAATGTGTCCTATTTGTGTATTTATTTTCAAGTATTTTTTGATGTAACAATTTTTAGTTGTCGAAATAAATAAATATACATAAAACTAATGTAAATAATATAATAATAATTGTGAATGCGGGAGGTTAGTGTTGCTTTGTAATACTGCGGCAATCAAATTGCTTTGGCAATCCTGTGGTTTGGTCAAACAGAATAAATAAACTTGGATTTAGTAGCTTTGTTGTTATATTTGGTGCTACTAATATAGTACTTATATAGTAGCACTAAATATAATAACATAATATTACTGTCATATGCTCGTATTACGAATTTAATATACAGCTTATAAAAACTTATTTCTAGCTTAATCTTATTACTGTAAAAATCATGCTCGCGTAGAATGGTAGTAAGAATACTAACAGCATTTCGGCGCTAAACAGCCAGACAGATCCTTTGTATAAAAAATGAGCCAGCCTTTCTCTCCCCAGACGAGCATTGATTGCTTGCAATATATTTATTCATTAAATCCGTGAAAAGTCATTATTATTAATCAAATAAATATTATAAATGCGAAAGTTTGGACGGATGTATGGATGTATGGATGTATGGATGTATGGATGTATGGATGTTTGTTACTCAATCACGCTCCAACGGCTGAACGGATCTGGATGAAATTTGGCACAGAGATAAATTATGGTCTGGAATAGCACATAGGCTACTTTTTATCCCGGAAAATTAAAGAGTTCCCGCGGGAACCGAAAAACCTCAATCGACGCGGACGAAGTCGCGGGCATCAGCTAGTATTATACTAATTTATTAACATAAGACAGACTATAAAAGAAATGCCATCTAAATGCTTTGTTGACTATATCAATCGAGGTGATATAGATCCCAAAAGATAACCAAGGCTCTTTTTTTTCAAAAACAAAATCTAAGTCATATAATCGGTTATAGTTGGTTAAAATAAAATATTTAAGAATTTAAATATTAAGCAAGGTCGTTATTTTCACCCCAAGCTTGCGCGGAATCACAATATGTTATCGTTAACGGGGCCCGTACCCATTAGCACCTTTAAAAGTTTTACGTACTGGTTACGGCGAAGCTATGTATTTAACACACTTTTCGTGTTAAAGTTGTAGAATAATATGCTTATTTATGTGATAATTAATGGACCCCCATTAATTATCACATAAATAAGCATATTACTACCATCGCCTAAAACAGTGTTAAGTATTTCATAATGATACTTTTATGACACGTAAGTACCTTATGTTGACGTCCCTAAAATAAGGATTTTATAATTATTCTAAAACACGAACTTTAACCATATAAAAACACTACAGCTTTAAGCGATGGAAGTATGCCCCCTGAGCATAGCCCAGTACGGCTAGCATGCGCACTACGAGTAAAATTATGTATACCCGTTATCTCTCTCTGTCTACCGAAGCTAACGTGGTTACTTGTCTCGTTACGTCAAAAGTAGAGATAAACGTAATATTTCTTATCTGTGATATTTTTCTCTACGAATCTTTACATGTCGACTATTTTTTTCTTGTAATATTATAGCGCATTTTGTTCATGTTAGGGTAAATGAAAAATTAGCCGGCAACGACAACATCCCTCTTTCTCGTCGCGAGATAATCTCGTTGTGCGCATGCTAAGCACACTGATGTTGGTAGGGATGTTTGTCCTCCTTTTAGATCTCATCCGCGACCTCTACTTAAATTCGTACAAAACCCCTAAAAAGATACCAAAAGATGGTAAGTCTTTCTTTACCTTGTATTTTTGAATGTCCGTTGTAGGTGCTATGTTCCCTCTCATAGGAAAAACCACTGAATAGGTTATTCAGTGGAAAGATCCAACCTAACGGATTTAATAAAGTTAAGTACCTACTTATGTAATACTAGAGGATGCTCGCGACTTCGTTCGCGTGGCATAAGTTTTTTTAATTCCCACAGGCATTCCTGAATTTTCCGGGATAAAAAGAAGCCTATGTCACTCTCCAAGTCCTCAACTAAGTATACCCATGCAAAAAATCACGTTGATCCGTTGCTCTATTTCGGCGTGATTAAAGGATAAACTCTCTATTTGACGTCCTTGGGGATAGAATTTTCAAAAACTGTGAATCACATATTTTTTCATTTCAGACCGAAATCCCAAACACGAAGTTTCATGGCTACAGCTTGAAAAATGACGGACTTTCCTACAAACTTTCAACCCCTGTTTCAGCCCTATGGGGGTAGAATTTTCAAAAATGGCGATACACGTATTTCTTCATTTTAAACCGATAGCTCAAATACCAAGTTTCATGAATATAACTTGAAAAATGACGGACTTTCATACAAACTTTCAACCCCTATTTTACCCCTTTGGGGGTGGAATTTCGAAAAATCCATTCTTAGTGGATACCTACTCTTCACAAAGAACACACCTTCCAAATTTCATGTCTCTAGGACCAGCGGTTTAGGCTGTGCGTTGATATATAAGTCAGTCAGTCAGGACTTTGAATTTTATATATATAGATTGATAGTTTTATTCTATTAAGGGCTGATTTTTCAATCGTCAGATAAAGTTTATCGGAGGAATAAATTTGACGTTTTGACAGGTTTTGTATTGAAAATCTGCCAAAACGTCAAATTTATTCCTCCGATAAAATTTATCTGACGATTGAAAAATTAGCCCTTAATGTTCATAATATTATTTATGTTTAAAAAACATGCCCCAGCTTTATATTTTTCTTGATACAAGGAGTTTCAGAAAGTGTCAAGTAAACATAATATACAATAGTTCTTAAAAGTTATAGTTTTATAACTCTACTAGATGATGCCCGCAACTTCGTCCGCGTTGATATAGATTTTTTGATTACCGCGGGAACTCTTTAATTTTCCGGGATAAAAAGTATCATCATACCAAATTCAATCAAAGTCGGTTGAACAGATGGACCGTGGAAACGTAGCAGACAGACAGAAGACAGACAGACGGACAGACAGACAGACACATTTTCGCATTTATAATATTAGTATGGATTCACTGGTCATTCCATTTGCGAACCAATTTCAGTTTCACCTTGGGAAGAGCACTAATTTATGAGATAAATTACATTTAGTATGCAGCATTAGTATCGTTTTATCTTGCACGTGCGACTGCGGTGCAAACTGTAATACCAGAAACAGTATACACTAGTACAAGCATTACAGTTGGAATAATATCTCTGTAAGCAATTCGTACAAGGTCTTTCACACAAGTAATTTTGCACATGCAGAGGTAGAATTTCTTGCGCAGGTATATTTTTTAGAATATAATATTAATGCACTTATGTAACTGTGATAAGCTCTAAACATATTAATTCTATTTACGATCTATATGTACTTACCTATGTTTTCTCGTATTAAAAAATCCTGGACGATGTTGTTAATCTAGTACCCACTCGAGACCTACTCGTACTTATAATACCCTCAAAAGTAGGTTGCTTTTATCGTGTTTTTTTAGGTTCTAGGAATTTTATGTACAATAGGGATGATGCCTATATCAAAAATTAATTATTTCTAACTGATTATTAAATAGAGGGTCTTTCAAAAGACCTAAAATTCACATCCTCGGTTAGTTTTAAGTTTGAAATAAAATTTTAATTAATATATAATAAGGAAAAAAAGTGCGTTGAAATTTTATGATGCCACAACAGCTGTGAATTTCATACAACTTCCATACTAGAAGTGCGTTTTTAAGTTTGATAAAGAGTTGCTGATTTGATTGAGTTGTCATAATCCCTATTCTGTTATAACTAAAAAAACATAATTGTATCTATAAAATTATGCATTAAACCTTGACTATTCAATTAATTTTTATAAAGTTGTGTAAAAAATTTAACTGCACCATTTATCCCGGAGAAATAATGAAATTAAATTTTATAGAGGACTTTATCGGTCCCGTAGGTTTCAAACACGATGTTTTAAGTGATTTTTGAAAAGATGTCCGTTTGCCAAATATTTATTCAAATGATTGAAATAGAAAACGCACAGAGGAGTGAATGCAAAGTTACATAATATTGTGTCCAGACTATTATTTCTAGTTCAGCCAGAGCATATGTAATAGTACAGTTGGTTCAGCTTAAAGTTTGAGTACAATAGAATTAGCCTCCTCTGATAACCAGCTTTGAAGTTATCAGCAAGTTAATAAAAAGTAATTTCCCTCTAGGCAATTTAGGGGAGAATCCCATTCGCTTAGATCATAAAGCGCCTCGATTATACTTCCGCCGTAAAGGATAATTTATTGTACCTAACCTTAGAACTTCAAGTATACTAACTGAATCATTGGTCTAGTGTTAACGTTCGACTGCGTATGATGAGGTTCCTATGTTCGATTCCGAGTCGGGCGACAATATTCTTAGTACTGGCCCGGAGTTAGGCAGTTGACGTTGAATCCTCCCGTGTCTCGGAGAGCAAGTAAAGCCGTCAGTCCTATGTTTGATCTATTTCCGTCGTATCAGATCTTCCGTCCCATCGGGCTATGAGGGTAAGGAGAGAGTGCATCTGGGTTTGCGCACACACTTGTGCACTTTAATGTATCTCCCGCGCAGGCTAATCTCTTCGAAGATTGGCCGCTGTGGCCGATAGTCGGTGGAAGGACATTATTAATACTTCAAGTATTTCCGAAAATCTATTTCATTTGACTTGAATATTTACTTCAAAGTAAAGGGTCTTGGCATTATATAAATTAATTGTCGCTCATATTGCTTGCGTAAAGCCTGAATACTCTAAGTAAGCGGTTGTTTATGTACAAAGGACCTTTACTTGCTCTTTACCCTTTGACGAACGCTAGAGGCATCCTTCAGTGGGATTAATTGAACAAAACATTTTGATTGCCTCAAACCAATTGCCAATTATCACTCAGGGCAAAAATACATTACGAACTAATTTCTAATCTCATTTAGCCTGTACTGTTCCACCGTCCACGACTGGGCAAAGGCCTCCATCTGATTTCTCCCCATGTCCCTAATTCGTGCCTCTGTGGGCCCACTCATCTGTAAAGTTATTTAATTCATCACGCCATCGTTGCCTCGGCCTGCACGCGCACAGAAGAGAAGATTTAGCCCACAAGTCACCTGGCATACGGCTCATATTACTGGCTAGACAGAATAAAACGTCCTTGTATTATTCGTTTTTATATGGAGCACGCACACTACACGACTGGAACAAACTGTAATCTTCGACGCGGACGTTTATTTTGAACGTTTTGTCCTGTCCGTTCCGCCTGTGTTTTCGCTCTCAGTGTATTCGTTGTGGACACTTTTAATAATTTTCACGTGCCCTAATTTGTAATAATACTAAACACTGCGGTACCTACGTAGAAATATTTAGCATTCTGATTTCCGATTCGTTTTTGTCCTGCATTTATTTGGGGGGACAAAAACTGATTATAAACTATTGGTTGATATTAATGCTAAATTTAGTATCCTTAAGACTTACTTACTTTACTTACAGGATAAAAAGTATTTTATCCTGGTAAATCATTGTTTCCATGGGATGTAAAAAAGTGGCGGACTTATTCTAAAACAGAAATAATAATTGATCTATAATAATCATTAATTTATAGATTCATAGATAATTCATTCATAATTCTACGGTCAAAATCAAGTTTTATGCTACAATGAATTTGTGAGGTAAATTATGGACAGCTGCTTCATCGAAGCGCTTTTAGCAAACTAATTTTACACTGAATAGCACTTGTGTAGCGTAGCTGTCGACGACAGGCTAGCTATTAACCAGGAGCAAGTTCTATAAGTGAGTGTAAATTCAGCTGTAAGGCTAAAAGGTTTGACAGAGCTAAAATACACAACGGACCGGACAAGGTAAAACGTCTACGCGAAACGTCCGCGCAGAAGGGAACAATGTTTTGTCATGCTAGTGTATGTGGCTAAGTGTATGTATGTAAAAGATAGGCGCAATTTTTTTTGTCGGTATTGTGTTTTCATGTGGAGTATATTGCTATCATTTAACTGTGCAATAAAATTGTATGCTTTTACCTCAGATTCTGTTTAGGTCTTAGTTTACTATAGTATTTGTAAGAGAACCACGGCCGGTCAGAAAGTAAAAAAATTAAGTAATGTACATCGATCGTTTAAATAACATTTCATACATATTATATTAAATCATTAACATTTATAACATTATAATTATTAACATTTCATAAATTAAATGCTACAATCTCAGCCGATTAGTTATTAAGCGATATAACAGTCTCGAGAAATATAATATTTCAATCTGGTAGAGGAATTGTAAAGCTTTTAGCGGTACTTTATTTTAGGGTATTTTGAAAGCTTCATAAAGCTTCTTCGGGTAGTATCGGTGAAGGAAGGATTTAACGGTGAAGGAGAACATCGCGAGGAAACCTGCATGACCCGAGAATTGAAAAACTGCATGTTCTCAAAGATGTGTGTAGTCTGCCACTCGGCCAGCGTGGTGGACTATGGCCAAAAGCTTTCAAAGAGAAGAATCGTGAGCCGGAGGTGGACTGAAGTGGTGGTGGGAAGTACAGTCAATTTTTATTGAATTTTTCAATTTGGGTAGATCACAGTTTTTATTTAGCGGATGTCTTTACATTTTCTTCCTACTACACTATAAGGCTTTTATTCACGTGGAATATTTCAAATCCTCTTGAAATTTCAAAGGTCTGTTGGGATCAATCTACCACCGGTGCGGAATGTCGCTTCTTTTTTGAACACAGAGGATTATTAGAGAATGTTTTCAATTTGGTAGTTGAAGATGTTTGCGTTATTAGTTTGACTCGAACATAGAGAATATAATATCTAATATTATTTTCAATGAAAGTAGACACTAAATTAATTTTATTTCTGCTTCGAAAATAGGGCACATCGTGAAAAATTCTCACCCATTGAAAATAGCTGATATTTTTTTCAAAAGAAGCATTGAATTCGTTTAGCTTTTGTACAAGGGATATTCAAATGGTGTTTCAAATATTTTTCGCTTTGAATATACCTATCAAATAAAGTAACGATATATTAATTAGTTTTCTAATGTGATCTAACACGTACATTTTAACAGTAGTGTGATAATAGTAGTTTATGCAACTGTCATATAATGAAGGGTATTAAAACACGAGTGTGAGTTTATGAAACGAGCGCAGCGAGTTTCATAATAGTAACGAGTGTTTTAATACCCGTGTTATATGCAGTTGCATACACTACTTTATCTTCACTAATGCAATTTATCAAACAACAAGAGTAAAAGCTGACAATAGTTTATCGCGTACGTGTATTGTCACAGTGAACTTGCCGCCATTAAAATCTAACCAATGAGAGCGCAGCTGCGCGCGCAGGGCCAATCAGGAGCGAGCGCGCGCTGTTCGTTTTTTATTTAATTGGCACAAGATCTTACCAAAGAGTTTTGTGTATGTAAGTTTAGTAGTTTCGACGAAGTTTTCACGTATAACCCAACTGTTTTCAAAAGCCAGCCTAATATCAAAATTTTATACAACTTGTATGAGGATTTTGACATAAGGCTCGCCAGGTTAATTGGTCGCGTTTTATTGATGTTATAATGAGATTTTACGATATCGATGTGGATATTATACCATCATGTGAAATTGCTTAAATTGAGTGTTTTGTTATCTGCGCTATAACAGTAGTAATTATAAGTCAAGTACTGGAAACATAAGTAGAATGTTATAACATTAGTGTAGATAAAATATATAGCACAAGTCTAATTCAAAAAAACTTTATCAGTCAATTGTATTTTACTTTCATATTGCTTCATCTTATGAGTATATTGTATAGGTACCTAATAGGTCTCGAGCATGCACTGACATTCAAGTTTTGTCATGAATATATTAAACGAATTATGTAACGAGAATAGTGAAATTTTATTTTATCATGAAATTTCAGCGGACAGACCTCTCCCAAGTGGGAGTTGAAACGAAGTTACATAAGAAATGTTCGCTAAAGAGAAGATACGAACCTTTTTCTGCACACCTTGAGTGGAAATTAATGGCAATTTTATTCAAGAATATAATTTACAAAATGAATAGGTAGAAGTTTCAATACCACCTATAATATTTTATCTACTACTAAATGATTCCCTCGAGTTCGTCCGCAATGGATGTAATTCGTGGATAAATGGTTTTTGATTCCACTTTGGTCATAGCGACAAGGTATTGTGAACTTAATTTCCGTTCTAAGATCAACTTTAACATCTAGATCAAACTCGTTAAATCTACCGACGATTGCTTCCACTCGCAACTTAATAATAATATTATGAAACTTTGCGCAACAAGGTCCCTTTTAACAAGATATAACTGGACAGTTAATAGAACTAACTTACTTGTCGCCGCTCTCCTTCATGTTTTCAAATTAAAGTCCGAGGAACATTTCTATGACTGAAGCGGGAAGCCGCTTAAGTGAACGATTTTAATTCGATCTAATGAGTCATGATCTTTGGCGTGCTATACAATACCTACTCGTAGCAAGTCATAATGAAAAATAAGTATTGAACTACTAGGGTAAGCAAAGATTTTCTTTCTAAAAACTGCACGCCACTGGGCATGATTGGTTCCTTCAAGATGTTAACTACGTTTTTAAAAGCACTTTTTAATTTGAATTTCCTAGCTAACACATCTAGGTTTATAGTACAGCGCTTTATTACTAGTATTATATTATATTTTATACTATTTATACATAATATTATAAATGCGAAAGTGTGTCTGTCTGTCTGTCTGCTACGCTTTCACGGCCCAACTACTCAACCGATTTTGATGAAATATGGTACAGAGATGGATTACATCCCGGGGAAGGACATGGGCTACTTTTTATCCCGGAAAATTGAAGAGTTCCCGCGGTAATCAAAAAACATCAATCCACGCGGACGATGTCGCGGGCATCATCTAGTATTATATAAGTAGTTTTTCACTAGTGATAAAATTTTAGTATTCCGTAATGAATTCAATATTTACATCGTCTCATAATGCATAAGCAATTTTTCATACTCGACAGCGTTCTACAAATCTGCAATTCATTTTGCTTAATTAATTTGCTTCACGGAACGACTACATTTCGAAGGGTGAAATTAAATATCAAAGCTCTAAGAAGCCTAGAGCGTTCTCTCGAATTAATTGTGAGCCTTTATTAGCAATTAGTATATTGAGCAAGTCATATTGTATGGATATATTATTATGCCTGAATAGCACAAGAATATCTGGAGTCTTTTGTGTCTAAAAAAATTGGCAGTCATAGGGAGTCCCTATGACTGCCAAGTTTTCGTTTTCACTTCTATCGGCAGTCCCTATTAGGGAATACGAATACTTGAAATAATAAAAAAAAATTAAACAAATAAAAATATAAACCTTAAAACCTTAGAAGCATTAAAGATTAGTTACGAATGTATTATATTTATATTTAAGACCTTTTGTCTTCGTAACAACGCTAGCATGTCGGTGTTCGCGAGCATGTCGGAGCGAGGTGTTGGTGACGCGAATCCACAAGTTTACCCCCTACCAAAAAGTGCTCAATGCGGCTAAAGAAGTTCTCACTTCAATATTTGTTGACTTAATAGGTACAATAAAGCTGGTTTTCATCTAACTGCAATCGAGCCGTTTCCAACCAACACTGCTATCGTAATCGTTAGCCCTTTTTTGTTTCCCGGCTTCGAGGAGATAAAAGCTTAAACGGACTTCGAGCACTTAACTTCGCGCCGAGTTCGAGGAATTAGCGTTGCTTGTAAAAATATATTCCTTTCAGGCTTAACCAACCCACTAATGAACTTTTGAAAAAGCCTAAAATCTAAACTAATACTAGCAGATGCCCACGACTCCATCCGCTTGGTTAAAGTTTTTTTTGATTCCCGCGGGAACTCCTTAATTTTCCGGGATAAAAAGTAGCCTATGCCACTCTCCAGGTCCTCAACTATAACCATGCCAAAAATCACGTCGATCCGTTGCTCCGTTGCGGCGTCATTGAAGGACAAACCAACAAACCAATAAACCAACAAACCCACAAACAAACACACTTTCGCATTTATAATATTAGTATGATATGATGATAGTATGATATGATAATGAGAGTGAAAGTGTGTCTCTCTCTTAATTAGGTATTTAAGGTAATGTATTTAACTGTTTGTCCATCTGATACGCCACACTCCATCTATTCAACCAATTTTTTTACAAATTTGGTTTCATCCCGGGAAAGGACTCAGGCTACTTATGGGTTTTTTCAGAAACCTAAATCCAAGCGGAGGAAGTCGCCAGCATCATCTAGTACCTATATTTGAAATCTAAAATGCAAAGTGCATATTGTTTTCAATTATTAAAATACCGCGCAGGAGTACCTACCTACGAGAACAAATTACTCTAAAGACTATTAATATGAACATTTTTTACGCATTGTAAGGCATACAATAGTACCCTGGCCTTTAAAAAATTAAACAAAACAAGGCACAAACAACTTTTTTAATTATCAAAGTATATTTAACAGGAGCTACACAAAAAAGACTACGGGCCGCTTGCACAAGGACATTTAAACTGATTTAGTAATTGTAATGTATTGTAATGCTGTCCCTTTTTGGCAAATGCATATTGTAGTTTCCAAAAAGGGACGGCATTAAAATATTTAACTAAATCTATTTAGGAGTCCTTGTGCAAGTGGGCCTAAATATGAAAATAAATTACTACGAAAACACGTCTTAATAAAATGTTTTCACAATTGGCACATAAATCATAATATCATCTCAACCCTATTCCTTGTATTGATGATCCCACACACGTGTCTACACGAATGTACTTATGGCTTAATTTCCTTTCGTTAACTTCTCTTCCTATCAAGCTATGGCCATGAAACTTTACTCTGAATTCGTGAACATATCAAAAGCCAAATCAAAGAGACGAATCAAGCAAATGAATTGATGTTTTGAGCCGATTTGAAATTCAACGTTGCTGATTTATGTAAATAACGTTTAGGCGCTCTTGGCGCTGAGATGTTTCTATGGGCGATGCTACTGAGCCTCAGGGAAAAAAAACTATGGAGAAGACTGGAAAAAATATCCGCACGAAAAGTCGCATACGCGCGGGCGCCCTTTTTGTCAGCCAAAAAATTATTTTGTCTGTTGTGTTTCGTCATCAAAGCTCCAAATCGCCCTTTAACTGAAAAAATGCACGTATGATGGACGCACCATCAAGGTCTAGCCCCACTACAGAGACGCGGCGCGGCACGTAGCGACAAATAGGTATTCTTTGTGTGAGGTTGTAAGTTATGTAGTGGGCCCACGGAAATTCACTGCGCGACGCGGCCCCTTACAAACTCATACAAATAATATTTGCCGCGCCGGTCCGTGCATCTCAAGTGGGGTTAAACCTTTAATACTGTAGCAAATTCACAAGTCTTTTAAAGCATGATCGTCGCCCAAAACCCTAGTTGTAATTTTGTTCATAAAATTTAAACTTACAATGAGTGTAAGTTTTTATCTTAAAAATTCTGATACTTGAGTTACTCTGATCCCACAAAGAAGAGGTAATTTCAGGGCCATTGTGTGTCCATAACGAATATGACTCTACCCACGTTATTTAATTTAAAAATTTACACGGCCTTGACAAACCGTTAACCGTAAATAGTTAATTAACTTAAGCGGCAAAACAAATAATGTTAAAAGCTTTTTTTTATTATCTACTACAAGTTAGTCCTTGACTGCGATCTCACCTGATGGTAAGTGAAGATGCAGTCTAAGATGGTAGCGGGCTGACCTGTTAGGGGCATGGCGGTTATATTAAACCCATACACCTAATCGGTTTCTACAAGGCATCGTACCGGAACGCTAAATCGCTTGGCGGCACGTCTTTGCCAGTAGGGTGGTAACTAGTCACGCTTAAAGAGAGATTGTATTATTGAACTAGGTATTATCAAGATCTTCTCTTAAAAATAATTAAAAAACACTAGTTTCCGTTTAATTCTCTGAAGTACTTAGAAACACTCAGTCATTCAATAGTATTTCATTGAAGTTAAAGGTTTGTGGTCACGAAGCGAGTAAACAGGGTTTTTGTGGAACTCTCTCTTATCTGTAAGTAAGCAAATGTAAGTTGTTTACTTTTCACAAACGACTGTTTAGTGGCTTCTTTATGCGTTTCTAAGAAAATAAATGCTGTTTGTGCTTCTTTATTCAAGCGATTAAACTATTTTAATCAAGTTTTTGTTGTAATTCCATATAAAAACAATCGTAGCATGTACAAAGGTTACGTGATTTACGTTGATGAGAAGACGTATCGTTGGTAAAGATTTATTTTCTAACCACTAGATCTATATTTATTACTACACTAGATACATACACCAGATATAAATTTATTATGACCTCTCTTGAGTGTTCAAATGAGACTGAAATAAAATAATATTGAATATCGTGAATTCCAAGTATTAATTCTTAGATAGAACATAGACTCATATTCACATTTGCAATTATGCAATTAATTAGTGCTATCGTGGAAATACGACCGAATTACTGATAAAATAATATGAGATTACATGTATAAGTCTGCGGTAGATAACAGAAAATACTCGTATGTTCATTAAATTTTACGAGAAGATGCCCGCGACATAAAAAACTTGAATCCACGCAAGTTTTATTTTCGGGATAAAAATGACCTTATTGCGCTTCTTCAGGTTTTACTCTTAGTATTAAATGCTTGCAAAGGTGATCCGCGGCTGTAGCGTGATTGAAGGACAAACCTATAGAAACATACTATCGCAATTATAATATGGGTAGTGATTTGTATTGGTACAAAATATCTATGTACAAGACCGTTACAAGTAAGTGGTTGCACGAGTAGATGAAGTTAAAGTGAGTTTATCGGGCGCTAAGTTAAAAATTTACATAAAACATCACCACTCGAAACAAGTTTCCGCTTCATTAGCATTTACAGTACACAGAAATTTATTTTACAATTTAACCATGAATGCGTTATACTACAGTGTCGATTTTTTAAATATTTTAAAAGAGTAATTGATAGAAAAAAAATTAACAACATGAACAATTGAGTTTTAAGTAGGTATCTGTATTCATAGAGTTTGAACGTAGTTAAAATGAGTTTATCTGATAGTCAACAGCCAACGCCCAAGAAGTAACATTTATATTTTAATCTGTGGTTCAAGGGTATAGTTTCTACGGCGAAATGCCATCGAAATACATATTATGAAGATTAAAAAGCGCATAACGGGATATCTCCATAACAATAATATGATTAACTGAATTTTAACTGGTAAGTGAACGAAATGTGAGCTACATTTTTATGTATAAAAAGCTCTTTCACTTGTAAAGAGATGTAGATTAAGTGTAAATAAAAGTTGTCACCATCCCATCGACTCTCCAGACTCCAGGCTATCTATCTCCTTCCATATACCTGGAAGAGATAAGTCGCGTCTTTACACCGTAACAAGTTGTAAATTTTGAAACGATTTATATAATATCATATATTCTGTTTGTATGTAATAAAGTGGTTTACTTACTTACTTTCTTAAAATTCCTTATCAGGCCATTTTACAAATTTTACTACCTACCTATTCGTTAACTAAACCATAAACGTAAACTGTAGCATAGGAGGTTTTTTTTACCCAATTTCAACAACCTGTTATAAGGTTATTTGGAAAAGGTAGATGAGACAACAATTGATTGAAGCATTGCCAATCAATATCTGTAACTAGATTTAGCATAGCGTTTTGTAAGTAAAACAAAAGTCGTGATATTCGATACTTTAAACGAGCAATTCTTGCATGCTGTTATATAATTGGTTTCTAGGAGACGGCTGTAACGATTTTAGTGAAATAAGTTTTTACATAATGTTTTATTTTTCAACTTTTTCTCTGTAAGTGATGTTTCTGAGTTCTCAGAGGAATTGAAAGATAACTTAATTAAGATGATTACAATTTAATCTTCCATTGTAAGATACCGGCAAAACGGCATCTTACAACGTCAAATTGTGCCGGTCTACTACCTTACCGCAGGTTTGTAGGCACAACACTGTATAAAACTGATTTAACGGCAGATATTCAAAAAAAATTTGTATTACAAAAAAGGGCAGTACGTGCAATATATAATTTAAAACCACGTGAATCCCTTAGAGAGAAATTCAAGGAAATAGGTATTCTTACAGTAGCTTCGCAATATATTTACAGTAATTTAATCTTTGTAAAACAGCACGTTCAGAATTACAAAAGAATATGCGATCTGCACGATAGGCCAACTAGAAACCGCCATAGGCTCGAGACTCCATCGCTCCGCCATAAGAAAGTCCAAAGGTCGTTCGTGGGAATGAGCATTCTATTCTATAACAAAATTCCACAACCTATTTTAAACTTGCCTTTACACAAGTTTAAAAAGTCCATTAAAAGTATGCTTCTGAAAAAAGCTTATTATACTGTTGAAGATTACGTAAATGACAAAGGAGCATGGATTTGAATCGCTCCTGCAATGTTAAGGACAGCGGTTACTTATGTAATTACAAATTAATGAAATTGTAAATTATTATTTTTTCAAAAGAGCAACCGCCGAGTTTCTTGCTGGTTCTTCTCGGTAGGAATGGTATTCCGAACCAGTGGTAGATTCATTCAACTATTCATAAGCACTTGTAAAAAGTCTATTTGAATGAAAACTTTTGAATTTGAATAACACGTAATGTAACTCTTTGATAATGTTTGGGAATATTATGGAAATGGAGGAAAAATAACAAAACAGAAATGAAACGAAGTTTTGTGCTTTTATTAGAACAATATCGAACAAAATATCTATGTGATTTGGAGATACCCAGAATAAATGAATAAAAAATAATATATGGGTATTTCTTCCTGATTTTTCTTGTAAGCAAAAAGTCACTCTAAAAAGCATCTAACGTAAATATTATATTGTTTGTCTAACCTTCAATTTTCCTGATTTCACCTAAGTATTCCGAATTCAGATAAAGGCGTATTTGTTTAGGATCAGAATAAACTTTAATTTGAATAATGGTTCCCTTTCTATAATATCGTCGATTCCATAATATTCATATCATTCATTAGCATCATACTTACTAATATTATAAATGCGAAAGTGTGTTTGTTTGTTGGGTTGTTGGTTTGTCCTTCAATCACGCCACAACGGAGCAACGGATCGACGTGAATTTTGGTATGGGTATAGTTGAGGACCTGGAGAGTGACATAGGCTACTTTTTATCCCGGAAAATTAAGGAGTTCCCGTGGGAATCAAAAAACTTAAACCACGCGGGCGCAGTCGCGGGCATCAGCTATATAGTTAATTAAAATAATGTACGAAAAATCATTGTATGTTACTTATTTATAAGTATCCAGCTTTGATTGAAGCAAAGTTATAAGGCTATTTGTTTTAAAGTCAAAGTCAATAGATCTTTATTCAAAGATACACCATAGTCTATTACCACCATAGACTATTACTAGATTTATTGTAGCGAAAGAGTGTAAGAAAATCGTAGTTTAATCATAGTAATCATAAATACGTATAATAAAGCCCAAAGAAAATTATAATTCGCTTTATCTTACGACGACTCTACCTTTGTATCCTTTTTGATCATGATGTATATTTTAACTATAATAATAAATTGGCTTACGCTTGATAGTTATCGTGATTGTGGTTTAGTATTAAAAGGCGCATGCCTTCAAAATCTTGTTTTGAAAATCTGTAACTTAGTTTAATGTTGAATCTATTCATTCGTGCCCAATGTCGAACGAACTAGGTCGAAATAGGTGGTTTATCTAGTGCTGTATGTTCTTTTTTTCTTATGTCAGTCCTTTAGTCCTTTGCCATGACAACATCGTACTCAATCGACGTGTTGGTTACAAAATCCACAAGGAGCACTTAGACTGCTGGTAGATTCCATCCACGTATTATTTTCCGGGCGCCTTTTGACGATGAGAATTCTAAGCACATAATATTGTGTCTGCATTTTCATTATTCGTAAGGAATGCAATTATTGGTATTCGTAAGAAATATTAGGACTTTTGTACTGTCAGACAAAAGAGGCGTTTCGAATCAATTGAAATTACAATAGTTGTATGCATACATATATATATTATAAGTACCAAAATTAAAATTTAGTAATATTCAATTTGTGAAGGAAATCGCTGTTAGGACATTTTCGTGCCTGAGAGTTCTCCATGACGGTCTCAAATATGTGTGAAGTCAGCCAATAATGCTAGAGGATACCTGTGCTAAAATAGGTACCTAGGTAATGACGACGATCTAATGTCTTAAAGGAAACCTTAATGTAGAGATTCGCAGATCAAATTTGGTGCCTTTACGTTGTTGATTTTTTATTGAATTTTGCAGTCCATAATTTTTTTTTTAGAAATCTAGCAATCCAATTATTATTTGTGTTTGTTAATAACATTACTAAATCTGGGCTTAAACTTAAAGGGCGAATTTCCGTTGGCGCGTGACACTATAATATGACTCTCTTGAAATATCAAAAAACTTTACTGAAGCATAATTTATGTTATAATAATAATAGTAATATTGTATAAACGGAATTCATAATCTATCTTAATATTAATGAACACCTTTTGACAAAATTAATTCAATGACTTCAACAATATTGGTTATGAAAATCTTTTAAAATTTAATTAAATAATTACTGGCCATTTTATTTTGCATGCATAATATTTTGTATAAGCTCGATATCCTATTGAAATAAACATTAATGAATATAGAAATCAGGTAAACCAACACACTAATAAATATAATATATAAATGCATTTTATGTTGAATAGAAAGAAAGTCATTCGTATAAAAAGCTTTTTCAAATTCTTCCAAAAAGATTTTTGGTTGAACGCAACATTGCCTTTCTGTAAAAGCGTTCTTATAATAAACCTTGGATAAAAATAATAATATGTTAAAGTGGATTATTTAAAATCAACAAGCATGAAACTACTAAACTGCATACGAATTCAAAAGAGTAAATTAGTGATCTCGGAGCCGGTCGGCTTTTGGCCGCGCAAACATAAAAGCGTGCATTTTTAATCCCCTGTAATCTAAGCGTACATGAAATAATAATACGTTCATAAGTCCTCGCCGCTACAACGAAAAATAGAAGGAATATGCCATACTTTTTAACCGACTTCCTTCATAACTTCAATCGGAATAAGTTATCGCAGGGTTCTAATCTAAAGGCTTAACAAAACAAGTTTGTAAACATAATTATATGACTTAGGAGTTACGAGGATGAATACTTTTATATCGACTTGTAGTCGTACCGGCGCGGTGATAGAAACCAAGACGTATTGAGATACCCTGAAGGCCCTACGTGAAATAAACAAACTTGAGTTTGAGTTTGACTCGTTGTGAATTCAACTCATACTTGGTTTCTTTAACTACTTAGCTTTATGGTTAAGTGATCTATGTAAGTTCTTAGCGGCATCCGACGTCAGAAGCTGCAGCTACAAATTAGAACCTAGAACTTTTTAAATAGGCCAAGAGCGAGTTGGACTCGCGCACCGAGGGTTGCGTACACTTTAAACCAAATCCTTCTAGAATGTCGTTTAAATTAGACCTCTAAATAATGAAGAATACAAAACAATTAATGATGTTAAAAAAATACTTTACAGTACTACGAGTATGTTACGGTTTACCGCTGATTTATAAAAAAACTGTCCTAGCTAAAGGCTTCCTTTTATTTTCCTGTAAAGTTTACAAAAATATCTGACCCTTATATGTCGGACCGCTAGAATATGCTTTTGACCGGACATACATAGGTAGTCCGTATGCACCATAAGAGTTGCACACCTACTTTTTAGGTACGCAACCCTTAAAACAGCTTTGAGTAAAACAAACATTCACATACGCACACTCACACAATATACACACTAATATACCCGATTTACTCAGTATGTCAGAACGTTCAGCACAGTAATGTTTCGCCCGTGAATTGACCAATGAATTTATTTTAGTGCCCTGTCTTATTGTGGCAGTGATTTACGACCATCTTTCGTATATTTTAGCTTGAATGGACACAGGTTATTTGTCAGTTCGTGTTAGACTTTTCCTTATGACTTAAGGATTCGTTGTAAGAAAAAATATAGCGACCCGTCGAGCTTTCGTTGGTTCCATTAATTATATCTTTTATTCTTGTGTTATTTTGCACTTATTTTTCAAAAGGTTTGAGTTTAATAATTTATAATAAATATTTTTAATGAATTATAAATAATTCATAATAATTTAATTCGAATTATGGAATATTGGATAGAAGTAGGCGTTACTTTGCGGAAGTCTATGAACTTTATGCACAAAGTGTAACTTTACAAAAATACTTTATTAAAATTGACAATTAAAAAAATTTTCAGTTTTTTTTTTTAAATAAATTGATGGCAAATAAAATTCGTAGACATTTCATTTGATTAGTAACATGTGAAAATACGAGCACAGACAATGGTAGTTTCTTAAATAAATATCAAATTCTTTATGCCGCATAGGTATTTGAATAAACTAAACAGACCGTCTGACTGGAGTCTGACAATAATTTATTATTTGGATTTCAACCAAAAATAATATTTGGTTAGGATGAACTATGATTTGATTGAAAACTATCATTTCAATGTTTACTTTCAGAGCTGGTGAATTATTAATGTACTTATGATTTTGTGGCGTATCTATCGATCTGAATAAATACCTTACATGTGTTTTTCTTTTGACGGAAATGCCTTTGAGCGTTGATTTATACATTTATCGATGAAATAATTGCCTTTAAATAAATTTTATTTAACGATACAAGTTTATTTGAAAATAATGTACATGCTTTTGCTTTTTATAGTTTCGGAAAAAAAACTAGTGATCTAGTAAAAATTGAGTTGACATAAAACTCTAAATTCATAATATTTATAAAAATGAAATTCCACTCTAGTTCAATTACTAACAGCAAAAGCAAACCCGCGTCAAATGCGTGGGTTACTGGCACCTTGTAGACAAGTAATTGCCACCACGGAGAAAAACGTAGAACACAATATATTTTAATAGTACTTACGGTACCTGTTCGTTAAATTCAAGGTTACTTAAGCATACTTATTTAAGTTATATGCTATAGTAATTATAATGGTAATAAAGTAGGGCCTACAGAGAAAGGTCAAATGTAAAATGGTGTGATGTAATTAGAAATGTTCTGTGTAATTACGAGCCAGAAAAGCCTTTATGATTAGTTCAACATAACTAAAACACGTTAGCCACGAATTTGCGATTTCATTTTTAAAATTCTTTCACTACACTTTTCAAGTATTTAATACTTTAACTTTACATTTTAGCTTAAGTGCCTTTTCCACGAAGTTTGAGTGCGTTTTGTGCTAACTCTTTATCTTTCATGCAGAAAAGATTTTCGTTTGATATTTTTTAACTTTTCAACAGAGTATCTGAGCTTGCAACTCGCTCAAAATTCGTGCGCCGCTTCAAAATTGATCTTACAGCATATCCTGTTTTACTTCATTAAAACACGACGAAACGTTTTAAGCTGGCTGGCGAGGGTTTAATTTAGCTTTGGATTGCGCCAAAGAGAAGCAAATTCTGTTTTCCCATGGCTGGAATACTGGCCGGTATTTGTTTATATTTGAATTCAAAGCAGAACCCAAAATTCACCCGTTCAAGGCGTATGCATGTATACTTATTTATCAAACCATTATCAAACGATTTACCGGTCATATTATTCGAAAATAATATTTAAGTATCTAAGCTCATCTTACACAACACATGCATTTTCAGTGGGCATCAGGTGAGCGGAAGCTGAAAAAATACGCAGCGTTCCGCAGTTTTCGGTGACCGGCAGTGGAATATGCCGACCCGCCCATGTCAACTAACTACCCTACATGAGCGGAAAACTTGTTTGCGATGTAACGGATGGTCGCGGACACATGCGGATCCGTTAATGACACGTTCGGAATTCGGATCCGCCGCGTTTTCTGCACGCTATCGAAAACATGTCATAGAAAATGTATGGTGCGAGCGTATCCACCCCGTTGCTCACCGAAATTACATCCTAAAATTAACTTACATAGTGTACTTAATTTGAATAAATAAATATTGATATAACTTAGTGATGCTGTTACTTCTTGATGAATTTGTTCCGGGGGAAAAGGAGAGGTGTAAAAAAATTAACAAACACATTTTAACGGCTGTGTGCTATGTCCAGTAATTTCAAATTATCTGCTGAATGATCATTGATCAATGTGGTCATTCAGCCATTCAGCAGATAATTTGTATACTATTCAATATACGATTAAGTGTGTCACGTTGATTACAAATTCCCCGCATATAATTTAATATTGTTACGTACATTGCCCTTTCCATTACCTAATTGTAGCTGCTAGTACCTATCTATTATTTATGAGTGTAAATGTATAGCTTTATCTAAAGTGCAAGCGATTAGTATCAGATGCTTGCAATAATAACCGACGCCGCGAAACTTAGTACATAACTTTAGAGACTAAGCTCTTTGAAGCAAAAGGGAATGTGCTTTGCGGTACCTACACTGTACATAATATTCTTTACCTAGAGATTGCATTTAATAACGTGTAAGGGGATTATGTTATGTTAAACGTGTGTAAACACTGGGGCAAAACGATTATTACTAAGCATTAATCTGTGGTTAACCCTGACCTGAGATTTCCTTTTCTTTAACAATAAGTACGTAGGAAAAAATTATCTCTTTTGTATTTCTACTTCCATTGTCTTCATATTATGTGTCAAACGTAATGCAGCAAAAATAGAGAAAAATGAAGAAACCTAATTGATTGGTATCGAAGGTACTTCTCCCAATTTGAGGGAGTGACCGCGGGCAGGTATTTTATATAATTATACAATATTTTACCACATTCCTTTAGCAGCCACATAGTAGTTTAGTATAAAATAGAACAAGATATTTGTAAGTATTTACCTCTAAAATTCTCTGAGTAAATAACACTTTGCTAGTTAAAAAAAAGTGCACGGTTTAAATGATTATATGAAAATTATATATTCTTTAAAAGGAGTAATTTGAAAGTAAACAAGGATAATAAGGGTGTTAGTAATTAATACGTAGATATATTTTTGTACCTTAACTCATTAAAATTCATGGAATTCATGGTAATTTATGCACCGTTTGAATTTGTTACATTCTAGCAAATATCTTTATGAATAAAAATTCGAGTCGAATTGCTAAGGTAAATTCGTAAAAAATATTTTTTGATAGCTACTTCAAAATACGCAGAACTTCAAAAAAGTATGAAATAATGTATTTAATTAAGAGCTATTTTCAAATTATGATTTTGGTACTCATCCGGTAGATATAAGATTTTAATGTATTCGCGCTGAAAATGTATCCAAATATTTTTACATACATCTCTCAGCTTGTCTGTCGCAGTTTATTAAAGTGCCTTCCTTATTGTTCCCACGAGACGCTCTACAACGCTAAAGTTTTAACAAATCCGTTTCGAGGTCTCTTGTGGTTGAAAAAAATATTTATAAGGAAATGTGACAAGATTATTTCTTCATTTACGAGTAGGTAGGTATACAAAAGCTTTGTCCTAAATGACGACCTCCGTGGCGCAGTGTTGAGCGCTGTTGCCTTAACGTGCGTAGGTCCCGGGTTCGATCCCCGGCAGGGTTTGGAAATTTATAATTTCTGAATTTCCCTGGTCTGGCCTGGTGGGAGGCTTCGGCCGTGGCTAGTTACCACCCTACCGGCAAAGACGTGCCGCCAAGCGATTTAGCGTACCGGTACGATTCCGTGTAGAAATCGAATAGGGGTATGGATTTAATATAATTATCATGCCCCTAACAAGTTAGCCCGCTACCATCTTAGACTGCAGCATCACTTACCATCAGGTGATATCGCAGTCAAGGGCTAACTTGTAGTGGATAAAAAAAAATGTGATTCGTTTGCAATGTACACGAAATGTTCGTCAGTAGGTTGAAGCTGCTTCACCTACTGGTAAGTACGCAATCTTACTTTGACGGCGCCATTTTCATCACTATATTTCACTATTATTACTCTACAATTTCTTTCTGATTTCATTAAATTTTTTTGTCACTAAAGGTGCAGAAATATGCACTAAAAATTGGTGCGAACTACTTCTGCTATCTTTATGAATAAAAGATTTGTGACTTCACTCTGAATAGCTAAAGTGACTTCAGAATTTACATTGGCTAAAGCGTTGGTTTAGACACTTTGAGAAATAGTAGGAATCGTATTATTATAGCAAATTGGAACTCTATATTATGCAAGCTTTATCGCTCCAGCCCAGTTTCAAACGTTCCAGTTACTGACTTAGGTTTATAGCGTCGCCTGATTAACGGAATTTATCCTACGAAGTTTAATCCTGTATTGACTAGGCTTCATGATTTTTCTGTCGATTTTGAGCTGTATCCTTGAAAGATGTTTCAGTTCATCTATACATCATTATCATCTTGCCCCCCAATCATGTAAGAATGGCCGATCAAACGTTAAAGATTTTCGTCAAAGTAAAATAAACCATAATTGCATTAAATTAGAGCTCAATTTCGTCTGCCCATTCTTATACGTTTAGGTATGTACGATACCCTAAACGTATAAGAATGGGCAGACGAAATTGAGCTCTAATTCAATGCTGTCATGGTTTATTTTACTTTGACGCCGAACCTTTACCATTTGATCGACAATTCTTACGTAATCGGGGGGCTGGACCGTATTGTATTGTATGAAGCCGAGTGAATCAAACAATAATTTAATACTTAACAATCGACTTGCAAGATTATTACATAATAATATATCCTTTGTTCCGTTCCAAAAATTATTAATAAACCTCCGAAACATTCGTTGAGACCACTCCTATGAGCCCCAACACGATAAGTCTACTATAAGTTGCTGAAGAGTGGATTGTATCTTGCAGATTTCAGGTTCTGCTGCACCATCAGGTCAACGTTACTATGTTCTTGGAAGCTATGATGTCACAGACAGTTAAACAGATACACATGTCATACTTATGAAACCCCTCTGCTTCGGGGGTTAAAACAAATACAATTAAAGTTCATTCCTAAACCCATCGGAAGTTATCAAAAGTGTATTCCTAAACCCAAATATGCGTTTCTGAGCTCATCTAAATCTTGCGTACAAGCTTTATGCATTTATAATACGGCTTTTAGTCTCCAACTATATTTATATGAAGCTTTATATTGTTCTCGTGCGAAATACTGAAAAGCTTAGATAGCGGTAAACTTATATCTAAAATTGGAGCTTATTTTGTTTCACCTCGCTTTCAGAGTTACTGCGCTTTTCGAGTAGGAAGTCTGGATTTAAGCAAAACTGAATTATGCGCTGAAACTGTTCCAGCAGTCGCCGGTATTATCTCCACTATTTATTCTACCTTGCTATGTCAACTTCCTTTAACCCTATTTATCTATATGTATAAATAGATAAACTCGTAATATAAATGCCATTCTATTTTGTTATGTTTTTACAGTTCATCAAAACCAAGAACCTACTACTCTTGCGACTATTGGATAAAGGAAGCTATGAGTGTTTTTTTTAAAAGTGCTCATTTAAAAAGTTGTTTCCATTGCTAGCCCAGTGATCTACGGAGGATCTTAATAAATAAATAAATAATCTTTTATTTGCAAGAATATGGGTACAGATATAGGCCTTAAAAATAATATTTCCCTTACATATTCTACCATACAATGGTGTGCAAATAGTTATTGTATTTTTAAGTTTAAATTTCATTAGATCATAGATACATTGTCATATAATCATCATTTATATAATTATCTTTGTCAAGTTATTAATTTCATTTAACACATCAAACATACTCTAATTAAACTAAAAGGCAACACAAACACATGGATAATACTAGTAGTCAATAATAAAATATAAAAGCAAGGACAGAGAACAAAAAGGATCATCATTGTCAGCATATTAGGATAATAATATATTCCAATTTTTAGTGGCTGCGCTATGTAGTATATTTGTCTATAAGGTAATCATTTATTTTGTAGTACATTTTATTTAAAAGGAGATCATGTAATTTGCGTTTGAACTGTGGTATACTAGGAATGCTTTTTATAGTTTCAGGTAGATTGTTGTAAATTTTAATAGCCATGTAGTATGCACTTTTGGAAAAAAGCTTAATTCGTGTTTGAGGTAACTGAATTTTATTTCTTCTTCGGCTTTTGAGGTTTGGATTGATACTGCTAGTCAAGAATAAGCCTGGATATTTTTTGACTAATAAACATATTTCAAGAATATAAAGACTAGGCAAGGGAAGGATGCCATGACACTTGAATAGAGGTCGACAGCTGTCCATCATATTCGTACCGCAGATAGACCTCAGACATGCTTTTTGTCTTATGAACACCTTATCAGCATTAACAGAATTGCCCCACAGAACAAGTCCATATCGTAATAACGAGGATACATGACCGTGGTACGCAAGTAATGCAGTTTTAATACCAGAAATTCTGCTGAGCCTTTTTAAAACAAATGTGAATCGATCAAGTCTATCGCATAACCTATCTACATGTGCTTTCCAATTACTGTATTTATCAATTATAAGTCCTAGGAACGTTATATTTTCTGATGCTTCAATGCTTTGCATGTTATACGTTATTTGTAAATTGAGGGGATTGCTATTATAAGTAAGAAAATGAATATATTTTGTTTTATCCATATTCACTGATAAGTTATTGAGTTCCAACCATTTAATAGTTTTTAATAAAGTATTGTTTGTTTCACTTTCCAGGATAGATTTATCATTACATTTTACTAGTATTGTAGTATCATCAGCATATAAAATGCATTGATGACTAATGTTGCTAGGTAGGTCATTGATGTATATAAGAAATAATAGAGGCCCTAGTATGCTACCTTGGGGTACACCAAAGGGATTTTGTTGCTTGAAATCTGAACGAAATGTGAACGAAATGTAATTTGTGACGTATCAGCTCTTGAAGGGATTTTCCTAGCTTCTTCTTCTTATTTTGTTTTATGGCTATGGAGAGGAAGGCAGAGAATTGTGTATTTGACAACTAGTCAAATCAGCAACTTTTTTTCAAACGTCAAAACGTGTGTTTAGTATGGGATTTAGTATGAAATACTGAATTGTGACGTCATTAATCGATCGTTTAAAATGTTTATTTAACATAAAACTGGGGACGTGGAAATTACGTCTTCTGGGAACATCTATGTAATAATCACTAAAAATTATTATTTGACTAGTAGTCAAATACCCAAATTGGGATGAGCATTCGGCGTGCAAGACGTAGAGTCCCTAGGCTGGTTGAACGAAGTGTGTAAAAGGACCTTTAAAATAATGTGAATAAGTCATTCAGTTTGACCTGGGGTGCCATCTATAAATCATAAATAATAAATCAATTACTGTCCATAAAAAATATTACAATCACATTAATAGGTTTAGCTCTTATATTATCTACGTACAGTCAGGGCGTGTTAATTAAGCTTTAAATCTAATTGCAAAGATTTTTTGGCTATTGCACTATTTCTTAGTTGTTACTTACTTTGTATAACGTACTAGCAACGCGTTGTACAATAAATAAAGGTTAAATTAATTTCTAGTTTACCAAACGACCGACCAACCAAAGGAACGACCCTTTTATTAAATAATACCAGCAGATTTAGTCCTAGTCATAAACTAGGTTATGATTTTGAATGGAAACTAATTACCAAGATGATATTCAAAGTTTGTGATTAATCGTTGGGACTTTGTTTTGTGACTAGTCGAGTGTAATATCGAGATTAATTATTTGCTATCGTTACGTATTGGTTATATTGTTTGAGTCACTGTCCTTGTATTTTGCACCAGTATCCAAATTATTTTCATCTGTCGTAACACATGAAAATAGTTACAATGGTTACACTTCTGATATAGCTGTATGGTGCCCGCAATTTCATACGCGTGGATTAAGGTTTTTGATTCCTGCGGAAACCTTCTCATTTTCCGAATTTTAATGTAGCCTGTGTTAATTTAGGGTATAAGCTATCACAATTCCTCAGCCAAATCCCGTTCTGTCATTGTGGCGTGAAGGGGTAATAAACATCCAAACTTTCACATTTCCATTTGTAATATTGTCCTAAGTCGTAGCGTATATAATATATTCTTATTCTTTCATATTTTATGAAATAACAGTCAATAATATAATATTGACTACGGAAAGTTGGTCTTTGAAATAAAAGAGCCAGTCAATACACCCGTCTAATACAAGAATTGAACAATTTAATACCGCGTTTAAAATATTCTGAGACGAGGTGAAATGCAATTGCACTTACATAATATGTATGAACGTAACCAGGAAAGGGAGGACTTTTCAAATAAAAGCTTCGAGCTTAGCACTCACGCTCCTGCACCGTCCGAGATATAGAAAGTACTCGTAAGTTCTCCTAAATAGCTTTGAAACTCGAACTTAACTTTATGTAAGCAGGGGTGAAGACATCTGCTAAACAAGATAGAGAAACATCTTAATAAGATGTTATGTGATTCAGTGTAGGTGTTACGTAGTTGGATCGTGCCTATTTGATAAATTGTTACTAAATTTATTGCAAGAAATATTTTACGAATACATCAATACCTAACGAATTTCGATGGAAGAAATATATTATCATCATCATCCCGTCAACTCATTACTATTACCAAGAGCTGCTAGAGTACAAAGTTGAGCTGCAGCCCATTATACTGAGTACTCGAGTCTCTTGGTCTCTTCTCATAATGATAAAGGTTTGTCCACGGTCAACCACTCTGTCAAACTTCACACACCTTTGAGACCAAAGGTTGAGTTTGTGTAGAACTCTCAAGCAGGTTTCCTCCCGATGGTTTCCTTCGCAATTAAAGCGAACTAAAAAGCAATCTCTGAAACGCTAGATTTTCGCTAGCTGATTGAACCTTCGACCAACCGAATAGGAGAAAGCTGGGCGTTTAAACCACGAGGCTTCCACCGCGTTTTTAAATATATATAAATTAATACAATTCGATAAAGTAATATTTTATTTAACGGGTTTGTTTATAAAAGTTAGGTTTTATTAGTCCTCGGAGCTAAATTTATAGGTGTTGATGAGTATTGCATATAAAATATTATGTAAACGTCAATTTTTTTACGTCGATAAGATTTTTTGAGTCCGAGCTAATAGAGCGTAACCTAAGAGCGGCTGGAAACGATCAATCTCGATTCACGATAGATGTCATTTCTCATCCATTAAATTCAGTGACATAGTAACTTAATAAAAATGCACAGTGTGCTTAGGATTACGATTCCTTACTTAAATGTTTTTCTTTTAAATTAGTTTTAGGAATATACCTAAACTTGTATTTTAGACGTTTTTAAAGCCGTCACTTCGTGAAGACCACGACCACTCTGTCAAGAGTGTAACGACGAAGAAGAAACTTGTATTTCTCTTCTCTAAATCCTGAAATAAAATGAAATGAAATGAAATTTATTTATTTTGTGTACACTGTAACAAAAATTTTGCATCTTATTTCTAAAGAACGATGACGGCTAAAAAAGTATAAACTGTAAAAATATAAAATAGCTAACTTGCATCTCTACGTCGACCTCTTAAAAAGTAGAATTCACAAAATGTTGAATTCTTATAACTGCATTGTTCCAAGATCGCTAACACGTTTGGTCAGCCATTCGAAAGTTTATTTTTGAATGCCTAGTAATGTAATAATGTAATGCTAGTAGTAGTAGTAATGCCATAGCCATGCCATGCCTAGTAATGCCATATAGTCTATGTTCGGTGACTAACTTCCTTAGCGAGGGCCTAAAAATCATTATTTTATTCGAAACTAGCTGATGCCTGCGACTTCGTCCGCGTGGTTTAAGTTTTTTTTTGATTCCCGCGGGAACTTCTTTATTTTCCGGAATAAAAAGTATCCTATGTCCGTCTCCTGGTTCTAAGCTACTTCCCCACAAATTTTCAGCCAAATCGGTTCTGCTGTTCTTGAGTTATAAATAGTGTAACTAACACGACTTTCTTTTATATATAATTATAGATTATAGATATAGATTATAGAATATAGATTTAGATTATGTTTACCTATTGATCGATATGTAAGAAATGAATACCAAAAAGTCGCACAGTAGAAAGTACAGTTTGAACAAGCCCTAAACTTTGAAGCTTAGACAGCAAGCGATAAAAATATTACGCTTGGCCGTCAGCCCGATCGGCCGTTAAGTAAATTCTTTATGAACGTACTGACTACACAGCTGAAAGAATCACCAACAATTTAGCTAGAAGATTTGTGGCTGAAAGATGCTCTTTTTACATGACAGAATTTGTACGACGAAATATTTTAAATGTACGAGTATTTAATGGAGTTTTGTACTCTTCAAATGTAAACGTCTGTGGGCGTTTTAATATATGAAGTAATATTTATCTTCTGTTATGGAGGTATACTTTGGTATGAGGTCGTATTCGATTAAAGGTTAATGGAATTGTAATGATATTTGCAGTTGTAGGCTTTTATTTTCATACTAAACTTATTTCTCAGATTGCTTGGTGGGAGTTTCCATTATATTATGAACGAGGCATTTGTTAAATAACCAAGTGATGTAGTGTAAAGACTTGAGTCAACCTTGCCAAACATTAATTTAATTCTAATTTTAATTTACTGGCGAAAAACTTACTGGGATTTAAAAAAAAAAATAATATCCTTTAATAAAAAAATCTTAAATCAGTGAGCTTTTCATTGGGAAATTTCTTTGAGCTTATCTATGTTATACCTGTAGGTACTATTAGTCTATTAAGTATTCTGTAGTTCTACTAACTAACAAGTGACCTTATCAAGAGATGAACTTTTAATTTTCTTTTCATATATGTTTGATATTGAAGTGTATGTTATCATATTGAAACGTTTTCCAAAGGAGCTTAAAATTATAATATTTAATTTAACGTGTTAATTTTTAAAATTGTGCTTGTGTTTGCTGATATGTGTCTTGAAAAATAAATGCTGTTAATTTTGTAATATATATCAACTTTATAGTTTATTCCATGTATTTGCCAGTATTGATTTTTAATTATCAAATCCACTTTACAAACAAAGGAAATTTAGGTATATCTCTCGGGAAATTTTCGCATTGCTACTTGCAACATGCCAACCTCGTAGAGTAGCACTGGGGTGGGAAGCTCTATTCGGCTCTACATACGAGCTCGCTCTCGTACCTACCGCCGTATTTGTCTATTCTAATATTATAAATGCGAAAGTTTCGATGGATGGATGGATCGATGTTGATGGTGTAATTTGGCATAGAGTAAGATAGTCTAGTTTGTATTACAAAGGCTACTTTTTATCCCGGAAAATTAAAGAGAAAGAAACCAAGAAACCTCAATCCGCTTGAACAAATACGCGGGCATCAGCTAGTATCAAATAAGTAAAATAAGGCTTTTGACTAGGCTGTACATTTATTATGATTAAAGTACCAATTTTTATATTTTGCATGTATATAAATAACACCGCGGAAGATTAAGAATAAATCATAAAATTATTGTAATTATTAAGCTCAAAGCTTAATTGCAACCGAAAGCGGGCATAGCGTCGGGCGGAAATATCTGAAATTCCTACTTTCAACGCCATTACGCCTTTCGAATGGAAAAGCACGTTAATTTTCGGGGTGAGCAATGAATTATTCACAAACCAAGGTTATTTAAAAAGCAAATTTCGAAAGTAACAATTTATTTCCTAATTTCAGCTTCTAAGAGTTTCCTTATTTACTAAGTAGGAAAGTAGCCATTTCTTTACACACTGGATGATACCGGTGACTTCGTCCGCGTGTATTTAAGAAAATTCCGTGGGGTTTTTCCATTTATCGAGATAAAAAGTAGCCCACAAACAACCTCTTTGTTCCAAATTTAATTCAAATAGTTTAAAACGATGGGCCGTGAAAGCGTAGCAGACAGACTGACATTCTTTCACATTTATAATATGGAAGTATAGATTCGAAGTAATTTATTGTTAATTGTTATAAACTCAAACACTATAAAAATAAAAATATCCCTGTACAGAGGATATATTTAAACTTTAGATAGTGATCTATCTAATAGTTAAAAACCTAGTTGGTCATTAACACTGTTTTAGTATGGACCAACACGGTGTATAAAATAACTAGCTGATGCCCGCGACTTCGTCCGCGTGGATTAAGGTTTTTTGGTTCCCGCAGGAACTCCTTAGTTTTCCGGGATAAAAAGTAGCCAATGTGTTATTCCAGACTATAATCTATCTCTGTGCCAAATTTCATCCAGATCCGTTCAGCCGTTCGAGCGTGATTGAGTAACAAACATCCATACATCCATACATCCATACATGCATTTCTAATATTTATTATTAGATAATATACCTAATAAAAACCACATGTGAAAATAAACTAAAAAACTAATAGTTGTGATAAACTGTAAGACGGATAACTTCTCAAAGAACTTCCCCATATAATTTTCATATCCCTAATGGAGGCCATACACGTAAGGGTTTGCATGATGGTTTTAGCCGTACATGCATAACCGACAGGCAAACCCTAGCGTGTATGTGATAAAACTGTACAGTCATAGGCGCATGTACATGCAACCAAGCAAATATCAAAATTGATATTTTTTGCCGCTCGGTTACGTTTGCGCGCGAGCATTACCGAGCGTGTGTGGCGTCCGGCGAGCATGCCTGCACAGTTCTCAGTTTGTTGTTGTAAAATTGACGAAATGGGGGGCTTTCAAAGTGGAGATTTTCTAACGTCCAAAGTTGACCTTAGAACTCTCAATTTTCTGAAAGACTGAGGCTGAAACTTGATCAATTATTTGAATTATATCCTGTACAATTGTATAGTACCATATAAAATGTATATAAAATTAGATAAATATTATAAGGAAACAAAATTATTTAATTTTTAATGAGCTTCAGTATTTTTAACAAAACTTCACAATGATGTCAATAAATGGCGCTCTGTTAAAGTTTATTCGTTTGTGCTTACAAATAATATAGACGTTAGCACCATGTTACGTGGAATTAAAAAATAGCCTACTGATAGTAGGTACTGATGATGTCTATGAACGTAAATATGAGCGCGCATCTAGACATGCTCGCAAGTTAACTATTACAATATATAGTTAAAACTATCGTATGGATACTGCGAGGTCTCAGTTCGGGGCGAATCACTAGTACGTTACTTATTAAGTAACGTTAGACGAGAGAAAAAAAAAAAACCATGATTTTTCTTTTTTTGTTCTGTAGAACAAGACGTGTTATGCCAAGTATAGCTATCACATCGCCATCGTCCATTGTTAAGTTTGGTATACCGTACACGGTACACAGTACTTAGAACTGTCCTTCACAGATCGTCACGTAGCTCCAACTGAGAGTTTATGGCAAAACTGTGCATGCAAACCCTAACGTGTATGTGTTATATGAAACTCGGTTATACCTGTTGGTTATGCATGTACGGCTAAAACCATCATGCAAACCCTTACGTGTATGGCCTCCTTTAAGGGACTTCTAAATCAATCTAGTTTGACATACCCAACTATACCTAACTTTGTAATTTTGTTTCAGTTCTAAACTTCCTCTATCCATCCATATTTAGGCCGTTTAGTTTTATGATATTAAACTCCTTATACCTATTTAATAATATTTTCTAGGGTTTCTTTATGGATTTATTTATATTTTTTATCAAATCTGTGTAATCTATGAAGCTGCATAGCTCCACAAACATATAAATAAAGAAAATCGTTTATTTGCTGGAAACATTGTACAATTAAGATGACAAAGACTTTTGACCAAATATGTTTCGTTGTTACTGGCGTGCCAATTAAAAACATTAGTTTTGTTATGAGTTGAAATTATTAAAAGTAATTCATAAAACCATAATCAGTTAAACCATTAATAAAGTTTACAGATACTCAAACTAGCAAGTATTACACTGAACCATAAAGTAAACCGACCAATCGTTAAGATTTTGGCGCTTGATTGGTACAACATTTTTTTTTGATTGAAGATAGCCTTGCGCTTGACGACTGATCATTCAGTGCAAGAAGATGCCTATTCACTCTTGGTGAATCAAATAAATATTAGAATTGCGAAAGTTTGGATGGATGTATGGATGTTTGTTACTCAATCACGCTCCAACGGCTGAACGGGTCTGGATAAAATTTGGCACAGACATAGATTACAGTCTGGAATAGCACATAGGCTACTTTTTATCCCGGATAATTAAAGAGTTCCCGCGAGAACCGAAAAACCTCAATCCACGCGGACGAAGTCGCGGGCATCAGCTAGTAGGTAATAAATATATTTGATAATTTTACAAATCAGTCTCTTGGCGTTTGGGATTATATTATTTGATTAGAAATTGATAAGATTCGTTTTAATACTATTCAATCGTTAAAGTTAGAAACTAGTTTGTAAGTAAAAAATAACTATAAATTTATATGTTAGTCTTTTTTATTGGCCATCGACGTTTATTCCGCAGTAATTTTCTCTATGATTAAGATTACGTCATGATAATAATATGTCACGTAGAGTCATCGAAGGCGATCTAGATTTCAGAGTAATAACCGACAATGTCCTTTCATAGGATTAAATAATGGGGGTGATATCGCTTAATTATACCTCGGGGCCATACTCTAGGTCGCTAACTTGTCTTAAAAATTTATAGACGCAATTATAACGAACGTTGAGAGAGCAAGGGGCGGTGTAATTTTTTCTTACAATTTTGTTACCGGTCTGAGCTTTCCGCTAGTGTGCGGCACTGTTATGAAAAACTTGCGAAAATTGAACTCAATGTACTCAACTCAATGTGAAACAGTTGTAAGTCAATTACGCTTTTAGCCTAGTCTGCGAAATTTCATAAAAAGTCTTAAGAAAAGTGCTGATGGTCACACATCGTGCCTTTTTCTCGTGAAAAATCGTAAAATATTATATTTAGCAAAGTACCTCCTATCTTATATTTTCTAGGTAGGTAATATAATTGGGTTTATAAAGGCGCCATTTCATAATTCAATTTCGTTTTCTTTTAAGTCAGCAGTAATAATATTAAGATCGTGAGCAATAGAGCTTCTTTCAATCTCGTTTCCTTTTCATGTGTACCTACACCCACTGCGATCCTTAAAGGGTTTTTGGAATATTGTAAATCCGTGATACATTATACTACCTACGTAATTCGGCGAAAATATTTTATGCGAGCGTCAGTGTAGACTACAAAATGGAGTACCTACTTACCGTGAAGGAGCTTTACTAAGGTTTAATTTATGGCCTTATTACATATTGTGATATTAAGAGCGAAAATACACTAGGGCGGTCCCTAGTCGATTAGAAACATTACGTACCTTGTTATTTCTTGTTTAATTTCAATTTTAGTTGAAATTAATTTTAAAATTTAGTGATAGTTTACAACATACGTATATATAATAATATTTAATTGAAAATACCGTGTTATCTATTTGAAATATAATCAATATTTAATAATTGAGGTTTTGTAGGTAATTCCAACAACAGAAGTAGTTCAAATAAAAATTGAAGTTAAACGATGTTAAAAACTTGCGCTTAATAACTCGATTTTGTATAATATGGGTACAAATTGTACAGATTTGCACCGAAATGAACTTCAAACAAGTGAGCTATTGCAAATTTAATTAAAGCCTTCAAAACGCGGACGACAAAATACCCCTGCTGTCCATACGTAAAGGGTAACAGGGTAAGACTTTATATGCATAAACGTGTGCTCAGTGATACGCCTACATCCCTACTTTGTCCCGGACGCGTTTGAATAAACAAGTACCGGGTAATGAGACGCGTTTCGCTGAAATAAGCCCAAAATCTGACCAGAATTGTTCAACGAGTAGCTCCAAAGAGAGTTGAATAAATCGTTGCACATTTTCGTCCTCTATGGCGGATAATTCTCCATTAATGTTTGAACTAGTATACAGTATTTGGAAGTAGCAGTATACAGTATTTGGAAGTAGCGTATCGTTAACTACGTTGTTTGAGATAGTACATTAATCTATATGAAACTTGTAATAATTGACCGAGCGAAGCGAAGGTCTCTGAGTCTACTTGAGTGAATTGGCACTTGTCCGTCCGTCCGTCTGTCCGTCCGTCTGTCAGAGCCTTATAACTTCTGAATTATTGAACGTAATTACTTCAAATTTAAATATAATATGTAAACCGATGGCCTCCCGCCGAATATGGCTTAAAAAATTATAAAAATCTTTATTTCAGGGGGGCTCTCATAGAAGCGAATGCGAAGTAAAATACTTTTTTTAGCGTTACATAGGGTTGCGGTATATCATTTTAAAGATAATTAGGAATAGAGTCCAAAAACATTTTTTTTTAAAGATTTCCTCTTAAATTGACGAAATGGGGGGCTTTCAAAGTGGAGATTTTCTAACGTCCAAAGTTGACCACAGAACTCTCAATTTTCTGAAAGGCTGAGCCTGAAACTTGATCAATTATTTGAATTATATCCTGTACTTGAACAACAAATACTAAAATTAGATAAATATAATAAGGAAACGAAATTATTTAATTTTTAATGTGCTTCAGTACTTTTAACAGAACTTCACAATGATGTCAATAGACGGCGCTCTGTGATACCGCGAGGTCTCAGTTCGGGGCAAACCACTAGTAATAATTACTTTTTAACTCTTTTATTTTTTGTTTGTTAGTGTATGCCTTACGGTAACTTTATTAATTTGCTTCTCGGGCATCAGCTAAATGAGAAAGTGTGTCTGTCAGTCATCTGACTTAAATTTAAAAGTAAAGAATCTCTCTTATAACGTTCTAATAAAATAAAAAAATCGGTTATTAAGTGGATGTCCGCGTGGATTAAGATTTTTGTTTCCCGCGGGAACTCTTTAATTTTCGGGGATAAAAAGTAGCATAATTTATGTCCTTCCCCGGCATAAAAACAATCACCATGCCAAATTTCATCAAAATCGTTTGAGCAGACAGACAGACAAACAGACACTTTCTCATCTAATATTAAGGTATTCAACCAATTTTGATGAAATTTGGTACAGGGGGAGGTTGTATCCTGTGGAAGAACATAGGGTAGTTCCGGCGGGAATAAAAACCCCAAATCCACGCGGACGAAGTCGCGGGCATCGTCTAATGGATAATATGAAACTTTGTTTTTATTAACAAGAGTGAAAAGCACCGCAAAGGGAAGCTTTTGCGGTTACCTCAACTTGTTAAATGGAGGGTTATATTTCACGTTTACATTATACTGTTTTTAAAGTAGATGCTTCTAAATGTAAAGTTTTCTAAGAGTAAAAGCTACTAAATAAGTCGTAATTACTTTTGGGCAGTGTTTGGCTGGAAGTACTTTTTAGGGTTTACCAAAGGGTAAAAACGGGACCCTATTACTAAGACTCCGCTGTCTGTCTGTCTGTCTGTCTGTCTGTATCCAGGCTGTATCTCATAAACCGTGATAGCTAGAAAGCTGAAATTTTCACAAATGATGTATTTCCGTTGCCGCTATAACAACAAATACTAAAAATTAAAAAATATAAATATTAAGGGGGGTCCCCATACAATAAACGTGTTTTTTTCGTATTTTTTTGCTCAATATTAAATACGGTAACAGGTAGACGGTTCAAATTTTCACAGAATATTAACTTGTATATTACCTTTCAAAATAAATAATTAAATATCAATAAAGTAAATATTAAAGGGGGGCTCCCATACAACAAACGTAATTTTTATTTTTAATACGTCATAAATCGTAAAACTTACTACAGGTTTGTACGGAACCCTCGGTGCGCGAGTCCGACTCGCAGTTGGCCGTTTTTCTTTTTATAATATACCCAATAGTTATTTAGGTTTTTTAAAGTTAGTTTAAAAATCCGATACATATTTCTGCGGTAGGATTAGCGACCCCACTACAACAAACTATTATTATGATGAAAAGGGGTAATGAACCTCAACAATGAGAAGTACGGAGCAGATACTTTCACCATTATAATATTAACCTCACATAATTAAAAAATATACGCACTTTCATTACGCACTGTCTCATAGATAAAATTTTCTTGCATTATTAGCGGAACAGGAATCCTATCTTTTTAAGACCTAGCTCATTTTCTTTTGTTACTTAGGTACTTGTTCTGTATATTTACCTAACAATAATAATTAGAAGTGCATTTTATTTTCATTAAAAAAATCTGAGTTATTATCTGTAGTTTTATTTGTTCAATTGAGATGAAAGAAAACCTGCAATACGTTCCTACTCGTCCTTTTATAAGGTTTTTTAAGCCAATAAAGAAATGAATTTATCTGCTAGGTCCTATGATGAAAGTGAGACACTAAAATTATTCAGGCTCAGCGTTTATTGAGTTCAGTTTTCCATATTCCAGTGGTTTTGCGGTTTCACGCAACCTCAGCCTACTTGCGATTTGTGGTCGGGCTGCCATCAATATCCATTTGCTGATAAAGTGTATCCGTCTGTCGTGATTATATTAATATTTCTCGATGTTAAGCCTTGACTTTGCCGATATTGGCATTGTCTTGATTCTTTTAATATCCTTTATTGTTGCTATAGCTTTATTCATTTTATTGCTATTAGCTTGCAAATAATATTAGCCCATACTAAGAAATGGGAAGCCATAATCGATTTTATGAGTAGTTTCGATGAATTTATTTTGAGTAAGTTTTACTAGTATACAATGACGAAGGTCAAATTCTAAACAGGTCAATTTAAGATTTAATTTTGTATCAAGTTTTAACGTCTAACTTTATTTTAAATTTACTTTTGGTAGTAATAAGTAGATATTTTCTATGGAAGAGTTTTTTCTACAACTTTAGATTAATTTATGTTAGACAAAATGTGAATAAGAAAAGTAAGAAAAGGGTTGGGCCATTTGAGGACTCTAAATGAGGTAAACGATGTTGGGCTACTACACGAAGCGTCGCTTATTACAAAGTTCAGACTTCAGTACCCTTACTCTGAGATTGATCGAATTTAAAATACGGTCTCACTAAGTGAGGTGAATTACATATGCATCAAACTAAAATGAATCTTAATCTTATTAATTTAGAGCTCAATTTCGTGTATGCATTCACAGCTAGCGCTCCAAACGATACGTTTCGAAATTTGAATCGGTTGCACTGAATTTGTGGCTTTAAATCAAGAGTTTTTGGGTCCATTTTAGTTTGACTCAAATGTGATTCACCTCACTTAGTGAGACCGTATTTTAAATTCGATCAATCTCAGAGTAAGGGTACTGAGCAAAGTAGGTCACAAGCTGGGTGGACAATTTGTATGTGCGTAACTATGTAGATCACTTCGCGAGACATTACGTTTAAATTTACATGAGGGATCCGAAACAAAGGCTTTGTTTAACAGAATTATGCAACATGCTTAAGATGGTTAGAAGTTTGATCACTTTATACACGTAGAATCCGAAACGAGAGCGGTCGTGGGCGAAAGTGGGCCGGATTTTTTATATACATACGACGATCTCCCTGGCGCAGTGTTGACCGCTGTTGTCTTTACGTGGGAGGTTCCGGGTTCGATTCCCGGCAGAGTCAATTTGGGAATTTATAATATCAGAATTTTCTCTGATCTGGTCTGGTGGGAGGCTTCGGCCGTGGCTAGTTACCATCCTGTTCCGTCGTTCCGAATCGATTTCGTGTAAAAACCGATAAGGGGTAAGTATGGGCTTATATAATTGTCATACCCCTAACAGGTTAGCTCACTACCATCTTAGACTGCATCATCATTTACCATCAGGTGAGATCGCAGTCAAGGACTAACTCGTAGTGGAATAAAAAAAAAACCTAGTTAGTACTTGAAGATGATGCGTGGTATTCATACAGAATACCGCCGCGTGATTCCAACAAACTATGCCCGCGTTGGTATACCGTATCTCGTGCTTCACACAAAATCAAACTATTCAGAAATTCCAGGCCCGTTTTCGCTTAGGTTCGCAGCCATCCTAGCTTATCTTCAGTGAGTTCGTAATACCTATAAAACGATTTTGTCTGCTAGCAGCTACATAAAGGAATCAATATAATAATATAAACTACGAGCTCGATCGTTTCAGCCAATACTTCCTGGGTTTATTGCGAAACCACCAGCGAAAATATATAACTATATAACTGATGATGTGATTTCATAATTTTATATTGTGCCTCGAATCGAAGAATTATGGATTATTAGGGATACTTCAAATTTTGATGCGTCATAGGTACCAATACAAAAAGCTTAGGTAGATTAATAACAACGTAAATTTACATAATATAAAGTCCATCTTATTTTATATAATAGTATTACAATGAATGTCAAAGAGTTCTATAAAGGAAAAAGTATTTCAAGCAAATTGGTTTTGCTTAAACTCTTTTATATTAAAACCAATTTTATAAATGACAACGGTTAACCTTCGACATTTTAATGAACATTTTTATATTGGATCCCTTGTATTGTAAATTGAAACATTGATGGTGGTAATTTCTTTCTGAATATTTAGAGGTACATTAAATTGAAATATCGTTACTTTTAAAACCGATATGATTGTAACCGATACGATAATGACTACAAATAATTTTATACGTTGATCGCGGTTTTTGCTACCAGAGTTAAAAATTAGTTCTCAAATAATTTGTCAGTTTAAAATTATTAATTTATGAGTAAGTTCCGTGACAAGTTTATGATAATATTAGGTCACATACATATTTTGGTTTTCTTTCCTTGTTGCATCGCATGGGTATTCAAAAAGGACCATTGCGAATGCGTCGAAGTACAGTCTGCTATACTGAGCGAAAAAAGGACTAGGTACTCTTTTTGACCCATTTTCTTTAAACTTCTAACTCTCCGGTTGAACAATGCTCCTGGTAGCAACATTAATATTCCTCTCGCCTTTGTTTAAGAGCGTATGTAATGAAAATCTCATTTAGGCGGCAAAATGCGTTGTTATTATGTGCTGTTGTTGTTCGTGCACTAAATGATTCACTTTGAGAAAACGTAGTTTGCTAAAGGAAATTATAACGGTTATATGTATAAGTAAGTACTCTTAATTGTTTCATTACGCAGTAATAATATTATCTATACTAATATTATAAATGCGAAAGTTTGGATGGATCATGGATGGATGGATGTAACTCAATCACGCCAGAACGGCTGAACGGATCTGGATGAAATTTGGCACAGATATAGATTAAAGTCTGGATTAACACATAGGCTACATTTTATCCCGAAAAATTAAGAGTTCCCGCGGGAACTAAAAAACCTCAATCCACGCGGACGAAGTCGCGGGCATCGGCTAGTACTGAATAAGCCCTTCTATTTATTTCACTTCATTTCATTATACGAGACCATCGCAGTGAAGAATAGAAAATAATGAATTTAAATGAATGAAGATATATGAGGAAGTGTTAATTATTTCATACTAGCTGATGCCCGCGACTTCGTCCGCGTGGATCGAGGTTTTTCGTTTCCCGCGGGAACTCCTTAATTTTCCGGGATAAAAAGTAGCCTATGTGTTATTCCAGACTATAATCTAACTCTGTGCCAAATTTCATCCAGATCCGTTCAGTAGTTACGGCGTGAAAGCGGAACAAACATACAAACAAACTCACTTTCCCATTTATAATATTAGTAAGGATATATTAAGTTTAACGCCTGTAATTGATACAGGACCTTCCTATGTGCTGCACGGAATTTTCGCATAGTGACCGCTTGGTAAGTAGGTACATGAAAAGTTGACTCGGGACCTCTAGGTTTTGTACCCGCATGATTCCAGGCCAACCATGTATTTGATTTGCATGGAGGCAGCCGCGCGAGCCCTTGTTATTGATCTCCCTATACTGAGGGCGAAATCACACGGGCAGGACAGGACGATACGCCCGCGTGAAACACGTTTTATCCTATCGCGGTAGTTTGTATAGCTATGAATTTTCGTATTTGCGCGTGCGGACTTTTTGCCAACCAAAAACAATTTTTTTTTTTCAGAATTGCTTAAATGTTATGTTTCGCAGTCAAAAAACTATCAACAACTATAAAGAAGATTAGTTTGTTGCGCGTGAAGAGTCAAAAACATAGAGTGATTAAAAAATATCATCTATTGAAATATTTTGGGCAAAATTATTACTCTCAAATAGAATGGCAAAAAAAGATTCATCGTGAATTAAGTGACAAATGAACCCGGATAACCATAAATAACAGGAGTATTAAGCTTTCGTATTTACATATTGTGGGAAAAATCTTTTAAATTCAATACTGTTTCGCACCTGCTACCGTCCAATACAGGTAACGCTTGTAAGAGAAAATCTATGCATTTTGAAGCTTATTGTCATAAAAATACAGGCTAGATTCGAACAAATAGTTGATACGTTATTCAAAATGCATTTTATATCCAGCTCCAGGTATTTATTTCAAACTGGTGTCTGTTTGTTTATAATATTTATTTGAAATAATCTTCTTAGAGGCTGAAAGATGGACATATTATAATAAATCTCCTAGTTGATTTTTTCTCAATAAATAAATAATATGAAATAATTGGGGAAGCTTACTTATACTTGGGAAGGTTGTGGATTAAAAAACATCCTACTTAATAGGTATTAAAATATATAAGTGCGTTTGATTACCGTTTATTTGAAAAATTCAGTATTTTCAAAGAACATCCATCAAGGCGAACGAAGTCGCGGACATTATCTAGTAAAAAATAATCTGAACTTAATTAAGCGTAGCTACCTATAAAATCAATTTTTTATACTCCCAAGAATACATATTTAGCAAGTCTAGATGAAATAAATTCACCAAGTTTTATGTTATAAGCTAACAATCTTACAATCGATCCACTCCAAAAACTTTCAAACTAAAATTCATAAAACGGATATAACAATAATGTTTTAAGCACAAAAATTTCTCAAGTCTGCTGAAAATCTAGAAATCGTAATAAAACAAGATAATATTAAAAAACTTTTTTAATATTAGCTTAGTAATGCATCATCCGCCATATTGAATTTAGTGTGACGTCATTTTATTTATAACCGACTTCGTATTCTTCTCAGCAAAACCTTTTTATTGATACCTATATCATGGGGTTGCATAAAAATAACTTGTCCAACATCTTTGGGAGTCAGCCATATTGGATTTAGAATGACGTCACTTAGCTAATCATATTAAATTGTCATCCAAACTAAAGTAAATCTTAGGTTTCAAGACTGTAGAACATCCAAATGAACTTCAATAGATAGTCCCAAAATCAATAACGGTAGTAGAGATTTGTTTCAAATACTTACTTGATTTTACTTACCAGAATAGGAAATGTGTTTCCAGTCTCGATCGCTTAGCAGAAAGGATGGAAGTAAGATGGACAAGCTACTAATACCGCTTCCGAGCCTAAGATACTAAATATAACACCAACATAATAAGTATTTTAGGGTAGCGAAGATCGTTTACACCAAAACGAATGCGAAGGTCATGATAATGGATTACTGTTTGGTCTGATTTAGTAAGTATACTCAAGGGATGAAAAATGAACGGGATTAAGGGAGAAAATACACAAAAAATTGTTTGTCTGACAAAATGTTTACCTAGGTAGGTATATGGAGGTGCACAGACAGTCGTGCAATACGACGAACATTACGTCGTGCATTTCTCATACGAAACGGGTGAAACGTTTTGGTCTGTCTTGTTCGTAGTGTGTTTTCGCTCATATACTAAAACGAACGCGAAGGTTAGAAGATTACCGTTTTGTCTAAATTAGTAGCCTCCCAAATAGAGGGAAAATGAACGGGATTAAGAATCAAAATAAGCTTACGAGAAGTGAGAACAAAACAAAGATCATTAATCTACAATCAGCCATTTGCAAGGGCAAGGTTTGAACCAATCAAGCGTAATCTCCCTTGATAAATTCTCCAATACGAGGGGTCGTGACTTTTGAAGGAAGTTTAAGAGATAAAATACGATAGTCCCTAAATATTAAAGCGATAAGTTATTCTAGTCAAGTGTTGATTTTCGCGGCTTCTGTTTGCGTAATAAACGGCCTTTGTGTCGTTAAATTTTTATCACGAGGATATTTTCCTATATTTCAATAAATATGTAAAGCTATATATACACGTTGTTAAGACATGACTAGGGAAGTAACATGTACTCGTACCTATCATGTACGTAAATTATTTTCTCTAAAAAAATAACTTTGAATATTTATAACTTTAAAAATTGAAATGTATCACAAAAAATATATCACAATTTATATAAAAATGCATAGCCGAATTTATGTACGCGCATCACTTTAGAACGGCTGGATCGATTTTGATGGAATTGTTTGCGTGTTTGTGTCGGTCCCGAGATTGTTTATATTCAAAATTTGACCCGGTAGGGGGTGCTGCATTCGGGTTTAGGTCCAGGACAGGACAACGTCTGCTGGGCCCACTAGTATAAATCAAAATAGGTATGCGTAAACCATGATTGTATATTGGAAAAAAATACAGCAAAAAATTAAGCCAAACAAACAGAAAGCATTGTAAAAAAAGGTCACATTATTATTTATTCTGTGCCTGTGTGAGTTTAAGATGCTAGAACTAGCAGTTTAACACAACAATACGTTATGAGGTTCCTTTAGTAGCCAAGTATAAACAATTTCATATTTTATATGACCTAGTGTTATGGAAACTTTACACTTTTCATTTAGCTCTGTGTAAAACCTTACCATTTACAAAATGTTTAAAACTTTTCTGACCTACTTCTGAATCGCTACTTAAGTTCGGTTAAATTTCAGGTTTCACCAACTCGCTTTTGTTCTCACAAACTTTTCGCAAAGCCTTTTTAATTTCAAGGTTCGTAAACGCAAAGTAAAAATCAAATTGCATTCGTTAAAATGAAACTGCTTTGTGTTATGACTCTAGAGAAACAATTTTTACAGCTGGAGATCTAGACCGTTGTATGTCATTGGATATAATACCTAAAAACAATATAATTTCGGCATAAGTTTTCAAATTTTACAATTTTCAAAGTATAGGTACTGTATTTTAAGTGGCGCATATTGTGTTCTCGAGATTAATGGGTTAATTTCTCAGACATAACCTTCAACATATTCTTCAGGATTTCATAGCTTTTTTCAACTTGTGAAGTTCAAGTATACTCGTAATTTCGTGATAATACGCGCAATATGCTGCCCCTAGAGTTCTTCCGCATGGCATAAAATCTCAATAAATTATACAAATAAAAACGTCTTTACTTTATTATTCACAAAAATCCTCTATATCTGAGGACGCACGACCCTAACATGTCTCTCTACAGCTAGTTGAGGTGTCAGCAAAATAGCTATTTGGTTTTAAGAATTCACGTATCTACGGTAATAATATTATTTAAGAGTTGCGAAGAACTTGTTTCCTTTGCATATTATATTATGTTAAGTACCTGGATGACCGAGCTTAGCTCGGTATTTTTTTTTGGTAAATCGTGTTTTTTTGGAAATTATATTTAAAACCTTGAAATCGCAGTTTAGTTATCGCAGATAGTTCTAGTATCAAAGGTTAAATGTATGTGTGTGTGTGTGTAATTACTGAGTCAACAATAAAAAATATATTATATAGGTACCTACATATAAATATAGCAAGTTAAGTAGTATAGCAAATTAATTACAAAGATGTACCGTATTCATGGTAATAATATTATTATTTTTTATAGACTTTAGTCGGGTTGCACTCAGTTTTTTAAATTACGTACATACGTACAGAGCACAAAGCATTTCGGTAAGTACGAATCTATTCTCATTAATTAGAATCTTAAGTGGCAATTATGAGGCAACTGATGAACACACTACTTATTTAAACTTCTAAACTTCTTTCGTAGTCACAGTAAACCGTAGACACAGTATAGACATCCGTACACTGCTACGAGCACAATCGTAGCAGTTGGCAATTGGCAGTCATAGGGACTGCCGATAGAAGTGAAAACGAATATTAAAAATAATTAAAACATATAAACCTTAAAACTAAGGCATTAAAGTTTAATTACGAATATAGTATATTTATTTTTAAGACCTTTTGTCTTCGTTACAACGGTGACAACTTTTGACTTCGTTACAACTTCAGCAAGGTGTCGGCGACGGTGTCGGTGACGGTGTCGGTAACGATGACGGTGACGGTGTCGGTGACGGTGACGCGAATCACAAGTTTACCCCCTACCAAAAAGTGCTCAACGCGGCTAAAGAAGTTTTCACTCCAAAACATTTTATGGTTAAAAGTCCTTCACTTTTATATGGAACTACAAACGCAAGTGCCAGGAGAACATTAATACTACTAGTGCGACATGACTATATAAAATCGTTGCCCTTCGACGCCGATATTTCCCGCAGACGTACTTTGCGAGTTCTAGTGTGATTTCGCTCTGAATACAATCCCTTTTTTTATAGGTTTTAATTTTAGTGTTGAGCAGACGTGAATCCCGAAAAAAGTTTTGTATGTGTAACAGCACAAAAGCTTTTTCATTTCGTATAAATTCATTATGGTAAAACAAAAGCTTGGTCCGCTACTGTGAGAGTGAAGCAGTGGTAGATCTCATAACACACATTTTGAATATAACATAGCCACGGGCATTTTATGTTTTGATTCAATTTTGGTGTGCATTTAGTTCCGCTAACTTTATTAAACAGTTTATATATGAAATCATAAACCAAATCAGTTTGTGCATGGAGAAAATTATTTACGACCGACTACAGAATTTATTAATTTTTGAAGAGTAAACTTCTTTAGCCGCGTTCAGCACTTTTGGGTAGGGGTAAACTTGTGGATTTGCGTCACTGACATGACACGCTGACATGAACATGCTCGCGTTGTTACGAAGACAAGATTTCACTTCTTTCGGCAGCCCCTATGACTGCCAATTCTTTTTTCCTAAATTCATCGCATATTTTGTATGGGTAGGTAAGTATTACATATAAGTACTTACTATACTAATAGGTATACTATAGCTGTAACTTACAGACGTACAACGTGCTACTTAAATTGGTCGGTCTAGCTATTTTAAATTTTGCATGCACCGTTCTCTCTATAACCAGTTGTCCAATGTACGCAAAGCGACGCGATGCGGCGCCATAGAAAATGACAGACGTATCTACGCGACAACGTAGGCCACGTGAAGGGTCAGCTACTGTTTGATAGGTACTGTCGTGTCGCGTCGCGACTCGCGTTGTCGCGTTTGTCGCTCACCTAAGACAACCGGTAACGTAGACTTGCAAAGAAATACCTACAATTAAGATTTTGAGTAAGCATCTACACTTTAAAATTAATTCTGCGTCTTAAATTTAAATTGCGTTCTATTTTATGAATTAAACAAATTAGAACATTATTTTACCGAAAGGAATTACTCCAAAATATTCTAACTTCATTCAGTGATCCCGTACTCTCACAAAATGTTTCATGTAAAATTAATTTTAAACCAAATTTCTGTGGGCATTAACATTCTTAATTACGTTTTATGCTTGGATTTGGAGAAATATGCCTCTGAATTATCTAAGTTTATGAGCCAATGTTAAGAACGTGGAATAAGTATAATACGAATACAGTATAATACAATTTTTATAATTCCATAGTTCAAATTCAAAATATTATTTAAAAAACTTTTACAAGCGCTTTTGAATGGCCTTTCCACCAAAGGTGTTCTTTTCAAAATTATAAAAAAGGCAGCTGCAAATTTAATGCTCTAAACTTTTAAGAACCCCACTTAAATATAAGCAAGTTTAAATGTTTTACGCAAGGTCGCACAGTGGTATATATTATTTCTGATGAACCATTTCCCTCGATTACAAAATAGTATCAGTGATGTTGCCCAACTTTACCTATAATAAACTTCAACTAGCCATAAGTCTTACGTTTTATATTTTTTTAAAGTGTTTTTCGGTTCACTAATATCTTTTGCCGAAATTTATGATAATACTGCCGACTTACTCAGGGACCAAAACCTAGACCAATATCAAAATCAAATCATGCCAATTCCGCAATTATGGATCGTAATATTGTTTGGTATTTATGTTAAAAATACTAACTTTCCACTGCATATTTCATCTTTCGGTTAATTAAGTTGTAAAACTAATTAATATGTTATGATTAGCTGGGAATTTCTTATTAACAACTTTTTGTTGACTTTTAGATTATCAGTTAATTGGTAACCAGATTAATTATGCTAACAATATTTAATCATACTTTATCTAGTAGTTGTATGGATCGATTATTACGGCGATTAGTGAAGATGTGGCACTGATGAAACGAAAATATGAAAATTATCTTTGTCTAGTATGGCGAAGTAACACACAGAGTACCTACCTGCACTAACCCGAAAGTTTATTGAATTATTGGCGACCGCCCGCGGGTTCGCGCCTCTTGGAATTTAGAGAAATCTGCTTTTATTCCTTGTCTACATTACAAAAGCAAGCTCTGTGCAAAACTTCAGCTTTCTGGATCCAAGAATTTTGGTTGGGCGTTGATGAGTGTGCCACTGAATGTGTCGGCCAGGACTTTTCTCTTTACTAGCTGATGCCCGCGACTTCATCCGCGTGGAATAAGTTTTTTAATTCCTACGGGAATTCGTTAATTTTTCGGAATAAAAAGTAGCCTGTATATTCCAGACTACAATCTATCTGTGTGACATATTTCATCCAGATCCGTTCAGCCGTTCTGTCGTGATTGAGTAACAAACATCCATCCATCCAAGCTTTCGCATTTATAATATAAAAGATGTTGAAGATAAAATAGCGCCTTATATTAAGTAAATTTATAGGACACCATTAGTGGTGGAGAAAGAATAGAGTAAAATCTTCCTATTTTATTAATGGAATAGGGCGTAATATGTGCAGTGCGGCCATGGTAACGGCGGGGCAGGGGGTGCGAAGAATCTCCGGCAGAGATTCCGCTGCCAACCCCGACGACTAGACCTGGCAACATACAACGCACGCACTTTGAGGACCGACGAGAAGATTATCGAGCTGGAAGAAGCAGTAAGCAAGTTGCGTTGGGATGTTATAGGATTGTCTGAAGTCCGAAGAGAGGGGGAGGACTCGATAATCCTCAAATCCGGTAACTTGTTTTACTACCGGGAGGGCGACCAGCAGTCCCAGGGTGGTGTCGGATTCATCGTCCACAAGTCTCTCGTCAACAATGTTGTTCAAGTCGAGAGTGTGTCGAGCAGGGTAGCGTACCTTATACTCAGAATAACCAAACGGTATTCACTGAAGGTTATACAGGTCTACGCACCGACATCTGCACAACCCGACGAGGAGGTAGAGGTATTGTATGAGGATATCTCAAGAGCCATGCATACCTCTAGATCCTACTACAATGTTGTGATGGGGGATTTCAACGCAAGGCTGGGTGAACGAAGCGGTGCAGAGGTGAGAGTGGGGCAATTTGGATATGGGCGGAGGAACCACAGAGGCCAAATGCTGGCCGACTTCATGGAGAAGGAGGGCCTCTTTATGATGAACTCCTTCTTCAGGAAGCGTCCACACAGAAAGTGGACTTGGATAAGCCCTGATGGTTTCACGAGAAATGAGATTGACTTCATCATGTCCACCAGGCGGCAAATATTCAATGATGTCTCTGTGATCAACAGGGTTAAAACCGGAAGTGATCACCGCATGGTAAGAGGCACATTGAATCTTAACATCAAGCTGGAAAGGGCCAGACTGGTGAAGTCTACTCTCCGACCTTCTCGTGCTCATATTCAAAACCCCGAGAGCTTTCAACTGGAACTGCAGAACCGGTTCGATTGCCTAGCAGATTGCGAGTCTGTGGACGATCTGAATAACAGGCTGGTGGAAACTGTCCAGACGGTAGGGTCCAAGTTCTTTAAGACCCACCGTCCAAAAAGAACTAAAAAGTTTTCAGACCACACTCTCAAACTCATGGATGAGAGAGCAGAGATGGAACTACAGTCGTCAGCAGACGCGTCTGCTTACCGGCAGATTAATAGGCAGATCTCTAAAGCGCAAACGCGCGACTTGCGAAATTTCAATACCGAATACATTAAAGGTACCATCGAGCGTAACAAGGGCTCCAAAGTATTCGCAAGAGATCTGTCTATCGGACAGAGCCAGCTGACGCGACTGAAAACTGATGATGGTAGTCTCATCTCATCCAAACCTGAGATCTTGGGAGAGGTGGAGAAGTTCTATGGACAGTTATACACCACAACACAAAAGCCTGTTGAGGATTTGGCTAGAGATCCCAGAGCCAAATTGACCCGACACTATACCGAAGATATCCCGGACGTCAGCCTTTACGAGATTAGTATGGCTCTCAAGCAACTAAAGAACAACAAGGCGCCAGGTGAGGACGGAATTACAGCAGAACTCCTGAAAGCGGGTGGAAAACCGATACTTAAGGTCCTTCAGCGATTGTTCAATTCCGTCATTCACGAGGGCTTAACGCCACAGGCATGGCACAGGGGCGTGGTGGTTCTGTTCTTCAAGAAGGGAGACAATACCTTGTTGAAGAATTATAGACCCATCTCGCTGCTCAGCCATGTCTATAAGTTGTTCTCGAGAGTCATAACGAATCGTCTCGCTCGTAGGTTCGACGACTTCCAGCCTCCCGAACAAGCCGGATTCCGAAAAGGCTTTAGTACCATAGACCACATTCATACGCTGCGGCAGATTATACAGAAGACTGAAGAGTATAACCGGCCACTATGCTTGGCGTTTGTGGACTATGAGAAAACCTTCGATTCGGTGGAAACTTGGGCTGTGTTGAGGTCGCTGCAGAGATGCCGGATAGACTACCGGTATATCCAAGTGTTGAAGTGTTTGTACGAAAACGCCACAATGTCAGTTCGGATACAGGACCAGACTACGAGGCCAATCCAACTGCAGCGGGGGGTGCGGCAGGGAGATGTAATCTCCCCAAAGCTCTTTACCGCTGCGTTGGAAGACGTCTTTAAGCTTCTGGAATGGAACGGATTTGGCATCAACGTCAATGGCGAGTACATCACTCACCTTCGGTTTGCCGATGATATAGTCATCATGGCAGAGACTCTGGGTGACCTTAATGCAATGCTCAATGACCTCAGCAGAGTTTCCCAACAGGTGGGCCTTAAAATGAACATGAGTAAGACGAAAATCATGTCTAATGCTCATGTTCCGCTCCACCCAGTAATCGTTGGGAGCTCTGCACTCGAAATTGTAGACGAGTATATATACCTGGGACACATGGTCCAGCTAGGTAGGTCCAATTTCGAGAAAGAGGTGAGCCGCCGAATCCAACTCGGCTGGGCAGCGTTCGGGAAGCTTCGAGATGTCTTCTCGTCCAAGATTCCTCAGTGCCTGAAGACCAAAGTCTTCGAACAGTGCGTGTTGCCAGTGATGACATACGGTTGCGAGACTTGGTCGCTAACTATGGGCCTCATAAGAAAGCTCAGGGTCACTCAGCGGGCGATGGAGAGAGCAATGCTCGGGGTTTCTTTGCGCGATCAAATCAGAAATGAGGAGATCCGCAGAAGAACTAAAGTAACCGACATTGCTCGACGTGTTGCGAAGCTGAAGTGGCAATGGGCGGGGCACATAGTTAGAAGAACCGATAGACGTTGGGGTCCCAAAGTGCTGGAGTGGCGACCACGCACTGGAAAGCGCAGCGTTGGCAGACCCCCTACTCGCTGGACGGACGACATCAGGAGAGTCGCAGGGAGCCGCTGGATCCAGGCGGCGCAAGACCGCGGCGTGTGGAAATCCCTGCAAGAGACCTATGTCCAGCAGTGGACGTCTATCGGTTGAGGATGATGATGATGATGTGCAGTTGAAATGCGTATAGGATTTATAACCACGGCGAGATACTTCATGCATTTATTGCTCACTTGCTAATTACATTGTATTTGATATATGCGGCAGCCGTGGATTCGCGCTACAGTAAAGATGTTTATTGGCTTTATGTGAATATGAAAATGTACGACAGAAGTGAGCCCTGGTAAATAGATAGGTATTACGTGGGCTTTGTTTTTGTGAACTGTGAATTATTTGGTTCTGAAATCTTTTATGTGTCATGTTTTCTCCGTTATTAAAAGTTAATTTAATAAACGTAGGGAATTTATATAGAAATATTGCGATACGCAATTTTTAGTAGAAACTCGAAAAATACATATTCAGTACTTTTGAAAATGTTCAGAAACTAGTAGCAGAGTTCTGAACTTCGCCTCGTTACCCATCGCTTTAGTCGCAGTCGCATAGAAGGAGAATTGCCCATCTTTAGAACGTAAAGTGGCCTTGGAACGTGGAACGTAAATCTTGGGAACATGTTATGATCCATGTTAACAAATTAGTATTAAATATTTCCGACTTAAATAATATATTTATAGGTACCTATATAGAACAATTTTTCGCACCTCGATGGACTCAGCTAGGTAATCCAAGGTTTATATTTACACTGTATCTGTCGGTATAGTCCATACTAATATTATAAATGCGAAAGTGTGTCTGTCTGTCTGTCTGTCTGTCTGTCTGTCTGCCTGTCAGTCTGCTATGCTTTCCCGGTCCATCTTTTCAGCCGATTTTGCTGAAATTTGGTATAGAGGTAGGTTATATCCCCGGGAAGGACATAGGCTACTTTTTATCCCGGAAAATTCAGTGTAGATATATCATCTAGTGTAGATATATATCTGTTTAATCTGCACTGTTACGGTTTACGCACTTAAGCGGTACATAATCGTATTTTACATGTTCTTAGCTGTTCACACCTAATTTTCTCTTAAGTTCAAAGGTTGTAAAGATAAACCGCTAATTGTTAACTGCAGTACGTAATTTACGGATCCCAACCGTGAAAACCAATTACGATAATGATCGTAGTACGTGTCGTCCTAGCTCATGAATATTTTATTGTTAAACGACCAACCGGTTATTTAGGGCGTTCGGAATGAAAATTACCCCACTTGGTTCATTATGAATCGTATCAATGGATGTTTCTTAATTTTATAGTAAACTAGAGAATACCCGCCGACTTGGTTTACGTAGATTAGGTTTTTAAAAAATCTCGTGTGAACTCTTTCATTTTCCGGGATATGTCCTTACCGGGGTGTAACCTGTGTACGAAATTTCGCCAAAATCGATTGAATAGATGGATCGTGCAAGCGTAGCAGACAGACAGGCACACTTTCACATTTTTCATATATTAGTATGGATTGAATCCATCATAATCCAGATTCTCCGTATCCCACAGTGTCGTATTTTTCATTGTGGGGAGTCATGACATGACCTTTCCATTAACTACTGAAAGGAGGGTTTTCTTGGGATACAAATGCGATAGGCTTCCAGATCCTTCCGAGTACGGCTTAACTAAGAGTACGAATTCCACTCGTGGATTACTGTCAGATGTAAGTTACACTAACCTTGATTGTTGGCTTTTGTGCTTTCATGCACGGAGTGAATTAAACTTCAGACCCCCGATGAGTTTCATACAAACTTTTAACCCCTCTTTCACCCTCTTAGGGGTGGAATTTTCAAAAATCCTTTCTTAGCGGATGCCGACGTTATAATAGCCATCTGAGTGCAAAATTTCAGTCCGATCCGACCAGTGGTTAGAGCTGTGCGTTGATAGATCAGTCAGTCAGTCAGTCAGTCACCTTTGCCTTTTATATATTTAAACGTTTGTCAAATGGATAATTATGATGCCTGCATGTCGAAGCATGTATGAACTCCTTAAACAGGCTACGATGAACAAAACTCTCAAATGACTACGATTTTCATAGACAATTTGGGTCTCAAAAAGTGTGTAACCTACCCAGTAACTGACGTGAGTCAACGTTGTTTGTCCAACGCAATGGACTGCTAAGAGCTGCCGCAACTGGGTTACGGGTCCCACCTATTTAAACACAACCTACCTATAGAAAACAGCAAAGTTAATGACATATATACCTCACATGAAATTGATCCCAAACGTAGTTATTGCTATAAATTATATAATCAATCAATAAAATAATTGTTAAATCAACGTTTAACTAGGTTAGTAAGTAAAAAAGTATTCAACTGTTGAAGTACTATTCAACATTTAGACCTACTTTAATGTATTGCGACGTCTAGTAAGATGGTTTTTTAAATTCATGGACAAAAACACGGCTCGTGAAAAAGAAAGTTCATACGAGTATCATCAAAGTTACGACGCATACGAGTAAAAAGATACCCGCCAAACATTTCATTAACAAACTTCCAAATCAACTTAACAAGGGTCTTTGCTATCACTAGAATAGTAACTGGCAATTGACCCACTTTGTCTGTACCTGAGATTTCGATCGTAAATTCTAAAAGCTAATCCACCCGTTCCAGATTGCTTGCATATTCAGTTGAACTTAGCATTTTTCTTTGAGTTTTATCGCCTCGAAGTTAAACCCTAGTAACGTTAAACGGGCTAGTGTACGAGGAGCAATTAAATAAATGGGTAATAATTATAATCGCTTTTTATTTTTGTAGTTGTCTTAGTCTCTTCGTTGTATTAATGCAAAAACACATGCGGTCAATAAGTACCCACACTTTTATATGGAATACACACTACCACAAAAGGACAATTTACCGCGTTTCTCATTAGACACGGGCATTTTAGGGCCTGCGCCCATAGACGGCACTGCACGGCACGAGATTTTTGCCGCGATGAAGAGAAATATAACTTAATAATATGACATTAAAGAAATTTCAGTGCCTGTAAAGCGTCATTTATGATCATCATTGTTAATTATTATTTTCATACTATTGATGAAAATCCTGTGCCGTCTATTTTCGGCGCAGGCCCTATCGATGACGTTTTGTCATATCCTGTCCATAGTGTGTTTTCGCCCTTGTACAACGAAGAGACTACAAGATCCAATCTCAGGTACAATCACAAATACAATCCCTTTTCCATTAATCAAAAGGTTTTGTTGCGATAATAATGCGGATGATTTCGAGACCCTTTTGACAGAGAAAGCGATTTGATTCTTAGGATTAACGATCATTATGGGATGTTAATGATAAATTAATTACTGGGGCCGACAGCTATTTCGAGATAGGGAGGCAACGAAATTGCAAAATTCAGACATCCAATGTCAATACGTCATCCATCCTGCGACTTGGGACAACGTTGGGACTTTCTTAACAAAAGAGAAGATGAGAGCTGTTAATAGGCAATGCTCTAAGGTCTAAAGAACTCGAAAATTAAACCTGTGTGCTTTCTTTACGAATCTGCGACCCAACGACTTAGGTCAGTGTTGCTTACCAAAAGAAAATATAGCTGTTTGAAACTAGATAACTAGGTCACGTTAAATAGGTCTAAGGACCACAAAAATAGCTTTTTCACGAATAAACTAACCTCGAACGCAGTAGCGACTGCTGTGGTCTTATAAGTGGGAGGTTCGGTATACCTACCCGGGTAGGGCAAATTTCTGAATTTTCTCTGGTCTGGCCCGTTGTGAGGCTTCGACCGTGGCTAGGTAAATACGTGCCGCGATTGCGATAAATAATAACGTCCCGGTAGGATGCTGTGTAGAAACCGAATATATTTCATATGACTATTGACTATTGTATAATAGTAACTAGTTAACAAGTTAGCCCGCTACCACCTTAGACTGCATCGTCACTTATCACCGGTTGATATCACAGTCAAGTGCTAAATAGTAGTAAAAAAAGTTATTTAGTATTTAGGTTTATTTTTTGAGATATTTGATGGAGTTAATTACGTACCTACTGTTAAAGTTAAATTGGTCTCTACTAATTATAGCCCGTCAAAGATATGGGTTGGAATAAAACCACACTCTGAACCCATTACTGCTAAAGTTTAATTATCACAACTGTAATAAACTTTTTATTATCAAATAAAATATAGCCCAAGGGTTTTACAAGGTTTCCTTCTTGTTTGTATATACAATACTCGAATTTAGCGTAGCATAAAATCCCTAAAATATACGGTGCGTATCAAAACAAAGCGCGGTAATCATAAAAGCTTCTTCGTAATTTTCTACTAGACTAGCAATTGCCCGTGGCTTCTGTCTGAATTTCGATAAAAATCATGTGCATCAAATTTCTAAATCAGATCAAACCTTTGGTTTGGGCTGTGCGTTAATGAGTGAGTCAGTATTTCTCTTTTTATACGTAGAGGTGATGACCGCGACTTCATCTGAAAATCCTGTGGGGAACTCTTTGATTTCCACAGACAAAAATGGCCACTCTCCACGTCCTTGACTATACCCATACATCAGGTAGTTCACTTGCTCCATTGCGGCGCTATTGGAGGACAATTTTTTACTAATCCCACTACAAGTTCGCCCTTGACTGCAATCTCATCTGATGGTAAGTGATTATGCAGTCTAAGATGGTAGCGGGTTAACTTGTACAAACTAACAAACAAGCACTAATACTTTTAATTTTAAGTACGGAATTTGCCCCGATGCTGATGAAACGGGCGAAATTACGGTGGATATTCTCCGGTTCCCGTGAATTATCTTGTTATGATTGACGGACTTACTTTAAGCTCGGATGAAACAACTTTAAGGCCCGCTTGCGTAACATCCTTAAATCGTATTTAAAATCGTCCTAAACGCATTTATACGGTTAAATACAATTAGCGTCTTGCACAACGTAAATTTTTCTGCTAAAATAAGTACAATAATTAGCGAACTGTCAAATTTAAACATCCCAGAATGGCCATTTAACGGCGCTAAACGTATTTAAGCTGTTGTCATTGCTATCATGAGTGTCAGTTGTGTTATGAATTTAATAACAAATATAAAAATGTATTTCTCTGTAAAACGTACAAAGAGTGGACCAATTTGACGAATATTATTGAGCACACAATGGATTTTTTCGAACTACATTCTGACGACAACGAAGAAATCATAGAATATTATTATAAGTAGACCTCGACAACTCCTAGCACGAACTGATCTGTTCAACAGTTTTCCAGAAGACTGTGAGAATATTTTCGCCTGGATGCAGAGATCGGTAGAAATAGAAAAGGCTACTTTTCTATAATACTCAGTGTGTAGCTGCTGCTAACCTACCTATCAGTTCTAATTGTTGTGGCTAGATAGCACGGATCAGCACATGATTCAAATATATGGGACAACTGTAAAATAAAACGCATCATAAAAGTCATACATAAGTATATCCCGCATGAAATAAACGTGTTTGAATTTGAAGAAAGCACGGGAAAGTGTAGCGCTAGCCACGACCCCCCTAGGTAGATGGGCCGAGTCGCAGGGAGCCGCTGCATCCAGGTGACACAAGACTGCGGCGTGTCATGTCCTACAATAAACCTATGTACCGATCTTGATGAAAATTTGCAGAGATAGCTTACATCCATAAACTTAGCATAAACATAGGACACTAATTGATATCCAAGAAAATTAAAGGGTTAAAAAAGAAAGAGAGATTGAAGTTAATTGAGAACAAAATAAATAATAATATTTCTTTTTTGTTCGTCTGCTTGTTTTATTGCATCAGCTTTTTTACATTATATGATGGAAGAATTAGTTCTATCGTCCTAAACATTACTTTATTTGTTCCTCGCTTTACTAAAATTGGGTCCCCCGACACCTGCTTTGTTGCGTTAAATCCAATTCAGATTATTTTAAGCCAATATTTACTAAATTAATTTTATTATGGCTGTTCCAAAGTCATTGGGATGTTTTGGACTTTGAAGTTTGAATTGCGTTTTGAAAAAAAATTACGTTTCATTTCATGCGTAGTTGTAATGCAAACACAATTTCCTCTCAATCCATCACAAATGGTATGAAATGGAACGCAATTACTGCTTTACCGACTCGCTAAACCGATTTAGTTAAATGACATCCAAAAGAGCCTCGTGCAAGATGATCATAAATGCGATTAGGATAAACATGTTTACACAATTAAATACATTTAACTAATTTTATTTAGCAGATATTTAAATCAAACGTTACGCAAGTGGGCCTAAGGCTTGAGATTAGTTAAATAAACCTTAAAAATAAAAGTCTTACAAGAGCTCCTTTGTGGTTACTTTTTTGCACCTTTTAGTGATACAAAAATACGCATGAGTATAATAATTCTTCTGGCACGGATTTTATAGCAGTTTACGCTCTCTTTATTAGTCCCTTACTAATGATAGTAAAGGTTTTTACCCCTAGCAACTACAGCTTTAAATCACTTACTACTAATAGTACGTTTTTCTTAGAATAAAAGCGATTTAGTACGACTTACCTCTCTTGCCTAACTCATCCGTTAAGGCATCCATTACGTATTCCGCTAGGTGTTATGTTTGTTCAAGTAGGTATGCGTTTATTGTTGTCTTGATTAAAATTAACCGTCGCGTCGATAATATTAAGTTACCTTATAGTGTATGTATAGTTATACCTTATAGTCAATTAATGACATAAACCGCCCATAAATGTTATACGATTAAGCCATAGATTTTAGATTGGTCTCCGCTGCGCTTCTACGACCAATCTTAAATCTATGGATTAAGCATACCGTAGAAACCGAGGCCCGCTTCTATAATATTATTTGACTGCATCGTTATTCAAAAAGGCTATAAAAGTACTCAGATTTTTTATCACTAGATCTGATAAATGTTTGGTGAAAGCTCGCGTGAATTATTTTATCTTTGACGCGCTTTTTTACCGACCAAATAGTACTGGATAGTGAGGCTTCGCTGTCATATATTTTTGACCAACGTACATAAATCACATGCCATTTCAACAGCACTACAACAGAGACTTACTTTCTGCACTTATACCATACTAGCTGATGCCCGCGACTTCGTCCGCGTGGTTTAAGTTTTTAAATTCCCGCGGGAACTTTAATTTTCCGGGATAAAAGGAAGCCTATGTCACTCTCCAGGTCCTCAACTATATCCATGCCAAAAATCACGACGATCCGTTGCTCTGTTGCGGCGTGATTGAAGGACAAACCAAGAAACAAACAAACACACTTTCGCGTTTATAATATTAGTATGAAATACAGTGCAAGTCTGGACCAAAGATTACAAATTCATCTAACCTACAAAATTACAAACAACTGCAACCCAAGCATAATCAATAAAGTGATAACGCTTTCTCACGGGTTTTTATCAACAAAGTTTCACAATGTATTATATTAAAAAGATATCTAGATAGATCCAGAAGCTTAGGATTCTGGCTCTTAGTAAATTATTAGTATCAATAGTTTCGGACTTCAATTATTAAAGCCCGAGTTAAGGTTGGGAGGCTTCGGCCGTGGCTAGTTACCACCCTACCGACAAAATCGTGCCGCCAAGCGATTTAGCGTTCCGGTACGATGCCGTGTAGAAACCGATTAGGGGTATTGATTTGATACTACTGCTATAGCCCTAACAGGTTAGCCCGCTACCATCTTAGACTGCATCATCACTTACCATCAGGTGAGATCGCAGTCAAGGGCTAACTTGTAGTAATAAATAAAAATAAACAAATAGATTATTTTTCTCCAAAAAGATTATTTTTAACACGTAAAAGGTTGGAGCCTTCTTTTAAGATTATTATTACTGTGGCAGAATACTCCGCTCTTGCTTAACAATAATAATAAAAATAAACAATACTTATAATAACAGAACATATGTGGGTACAAAGAATAGACATATAGTGGATATAAAAAAAGGTAGTTTGCTGGACAGTAATAATTTAAGATTGTTTTACGATTATACTCATTTATTGAAACGCGTTGCTTTGCTTTCAAACAATCACTATAAACATAACTGTCTCGCTTCTGTACTCCTGCAACTTTTAATTTATTTGACTAGCTGTAATAATTTCTCCTTTTAAATAAAATCATAATGCGCAAAGAGTCGTTATTGCGCTGATTGTGTTTGGGCTGCTGTACTGTACTCTGGTGCAGAGCGATTTATATGCGGACAGTTGAAAGCGAGAAATAGATTGGTTCCAGCCGTTGCTCTCCGTATTTGCTCCTTTGTCCGTTCCTTTACTTTGTGAATTGAATTGTGTATATTATTTTATATTTATTTGCCTTTATGTATACCTATTTTTCAGATATTCCCTTATAATTCTTGCATAAAATTAACTAGATATTTATTACTTTCTTCTTAAAAAGCTTTGGCTGTCAAGAAAAGCATAAGACCAATTAATTATTTAATACTTATGTTACAAATAATTTATGGATTAGATAATATTAAAAAGATTATAATATATTATGAGTTTAGATAAAGTATTGTATAAAACACAACATAACTTGGTATTAAAACACTTGTGTGATATTTTAATAATCCCTATTGTGCAAACTCAGACTCATTTTTAATGATCTTTAAGTCTCGGATACACTAGGGAACATTTTGTCCCGCAACATGACGCGCAACACTAAATATACGTGACGCTGCAACGTTGCATAGTGTCCCGCAACATGCCCCGCAACATTGTACGTGACGCGGGGCATGTTGCTTGCTCCCGCCTCGAGAGCGAGCGCAAGTGTCCCGCGTCAGTGTCGCGCCATTTGTCACCGAGTGTAGTCGCGTACACAACGTGCCGCAACGCAGCACTAATAGCCACAACCTCCTCGGGGGACATTTCTATAAACACTGACTAGTGTGACCTACACAATGTTCCGCGACATTTCCACGGCACGTTCTACGTAGTTGTTGAGGAACATGTTACGCAACATGTTGCTCCATTTGCCCCCTAGTGTATCCGAGGCTTTATTGTGCAACCGTTTCATAAACTACTATTTTGCAATACGGAATTCTTCAAAATTACATAACATGATGTTAATACATTAAAATAGGCTATTAAATAGGCTTTTGAAACATTATGCACTGCTAAAATATATAGCTTATATTAAATCCAAACACGGTTTATCCATTTTAATACTTTAATTAGCAATTATTTACACAGACACACGTCACTAGCGTTACGCCATCGTCAATCCCCCTCTAGAGCAGTGTTGCCACTCTACAAAACCATAGCAGGGATACCATACATAAATTGTATTTAACTTTCAATCTAACAGTTATGATGAGGCACATATAAAAAAATACAAAAACTTATCAACAATATCATTCAAACCACTACAACGAGACAATACAACGAGCTCGGAACGCTGGCAAATATATAATAATTGCTATAATTTTATTTATGCCATTGATACAAAAGTATTGATGCAAAAGACGAGGGTCAAAAATAATTTATTGTGAACCAACTACCCAACCGTTGAACTTAGGCGGAGCTGAGGTGTAAGACTGCGGCGTATAGAATTCCTTACAAGAGAGCTACCTATAGGCAGCAGTGGGCGTCTATCGGTTTACGACGCCCACCCAATGACCCATCCGCTGTATTGATTCAATTCATTTTTTTAAAAAAAGGAAAGCAAACAATGATACCTGGAGATGTGCCTCACTCTATAATATTGCGAACCCTGTACAATATTTACATTATTAGCATTAGTTACATTATTAGCATTAACAGTAATCCACTAGTTTCGACTGTGAGTCGTCAATTGAACACATTTGGTATAAATAACCACAGTCAGATCGATATATCGCGCTATCACCACTCGTTTGCTTAATTTATGTGACCGCGCTTCCAAATTATACGGTCATCACGAGTGCAATCAACTGTCAATCACTAAATCGATATCCATGCATACTTAATAATAGGTATTTTATGTGTCTTTCTCTCTGTAACTTTTATAAGCGCGGCCAGAATTGAAACGATTTTGACGAAAGGTACAAAGATCCCACAAACTTATCTGATCCTGTGGTCAAATTGGAATTAGTTGGTTTTTGTTTTTATTTTATTTTTCCAAGGACTCACGTCAATTCCTACATCAAATTAATTTTAATCGACGTTATAAGCAAGTATTCAAAATGAAAACTAGATTGATGCTTGATCTATCCGTCCAACTGAACGTCTATAAGGCGAAGGTTTATCTAGGTATAATGGTAATAGATCTCTAGTACTATTGGATGGTGAAATTTGTAATCATCGTAAACTGAGTTTGAACTGAAACGATATAATCTAACGTAGGATAATGGGGACCAAGTGAATTGCTTTCAAAGTTAGCTCAAATCAGTTCGAAGTTTAGCGTTAGGCAAAGCGGAGGCACTGGTCATTGTTTAGAAACAAGTTTCCTCCTTCACATAGTTCAAATAATGTACATTTGACTTATGTGAAGGAAATTAATATTGATCTAACTCGTTAGCATAAATTCAGATGTGGTCTTTGGACTTGGTTTGGAATTCCTACCTACGAGTATCTAATTGAAATTCCTATTTTCCTATTATTTTAAACCATATTATGAAGCCTCCGATATTTATATACCTCCGATATCTATAATATATCTGCATGGAATTAGGTTAACACTTTGAATTGCCGGGATAAAAACTAACCATGTACTTACCTTCTGTGGGATGCCAGATATTTCTTTATCAAATTTATCGTAAACTGAGTTTGAACTGAAACGATATAATCTAACGTAGGATAATGGGGACCAAGTGAATTGCTTTGAAAGTTAGCTCAAATCAGTTCGAAGTTTAGCGTTAGGCAAAGCGGAGGCACTGGTCATTGTTTAGAAACAAGTTTCCTCCTTCACATAGTTCAAATAATGTACATTTGACTTATGTGAAGGAAATTAATATTGATCTAACTCGTTAGCATAAATTCAGATGTGGTCTTTGGACTTGGTTTGGAATTCCTACCTACGAGTATCTAATTGAAATTCCTATTTTCCTATTATTTTAAACCATATTATGAAGCCTCCGATATTTATATACCTCCGATATCTATAATATCTCTGCATGGAATTAGGTTAACACTTTGAATTGCCGGGATAAAAACTAACCATGTACTTACCTTCTGTGGGATGCCAGATATTTCTTTATCAAATTTATTTTAGATTGATAAAATGGATGGACCGTGAAAATGCTGCAGATGGCAGACAAACAGACAGGCAGACGTACAAATAGAAAAACAGAAAACAAAGTTTCCATGTATAATATTATGTGGAGTATTCATAGATTAAAGTGGAAATTTGGTGGAAATACATAAAAATTTCAAAATAGTTTTTTCGTGAGTGCGCTTCCTCATAGTTTCAACATACAATGTTGAAGTGGGAATCCGTGATATTCACTCGACCGCCTCAAAGGAGGAACTTTCGCACGGATGGGCGATCGGCCCGTTGCCGAGGATCCTTATTTTGGAACACTGATTTTCGTATGAAAATAATTTGTATGAGGGCACCAAATATATATAAGGGGTGTATGCGGTTAGGGGTATTGGGGGCTGTCTGCTGTAAGGATACTTTGAATATTATAACTTAAAGCTATTAAAAATGTTAACAAATTATACTAAAGTAATCTTAAACTAGTTGTCCGTGCTCATCCTTGGTATAGTAGCGCATTATCTTTTCCAGTGTTGATAATTGACCACACCCCAGTTGTTATTTGGATCCTGGGAATAGTATGGATCCATAACATATTTGAGCTTGAATATTATGTTAGCGCGATAACTAGCTCTAGTATGCAGATGGAAAGACTTTATGATCTATGTACCTATAGTGTGGACAAAACCTATCTACATATTTTATTACCTACACCACATAATTTACCTAAGCAACTTCGTCTTTAGATTAATTTGTACTGAACGTGCTTCTAATGCTACCGTTGCCTATTTCCGATGAATCAAGGCTCATTGTATATTTTGTGTAAATGTGTTTGTTTGTCAAATAAATTACGCCCCGAGCACAGCCGAGTGACAATGAAAACTGTGGGTCCGAATTGTGGCAATTATGTTGTGGTTTATTCCGCAACTTCAATGTGAACATTTGCGGTTGTATACTAAATTAGTGAAAGCAACTAACTGCGTGAATAAATTTACTGATACTGTTATTGAGGGAACAATTTACGTTAGTAAGACCTCCCAATCAAATGTTTTAACACGATATAGAGGAACAAGATATTATAATAATACTTCGTATAAATGATTTCGCCTGGATTCTCTGTCGACATAAAATTAAAAACCTCTACTCATTATTTATGATATTAGGAGTGGATTGCATGGAGGAATTGAGTAGAGAGACCTTATGTGCTATTTTAACTAGGTTAGCGCACTTAAAATTAAGACCCTTCCTTGCGTTGTTTCCTCATTAGGTACTAATATTACATACTCAAATTTGCACGTCATAATATACTTGTCGTACGTATTACTGAGGATTAGGGCTCCTATTTTTAATGATGCACGCGACTTCGTCCGTGGATTAAGTTTTTGAATTCCCGCAGGAACTCTTTAATTTTCTGGAATAAAAAGTAGCTTATTTCCTACCCTGGCATACAACCTCTCCCTGTACCATATTTCATTAAGATCGGTTGAACAGATGGGCCATGAAAACGTAGCAGACATACAGACAGACAGACACACTTTCGCATTTATAATATTGGTATGGATATCCCCTTGAAATATTTTTTCCACTTCTACCGGTTCTCCGTTTGGTGGAAAATAAACTTTCTAAATCATAAACCACCGGGCGTATCCAGACCATTCGTTGTATCCACATAGTGCTTTATATACAGTTTAATAATAAAAATATCACAAAAGAGGTACTACCGTACTGCCAACAGTGAACTTACGGACCCTAACAATTTATAGCAACCGTTGCGGTCATAATATTATCATGACAATAATTCCAGGGCAGCAGCTGTTGGATAAAAGAATTTCTCTCAGAAAAGACCCGTCTGCAAATGTTGTTGATTCTTGCGCGACCCGAGTCTCCCTAATGTGCGCTATCCTTTATTACTCAAAATATTTGGGTCATGCATTTCAGTCGTTCAATACAGTGTTTATGTACGTGAAAGTAATATTCAAAGTTTGTACTAGAACCCGTTGTGCTTTAAATTGCTTTTAAGACAAAGCTCTACTTGCGTTATTTTGTTGCGCAACTATTTGTCTTGTCGCTTTATTCTTGGCTTGAATGGTTACACTGTAAGTTTCTTTCGGTCGAGATGACTCCCAAGTCGGTATTCCGTACCAAACCGTTCCGTGCCAAAAGTGTCAAAAGTACATATCAAAGTTAACTTGATTAAGGGCTAATTTTTCAATCGTCAGATAAATTTTATCGGAGGAATAAATTTGACGTTTTGGCAGATTTTCAATACAAAACCTGTCAAAACGTCAAGTTTATTCCTCCGATAAACTTTATCTGACGATTGAAAAATCAGCCCTTAAACACATTTAAATTTAGAATTTGCTGGACCTCCTGATTGACGTGACTTGACGTACTTGACGTGCTGCGACTGAGCGACTTTAATTTTCCTTACAAAATGTGATTAAGCAACTATTGATTGTCGATGTGTCGCTAGTGAGTTTACGCTTATTATGTAATTGTGTTTAGAGCAAACTATGCGTTTTGCTTCGCTACTGCTTGCATGCTGTGTTTCTAACTTAGTTTGCTAGCACAGACCATGTGCGGGTCCTTGATCTACATATCTATCTTGAGGTCTATATTGACAATCAATAATTCCATCGAATAAATTGTTAGGCTTATAAAATTGTTAGGCTGGGCTATTAATTGATTTGTCTGTTTATTTGAAACGAGCATCACAGATTTTGATCAAGTTTCCACAAACTAATAAAGTGTTGCTGGGAACACTCTTTATCTTAAAACAAAATAATATTATGATCTATAACAAAATCATAAGCAGCGTGGTGGGTCTAAGCTCTAATTACCGCTCTCCTATGAGAGAGGAGGCATGTGCCCAGCAGTGGGACGTTAATGGGCTGTAGTGGTGGTGGTGATAACAAAATCATGAAACCAGAACTGTTAATTACTTAACCTTCTTTTCCTCTCTAGAAGATATCTCTACAAATATTACACAGGCTATTTAGTACTTAGGTATTTATAATACCTATTAGATAAAAACATAACCATTTTAAGAAATATGTATGATATAGTAAAACCTTGTTATATTAATTACTACTAAAGCTATGATTACATAATTAGTATTATATAAAAATGAATATTCGAGTGAAGTGACATTCAACAATAACTTATTTTAGCCAAACTAACCTTATTTATAAAAGAATAATATGCTAGAAAATTAGGTCACACTACCCAAAACAGAAACACGTACATACGCCTTTCAATAATCGGATTATGCCTCCTAAGCCTCCTTTTCAACTTGAGCGTAACTTCATACATGGCTAAGGTCATGTTGAGAGTTGAACCATGGAGTAGCAAACTCATTTAACAGGCATCATCAGGCTCCTGCCTCATGATCCATACTTGTATCCCGGGGAAGGACATAGACTTCTTTTTATCCCGGAAAATCATCTGGTAACAAATAACGAAACCGTAAGCTTGGATTTTCTTAATATTTTAAGTAGGTTTGGCGCTCTCTCATTTTATTATAGTTGTATTTATCTCATATTATTTATATCTGTTTTAAATAAAATATTTGTTTTTTAGATAAAAGGATAAGTTGAATGACATAATTATAATAATTACTGGCAGTGATGTGATATTAGAGTAAATGCACTTTCAGCGCCAATTGTACACCTATCAGATAGATTCCTTTGCTGCTTTAATAATCAGACAACTCTCTGGCTAAGGCTAACAGATATTTACGGTAGTAGTTAGTGCTTGCATACTGTAGCAACATAATTCAATTGGCATCTTTCCATTAACCACTCTGCATGCTACACTGAATGCTCACATACATAGTTTAGTTTACACAAAATTTGTGTAAACTAAAGTATGCATGTTAGTTTACACAAAATATTGGGAGCTATAAAGGATTTGCGTAAACAAGTTTGCCTGTTATGGTATTAAAGCAGAGTAAAGGGCACTATGTGGTTTTGCATCGGATATACTTTGGAGAGTGTGTATTTTACAAGCTTGTTACTCCTTCACCGATTTCTCGACATAAAGCGGGACACTGAGCATTGGTAACCTTTTTTGGTCGACATCCAATCTACTTGCATGGAGCGTGGCATTAATTTTTATTAAAAGTAAGGCATGAGTGTCATCAAGCGCAAGCCTATCCTGCAAAAAAAATATGCGCATAGTACAGAAGTAGCGATAATTACAATTGTTGTTATTGGCTGAATTCATACTAATATTATAAATGTTATACGAGTCCAGTTATTTATAAACATATTTTATAGATAACTGGACGTCAATAAGTGTAGTGTGTAGTGTACCTACCTAAATTGAATAAATATTATTTGACTTTGACTTTGAATGCGAAAGTGTGTCTGTCTCTCTATCTGTCGGTCTGTCTGCTACGCTTTCATGGCCCAACTACTCAACCGATTTGATGAAATTTGGTACGGAGACAGGTTACACCCCGGGGAAGGACATAGGCTACTTTTTATCCCGGAAAATTTAAGAGTTCCCGCGGGAGTTAAACGTCAAACCACGCGGACGAAGTCGCGGGCATCATCTAGTTAAAGATATTTTTACATGATTTTTACTGTAATTTGTGAGAGTGTCTATTCAGATTCGATAGCGATCATCACATTTTATCTTTCAAACTTTTCCGAACATGCCGAAGTAAGGCTTATATTTGAATCGATTGACAAAATATTTATGCAATTGCATCTTAAAATAAGCTAATCATACAGAAATATGCTAAGAAATCGTATTTGGTAACATAGTAAATATAGGGAGAATTTCTAAAGATTATTATACTTTTATATTACTTTTATGTACAATACAATGCATCTTGCGTTTACATTTAAATGTTGCATTATGGTCCTAAATTGTCGCGACAATTTTCTGTAATACGACTAAAAAGGCTATTGTGTTGCCTCAGTTAATATAATATCCGGTAATATAACCGGTAATCACTTCGCTCCACTGCCTCCAGGGAGCCGCGGTCAGATAGGAAATTTATAGCAACTAAGCGTGCTAAGGTATTTTATGACGACATAAGATTTTCAATTTTCAAGATAAATCTATGTATGTTCCTCCAGTAGCATAATAAATTGTCTGTAGTTACTCTGTAATTATGGCCGATATAATCCATACTAATATTGTGAAAGTCTGTCTGTTTGCTAGGTATGCTTTCACGGGCCATTTTGTTCAATGGAGCTTAGCGTTTGGTTCAGAGATTGCATCTTAGGGAAGAACTTAGGCTTGTACCTGCTGAATTTTTTAAAACTACCCACGCGGACCCACTGTTTAGTTTATTACATTTGCCACAAATTTTCTTTAAAAATGTGGGCTTAATAAACACAAAATACCCCTAATTTAACACTTCGTGCAAAAATCCCTTTAAGTCAGCGGATATATCAAAAGAAACGGTTATTACGTCCCGGCGTAATTTAAGAATAAAAAGCTCTAATTAAAAGAAGGGGTTTTTAGGAAAATTCCTTTAAATTATATGTCATTATGTGAAATTATGTAAGCAATTATGGGTCATACAGCTCAAGTCGGATTATGTTCCAACGTGTATTAGTAATTAAGTTTATATGGGTAACTTTATGGGCATAATTATTGTGTGAGTGTGTGTGTAAATGTTAGTTCACAGCAGATTTAAACGAGGCAAAATGTGAATTTTCCGAAACAGGTATCGTTTATTATAATTTCATTGTGTACCAAGGTAGGTAGGTACCTATTTATTAAGATGATTGACAGTAATACATTATTAATAATAGATGTAGCGGTGTGTATAAAACTTAACTTGCTTATTAAGATGTACCGGGTTGGCATGATACATTATTTTATTCTATGCTCCAACTAATTCTTTGCAGAGTAGTTATTACACAAAAAGTAAAGTAGATAACTACGAGTATTGAACACAAATGTATCAAAGCACCCAAGGATCTCACAAAAAAAATATCATATAACGGCTTCGGTTTTTATAAGCTAGATTTCATGGAAAAGGTTGGGTTTACTAAATTGGTTGTATATAATATTAGTTTGCTGATAAATAATTAAAATTGGGGCTCGTGAAACTTTACTCGTTGGGTAGGGTGCAATCCAAATTTTTCTTCGAAAGTACGTACTTAAAAGCTCTCAAATTATTATTAGTATGACGATCTAGAAGTTTGTAATGTTTTTAGTATTTTTGGGATAAACGGGCAAGATTTTTTTCGTACCTAAGTAAAGTAATATGCACGCATTGCTAAAATAGGCGCGCGTCAGCGATTAGTGTGTCGGTTTTTCCATCTTTCATGTTTTCACGGCCCTTCCGTTTAACCGTATTGAAATTTAGTGTAAAGATAGCTTGCATCCCCAAAATAGACATCTTTTATATCCTAGAAAATCAAGAAGTTTCTACGGGATTTCTTGATTTTTTACATACTTTTAATATACTTATGAAAAATTGGATTTATTCAATAACGACGTGTACACGCAGGCGTTTCACTGACAACCAATTTACCAAACCGGCCTTTTGGGAGAGATGCTCTTAGCTCTTCTAAGCTGTGATATAGGTATGCACATTTATATGAATGTTACTCGCGTTTTTATACTTGAAATATTTATTCACGTACCAATTTTTTAGCCTATACGCTTGCAAAGTTGGTATTTATAGAGGTCTTAGTTGTTTATTTACAGTGGCGAAATAATATTTCATCGCAGTACCGTAAAGTTATATAATTTCGGATTCGATAATACCATTTAACACTGTTGCCATTTATTAAAATGCAAATAGACTTTTTAGCGCAATCGGTACCGTTCTTGTATCAGATTTGTCAACTATTAAAAATCCACGTATTAATATTTTATCAAGACTCAAATAAAATGCTAGATAAATGTGTAAATGTTATATGATAAATGTTAAATATAAACTACGATTTAAAGAATAGACAACAGTAAAATTATAGATTTGCTTATAATTTACACATTAGATACTTAAACAATAATAAGTTACGTGGTAATACAAATTATTAGTAGTAAGGCCTCTAATGCTTAAGTTACGATAATTTACCTACTCTACAAGTTACGAGTACATTAACTAGGCTATGACCCAGGTTCAAGATCACACATTGTCCAAAAACTAGGTCTCGTATTTTATTTTTCTCCGTTTAAAAGTTTTCTCTTTCATACAAGAACGTAATTACTTCAATTTTGTGCTACATTTAACTTCAATTTTTTAAGTGATAAATTAAAGATTCTATATTTTTGTCGGTAAACATAATTAATGATTAAACGAACTTACCTGTAAGTGAAGTTCGATCATAATTATACGAGTATTCGTCCGAAGAGATTAGCAAGATATACTTGTAGTACCGTGTACGTACGGCCACTTTCACACGTTAGTTGAGGTAACTGAAAATAAAAACAAACGCTCCCTCCTAGCGGCCGATAGCTGGCCACTATATATAGGCCCCACTCCTGCACAACTAGTCATTTAGTTCGGAGCTTGACCTTTTGTTTTTTTTTTTTTTTTTTGTTTTTGTTTTACACTTTCATAAACACATATATATTGCAAATTTAACCTTGAATTTGAAATGTGACCTTTTCATGACACTGGGGTAACCCGTGGGAGGGTGGGATGCTAATCTCTTCGGACGAATACTCGTATAATTATGATCGAACTTCACTTACAGGTAAGTTCGTTTAATCATTAATTACACTTCGTATTCGTCCTCCGAGATTAGCAAGATATACTTGTAGATATTGAGAGACTTGTCATGAAAACAGGTCTTACTCGTAGTTATTATGCGAAAAACGCACTTTAACCATCAGGTATATCATATTTAATACATAATAATGATTATGTTCTTATTTAATGAACAATCTTATTTATTTTGATAGATATTTACGAGGTACTGTATAACTTTGTTTTTTATAATGCTCGATTTTATTATTACAGGATCATAGTATTTGTAAGAAATGAGTCAACTCAACAATCTGAATTTTCGATAAGGAAAATTATAATTTCAAAAGTATTCGAGCAACTACTTAGTGTCGTGTACTTTGGGCAAAAACAAGGACCAGTCTGTGGATATGCCAAGTGACTGTAACTAAAATATTCTTGTGGATATGGCGGGCTCTTGAGGCCGCGCTGTATTGAGGAACAGATAAGTCCGATATTGTGTCGAAGGTGTTTAATTTTGTCAAGATAACTATTGAGTTACACTTACGATAATGTAAAAATTGTATTATATACGGAAAAAACCTGTTCAGAAAGTTTTAATTAAAAATTAAAAATTTTGATTGACGAGAAATTTCGAAGGAAAGTTCTATGTTATATATTATTATTATTACAATTTTGAAAAACTTTTGCATTCTATGTAATGTTCTTGAAGCTCATAAAATTATTTAATGCTTCAAAAGTTCTTTTATAGTCGAAATTTCATCAGATCATTGATTGAGAAAAACAAAACACAAAAAAAAATTAATGCATTTCAAGGATCTCAAGTGATGTTACATTTTAGCAAAGAAAGTCAGTATGAATTTGAAAAAAAAAAATTAGAAAATCTATTTATAGTACCTATGTTCAATTTTTTCAATGAAACTGCATATTATACTTAGAGATCACTTATCTCTAATATTATGAGATCTACAACTATTGGTAAAGTTGTGATAAATTTCAACAACTCAAATTCAATTGAATTAATGCTTGCTGAAGACATCCATGGAAGAGATGTATAGTATTGATTGCCGAATTGAAATAACTTAATTGATCAACCATCGTGTTGTTTAAATGAATTTATAGAAGGACAGAAATAAAACTGACTGAAAGGTATTCATCATTTCTATAGATGAGAGTGGGAAATCTCATATCAATAAGGACTACTGGCGAGCAGCCAGCAGTAGTTCCAACCAGGGTATGTGAGGTGTAATTTGCGGCTGCAGGAACGAGAGAGAAAGAAAAAAAAAAAAAAAAAATTAAATAAATAAAAAAATATATATACTTATGTATATATATAACCACGTCAGATGGTTCAAAGACCAGTGGACCAGTGGGTCCGAAGACAAATTACAGCAAGTAAACCATTAAATATGCGATATGATGGTAGGCTATAAAGGAACAAAAATTATGAACTTTACTTGTGTTTTCTTGATAATACCGAAGATTGGAAACCCAAGAGATTGAAACCCATGAAAGCATTAATGACGTACGCATCGGAGTCATTCTTACACGAAATATATTAATTTTTATAATTGGTATAACATTGGGACGCAAAAAGGAGAATTTTCGAGTTATTTAGACAGTTCCCACTAAATACCTTTGAACGGATTCGTCTTGATTCTCTAATAGCTTTAGTATCGTGACTAGAGCGTTTATATGTAATACAAACATCTTTGTAATCGCATCTATTCAATATATATCTCGTGGGCTCATCTCAAGAGGGGAAATACGTACCAGCCATGCAGGTTATGAAACCAACTGCAATGGTATTGGCGATCTTGAAAAGATTTTGAAAAAATGTGTAAGTATTCAACAAATACTTGAAACCGAAGTAAGCTGGCAGAATTTCCAACTGGTTAATGTGAAATGCCTCATTTCGTAGGGTGCTAGCAGTTTCCTCACCACAAGCGGCCCCCAACCCCGCAGTTGAGAATCCTATGACCAATTTTGTTTACAGAATTAAGCAGAAGGACAACAGGATATAGATGCGTTGTTTCTTAATTACCATTTTTTAAATTTAAAACATTTACACCTTCTAAAACTTGGTTGTTTTAGCCGGCCACGATGAAGTAATAAGGCCAACTAATGTAGCAAAGTTCAAAAAAAATATTATTATGTATATAAGAATAAATTACGTATTCAAAAAAAAAAAAAAAAAGTTGCAGGAGCTCGGTGGCAACTTATTGTTTCTTTTCATTGAAATATTATGTTATAGAGACGTTCGTTTTGTGATTTCTTTTTAAAAAGAGAATCAATCATCATCGAACAATAATTATAGGTAGTGTCGGAACTCCTTATACGGAAGTTATTTACTTGTTTTAAAATTAATTATAAAATAAAACTGTTAAGTTGCCAAACTGTAAAGATTATTAAAGAATTATGATTAACAGGAGTAACATTAATTTCTTAGCCTCGAGGAAATTTTTAGATAGGTTCCACGAGCGAAAAAATACAAAAAATATTGCAGTTTGGTTTAAATAAACCAAATAACTGTGGAACGTATATTTGGAAAACTATTTTCAAACAAAAGCGCAATTAATTTAGTTGCCTTTCTGGTCTGCATGTATTAGGACCGAAAACTAAGCATATTTTTGATTGGTTGTGGTCATATAGCAGTTCTCACTAATACAATTATTGTTCTAAATTCTTCAAATAAAGAAAAAATATTGAAATGTATTTCATTGTTTTATATTAAAATAAATAGTATGTTCTTGCCGTATGACTCGGAAAAAGAGTACTGCAGTCAAAAATTAATGTACTGCAGGTTCACTTTGTGATATAGCTCCTATAGCTAAGGGACCATCGACTGCCTTTTGAATGAATTTCGAGGCAAAACAAGAAAAACTTAAAATAGGAATACTATAGGAAAACACAACTAACCACTGTAGGGTCATCGGTTATGGATGACCACTGCTTTTTTAAAAATTTTGCCAATTTTTTTAAAAAAATTACCAGTGTTCCTAATCTCGGACAACGATGGCTGCGATGAGAAGTCCTTAGCCGAAATGCTCGCATAACAGGTCTGTTGATTTAAAACTTCCTTTGCGGTTTGGGCTTGAGGCTGTTTCGACTCTGCGCTCTATTTAATTATCGCCTTAGCATCTTTGTAAGTTTCTGAAAGATTCTTGCTAAATAATAAGAATTAGTTTTAATATGCAATAACTAATCCTGAGGACAATTAAACGTCTTGTTAAAGAATCGCTGTATGTCGTAATTAAAGCGTCGTGCGTCCATTAATAGATGCTGTATCCGACGATCCGTATCGTTTTATAAAGCTCTGCTGTAGTAGCTATGCTCAAAACATCATAACAAAAAACTCGAAGGCGTCTTGCTGTCGGGATTCGGGAGTGAAGGCGGGACTTGCGCCTGCGTCATCATGACTTCTCCCAGGGCAGGTAAGATCGTTGGTCTTCATGACATTAGTCATTAATTATTGTTCATTAGAACGCAGTCCCAATAGTGAAGCATATTATAGCAACATGAATGCTTGGATAAGTTTTCGCACCTGATCGAAGATGCTTTGAGATTCAAGCACGTGCGCGCGCACTTTCGTCGTATGAAAAAAGGTGTGCCAATAAAGTGCGTAAAAGGACGCACTTCTCAAAAAATAGATTTTGCAATAGTTAGTTCAAACAATCAACGCAATACAGGCATAATTTCATAGGCATGAAATCGTGTACGAAAAAAACACTTCAAAATTGAACAACGCCTGAGAGCCCCCGCTCATGACCCATTGCCAGTCCATTACTTTGTAGGCATGAGATTGCACGCGAAAATAAACTTCAAAATTGAGCAATGCCTGAGGGCTTTCGCCCACGACTCATTGCAAGTCTATTACTTTGTAGGCATGAGATTGCACGCGAAAACGTACTCCAAATTGAAACGTACTTCAAATTTGAGAAATGCCTGAGGGCTTTCGCCCACGACTCATTGCAAGTCTATTACTTTGAAGGCATGAGATTGCACGCGAAAACGTACTCCAAATTGAAACGTACTTCAATTTGAGCAATGCCTGGGGGCCCCCGCCTACGACTCATTGTAAGTCTATCATTTTGTAGGCATGAGATTGCACGCGAAAACGTACTCCGACTTATTGTAAGTCTATTAGGCATGAGTTTGCACGCGAAAACGTACTTCAAATTGAGCAATGCCTGAGGGCTTTCGCCCACGACTTATTGTAAGTCTATTATTTTGTAGGCATGAGATTGCACGCGAAAACGTACTTCCAATTTGAGCAATGCCTGGGGGGCCTCGCCTACGACTTATTGTAAGTCTATTATTTTTGTAGGCAAGAGATTGCATGCGAAAACACACTTCAATAGGTAGCCATAGGCAATCCGATTTGGTAAGATTTCATAAAATCCACGTCTAGACAGGTAGATTTTAACAGACTTTCTTGCTGATTCTTTTCTGTAGGAATGTTATTCCGAACCAGTGAAAGATTCCACTCGACAACTCAAAAAGGACTTGTAAAAGTCTATTTGAGTAAGAAACATTAACTGAATTTCGGTTTGAGTTTAGGTATATATCTGAAAAAAAAAAAATCCTATGCGCAAACACACATTATTAGAAAGTTGGCTGACGAGCAATGTTGCGACTCGACGGTGGCAGTGTTGGCGATTGCAGTGACTCCAAAGAACTCGATGACAAGCAGTGTAGAAGACTTCAAAAACAAAAGCTCGATGACAAAACAGTGTAGAAGACTCCAAAAAACTCGATGACAAACTTATTCGGTGATAACGTTTACGTGATCGGTTTAATTTCAAATTTCCGAAATCACTTTTACGTTTTTATCACAAAAATAAATAATAAAAATATTAATTTTTAATTTAATAATTTAAAAATAAAAATAAAAACTCACCGAATTTGCGGACGTGCGAAGTGGCTGAGCACGAAAACACGAATGACTAGTTGTGCAGGAGTGGGGCCTATATATAGTGGCCAGCTATCGGCCGCTAGGAGGGAGCGTTTGTTTTTATTTTCAGTTACCTCAACTAACGTGTGAAAGTGGCCGTACGTACACGGTACTACAAGTATATCTTGCTAATCTCGGAGGACGAATACGAAGTGTAATAATAGGTATGTTATCATACGTCGTCAACTTATGGATGTCCACGGCTGGGCATATGTTTTTGAAGGGTCACAATGGTCGTATGCCGTTTGTGTCGACCGATTTTCTATCTTATTTAATGTCATTTTTCCACGTTCATAAGTAACCATCTGCGGTAAAATATTAGGTAGGTATATCTACTTGCCGATGAGGGGTCGCTATTCCAGCGCATTGATACTCATAATATTTACACATTATTAATCCATCAAACCTACTAGCTGATCACGTACAGGGGGCATTGTTGACGTTCGTGTTGTAGAATAATTATAATCCCGTTTACCGTCTGCGTTGGCATCCTTATGTAGTAGACGTCCAGTCTGCCCGAACGAAACGGTTCTGCTCTACGTTCCTGATTCGAACCGCCAGGATGTGGAATGCCCTTCCAGCGCATGTATTCCCTGCCACGTACAACTTAAGTACCTTCAAGGCAAGAGTGAACAGGCATCTTCTAGGCCAGCGCGCTCCAACCTAGACCTCATCATTGCTTTGTATTAAGCATGATTGTCGTCAAGCACAAGCCTATTTCGTAATTAAAAAAAAATTTTAGGGACGTCATGATATGGGACATTGAACTGTCATTTTAAATAATACTGCTTTAAGCGATGGTAGTAACCCCCCTGCTTAAACCATTTGGTTATAAGGTCAACTTGAGATTTGTCAAGGGATCTCCCTAATAAAAGATTTTCAGAAATTCCAACCAAGCAGTAGCCTGATGGATCCGCTATACAATGATTTAAAATTTCTAAATGCAAGCATAGGCCGTTACAAGGTATGTATTTGTGTAAATATAAATGAAAATTCTGTAATGTAACATGAGCATAAAGTTAATGAGAACTGAAAAATGTCTACGACAACCTTTCTTAACAACCAAGAAAATGTATATGCAAGAAGTTACGTTACAATACTATCTACTACTATTTGTACCATGATCAAAACGGTATTCTATTATACGTAACTATAGTAAGTACAGCGCGAATATTTTGTGTGTCTATCACTTCCAAGGTCGTTTGACGGCGCATTCCCCATCCTGTGCCTAGCGCAGGATGTTCAGATAAACTATTTTTATTTTTATTTTTATTTTATTATTATAGGTATAATGAGACAGATATTTTTATCAAAAGATAAATGAATTGTGTGTCTATCTGCTGTATTATCAGTTCTTATCCCAGCCGATGTAGGGATTCCTTTCATAGGTACATTTGATATTTTTAAGAGTTCGTTTTAATGGGCCAACACATTTTAAAAAAATTGACGATTTATGAACTGTAAACGCATTGAATAATTAGAATTTTAATGTCGAAGTGTCACTGAGCCTTTTTTAAAAACGTATAACTAGCTAACTAATGCCAGGTAGGTACTCATTGCAATGCGAAATGCATTTTTGCGAATTCACAGTCAGGAACTTTACGCAAGTACCAACAACAACTTTAAAAATAACTTTCAATTCAATCGGATTAACGATGCGAGAACGCATTGGAAAAAATACACAAACATTAATTTGAATATAACTAAGTGTAACGTAAAAAAAATGGAGCTCACTGGCTTTCATCTGTACATTATACAAGACTTTAACAAGATGAATGAGACCCATATCCTAATGAATACTAGTCCTCCAAGTTGCTACATTATAATGCCTATCTGTAGTATTCGATTAGTCCACTGTTCCTCTGCCTATTTGAACTGTGGCCCAAGCAACAGTTGTGAGATGCGTGAGGCGAGTGGGGGGCGGGGCAAAATCAATAGACTTCCCCCTCCCCCGCCTGCCAAAACATCCAACTACCCTCTGCCGTTGATGTTTGCCTCCACATTTTTCACATTACGAGATTTCGGGTTAATAAAGGGTTAGCGTTGATACGGATCTTATATGTGATGGGACGAAAATTGAAAGGGATGCCATGTTTTAGGCATCTGACCTTAATTAGTATAAGGCTAGGGAACGAACGAATTATTTTTGCAAGACCTAGTTTCGGCTTATGGAGTTTGGCTTATGGAGGATGGACCTAAAACTTTTTTAGTACCGGACGCACTCGCAGCATAGAGCTGACGCCATATGACACGCTGGAGCCGAACCAAAACGATGTAAGACAAACACACTATGAAAACTAGTGGTGTTTTTTATATAAGGTTCCAACTTAGGTTTGATTACACTCAGACATTTAAGAAAAAACAAACAAACCTCAGTATTAATTGAATATACCTTTTGTCTGAATAAAAAAATAAGTTACCTTTTCATGAAATAGAAATAAAGAAAGACACCTTTATTTATTTTATGGGAATAGCAAGCCTATTCCCATAAAATTATCCTGAATCGCTTTTTGTACTAATAAATTTGGTATGAAGTAACGAATTTGCTTAAAAGCATTCTCAAGGATTCCATCCTATAGGAGATCCTATAAATTTCATCATAGGTACTTTGATGATGAGGCAAAAAGGGAAGCGTTTTCAAAACTAACTTGTTGAATATTCAACCAAACGAGATTATGTTTAATAAAATAGCTTGGAGCTTCGCCTTTGATGTTATGATTTCTTTCGTAAATAATTAGTGAAAGAAAATATTAATAAATACGTATTCCTTTATATTTCAGTTTATATAAAATTGTATACTTATTTAGTTAGAAGTCTGAACGAATACTTTTAATTTCAATAGTCGTAATTATTAAATATAATAGGCAGAAGCAAAGCAAAAATCACGTAGTTGTAAACCTCAAGTACTTATGTAAATGTGGAAATATATAGAGCAAAAAAAATATACAAGCCATATCAGCGATTTTTTACGACGTGATTTATCATTACTACAAGAGAAAACGTTAGGCATCCGTATCAAGGACCGTATATTTTAATCCAGCTCTCCTATATTATATTCCTTTTATAGATTCTTCGTACATTCTCCGCCTCTTATTATTTTATTACTGGCCTTCATAGATTCAACTACGATGATATATTTTTATAGACTTAAGTGCGCATTGATATATCTATTTACATATCCATTTATATATCTTTTCTCCAATCCTGCTTAGGGTTTTGTATCATCCAAAGTTGGAAGATTGAAATAATTGTAAGAACTTAGGTACTGAACTACTACCAACGCGTACTAACGCGACTTTGATAAATACATTTTAATCAAAGGCGCAACTTTGATTAAAAATCAGCAAATGCCGAGTACTACGGAACTTACAGTAGTCAAAGCTCATTCCCAAAGGAAATACCGATTTCTGGGGCAATTCCGAAGAACTCGTTTGTTAAACTGGTCCAACTGAGAATTGAAACATTCTGAATGCAAGTGGTGCTTAGTGAACCAATGCGCTAATAAGAAATATTCAAACTTAACCATCCATTCCATGCATATTATAAATGCGAAAGTGTGTAAGTATGTCTGTTACGCTTATTCCCGGCCCATCTTTTCAGCCGATTTGATGAAATTTGAAACAGAGGTAGATTGCATCCCGGGAAAGGACATAGGCTATATTTTTTTTCCCGCAAAATTAAAAAGTTCCTGCGGGAATCAAAAAACTGTAATCCACGCGGGAATCATCTAGTTATTTATATTATAGGGCATTTTGCGCCCATCGGTCTCAATTCTCGATTACTACAGCTCACATCTGGCGATAAGCGACCCTAAATGGAAAATTATTCGAATCTATTTCGTTGCTAATGGATTTACGGGAGACAGTCTGTATCTACGTGTAATCATAGTTGCTATTCATTAGAAATTACGCGGATATTTCACTCTATTGGGACCTTTTCAGAGTTCAGACGAATATTTACACTTTTTTTGAATTTTGGTTCTTTTAAGTGTACAGAATACCGCTAGACCAGGTACCAGGTCTCATACACATAGTAACAGGTCACATTTAAAAAGTTAATTTTGGAATGCAAAAAGCATTCCAAAATAAACTTTTTAATTGTGTGCTTCCTATAATACCCATAATTATTAGGTCATGACGATAAAATGTGATCTTTAAACATTTAGGGTTGGGTCTTGGCATTTAGGTATATTGTTTGTGAATAAGTAGCCTAAAATTGGATAACACGTACGGCGCTTCCGTTTATGTTCGGGATGGACATAAATTATTCAGCCGGCAGCCCTATTTGACCGGCACTCTAACTTTAAACCTCGATCGATGAAAATGTCGGTGGTAAATAGGATTTTTACCGAATATTATAGTATGGTGTTTCAAGTACCGTAAACAGTATTGTCAATTTATGATCGATTTTTTTTTCGCCCAATCCAAACTCGTGGACCATTGCACAGATTTTCCCATTAGGTAGACAAGAAAATAATAGAAGAATTTTTCGAAATTCTTACGGAGTGTAGCCGCGGGCGATCGCTAGCCCTACAGACTACTGTTATAACTGTTATAAAGGGAAAGTTTTTGAGCATGGATAGATGGATGTCAGATACCCTTTCACGCAAAACATACTAAATGGACCTTGAATAAACTTTACCAGAATCTTTAGTAGGTAATACCTACCAAATAATAATAGAATAACTAATTTTTAAAGATATTGTGAATAACAAATTACAACGGAATCAAAGTGGCGAGTTGTGCCAGTTTAAAAATTTAGGGATAAAAGCCAACTTTTTCTCAAATAACTTTTTGAAATAATAATGAAGAAAATCTGACCGCAGGATATTATAATTTAATTCAGCTTTATTATTATTCTTGTTACGAAGTATTCGAGATGTTCACTAAATTATGTGGACCGTGTTTCGAAGAAAAATTCGTAATAAAAACATAGTCCGATCTTTGATATTTTCCTGGGGCATAAATCTAACAAGCAATTAGGCAGTGAATAGGTACAATACAAAATTTTCAAGAGCAGTTTGCATCAAAAGATAATATTTTTGTTTTAGAGTTGTTTGTTGCTTTGATAATCAAAATTGTAAAGAAAACATTATTTTAAAGAATTTTGCAAAATATTTGTTGTAAAGTTGAATATGCACACAATTCCTCGCTAACTTTGGTGACGAGTTTTTTATACAAAAATTTACAGAGAAGTTTTTTCTAAATATTATTGAACTATCCCCAAATACTGAATAAAGATTTCAAATAATACGTCTTGTAGTTGTAAAAAAGTCCTGTCACGAGAAAGCAATTGACATTGTTTTTCTTCATAACAGTCACCCTCGTACCTAACCCGAGCATTCTCACGTTAGATTGTTTTCCCAGCAAAGGGAATTAGTGAAAATACCATTGCAATCTTCCGCCACCCTCTGTTGTCTCTGTGCTTGACGTGGAAAGTGTATAGGAATGCAATAATAAAGGAAGTCGGGAGGCCAAAGAAAGGCAAGAGCTTTATCTTTCACTGTGCACACACTTCTATGCGCTGTTGCCAGATAACCTACTATCTAATTATAATTCTCGTAGATGATCTTCTGTAAGAATGCCGAATGCTTCCCACAATAGGGGCTAGTTTCTTGTATTAGTTAATCTGTCCTTTTATATTGATGCTTTGTCGACTCAATCACGGATAAACGTAACTCCTGCGTCCCGTTTATTAACTAGAATTATTAGGATTCTAATCCCATAGAATCTAATCGTAGAAATCTAAGGGTTCAGATTATTAAAAACAAGGAAAGTTGCAAACTGGCCCGCCCCGATTTGAACATTTTGTTTGGCATTAAAGCTTTATGGCACAATTCGCGTTTAAATGGTACATAATACGTAGTTTTCAAGAAGAGAGACGTAATAGCACATTTTCCGGGATTCGGCCATTTCCGGTGCGGCTCCCGGTCTTAAAGTGGTCAGCTTTTATAAAGGAAGTAATGATAACAGTAGGTACTCCATTTGTTTGGAACATATTTTACGTTTTTATTCTCAAAAGAGGTCATCATGTCTTCTCATAGGCGGCTATATATTATACTAGAGGATGCTCGCGACTTCGTTCGCGTGGCATAAGTTTTTTTAATTCCCACAGGCACTCCTTAATTTTCCGGGATAAATCCTATATATATCACTCTCCAGATCCTCAACTATAACCATGCAAAAAATCACGTTGATACGTTGCTCTGTTGCGGCGTGATTGAAGGACAAACTCTCTACTTAACGTCCTTGGGGATAAACTTTTCATAAACTGTGAAACACGTATTTCTTTATTTTAAACCAGAAGCCCAAATACCAAATTTCATGTTTATAACTTGAAAAATGAAGGACTTTCATACAAACTTCCAACCCCTATTTAACGCCTTTGGGGGTGGAATTTTCAAAAACTGTGAAGCACCTATTTCTTTATTTTAAACCAGAAGCTCAAATACCAAGTTTCATAGATATAACTTGAGAATTGACGGACTTTCATATAAACTTTCACCCCCTATTTCACCCCCTTAGGGGTGAAATTTTGAAAAATACTTCCTTAGTGAGCGCCTACGTCACAAAAGGAACCTACTGTCAAAATTTCAAGTTTCTAACCCCAGCGGTTTAGGCTGTGCGTTGATATATAAGTCAGTCAGTCAGGGCTTTGAATTTTATATATATAGATATTGTACTGGGATGCCTCCTAGCAATTTTAAGGCCAACCATTTCTTACGGACATGTTATTTTTTTTCATCCCATGTATTCGAAAAGGACGACTTGGTTCGCCTTTATGTGCGCCCAAAGGTGGTGTTTTCTATAAGAAACTTTTAGCGGGCAGTAATGAGTTTTTCATTACTCATACACGGAAAGTAGGTTTGAAGTTGCCTGAGAAGCGGGTTGAAAGTAATACTTTTCAGCCCTAGGGAGAATCGTTTTCAACTGAATTTTTATTGGAGTTCAAATGAAACACGACTTTTTTTTTTTTTTTATACCCGAGTGCATCCATAGACAAGAAGAAAGATAGACTTTATTCATAAAGTAAAGACAACTGATTCATAGACTTTTTATTTTGACTTTCCTTATATTCGTAATGAAAAGCACAGTGTTTACCTCGGGATGAAAGACTTATTTAGTCCCTCGAACTATAGGCCCCCTCGCTACGCTCGGGCGCCAAACCCCGTCTCGGGACTAAATAAGTTACTTTCATCCCTAGGGTAACAATGTACTATTTAATCCTCTTTATACTCGTAAGTGCGCCGCAATTATCTTTGCCGCGCACTTATTGAATTTGGAACATCTTAGTGTTCAGCGCCAACGCAAATTGACGACCTCCGTGGCGCAGTGTTGAGCGCTGCTGTCTTAACGTGCGGAGGTCCAGGGTTCGATCCCCGGCAGGGTCAATTTAGGAATTTATAATTTCTGAATTTTAAGTAACGAAAGGGCTACATGGATATACATATTAAAAAAAAAATAAAAAAAAAAAAATAAAAAAAAAAAAAAAAAAAAAAAATAAAAAAAAAAAAAAAAAAAAAAAAAAAAAAAAAAAAAAATTAAAAAAAAAAATTAAAAAAAAATAAATATTAAATAAATATTATTATAAAGGCGAAAGTTTGGATGGATGTGTGGATGTATGGTGGTATGGATGTGTGTTACTCAATTACGCCCGAACGGCTGAACGGATCTGGATAAAATTTGGCACAGAGATAGATTAAAAAAAAAAAAAAAAAGATTATAGTCTGGAAATAGCACATATGCTTTTTATCCCGGGAAATTAAAGAGTTCCCGCGGGAACCAAATTTTCTCATACAGGGTGATGAAAAGTAGAGTGTATCATTCGGGCGCAAATATATTTTTGGCTCGGGCGACGTACTTTGAATCCCTCGCTACGTTCAGGATTCTACTAAAGAATCCCTCGCTACGCTCAGGATTCTACTCTAGAATCCCTCACTTCGTTCTGGATTCAAAAAAGCGCCCTCGCCGTAAAAATATTATTTTGCTCCCTTATAATACAATCTACTATTTCATCCCATGTATTCGAAAAGGACGACTTGGTTCGCCTTTATGTGCGCCCAAAGGTGGTGTTTTCTATAAGAAACTTTTAGCGGGCAGGAATGAGTTTTTAATCCTCTTTATACTCGTAAGTGCGCCGCAATTATCTTTGCCGCGCACTTATTGAATTTGGAACATCTTAGTGTTCAGCGCCAACGCCAATTGACGACCTCCGTGGTGCAGTGTTGAGCGCTGCTGTCTTAACGTGCGGAGGTCCAGGGTTCGATCCCCGGCAGGGTCAATTTAGGAATTTATAATTTCTGAATTTTAACTAACGAAAGGGCTATATGGATATATATATTTAAAAAAAAAAAAAAAATTATAATTAAATAAATATTATTATAAAGGCGAAAGTTTGGATGGATGTGTGGATGTATGGTGGTATGGATGAGTGTTACTTAATTACGCCCGAACGGCTGAACGGATCTGGATAAAATTTGGCACAGAGATAGATTTCAAAAAAAAAAAAAAGATTATAGTCTGGAAATAGCACATATGCTTTTTATCCCGGGAAATTAAAGAGTTCCCGCGGGAACCAAATTTTCTCATACAGGGTGATGAAAAGTAGAGTGTATCATTCGGGCGCAAATATATTTTTGGCTCGGGCGACGTACTTTGAATCCCTCGCTTCGTTCAGGATTCTACTAAAGAATCCCTCGCTACGCTCAGGATTCTACTCTAGAATCCCTCACTTCGTTCTGGATTCAAAAAAGCGCCCTCGCCGTAAAAATATTATTTTGCTCCCTTATAATACAATCTACTATTGATATATTTATTTAAATAAAAGTTAGAAATGTATTTTGTGTAAGTAAAATATTCAAAAGGATCCAATAAGGACCAATTGATGCAAAATATTTTGTAAACTGTGGATATCTAATTCCCTCTCTTTTGAGCGTTTAATGTTACATTGTTCATTGAAGCTGCTTTTTGAAGCAATAGTTTGATGTTTTTTTTTCGTTTCAAGAATAAAGTAACAAATTTGTTCAAAGTTACCCTTGATTTCTTTGAAAATGGGTCAATGTGGATAAGTAAGGGAGTATAGGAACGACGAAAGAGGTCAATAGGCAGAGAAATGAGAATAATTGGGACAGTAAGTAGATGAATACGGCTCTGGCGTGAATAGGTTTTGTAAAGTAGGAAAAAAAGATTTTAATGACGCTTTACTTACGATTTATTACATAAGGTTTTTAAAAATAAATTTTAAAGAAAATGTCCGCAAATAATTAGTTAATTATATTTCAGGTAAGGTTTATTTTGATCAAGGATAGCTAATTATATTATTATTAGTTTGATCAAGAGTTTTCTGGTTCGATTTAGTCGTATTTACAGAGTAAAAGCAGTCCCTTTGATTTCTGCGTTATTTTGGTCTGTAAATGGAATAAATAATGTGAGTCAAAAAACGTGTACTTTCACAAAATCAAACATGTTTTAATTCTTAGTTCATTGTGTCACCTTTATTATAATATACGAATAGATAGGTGAACATTTTATTCAGACATTTTGTACCTTTGTATAAAATTTGGTATAACACCGACCCCAGCTGGGTGTTTCCCACACTTGTTGTCAAGTACTAATGGAAATTATAACAGAAATGATGAAAATATATTTCCCAAGTGCTTTACGTTTTTTGCGTATTTTATGAGACGCAAAATATACTTCAAAACTGCTACTTTTTCTCGAACCATCAATTTCGACAAAATTTAATAAATAGGTTGCACCCCGGGGAATGACATAGGGTACTTTCATCCCAGTGTATAAAGAGTTCATACATTATTTTTAAAAAACGAGCGTCGCGAGCGTCTTACTGTACTAATCCTATGCATGAGAAGATAATGTTTTACATAATAAGCAGTATTTTATTACAAATATTTTATTGGTTACTCAGAAACGGAAATGAAATTTAATTACCAAATTTTTTTTTTTAGTGTGTGATACGGAGAGTGCTTGCGCTTGACGACAATCATGCTCAGTGCAAAAAATCTAGTAGGTTCGGCCTATTCAGTCTTGCCTTAAAGGTACTTAAGTTATACGCGGCAGGAAACACGTGCGCTGAACGGATAGATATTGGTTGAGTTCGCCCAGGAAGGATTCGATGATGATAAGAACTGCTTTTTATCTCTTGTGATAACAAAATGTAATTTACTGCAAGATTTTTATATGGAACGGCCAATTTTCAGTATTTGCAACGATGCCACGATAGATATTATGGAATTGGGAATGCAAAAAGCTTTCGAACGCTTCGCTAAAAGTCAAAAAGTACCAATCTCACCTTTACGTAACGCGGAACTGGAAGTGCATCTACTAGCGTCATTGAACTGAGCGAACCTCTCGAGAACACTGCGGCAGTAAAGCGGCGTTCATACCTGCGCTTTAATATAGTTCAATGGCTCGCTCGAGTTGAATACTACAACTTTTACTCTTTGGGCGTCTCACTAAAGGAAAATTGATTGTTCTGTTAACATATTTTACGTCTTATTTGGTAAGACTTAAATCATCAAAAAATATTTTTTTTTTAAAACAAGCTTTTATCGTCCACCATATTGCATTTAGTGTGAACTCGTTTTATTTTCTTTATTCTCCCCAGCAAACCTCTTCAGTTGGTATCATGGTGGTGCATCTAGCTATTTCTAGTTCGTCATCTTTGGGAGTCCATCATATTGGATTTAGAATGACGTCACTTAGCTAACCATGCATTGTAATCCAAACTTAACGTGTATTCAAAATTTCAGCTCAATCGGTTGGGGGTAACTGTCTAAAAATTCGGTTGCAAGATTTGACCTAAACAAACACACAAACATTGCACAAGCTTGTAAGTAAATAAAAAAACAATTAAGCTTGAAACGGTTCAATCATTGATCATTTAATTAATCCTCGCCATTTAAGCGCTTAAATGCCAAAATCTGATATGCGTGCAACTGTTTGGTTTGAAACAAACCTTTTCCACCCAAAAGCCCAGCCAGCCCAAAAGTTGCCGCCCGATAACGAATACCTGCAAGTTTCAACCGCTACGATAAAGTGGTTTCAAACTAAAATTTAACTTACGAGTAACTTTCAAACAGTACATGTAGATCCTTTGAATCTCTTGGTGCACGACATCTCAGAACCGGTACTGGCTAACGGAATAAGACGCCACAGGTTCTTTTCCAAGTTGGGTAAAATAGAAATGCGTTTTTATACTGATTTGATATGATCAAGGCTTTTCTTTGTTCAAAATAGTAACGGATTAGCTTTGGGCTTTACCTGCGTAAAATTTTGGCCAAGATGGATCTAGAAGATTGAATTTTTATCAAAGAGGATTTAAGCGTTAAGTAATTTTACGAGACGCCCTCACTATCGGTATCAGCATATTTCGGAGGTTAAAAACAAGCGTAAGATAAAAATGGAGAGTATAAGAATTTATACTGTCTATACTAATATAATAAATGCGATAGGTTTGGATGGATGGATGGATGCTTGTTACTCAATCACGCCAGAACGGCTGAACGGATCTGGATAAAATTTTGGACAAAGATAGTCTGGAATAACACATAGGCTACCCCACCCAGGCTTTTATCGCGGAAAATTAAAGAGTTCCCGCGGGAACCAAAACACCTCAATCCAAACGAAGACGCAACGAACGAACGCAACGAAGACGAAGTCGCGGGCATCAGCTAGTTATCTATAAAATTCTCCTACATGGTATTATTATGATAATATTTGACATTAGTTACACGACAAAAGCAACTATAAAATGAAGTTAAAGTCGTATAGAACTTTCTTAGACTTCTATTTAAAGGAACGTAAAATAGCTCTTAGGAAACCATCTATCAGTAAGGACGCAGGTGGCTTTCCTAGGATCTTAATTCTTGTGAAGTTTATTGCATTAGACTCATAAGATTTTAAGTGTTTAGTCTCGAGTCTCAACTCAGGGCAGCAGTGGGTAATAGTGCCTTGAGTAACTAGAATTGCATCTTAAATTTTATGTTAGAGGTACTGCTAAATAAGCTTTTACACTTCCTATATTTACCAGTTTTATTTCATTAATATGCAAAACTGTTCTTTATTTCATAAAGAAAATTAATTGCTCAAATATTGTGCACCTGTTCTTTGTATTCAGGAGTTAATTTTCACAACAATAATAGGTATGATTTACATAAAATTTGCGTTAAACTTTCACATTTATTTCAAACTTTGGAACTACGGTGGAGTTTTTGAAAGTTTCCTTTAAAATTACACATGAACAATAATATTTTAAGGAATTGCGACTTTTTAGATGGATTATTATTATTCCGAGAAATTTTAATACATCTGAGTCCCGATTATGTACGAAAATGACAATCATGTGAGGTACATGGAAAGTCATTCGGCTAATTCGAACTTTACTTTTTGTTATGTAAGCACCTATGAACTCTTTAAACAATTCAAATATTCAAAGTTTCATTCATTCATTCATTCAATGATTTGCTTACACAATCGCATTACTGATAAAAAAAAAGATTTTTTGAAAATTGTGTATAGTGACATGCTTACGGAAAGACATAATATTATATTGAACAGTGGAAGCAGACGTGCTGATGATGATGTTGATTAAGATATTAGTGATAAAAATCAAAGCCCAAAAAATGTTTTAAAACTACAAGGCGCATTCACCAAGTGTCAAGATAAAAACGTTCTTGACTGCATTTCATTGTTTTGTGGGCCACTATAATTTACAAAAACGTCGCATTTAAAATTTGACCCAGTTGTTTCCCATTTTGTCCGCCGTAATAATGCCGGGCAAACTCGGGTTGGATCGTTTTGTACATAGGCTTAATTTTTGAATTGAAGCTTCTTTAGAATCGTTGTGATTTGAAAATTCGATGAAACGAAAAAGCGGCACCAAAAATTGTCTCTTTTTATACATATTCATAATAGGATTTAGCCTGCGAGAGAATGAGATAGAATTAATGATTAAACGAACTTACCTGTAAGTGAAGTTCGATCATAATTATACGAGTATTCGTCCGAAGAGATTAGCATGATATACTTGTAGTACCGTGTACGTACGGCCACTTTCACACGTTAGTTGAGGTAGCTGGAAATAAAAACAAACGCTCCCTCTTACCGGCCGATAGCAGGCCGCTATATATAGGCCCCACTCCTGCACAACTAGTCATTTAGTTCGGAGCTTGACCCTTTTTTTTTTTTTTTTTTACACTTTCATAAACACATATATATTACAAATTTAACCTTGAATTTGAAATTTGACCTTTTCATGACACTGGGGTAACCCGTGGGAGGGTGGGATGCTAATCTCTTCGGACGAATACTCGTATAATTATGATCGAACTTCACTTACAGGTAAGTTCGTTTAATCATTAATTACACTTCGTATTCGTCCTCCGAGATTAGCATGATATACTTGTAGATATTGAGAGACTTGTCATGAAAACAGGTCTTACTCGTAGTTATTATGCGAAAAACGCACTTTAACCATCAGGTATATCATATTTAATAACAATTTTATTTATTTTGATAGATATTTACGAGGTACTGTATAACTTGTTTTTTATACTGCTCGATTTTATTATTACAGGATCATAGTATTTGTAAGAAATGAGTCAACTCAACAATCTGAATTTTCGATAAGGAAAATTATAATTTCAAAAGTATTCGAGCAACTACTTAGTGTCGTGTACTTTGGGCAAAAACAAGGACCAGTCTGTGGATATGCCAAGTGACTGCAACTAAAATATTCTTGTGGATATGGCGGGCTCTTGAGGCCGCGCTGTATTGAGGAACAGATAAGTCCGATATTGTGTCGAAGGTGTTTAATTTTGTCAAGATAACTATTGAGGGTTACACTTACGATAATGTAAAAATTGTATTATATACGGAAAAAACCTGTTCAGAAAGTTTTAATTAAAAATTAAAAATTTTGATTGACGAGAAATTTCGAAGGAAAGTTCTATGTTATATATTATTATTATTACAATTTTGAAAAACTTTTGCATTCTATGTAATTTTCTTGAAGCTCATAAAATTATTTAATGCTTCAAAAGTTCTTTTATAGTTGAAATTTCATCAGATCATTGATTGAGAAAAACAAAACACAAAAAAAAAAAATTAATGCATTTCAAGGATCTCAAGTGATTTTACATTTTAGCATAGAAAGTCAGTATGAATTTGAAAAAAAAAATTTAGAAAATCTATTTATAGTACCTATGTTCAATTTTTTCAATGAAACTGCATATTATACTTAGAGATCACTTATCTCTAATATTACGAGATCTACAACTATTGGTAAAGTGGTGATAAATTTCAACAACTCAAATTCAATTGAATTAATGCTTGCTGAAGACATCCATGGAAGAGATGTATAGTATTGATTGCCGAATTGAAACAACTTAATTGATCAACTATCGTGTTGTTTAAATGAATTTATAGAAGGACAGAAATAAAACTGACTGAAAGGTATTCATCATTTCTATAGATGAGAGTGGGAAATCTCTTATCAATAAGGACTACCGGCGAGCAAGCCAGCAGTAGTTCCAACCAGGGTATGTGAGGTGTAATTTGCGGCTGCAGGAACGAGAGAGAAAGAAAAAAAATAAAAAAATAAAAATAAAAATATATATATACTTATGTATATATATAACCACGTCAGATGGTTCAAAGACCAGTGGACCAGTGGGTCCGAAGACAAATTACAGCAAGTAAACCATTAAATATGCGATATGATGGTAGGCTATAAAGGAACAAAAATTATGAACTTTACTTGTGTTTTCTTGATAATACCGAAGAGTGGAAACCCAAGAGATTGAAACCCATGAACGCATTAATGGCGTACGCATCTGAGTCATTCTTACACGAAATATATTAATTTTTATAATTGGTATAACATTGGGACGCAAAAAGGAGAATTTTCGAATTATTTGGACAGTTCCCACTAAATACCTTTGAACGGATTCGTCTTGATTCTCTAATAGCTTTAGTATCGTGACTAGAGCGTTTATATGTAATACAAACATCTTTGTAATCGCATCTATTCAATATATATCTCGTGGGCTCATCTCAAGAGGGGAAATACCTACCAGCCATGCAGGTTATGAAACCAACTGCAATGGTATTGGCGATCTTGAAAAGATTTTGAAAAAATGTGTAAGTATTCAAAAAATACTTGAAACCGAAGTAAGCTGGCAGAATTTCCAACTGGTTAATGTGAAATGCCTCATTTCGTTGGGTGCTAGCAGTTTCCTCACCACAAGCGGCCCCCAACCCCGCAGTTGAGAATCCTATGACAATTTCTACATCATTTCAATTTTGTTTACAGAATTAAGCCGCTCAAAATCTGAAGGATAACAGGATATAGATGCGTTGTTTCTTAATTACCATTTTTTAAATTTAAAACATTTACACCTTCTAAAACTTGGTTGTTTTAGCCGGCCACGATGAAGTAATAAGGCCAACCAATGTAGCAAAGTTCAAAAAAAAAAAATATTATTATGTATATAAGAATAAATTACGTATTCCAAAAAATAAAGTTGCAGGAGCTCGGTGGCAACTTATTGTTTCTATTCATTGAAATATTATGTTATAGAGACGTTCGTTTTGTGATTTCTTTTTTAAAAAGAGAATCAATCATCATCGAACAATAACTATAGGTAGTGTCGGAACTCCTTATACGGAAGTTATTTACTTGTTTTAAAATTAATTATAAAATAAAACTGTTAAGTTGCCAAACTGTAAAGATTATTAAAGAATTATTATGATTAAAAGGAGTAACATTAATTTCTTAGCCTCGAGGAAATTTTTAGATAGGTTCCACGAGCGAAAAAATACAAAAAATATTGCAGTTTGGTTTAAATAAACCAAATAACAAACAAAAAACGCAATTAATTTAGTTGCCTTTCTGGTCTGCATGTATTAGGACCGAAAACTAAGCATCTTTTTGATTGGTTGTGGTCATATAGCAGTTCTCACTAATACAATTATTGTTCTAAATTCTTCAATTAAAGAAAAAATATTGAAATGTTTTTCATTGTTTTATATTAAAGTAAATATGTTCTTGCCGTATGACTCGGAAAAAGAGTACTGCAGTCAAAAATTAATGTACTGCAGGTTCACTTTGTGATATAGCTCCTATAGCTAAGGGACCATCGACTGCCTTTTGAATGAATTTCGAGGCAAAACAAGAAACACTTAAAATAGGAATACTATAGGAAAAACAACTAACCACTGTAGGGTCATCGGTTATGGATGACCACTGCTTTTTTAAAAAATTTGCCAAATTTTAAAAAAAAAAAAATTACCAGTGTTCCTAATCTCGGACAACGATGGCTGCGATGAGAAGTCCTTAGCCGAAATGCTCGCATAACTCGGTCTGTTGATTTAAAACTTCCTTTGCGGTTTGGGCTTGAGGCTGTTTCGACTCTGCGCTCTATTTAATTATCGCCTTAGCGTCTTTGTAAGTTTCTGAAAGATTCTTGCTAAATAATAAGAATTAGTTTTAATATGCAATAACTAATCCTGAGGACAATTAAACGTCTTGTTAAAGAATCGCTGTATGTCGTAATTAAAGCGTCGTGCGTCCATTAATAGATGCTGTATCCGACGATCCGTATCGTTTTATAAAGCTCTGCTGTAGTAGCTATGCTCAAGACATCATAACAAAAAACTCGAAGGCGTCTTGCTGTCGGGATTCGGGAGTGAAGGCGGGACTTGCGCCTGCGTCATCATGACTTCTCCTAGGGCAGGTAAGATCGTTGGTCTTCATGACATTAGTCATTCATTATTGTTCATTAGAACGCAGTCCCAATAGTGAAGCATATTATGGCAACATGAATGCTTGGATAAGTTTTCGCACCTGATCGAAGATGCTTTGAGATTCAAGCACGTGCGCGCGCACTTTCGTCGTACGAAAAAAGGTGTGCCAATAAAGTGCGTAAAAGGACGCACTTCTCAAAAATAGATTTTGCAATAGTTAGTTCAAACAATCAACGCAATACAGGCATAATTTCATAGGCATGAAATCGTGTACGAAAAATAAAACACTTCAAAATTGAACAACGCCTGAGAGCCCCCGCTCATGACCCATTGCCAGTCCATTACTTTGTAGGCATGAGATTGCACGCGAAAATATACTTCAAAATTGAGCAATGCCTGAGGGCTTTCGCCCACGACTCATTGCAAGTCTATTACTTTGTAGGCATGTGATTGCACGCGAAAACGTACTCCAAATTGAAACGTACTTCAAATTTGAGAAATGCCTGAGGGCTTTCGCCCACGACTCATTGCAAGTCTATTACTTTGAAGGCATGAGATTGCACGCGAAAACGTACTCCAAATTGAAACGTACTTCAAATTGAGCAATGCCTGAGGGCCCCCGCCTACGACTCATTGTAAGTCTATCATTTTGTAGGCATGAGTTTGCACGCGAAAACGTACTCCAACTTATTGTAAGTCTATTAAGCATGAGATTGCACGCGAAAACGTACTTCAAATTGAGCAATGCCTGAGGGCTTTCGCCCACGACTCACTGTAAGTCTATCATTTTGTAGGCATGAGATTGCACGCGAAAACGTACTTCAAATTGAGCAATGCCTGAGGGCTTTCGCCCACGACTTATTGTAAGTCTATTATTTTGTAGGCATTAAATTGCACGCGAAAACGTACTTCAAATTTGAGCAATGCCTGGGGGGCCTCGCCTACGACTTATTGTAAGTCTATTATTTTGTAGGCAAGAGATTGCCTGCGAAAACACACTTCAATAGGTAGCCATAGGCAATCCGATTTGCTAAGATTTCATAATATCCACGTCTAGACAGGTAGATTTTAACAGACTTTCTTGCTGATTCTTTTCTGTAGGAATGTTATTCCGAACCAGTGAAAGATTCCACTCGACGACTCAAAAAGGACTTATAAAAGTCTATTTGAGTAAGAAACATTAATTGAATTTCGGTTTGAGTTTAGGTATATATCTAAAAAAAAAAATCCTATGCGCAAACACACATTATTAGAAAGTTGGCTGACGAGCAATGTTGCGACTCGACGGTGGCAGTGTTGGCGATTGCAGTGACTCCAAAGAACTCGATGACAAGCAGTGTAGAAGACTTCAAAAACAAAAGCTCGATGACAAAACAGTGTAGAAGACTCCAAAAAACTCGATGACAAACTTATTCGGTGATAACGTTTACGTGATCGGTTTAATTTCAAATTTCCGAAATCACTTTTACGTTTTTATCACAAAAATAAATAATAAAAATATTAATTTTTAATTTAATAATTTAAAAACTCACCGAATTTGCGGACGTGCGAAGTGGCTGAGCACGAAAACACGAATGGCTAGTTGTGCAGGAGTGGGGCCTATATATAGCGGCCTGCTATCGGCCGGTAAGAGGGAGCGTTTGTTTTTATTTCCAGCTACCTCAACTAACGTGTGAAAGTGGCCGTACGTACACGGTACTACAAGTATATCATGCTAATCTCGGAGGACGAATACGAAGTGTAATACAAGTTATATTTATCTCATTCTTTCGTAGGCTACTTTTCTGAAGTTTCACTTCTGCCGTGTGTGAATTGCACACACGCTTTTTGCCTCCAATCAGTGTAGGTATTTTCTGGTGTGTTGAGCTAAGTTACACCACATGATTTTAGAAAAACTTGTACATACAAATTATTTCCAAAAAACCGACTTCCAAAGCCACTGTAAAGTAAAAAATAATTTTGATTTCTACACACTATGTTGAAGTCGGGCGAGTACCTATAATAAAGATAGGCAAAGTTGACGCGTCAGGCTCGCCCGACTTTAACATAAGTGTGTAGAAATCAAAATAATTTTTTACTTTACAGTGGCTTTGGAAGTCGGTTTTTTGGAAAGAATTTTTATTTTTAACTTTTTAGTGTAGGTACTCTAAATCCCCACGGCTTAGGAGTGCAGTACCCTGCAGCATCAGAGTTTGAGGAGTTGGGACTTGGGTTAAAGTTTGAAGTAGTTGCTTGACACCTACAATATGCATACACCATTAAAAAATCCTAAATCACTGTTTAAGGAGTTCTGTACCCTGCAGCATCAGGGTTGAGGAATTGGGACTTGGGTTTAAGTATAAAGTCGTTGCTTGACACCTACAATATTAATTCATCATTAAAAAATCCTAAATCACTATGATTAAGGAGTTCTGTACCTTGCAGCATCAGGGTTGAGGAATTGGGACTTGGGTTTAAGTATAAAGTCGTTGCTTGACACCTACAATATGAATTCACCATAGAAAAATCCTAAATCGCTATTGTTAAGGAGTTCTGTACTCTGCAGCATCAGGGTTGAGGAGTAGGGACTCAGAGTTGAAGCGTATACACATGACTTGATACCTACTATATGAATTCACCATCAAAATTTCCTAACTCCCTAGTTTTAAGGATTTCATGTAGTTTGGTACACCTACAGCATCAGGATTGAAAATTTGGGGTCAGAATTTTTTATGGGACCACCTCGGAAGCTTCCTCTAACCAATGAAAAAAAAAATATCAAATCGGTTAAGTAACCACGGAGATATGCACCGACATACATAAAAAAAAAACATACGTGCCGAATTGAGAACCTCCTCGTTTTTTGGAAGTCGGTTAAAAATTTGATAACGTCAGGCAACCGTAGAAGAAAGAAGTAGATATTAAAAAAAAATTAATCTGTAGAATTAAGCATTTAGAGCTAAGATACTTTTATAGGTTTATATACTATACTATTTGCTATTATATTATGTGCTATTATATATGCTATTCATTGATGAATGATTATTAAAATACTATAGAAAATTCAGTCAATGATAATCATTATAAAATATGTTGAAAGGTTTTTTGTTTTTATTGAAGAAATTATTTTAAACATTTAGGAATAAAACGAACAAATAACTATTTATTGCAACCAATAACCATCTAAATACGACGATACTAAAACGACGCATACCTATACGTAAATATATTTTCAGTTTTCATCAATAAAATACATTCTGAAAATCCCGTAAACATATTATTGTAATAAGCATGAATTCAATGAGAATATTCGTAACTGCAATATATTCAGAAATAATTAATTAATGCCGCATGCGGAACAAGCCCGCTTTCGTATTAACATCATTCAGTTGAAATAAGGTTAAATTTTCATAATACTATAATATTAATTTTTTTTAGTCCTTTAGTCCTCCACGCTCATCAAGTTCGTATTGATTGACTTCACATGCTTTTATGTGTTACACATGGATCATGGACCAAGAAACCTCTGGCAGGTTTCCTCACGATTAAAAATCAAGTGACTTTATCACTTAAAATGCACTTACTTACTTACAATGACAATACTTAACTCTGAAAAATAAGAGGTGCGTGTCGGGGATTCAAATCCGGTACTTCACGAATAGAGAACCGAAGTTTGTAATCATCTCGGCTATCGTTGCTTCTTGCGAACGGAGTGTAAATAAATCAGCGCAGGGCGTCTTACTTGTAAGGCACCCTATGTCGTTTTGCTACAAAATTGGGTTATAAAAGATTAGGCTTATACTGTTTCCGACTACAAGTCCTTCACGCAAAGTAGAGTTTGAGCTCTTAAATAACTTTTATAGCCGCTACAGGGTAATAAATTAAAAAAGTTATTAACAACTATCATCCCACTTATTTATGAGTAGCGAGAGCTGTGTTGTACAATGATTTAACTGCTCTTACTTTGATTTATATACCTTTTTATTCACTTTTTATTTTTAATGAAATGTTTTGAATAACTGCAATTCCATTCTCGAATAACTACAATCATTGATGCTTGCAAAAATCTTTATACTGCCTGAGTTAAAATTCCAGTTGATATGTTTGGTCAATACATTTGCCACTTTACAAACTAATTCATGCTTCCAGAATGCCTATTAAAACTTATCTTGGAATCGAACACGCAACTTCTTGGTAAAATGCTACATTTATTTACAAACGTAATAAAAATTATAGTGCTGATCGCATCACCACACGCTTTTACACAAAAATACGCGTAAACTTTGATAATAAATAAATAAAATGTTCCAAACAATGTTGTCGTCTTTCACTTACAAGCTAAAGACAAATTATTTAAATATAACTCGCTGCGGGGCCCTAAGGACCCAAGCAGCCGGTGGTTAGGGCTCCAGAGAGAGGAACCTCCTCACAATTCGCGCCGTCTCAAGGATAACCGCCTTCTGTATCCGACCCTTAATCCAACAAACAAGCGAAAGCTTCATGAGACATTGGTCAAAACTTTCTAGAAATAATGTTCCAAACAATGTTGTTGTCTTTCACTTACAAGCTAAAGACAAATTATTTACAGTACAATGCTTCCCTAAGAAAACTAATTTATATTCATTACTTCAACATTCTGAAGGCTGTGTCGTAAGAATTTAGGTTATTCCACCCGATATTTTTTCACCATTGAGCAGTTTAACAAGCTGTTCCCGTGCGGCTGGAAAAAAGAATCGCCTTAACCTCTAACCAATTGTAAATAGCGATACGCTATTTATTTTGTACTAGCTGATGCCCGCGACTTCGTCCGCGTGGTTTAAGTTTTTTTGATTCCCGCGGGAACTCCTTAATTTCCCGGGATATAAAAAAAAATAGCCTATACCCATGCCAAAATTCATGTCGATCCGTTGCTCCGTTGCGGCGTCATTGAACGACAAACCGACAAACCAATAAACTATAACCAATAAACACACTTTCGCATTTATAATATTAAGTATGATGTTTTTGTTGAACACCATTTAAAAATAGACAGCTAGATTTTAACTTATCTATTTCAACCCATCATTTGCTCACTACTGAGCATGAGTCACTTCTCAGAAGAAGAAGGGGTGGGCTATAGTCCACTACGCTGATCAAGAGCATATTGGCATTCACAACATTGAAAACTCTTATAGGCATGCAGGTTTTCTCACGACGTTTTCCTTTACCGATGTTTACTTATTATCTAAACAACCGTAATTCGGTTAATTATAATAAAAGAGCAATGTACGAACATCATTTAAAACTTATTTTTTTAACAATGCAAAGTAAAAGAAACATTAGAAAGGAATATCTGACGACCAACTTCAAGGTTGAAACCTTGAAGTTGGTATATAGTAGAGGCCGACAGAAGATTTTTTTTTTAGTTTTTTAACGAAGTGTCAAGAATTTGAAGAAAGACATTTCCAGAAATGGGAGGCATTCAGAAACTTGAATTCACGGGGGGATATACTCGCCAAGATATGGCTACAAATTATAAAAGAAAACAAAGGATGTTAAAAGATGCATTCAACTAGATATTCAAGAAAGTATCCAGAATAATAACACTTTATTGTTGCCAGGGACTAGAAAATGTTTTATAAAAATCCTTGTCTATTTAAACTTCCCTCCGTTGGCAAGGAGCAAGCGTTTTATTATATTCTAATCTATTATAAAGCTCATTATGCGCAGTGCAACAATTTTCATAATTTTAATAACATCTAGCAGAATACAGGTAGAAACTAAAATTAAGTCTTATAATTTTTTAATAATCTTACTAAGGCTAGACTCGCGGAAGTCCATTAAGATGGCCAGCTTATTACGTTAAGATGATTGCTACAGTGTTAATTCAGCCAATGATAAGTCACAACTATTGAGACTGTAATAATGATTGATGCAGGTTTCACATAAAGGCTACGGGTCAAAACGGGTAGTTTTAGTTCAAAAAGTATTCAAATTTTCAAGCCCTACTTTTTTGTGAAACGCATATTTTTTAGGTCATGAAAAGTCTACAGCTCTATAAGCTGGATTGCTAAGGTAAAGGAATCACCAAAAAATTATGTTTTCTGCTTTTACTATAACCCTCTTGTAATTTAGGAGAGGAATGCAATAACGTGTACAATGAGGTTTTGCTTAGTAAAAGCTACTCCCTTTGTCGCCCATTCAGTCGGATAAAATTCTACATTATCCTCGAATACGGATACGGAAGTTCCTCTTTGTATAATGTTACACCGAATATACATTGGGTCCTTTTATTAGATTTTATAGTGCCGACAATAGGTATTTTATGTGCTTGTAAATTCGAATATTCCTATAATTCTGTTAATCAATATTTGAAATAAGGAGGCTATGACATAAACATCCCTGTTTTTTTATTTTATATTGTCTAAATTAATTTTGTGGTTTCGATGATGGACCGATTTAAATCCTTTGTTAACGTTGAGATTTTAATCAGTTCACCGATAAATAATTGTTTTAACCATAGAAAGCGTACATTTTCAGGTATACATGAAAAATATCTTTGCATAATTGGGTAATTGAGAACAAAATCGCTCAATCAGAACATGAAAACATTTTATTTGTACTTATTAAAAATATAAAAGTAAAAAATATATAAAGACGTACTAAAATTTTAATGGCGCTATTAATAAAATTTCACCTCATGGTATAAAAATTGGAATGCCGTCGGAAATAATTTATTATTTTTTTATGTAACTGATTGTTTCTGATTAAAGTATTATTGATATTTATGATATTGATCAATTGATAATAATTAATAGCAGAGAATGAATACTTTATTTTAAAGGTTTTTGTTGGTCTTACTAGGACTGTTCTGAAAGGACACCGGACGGAAAAAACTAAGCGCGAAGTCACGAAGTTGACTTAAGAAAAGCCCTGGTCCCAGCAAATTTTATTTTTGCGTAAATTGGCAAATTTTGTCCTTATTAGATACTCAGAACAAAAATATTAAGTACAAGAATATAACAAAAACTAGAGCTGTTAGTTCTAATTTGTATAAAATATTGAACATGAGAGAGCTATTTTTATTACTTTTTAACTATTACCTCGTAGCGGTGTGCAAGGTAATAAATTAATAGAAATTGCCAACCATCACCTCCTTATTTATGTGACGCCATAAATAAGGTATGATTTAAACACCTTACATGTATTACTCCAACGCAGCGAGGAAAAAATTCCTTACAGCCATAACAAGATTTACAAGCCTCATTGCGATCTATAACAGTTCCTATGTGAATTTTTTAACGAATTAAAACAATCTTATACAAAAATTATATAAATATGAGAATATATTTATCCTACCTACTTATATTATTCTATTATTCGACGTTTTTAATGCAAATCCTGTACCATTTTTAAAGCTACTACACGGCTACTTCAATGGTGGAAAATTTACCACCCATCGACTTCTTATGTAGGTATATGGTATGAACTACAAAAAATTACTTTTGAATTACGAATGCGCCGCGGTGTATAGGTTATTGCGTTATTTGTAGTATAAAAATCCGAGCTCGTACATTTTTTGGTTTCGTATAGTGCAACAATTATTCTGAACAACTTTTGTTAATGGAATTAAAATTATTTACGAGTTGCAGTAGTACGCCATGTTTAACATGCAATAGAAAGTTATAGGTAACAGAAATGAAAATATTAAAAAAGTTATGAACAAGATATTTAAATATCCAAAATTAAAACTCAGACTCCTAATAAAAGTAACAAGTTATACGATAGGTATACAAGTAATTTATCATTTATCTGGAAACAAAGAAGACTATGACCTATCCCGGGAAGCAACCTAACTCTGTTCCAAATTGCATCCAAATCGGTTGAAAACATGGGCCGTGACTTTCAAACACACTGTCGGGAGCGAATGGTGTATGCTCCCGAAGCAATAGGAAGATCTTCCTCCGAGCTGGTGTCATGCTCGGGGTTCTCAGCTGGGCCAACTGTTGTAGGTTGAAAGTTCTATATTATGTAGTCCAATTCTGAAATAACTTTGTAATCGTGATTCAGGCGGCGGCACGTGATTGGCTAACGTGGCCGCGTCGTGTTTACGTCATATGATCATGTAGGCATGTCTGCCCCTACAACACTTTCGCATTAGTATTAGCACAGGGTAGATAAACCTCCTTCGTATATATGGATTCTATTTTCAAAATCTAGTTATAGATAGTTCAATCCACGAGGACGCGCCCCACTCTTTTCCGCAATCGCTTACAGTGCAATGTAAACTACAAGAATGTGAGTTCTATTACTACGCAGCGAGTAGCAATGTGGGCACACGCACACAAAGTTAAATAGCGAGAAATGTCATAATTAACTTGAAGTATGCTCTACTTCATTTCACCTACTTTAAAAAATAAAATATAAGTAGTGATGGTCCTGCATAGAATGAATGAATTGTGATATTGGATAATAATAATATTTTAATAACAACAAATAATGTAGCAAGAAAAAAATTACATTTATTTTGCTATAATCCATGCCCCTTCTTTTCGCGTAAAATTCTAGTGACCGTGCTTTCAGACACTCCAACAGCCTGTGCTGTTCTGCAGCGTGCATCGGTTATTTTTTCTGCATAATTATTACATGCTTCCTTTTTCATAAAATCGTATACTTTCGAAATTATTGCTCTTGCCTAGAAAAATCAATTTAATTGTTATAATAAATTCTGTTTATAGAACCCAGTGATAAAATTTCAAAATACCTACCTGGCTTTTAAGGACAATTCGTTCCGTTTTTTTGGACATACTTAATAAAAATAATATTTAAAAAAAATTAAAGTAGAGCAACTTTCCGGTGGGTCGCGATACGCAGCAAAGCGAACCAACTTAACCGTGTATACTGAGCCGTGGTCGACTCGAGACTAATGTTCGGGCTGAACTCCCCACACCCCGCTGTTTTCCCTCGCGATAAATAGTGGGGCGCGTCGTCGTGGATTGAACTATCTATACAAGGATGGAGAAGCCTATGAACCTAAGAATACGACTGATTAAAACCCTCTTGTTGCCCGTTGGATGTTTTTATTTTTTTTATCCACTACAAGTTAGCCCTTGACTGCGATCTCACCTGATGGTAAGTGATGATGCAGTCTTAGATGGTAGCGGGCTAACCTGTTAGGAGCATGGCAGTTATATTAAACCCATACCCCTATCACATCGGTTTCTACACGGCATCGTACCGGAACGCTAAATCGCTTGGCGGCACGTCTTCTGTAAAATTAGTATAGAACAATATGAACAAGTTTATTGCGTGTACCTGTCTATAGGTTGTTTAGGCGAGGCTCTTTCACGTCCTTTACTCTCGAATACTGCGTATTCATCATGGCAAAACATTTTCCGCAATATTTCGCGCGCGTTACCTCGACATCATCTGTCATGCAACGTTGAGAAAAGTGAACTCACCCATTTTTTGTGTAGCTACGCGGAAAAAAATCAAAGTGCTTTCAAAAAAAATATAGAATTATGAAAGCACCTACCTACTAAAATCCTTTCGACCGTGATGGTTTCTTTATAAATAGAAATAGTTATCGAATAAATAATAATAATATTAATTGATAACTATTTCTACAGTTACCAAAAAGAAACTTTGATGTCACATTGCAGAAATTGATTAAGTTTGGATAATGCTAGCTACTTGCTAGGTCACTAATTTGATCATTGCAAAATAATTCACAAACCATCATTTATAGTTTCGATTAGGTTTCAACTACTAATTTGATCATTGTAAATGAATTCACAAACCATCATATAAAGTTTCGATTAGGTTTCAACTACTAATTTGATCATTACAAATGAATTCACAAACCATCATTTATAGTTTCGATTAGGTTTCAACTTGACATAATATTATTTATTGGTAGCATACTGAGGAAAAGTAAATGGAACGTTCATATAATGTTCATGAAATTCAATATCGTCTATATCGAAGTCGAATAGCGACAATACGTCTTGATCCTTGCAACAATACAAAGTAAACGATACCCTGCACTTTGTGACGTCAGAACTGGGTCAAACAGAAATCCTTTTTGCGTAGTTATAAATTGCCAATGATTTATTTCTTCTATTATTCTCATACAACTGAAAGATAAATTGTTTATTTTAATGGGAAAACGAGACATTAGCATAGAATAGGTAATAGTACATCTGTAACATTAGTTAATGCGAAAGATTATACTTAAAAACTGTGTATAACACGTACTATTACCTTAATTCTGTGGTTTATCTAGATTGAAGTTTGCGTATTAATAATTTACTTTTTTTTCATACTACTACATGTTAGCCCTTGACTGCTATCTCACCTGATGGTAAGTGATGGTGCAGTCTAAGATGGTAGCGAGCCTACCTGTTAGGGGTATGGCAGTTATATTAAACCCATACCTCTAGTCGGTTTCTACACGTCATCGTACCGGAACGCTTAATCGCTTGGCGGTACGTTTTTGCCGGTAGGGTGGTAACTAGCCACGGCTGAAGCCTCCCACCAGGCCATTAGAAAATTCAGAAATTATAAATTCCCAAATGGACCTTGCCGGGAATCGAACCCGAGACCTCCCACGTTTAGACAACAGCGCTCAACACTGCGCCAGGGAGGTCGTCAAATCTCTTTCATAGGTACAATAAAAAATAGTTCTGAATCACACACGTACAAAATCACTCGTCTCATCATAGAGAGCTGAAATATTCAGGGGTTCTCTTTATAATTCAGACAGGAAACAGTGCTAGATTTTTTCAAAAATCTCGTGGGAACGCAGCTCCGGGCGGTAAGTAAGTAGTTTAAAGATAAATGTGTGCGAGACGCCTTTTTTACTGATATTTTGGTAAAAATAATTGTAATTTTCCCAACACGCCCATATCAGATGCTTTTGAAGTCCTGATTTGACAAACCGACAAAAATAAACAAGTACTTCTCGATATTGAAAATTGAGAAAAAAAGAACCTAAAATTTTCACAAACAATAAAGTTTAAGATAGGACTGCCGACTGGGCCTTTCAGATAAAAGGAAACCCCTGATTTACGGAACCGATAAAAAGAAATCATTAACCCACATTTTATACATATTTTATATTCGTTTGAACGGTGTCCTTTGCCGTTTTCACATAACAAAGTAATCTCCTAAGACGCTGTAAAATCGGGATGAAAACAAAGTGTTTCATAAAAAACCTCATTCAATTTCCCTTTTTATGATTACTAAACCTTAAAATGGCTTTGCATTTCTAACAAGAGGTTTGAAACTTAATTTCACGTTCACTTGAATTAACTTGCATTATACAATCTTGTGTACAGTCTGTTCTAATAGGGGATGATATATTTTTAGGGTTCCGTACCCAAAGGGTAAAAACGGGACCCTATTACTAAGACTCCACTGTCTGTCTGTCTGTCTGTCTCCAGGCTGTATCTCATAAACCGTGATAGCTAGAAAGCTGAAATTTTCACAAATGATGTATTTCCGTTGCCGCTATAACAACAAATACTAAAAATTAAAAATATATATATATTAAGGGGGGTCCCCATACAATAAACGTGTTTTTTTCGTATTTTTTTGCTCAATATTAAAAACGGTAACAGGTAGACGGTTCAAATTTTCACAGAATACTAACTTGTATATTACCTTTCAAAATAAATAATTAAATATCAATAAAGTAAATATTAAAGGGGGGCTCCCATACAACAAACGTAATTTTTATTTTTAATACGTCATAAATCGTAAAACTTACTACAGGTTTGTACGGAACCCTCGGTGCGCGAGTCCGACTCGCACTTGGCCGGTTTTTTGTTTTAACTTCTTTAACGTCAGATCACGTAATCTCATCTGCCATTCGACCAATAATGATAGGAATATCTGCCAACCTGTCGTCTTTCAATACTTACTCCCATCACTATTGGTCAAGTGGCAGATAAGATGAAGTGATCAGACGTTAAGGTTAAAAACCGGCCAAGTGCGAGTCGGACTCGCGCACCGAGGGTTCCGTACAAACCTGTAGTAAGTATTAAATTATTAAAAAAAAATTGCTTAAAAATTACGTTTGTTGTATGGGAGCCCCCCTTTAATATTTACTTTATTGATATTTAATTATTTATTTTGAAAGGTAATATACAAGTTAATATTCTGTGAAAATTTGAACCGTCTACCTGTTACCGTTTTTAATATTGAGCAAAAAAATACGAAAAAAACACGTTTATTGTATGGGGACCCCCCTTAATATATATATTTTTTTAATTTTTAGTATTTGTTGTTATAGCGGCAACGGAAATACATCATTTGTGAAAATTTCAGCTTTCTAGCTATCACGGTTTATGAGATACAGCCTGGAGACAGACAGACAGACAGACAGACAGACAGACAGACAGACAGACAGACAGACAGACAGACAGACAGACAGCGGAGTCTTAGTAATAGGGTCCCGTTTTTACCCTTTGGGTACGGAACCCTAAAAAAATAGATCACCCTATTGAAACAGACTTTAATAGTTGTGTTTTAAACAAAAGGAAACACGTTTAAGATTTGTTTTAAATTCTGCTACACGTAAGCCCATGTAAAAGTTACAAGTTAGCCGTTGAATGGTAGTAAGCAATAATGCGGTCTGAGATGGTAGCGAGTTATCTAAGGGTAAGGAAAATAATAAATCGGTTTCTACACTGTAACGAATCGTAACGCTAAATCGCGTTCCACTAGACCAGAGAAAATTTAGCAATAAATAAATTGCCATGGCTCCTGCAATTTTTTATATTCCAGGACCTCTCTTTAATAAGACAACGCTCGCTACTGTGCCAGAAAATTATCTATCCTGCTTGTATTTGGTTCTCCGCATCAAACGAAGTCCCACAACTACACCAGTGTTTTGTTCCATTAACCACGTCCAGTTTGGTTGTAGTATGCGGCGGAAGCGGATCCTATGTATTTCTAACTTTACTGGAAATTTGGACTTAGTTACTGAAATCAAACCTCAACTGCGATCGATGCACGATGCACATTAACGAAGGAAGTTTTAGTATTACTAGAGACTTATAATTAAAGTTCGTTGTCTTCAAATCGCCTTATTATAATGGTCTTGGTCTTTGATGACCAGGACCATTATAATAAGGCGATGGCTGATATAATCATTCGGGTCTTTGAAATAAGGCGATTCTCTTAACAGGTTTCACACTATAAATTAACCTTTGCTTTATTACATCTTCATAAATACCTAGTTGAAAAATATCCTGAACCATTTCACTTTTCTATTAAGTACATTTCTTTTTCTACTCAGGCCTGATGCTGAGAACCTGCCACCAGAGTTTGATAACTGTTAGATAAGATGAGTGTACAGAATTCGTGCTTAAGCTTATATAGTATATTATAGTATAATAAAACTAGCTGATGGCAGCTCTTGGATCCACGGTGGACTCGTTAACCTTAGTTTAGTATAGTATAGTATAGTATGATTAATTATATCATAGCGGCAGCTCTCAGTTTCAGAATACCGCTACGTCTACCTGCCTGAGTCGTACCTGCTCAATATTCAAACATGAGTACTTACTATAAACTCGCTGCTCTATATTATAAATTGATCGTCGAACGATTGATTTGTGTGAACCTTGTTTCAAACACAAACCGCCTTACCACAGTAATCTATATATATAAAATTCAAAGTCCTGACTGACTGACTTATATATCAACGCACAGCCTAAACCGCTGGTCCTAGAGACATGAAATTTTGAGGGTGTGTTCTTTGTGAAGAGTAGGTATCCACTAAGAAAGGATTTTTCGAAATTCCACCCCCAAAGGGGTAAAATAGGGGTTGAAAGTTTGTATGAAAGTCCGTCATTTTTCAAGTTATATCCATGAAACTTGGTATTTGAGCTACCAGTTCAAAATGAAGAAATACGTGTTTCACAATTTTTGAAAATTCTACCCGCAAAGGGGTAAAATAGGGGTTGAAAGTTTGTAGGAAAGTCCGTCATTTTTCAAGCTGTAGCCATGAAACTTGGTGTTTGGGATTTCGGTTTGAAATGAAAAAATACGTGATTCATAGTTTTTGAAAATTCTATCCCCAAGGACGTCAAATAGAGAGTTTATCCGTCAATCACGCCGAAATAGAGCAACGGATCAACGTGATTTTTTGCATGGGTATAGTTGAGGACGTGGAGAGTGACATAGGCTTCTTTTTATCCCGGAAAATTAAGGAGTGCCTGTGGGAATTTAAAGAAACTTATGCCACGCGAACGAAGTCGCGAGCATCCTCTATCTTAAATATTAAAGTACCACAAGTATTTAAGTTGGCGGTGGCGTGGTAAAACGGAAATCTTTAGTTGAAAAGTTGCTTTGCAAATTGAAAGTACATTGCGGACGTCGCGGTCATAAACAGTAATCATGGCTAAAGCGATAAAGAGTAGCGCTAGCGAAAAAGTAATTAAAGTACAAACATTCGATATTTGCAAAGTAATACTTATAACACTCGTTGAACGCGTGTTTTTATTTTAACCTTACATATTATCTATAATATAAAAACTGCCCAAATGTCGATTTATGCAACTTTTAAACTTGTTTTATTTATTTATTTTTGTCGTAAGGCGGATATAGTTGATAATTAAGTTGGTTTTATTTTCTACATTACAGAAACATTGCTTGTAATAATGCGTACATACACACAGTACCAAATCCAAAAATCTTTGGATGTGTCGTTAGTTACCTCCCCGTTACATTATCTATATATATAAAATTCAAAGTCCTGACTGACTGACTTATATATCAACGCACAGCCTAAACCGCTGGGACTAGAAACTTGAAATTTTTACAGTAGGTTCCTCTTGTGGCGTAGGCGCTCACTAAGGAAGGATTTTTCAAAATTCCACCCCTAAGGGGGTGAAATAGGGGTTGAAAGTTTGTATGAAAGTCCGCCATTTCTCAAGTTATATCCATGAAACTTGGTATACAAACTACCGGTAAAAAATTAAGAAATAAATGTTTCACAGATTTTGAAAATTCCACTCCCAAAGGGGTAAAATAGGGGTTGAAAGTTTGTATGAAAGTCCTTCATTTCTCAAGATATTTTTCAATTTATATCAACGAAACTTGGTATTTTGGCTTTCAGTAAAAAATAAAGAAGTACGTGTGTCAAAGTTTTTCAAAATTCCACCCCCAAACGTGTAAAATAGGGGTTGAAAGTTGGTATGAAAGTCATTCATTTTTCAAGTTAAAGCCATGAAACTTGATATTTGAGCTTTCCGTTAAAAATGAAGAAGTATGTGTTTCACACCATTTTTGAAAATTCGATCCCCAAGGACGTTATATAGAGAGTTTGTCCTTCAATCACGCCGCAACAGAGCAACGGGTCAACGTGATTTTTCGCATGAATATAGTTGAGGACCTGGAGAGTGACATAGGCTTCTTTTTATCCCGGAAATGAAGGAGTGCCTGTGGGAATTAAAAAACTTATGCCACGCGGACGAAGTCGCGGGCGTCCTCTAGTATAATATAACATACGATGTTATCTCAAGAACACTTATGACCTATTAAGTGCACCAAGGGATAACATAGAAGGTTGTCTCTTAGTAGGTATAATTTGTTGCAAAGTGGCTTAGCTGTAACACTAATCAGCTTAGCTACTCACCTTCAATTTCTAATCCGATCAAAGAAAACGAAGTTTTTAACACTCGTAGGTATCTACGCATTAGGAATACTATGGTCTAATATAAACAGTATCTTTACCAATAGTAATAAACTGGAGTGGAAATAGTACATTGTTCACCGAGGGGAGAAAGTGACCGATTACTAACGAGGGTGTAGTTTGAGGCTCGAGGCGTAGCCTAAGGGCCGCAATACACGCGAGGTAGGAATCGTACTTTCTCCCGAGTGATACATAGTGCTTTATACTACACCTGCGAGGAAAATAAGCGATAATTAGTGATTAAACGATTGGAAACTGACTGTAAATAATGCAAAAATAAAAAGCTATCGAAAAAATGACAGAGAATTAGGAATTCGTTTATTCATTTCATTACCTTTGGGGATTCTTTTCTAGCAAAGAAATTGTATCCATATGTTTTTATTTCATGACAAATATTGACTAAAGACCCAAAAAGCACATTTAAAATATCAAAATTGTCACAACTCAGTAGGTGCTACTTCTAAAAGTAGCAAACTTTCAATATCTAGGTCCTTATACCGCACTACTATAGTGAGAGCTGGCAGCCTGGCAGGTACCTGAAAATTTCTCCCGAGACATGCTGACTTCCTCACTATGTTTGCGTTTACGGATAGGACGTGCGATGAATGTAAGAATAAAAGCTTTTTTAGAAATTTCATTTGCCGCAGAAATATACCTATTTAAGTAGAAGTCGCTGTGAGTGCCAATCAGTCAAACAATAGTTTTGAGGTCTTCTATTTTATTCTTTTCAGACATCCTTTCACACTTAAATGTCGTCCTATATAATATGTTGTCCATCCCGTGGAGGAATTCAATGGAGAAGTTTCATGATGATGTGAATATCATATAAATAACGCAACGGAAGTAAAATATAGATTTAAAATATTAAATCAATGGAAACTTCTCCATTGTCTTGCCAGGAAGTGAATGAAGGCTGTGTTTTGGTCGAGTAATATTGTATTCCAATGTCGTTCAGTTGGTTTCCATGCAAGGCACAGAGCCTACTCTGAAAAGATTTTAATTAGCGAGCAGGCTGCTGTGGTTGGGTTTGACGATGGTCAATATAAAAATCTTTTGAGGCGTTTGGTTTGAAATAATAGTGATAGATTCAACAACGGTCAAGTTGGTGATACATTGGCAAGAGTATTTTCCCAGGGAACCATGAACTTTGTTAATTACAATATGCTTCCTCGTTACTCTTCAGAGTTTCGCTATACTGTAGCGAGGAGTGAATGGCAAGCGATGAATCTTTTGAACTTTGCCCTACTTTACCCTCGCGCCTCTGGAATTATTTACACGTAATTAAGCAGAAATAATCTTATTTTGTAGTCTGAAAAAGCTTTTAGATGGGCAATTTTGGAGGAACCATTTAAATTCCAAATAACAATTAAAAATAGAGAGAAAATCATTTAGAGGTAAAACCACTATTACTTTAGGTGAAAAGTAAGTTAATTAGGGGTGCGTTCCGAAATACACTGAGAGCACTGAAAGTCCCCAGTAAAGAGCACTGCCAGTGCTCGCAGTGCTTATAACGGAACACACACTAGGTTTCTAGTCATAGTAGGATAGATAGTTTGACAATTAGATTGATATTCTTAGGGCCGATTCGTTCAACTCCGAGTAACGTTTAACCTAGGAATGAAGTTGATGTTTTAATAAAATTACAAGACTTATTATTCTAACTATTAAATGAGTTTAATCATTATATAATTATGAGTATAGTTATCTAGTAAGTAGTAGTACTGATTCTTAAAATATTTGACAAATGTCCTTGCAGGCTTTCTTAACTGATAAAAGATACAAAACATGTGAGAAGCTGAGCTAAAGATAAATTAAAAGAACGCAGAAAACTCAAAACACCCTTTGTCACAAAGCCAAGTCCTGATACGCGGCGGATCGTAAAAAGTGTTGTTTTGGCGGTAATCTACTTATTTTATACTCCATGTAATTGTGGTGATGGAAAGGCGACAGTTTTCCAAGTAAAATACGTATTTTTCTAACTTGCGCCTTGATTTCATGTCATTAGCATGCCTTTACCATTTTGCATAGTTTTGTTACGTAATTACTAAATTAAATAAAACTTGTTGATCATCGCTTTTTTGAGCATTAAATGACGACCCTGCTATACATATATAGCATAGGTCTTTATCACCAAAAAAGTCTTGTGCCGCTCAGGACAAACTATAATAACTACTATAAGATTAAATTTATTTTATTTAATTGACCAGATGCACTGAATTGTTAAGACAACATTGTTAGGAATAATGAGATAAAGCTTTGTTTCAGTATCCCTGTCAATTTTGTCTTAACAATTAACTGCATCTGACCACTAAAATAAAGTAAATTTGCTCTTACAGTAGTTATTAAAGTGCCATCTGTGGAAAACATAAACCTAGAACAAGAAACAAGCTGAATCCGAAGCGTCTTCAAAATACAAATATTTGATCATATACAATTCAATTCTGTGTTCAAGAGGTTAGCCATTGAAGCAGACAATTGACAGAATACACTTTAACATTGTGTATTGGAAAATTGCAGCCCGCTATTTTTACGAAATTTTGCTTATATTTCATTTTATTAGGTAGATAGCTTTTTTCATACGTACTTCTATACAAATTTTACCCGTTATAATTCAAACGCTCCCATCTCATATTATAGATAGTCAAAAAGGAGATCGCATACGGTCGCAAAACCAATACAAACGAAAACGAATTCAGTGAATTACGAGTATAATGCAGTAAAATCAATAAAACCACGCAAAAGTTGCGTCAGATCTGACTTCTGCTGACGTGATATTTTTTGCTGATATCACTTTTAGTACACGCACACGCTCACAAATTACACACAGACATGTCAAACACATTCTATTTTATTTTGCACGTTAACCTATAAGCTAATAATATTAAATTGCAAAAAAATACCTATGTAATAGTGAAGGCATTCACCAATCCCCATAACACTGTTTTTACTTTTTTGGGAGATAGAGACCAAATATATAAATTAATGTGAACCTCTGTAATTTTGCAAATAAAGAGATACATCTCTGGCATCTCTTACGTCTCTTGTATCTCTTGCAAGTCGTATTGTAGCACACAATCACATAAAAAGAAAAACCATAGACGTGAACGGTATTGAGTAATTTGGCGAAGTTATAGCAATGGGTAAAGAACTTGGCCGAATAGAAGTCTGAATACATATTGCCTTTTTAACGTTTTATTATTCGTGTAAAATGAGATGCCGTGTGATGTAGGTACGTTTTATGTAGAAAACGTTTATTCTTTTACCAGTTCAGATGAAGATTTTCGTGTGAATATGAATAACGTTAGCATATTGAAAGGGAAATAGCACGACGGTCACGTCTGTCTTTCACTAAAAAGCATTCACAGTCTACGGGATCCTATAGTTATTTCTTAGTTAGATATATTTTGTAAAATAGCATGCTTTTTTGCTAAACAATAATTGCTGGTACAAAGGCTTTGGAGAAGCTTAAATCAAGATTCTAAACCCGAGCTCAAAGTCGAATACTCTTCATGGAAAATGAAAGAGCTCCCTTGGTCAAAAACCTGAATCCACGCGGACGAAATAATATAATTAATTATTCATCAGAGTATAATATAGGTAAAATTTCGTAACATCTAGTTTTAGTCGCTCTTTGAAAATAAGAATTACTTCTCTGGCGTATACGAACCTCTAATAAACTAGACCTAACTGACAAAAAATCATAATATTACACCTACTCAATGTAGGTCCTTACTTTTGTGAAGATACAAACTGCTTATAACCCGACTTCGACTTCGCCGCATTTATATCAAACATTTAAAGTGTATGAGCAGTGAGTTAAATTTTACTAGTATGGGCTCTCTAGAGTAGGTATATTCTCAGGTACACTTTGAAGACAAGTAATGGTTATTCTTGTACTTCTACAGTTACGTCACGTTAAAGCGCGCTTATGCGGGAGGAGACTGTGAATTATAATGCAACTCGAAAGTAGAGGCTGCCGTTTGCATCGAAAGCTTTTGTGGCCGAGTTTATTCTCTTTGCGCGACGAGAATACTATCTTGCTACTGCTATGTAGGTAACTTTACAATTTGCTACTTTTTAAAATGTATATTTGGTTCGGGAAATCGAACGAAAAGTATGATTGGAAGATGATACTTTAATGAAAACTAAAAGAAGATAAGGATTCTTAGGTATTTTACAACTGAAGCATAGGGTTAGGTGGGCTATGTTGCCTTTTATTGTACCCCAACGCTTTAAGGTTATAAGGGCGAACTGAAATAAAAAGGACATCAACCGTTGAACATTTCGGTACTATATAATATAAATTTTCCGAAAAAGTCAAACACAGGGGTGTGTGCCAGTCTAACTGAAGAGGGTCAGACTGTATCCGTCTATCCCAACCTTGCTTATATGTTTATGCTCAGAGCACCAGTAAGTAGAAGCTTCGAGTGCCGAGGTATTCAATATAAACCCACTACGGGGTGACGTAGATCCTTTTCCGGTCCCTTTATATTTACACCTCATCCATCAAGCTCCCACATTGTTGTTACGATATATTCACAACAAGCGACCGTTGACCCTGACTTAACTTATTTTCTTATGGAATTATTTGTCCTTCTTACGTGTATAATATGCCCTTGACTTGTTTGCGTGGAATGTGGATTAACGCTGTAACTAATTGATTTTTTGGGATATATATATTTTGGGATAATTAAAATAAGTTAAAATATTATTAATTGTTAGTTTCTAGTACGCAAGTAGTAGTAGTAGTAGTAGTATATCCATACTATCCTCTATTATTATAAATGGGAAAGTGAGTTTGTTTGTATGTTTGTTCCGCTTTCACGCCGTAACTACTGAACGGATCTGGATGAAATTTGGCACAGAGATAGATTATAGTCTGGAATAGCACATGGGCTACTTTTTATCCCGGAAAATTAAAGAGTTCCCGCGGGAACCGAAAAACCTCAATCCACGCGGACGAAGTCGCGGGCATCAGCTAGTAATATTATAAACTAGGTGATGCCCGCGATTTCGTCCACGTGGATTGATGGTTTTTGAGGAACTCTTCAATTTTCCGAGATAAAAGATTATGATGAAATTTGGTACAGAAATAGGTTGCATCCTGGGGAAAGACATTGATTACTTTTTATAATATAAAGTAAAAAGTCTTAGGCATGCAGATAAAAATATAAATAATATAATTAAATACGAATTTAAACCCACCTATACATAATTTACTATAAAACGCGTCACATGTTAAATTGTGTAACTTTAATAACAATAATGATTTCCTATAGCATTTCCAACGAATAAAATATTCTAACCTGTTCAATTTAAACGACAAAGATTTTCGCAGACTTTTCAAGAGAAATGTCCTTTCCTTTTAGGAAACCTCAACATAAAAATTTCAAGATAGAAACGAGAATGAAACATTCGCTAGGAACATCTTGACAAATAATATGTAGAGCTGATTTTACTTTAATTTTAAAATAGTTTTAGTAAAGCTGCCTCTTCTGAGCCGTAAATCCATACTTTCACCGCTACTAATATTACAAATGCTAAATGGTGTGTGTCTGTCTGTCTGTCTACTACGTTTTATCGGCCTAAGTTTTTAACTTATTTTGACGATATTTGGTATAGGAATAGGTTGTATCCCGGGGAAGGACATAGGCTACTTTTTATAACGGAAAATTATGAAGTACCCGTGGAAATAAGTATAGTACATTGTTACCCTAGGGATGAAAGTAACTTATTTAGTCCCGAGACGCGGTTTGGCGCCCGAGCGTAGCGAGGGGGCCTATAGTTCGAGGGACTAAATAAGTCTTTCATCCCGAGGTAAACACTGTGCTTTTCATTACGAATATAAGGAAAGTCAAAATAAAAAGTCTATGAATCAGTTGTCTTTACTTTATGAATAACGTCTATCTTTCTTCTTGTCTATGGATGCACTCGGGTATATAAAAAAAAAAAAAAAAAATAAAAAAAAAAAAAAAAAAAAAAAAAAAAAGTCGTGTTTCATTTGAACTCCAATAAAAATTCAGTTGAAAACGATTCTCCCTAGGGCTGAAAAGTATTACTTTCAACCCGCTTCTCAGGCAACTTCAAACCTACTTTCCGTGTATGAGTAATGAAAAAACTTAATCAATGCGGACGAAGTCGCGGGCACCATCCATCTGGTCTGGCCTGGTGGGAGGCTTCGGCCGTTGCTAGTTACCACCCTACTGGCAAAGACGTGCCACCAAGCGATTTAGCGTTCCGGTGCGATGCCGTGTAGAAACCGAACAGCGGTATGGGTATAATATAACTTCCATGCCCCTAGCAGGTTAGCCCGCTACCATCTTAGACTGCATCATCACTTACCATCAGGTGAGGTCGCAGTCAAGGGCTAACTTGTAGTGGATAAAAAAAAAGTAAACTATAAGGCCCGTATTAGATAACCGAAATCAGTTAAGAATACGTTCTCAAGTCTTGGTCAATCTATGCTTATGAAGTTAGTATCAGCCAAAATTCACCCATTTCACTTTTTTGACAGTCAATACGTTAAACCGCCTGTCTGGATTTGATGATTGAATTTGTTTATTTTTAACGCACAGAGAGTAGAATAGATTAGAATGCTGGTAGGTATCTAAGAGTAAGTACTAACATGAAAATACATGTAATTTCCTATCGCTGTGAAGTTAGTTAGGTGGGTGTAATAAAGATACGGCGTTTTTTCCCCTCAATCAACTAAGCTCTCAGAAAAATCTACGTGAAATGAATAGGTAATATCACTTGCTCCAGAACACCTATATTTTAATAGAAATGCAAAGACTTCAAATACTGCTACAATACTTTGCTATTTGCACTTTCACTTTCACACTACTATACAAACATAACAAAAATAAATACAGTAAGTAAATAATGAATTGTACCTATTTATGTTAGTATCCATACTAATATTATAAATGCGAAAGTGTGTCTGTCTGTCTGTCTGTCTGTCTGCTACGCTTTCCCGGCCCATCTTTTCAACCGATTTTGATGAAATTTGGTATAAAGGTAGGTTATATCCCGGGGAAGGACATAGGCTACTTTACCCCGGAAAATTAAGGAGTTCCCACGGGAATCAAAAAACCTTAATCCACGCGGACGAAGTCGCGGGCATCATCTAGTTATAATATAAACTTTTTTTGAAATTCATAGTCAGGAGGTTTATGATTAGTTATTACATTTAAGCTAATGTTATAAAGAGGTAAAGTTTGTGAGTTTGTGAGGTTGTAGGGCGTAATCTCTGCATCTACAGAACCGATTTTGAAAATTCTGGTACCAATAGAAAGACACATTATTTGTGAGTGTCATAGGCTATATTATAACCCGAAAATTAGGGAATTCCCGTGGGAATTTAAAAAACTTATTCACGCGGAGGAAGTCGCGGGCATCTGCTAGTAATCGATATAATCATATCCATTTAGATTCAGATTCAATTAATTATTATTGATCTAACATCATATTTTGTTGTTTGGATGGCTGTAAAACTGTGTTCTCACTTTTTTAAGCTAAATAGTGAGCTATTATGTTTTTATTCTTTGTAATTATGTAGTGTACAATAAAAGCATATTCATTCAAAATCATTAATTTAATTTTTTTTGATAAAAATCGTATAAAGAAGCCAGCAACTTCAATAAATTGAATTAAAAAAAAATAAGGGTTTTTTCTAACTCAGAATATTAAAAGTAAGATAACCACATAACGTTAGCGCAGACGTTTCTGACATTAAATCGAGGTAAGAATAATAAGAAGCCTTGTTTAAAGCCCGGGAAAATGCAAAGGGGAAATTGGTACAAAGACGATTTGCTCCTATCGCGAGCTGCCTATTTAGCGTGCGCAATGAAGATGCATAGTGCCCCGCCACCCCTTTAACTAAGCTGTTAGGCAAATCCTCCTTTACGGAGGAAGGGGCTTAAGTGAATATATTTATACTGAGTAGAGATACGCAAATGAAATAAAGTAAGGCTTAGAACTCAGAATATTGACAAGGTTTTACAGAAAACCAATTTTAAAGTTGTAAATAAGTGATTTGAGCAGTAATGTAACTGAAGATCCTTGAAGCCAAAAGAGCAAACGGTTTGTTTATGTTGTTCCTATATTGTGTTAAAGTACATTAAAATTGCCTCAATTTCTCTTTAAGATAAATCTAAATAAGTATAATTTAATACTAGCTGATGCCCGCGACTTCATCCGCGTGGTTAAAGTTTTTTAAATTCTCACGGGAACTCATCAATTTTCCGGGATAAAAAATAGCCTATGTCACTCTCCAGGTCCTCAACTATACCCATGCAAAAAATCACTTCAATACGTTGCTCCTATGCAGCGTGATTGAAGGACACACCAACAAACCTACAAACCAATAAACCAACAAACCAATAAACAAACACACTTTCGCATTTATAATATTAGTATGATTCCGAACTCTTGGTGATCCTTCCCATACAATATACAATATTCATCTGCACTTTTTAGATACTAATCCATTCAGTTAAAATTAAAATTTCATGCGTAATTGCGGATTAAAAACATATTGACATGAATTTTTATATCTACAGCTCAAGCACAATTATTAGGGAAATGAATTGCGACATTTTCATCGAAAAAGCGTCGCAAAACCATGAAACATGTCACATTGTTTCTGCTTACGCTGCAGACGTTAATCTGCAGCCACTATTTACTATATTGCACGTACCTATAGATGCAGATTATGTAATCCATAATCATCTATTGGTGCAAACTTTATTCACATTTACCGAAACAGAGAATGATCGATGCACACGTCCACTGAATGCAGGCGTTTAATCCAACGCTCGAAATCATCTGTCATGTCACATAGTCTGCTGTCGCCTAGTCGAGTCAGGCCACGGGGAGCTTTCTCTCTACAGTTCTTCAATAAATTCCTAGCCATCGAGGATTTGTATCGACTTTAAAAAGTATGCAGACAGTCTATAGGAATTTAAAATATAAGAAGACATACTTAGGAACAAAAAGTAAAACTTGAGCTACCATAGACAATAATAAGCTGGTAATTTATAATTTTTTGAACCTTATTTCTACCTTTTGACCTCAGAAAGACAGTTACTTGACGTGTAACACGTTCCAGCAGCCTATAGGGAGTACCTCTAGGGACGGCTTCATTTCGGTGTGTCCAAAAATTAGGCACTGCGTCGGGTCATATTTAATCCTTGGTCCTTACGACATAACCCCGATATCTCCCTTTAAAACTTCCCATTAAAAAGATTTTAAATTGTTGTAGTTTTGACTGCATTTAATTAAGTTCAAAACGTGCATACGAATCAGTTTCTCATGTACACGAAGCGCTATTGTCTGACCCCTAACCGCGGGACAATGGGTCGGGAGCAATAAAATCGCCTTTGTCTGTTCCACCTTTGACATTTGCACAATTTGTCCGATTAAAGTACTGCAAGCTTAGTCAAATGTGTTTTTACTGTTTGGATTTTTTAGTTTTTTTTTCTTCTTCGACAAGGGTTTCAGTTTTCATTTCGCTTTTAAACTTTACTTTGTGGAAATGTTTATCTTTACTATTTTACTTGAGTTACGGAATATTTTTAATTTCAGAAAAGGCAAAGTTGGCATATTGACCCTGAACGGTTTCATTTTTATGGATCATGTACATTACTGTAATTGCTATTTAAATATATGTGATAACTTTACAAATAAAAACGAATTGACTTCAGGGATTTAAACAACTAAACTTATTCCAATATTTCTTATTTTAGTGTCTTGTTCAGTTCTGCAACTCTATTGGATAGAGTAACGATGTAACGATTATTATCATTCAACAAATAGTGTCTACATGTTTAAAGGAGGAATATGGTGATATGTCAAAGTAAAGACAACATTGCGCCTGCCTAATTCATCTTCCACTTAGGTAGATTATAATATGATGTCGTTAACGTCAACTTTACATACCTACTCACGTACCTTTCCTGGTACTAACACGCAAACGCATCTAAAACTTTCTTGATATTGTGGTTATAGAGAGGTTAAATGGTTTCAAAACTCTCCGCACGTATCTTAAACAAATCTTAAACACGTATCTTCCTTTAAGATTTGTATGAGGACTGGATCCATAATACTACGACTGAGTTAACATCATGTGTGAAAATATCATGTTTCTTGGTTTTCTAAATACGCAAGTTATGGAAGCATATTTAATTGTTTGGAATGGAATTGATTATGGAATATAATATAGGTACTTAAAGCACCTACCTTAAGTAGTGATCGCAGTGGTCCAAGTGGTAGTTCTCAGGTTCGATCCCCGGTACGGTCGGTTTGAAAATTTATAATTTCTGAATTTTATCTGGTCTGGTCTGATCACGCTACCGGCAAAGACATGCCGATAAACGATTTATCTGTTGTCTTTTTTGAACTGTGTCAAATTAGTATTCCTAAAACAATTCCAATAAAAACTTAGCTTTTTAATGAAAATCCACTGCTTTCAAGGATTACGGACAACTAAATGATGCATTCTGATCTAGTAGTTACATGAAAAAGCTAATTGTCTGTGTGAGATCTATAGAGCATACTTTGACTTAGCCCTAACTTAAGACTGAGTTAAAAATAAGACAGATTTATGATACGCACATAAGTCCATCCCGTTTTAACTCTGAGTAAAGCCTGAGCAAAGTCAAAATACGCTCTATAGATCTCAGCATAAAAGGCTCTACCATTACTAGATACTCTTGGGGATGTGTTAGGTGATAGGCGTGTCCTTAAGATTTTATGACATTTAAAACTCCAGAGGCATACATTGTATAATGCAGATGGCAGGTCATGGCGCGTTTGTTTTACTATCATAAAAAATATATCTCATGCAATACAAAGAAAAGTCCTGACTCACTGACACAACAACGCCCCTGTACAAACCCGAATGCTGAAATTTAGCACAGAGATATCTTGTTTAATGTAAACAAGGAAAAGGTCAGATTTTATCAAATTCCCATGGGAGCGAAGATGCTGGCCGTCGCAAATACAAAATATTTGTGCAACGAGGTTTTCTGATTCATACAGATAAAATTTATAATAATTATAATAGCTGATGCCCGCGACTTCGTCCGCGTGGATTGAGGTGTTTTGGTTCCCACGCGAACTATTAAATTTTCCGGGATAATAGTAGCCTATGTGCTATCCCAGACTATAATTATCTATCTTTGTGCCAAAATTCTGCATCATCACTTACCATCAGGTGAGATCGCAGTCAAGGGCAAACTTGTAGTGGATTAAAAAAAAAAAAAAAAAACATCCAGTACTGTTTAGCCATTCCGGCGTGATTGAGTAACAAACATCCATCCATCCATACATACATCCATCCAAACTTTCGCATTCATATTAGAATGGAAGTAGGTATTATAGATTATACAAATAAATATTTTATATCGTTAAATTTGAAACGCAAAATGAAATTGAGTGTGGAAACCAGAGACGTCTTATATTCAGCTGAGCATTGGACGCTCATCGGTTGTGACGACAATATAAATGCGGCGAAAACGAGGGCGGGTGGGCAGTTTTTATTAAATATAATATATTCAATTGGGGCATCTAGGACGTCTGCAAGGATATTATTAAATGAATGTAGGTCACACCGCCACTCACGCGTGATAAATAATGCGCACGACATCTGTGTTATTCATGAGACTTCGTTATAATAAAAAAAACATTTTTATATTGGTGTACGCTTGACTATACAAAATAATTATAATTACAAAATACAAAACAATATAACTATGAACATAATATTATGGATATTCCAAATTATTTATTTCGGATAAGTTATTCTGGTAATGGAATTTTTGGCTCATAGATCACTTGGCGGCATGTCCTAAATTGTAGAGTAGTTAAATAGTTCGTATGTCTTCTGTATCTTTTTGAGGATTAGATTAGCGTTTTTACGTCTTGTAGAAACAACCGTTTTTTTAAACCAATAAAGAAATCAGAAAAACTTAATTCGTAATCACTGATGTTTTAAAAAGTTGTAAATCAAAAATGAAGAATATAAAATTAAAACACGTTAAAAAGCTAAAAAATTGTTTAATCAAACTGTCAAATAGAAATTAAAGTGAAAATCGTCTCCCTGTAGAGAATTTCAGTAAATATTTTTTTATTTAATATTGTGTATATGTAAAAAAAAATATCTTTAAAACTGGTTTTACTGAACGTTATTTTCCTGTTATGTGTCATAACCAGAGACACAAAATAAATAAAGTACCTCGGCTTTTCGTTTAGTTTGTATGCGGAAACACGAACTCACAAAAATTATGTGTAATATAAAAGAGAAGCTACTTCGGACTTGATTGCCGGACGAATACGGGAGGGTCGGATGTTATTAGTTATTTACACTAATGGTGCCGTAGTGCATTGTTATTTCCCTAATTACGGTCTACGAATGCCCTATGATTGCTACAATAAACAGTGTAATAATATAAAGTCTGATCGTAGATCGACAACGCCGTGTTAAAGAATAAGAACGAAAGAGAAAAAAAAAGGAAGGAAATAGAAATAGGTATATAATATATCAATAATGTTATACATGTATATTACGCTTTTATTAGCATTACCTGTTACTATGTATGTAAACTTAGAAGTTGGATTCAATCACCCAATTCTAAGGGTGCGTTTCCACTAATAGAAGTTCATAATTTTCATAGGTAACTTAGATTGCTATTCGCTAGATGTTACAAAACATCAGCCTATACACGTTACACCGTGTGCCTGCGCTGACGTTTCAAGATGACGTTTAGTCCTTTCAGGTCTGTTGTGCTTTTAAATACCTACGGCATACCGAACCAGTGGTAGATTCATTTGACGATTAAAATATAGCACTTGAAAAGTTTATTTTAATAAAAAACATTTGAATTTTTGAATTCTTATATGCACACACAGCTCTCCAGCAACACTACCAGAAGTCCTCGCCGACCTGGATAACCTGCTTGGATTCTGGAGTGAGCTCGGCTGGCTGGAATGATCCGGCGGGGAGTCGCACCAGTGGTTTCACGTACAGCGGACGCCTGCGTCCAAGTGCGGAGAACAATCCAAAAGCTTGCACAGACAAGAGCGGCACGATAAAACGTATTTCTCAGACGAGGCTATCGTTTCACAAGGTTTTTTCTTACCTTGTATTTTTAACCGACTTCCAAAAAAGGAGGAGGTTCTCAATTCGGCGCGTATGTTTTTTTTTTAACCTTACAGATTTAGCCTAACGTTTAAAAGATAACTTTTTAATATGAAAGTTGCTCGTATAGTCACAATGCAGGTCGCGTAGCTGCAAACGTTACCCGCCTCGGTTATCTGCGCGCCGTAAACGACGTCATGTGCGACGGCAATATTTTATGAAAATGCGACTTTTATAGAAAACGTTACTAGAAATAGATAAGGCTGAAACACTGATTAAAAGGGATGATATATCCTCGAGTCTATACGAGAGAAGTGAGAGATAAGAAGATTAAAATGCTTGGGACATAAAGTTTATATAATAGCCTACGGTTACTATCGATTGGAAGACTAAAAACAACCAAATTGGGTATTTGACAACTATTCAAAAAAAAAATTTTTTAGTGATTATTAAATAAAGGTTCTCCCAATAGTCGTATAATATCCACGTCCCCTGTTAGTTTTATGTTGAAAGACGCACTTTTTTTTTTAATCGATAGTTTAAAATTGTCATTTTAAACTATCGAATAAAGTAAAAAAGTGCGTCGAACTTTGATGACGTCACTACGCAATGTTTCATACAAATCCCATACTAAGTACACGTTATGACTTTTGAAAAAAAGTTGCTGATTAGACTAGTTGTCAAATACCCAATTCTCTAAGTAACCTACTACGTAAAAAGGCGACACCATCAATGACGAGCATCATTCTACCAGAAAATTCATCGAAGCCCACAAACATTGGTACAAACTCACAAAGGAATATTTTATGAATAGCGTTGTCCTTGTCGGAAGTAATAAAAGTTAATTTAATTGTTTATGAGGTAGGTACACCCTGCCTCGTTGATCCAGTGGTTGGCATGCTCGACTGCAGCCGACGAGGTCCCAGGTTCGAGTCCCGGGTCGGGCCATAATTCAGTGTTGGATTTTTCTGATTAGGAATTCTCAGTACTAGCCCGGAGTTAGGAAGTTGGCGGTGTTTCACCCCCGGGCCTCGGAGAGCACGTTAAGCCGTCAGTCCCGGTTATTATCACTAATATAATAATAATCGTTAAAGCCCGCCAACCCGCATTGGAGCAGCGTGGTGGGTCTAAGCTCTATTTCCCTCTTTCCTATGAGAGTGGAGGCCTGTGTTTTTCTGTTGCCTTGTCTTGTGGCAAGAAATAAAATTAATAATTCATACCAAAAAAGATCGGTTTCATTCCCGTAGACGTAAATTAGTAAATACGTTCAAAAGAATGAAAAGTAGTTGAAGCGGAATGTATTCGAGTAAACTTGTTATTCTGCGTAACAAAAATACAATTTTATATATTTATTTATCTGTGTTATATTTAGCTTTTTTAAGCGTGAATTCTAAAGAAAAAAGAGGAAAATATACATTATATTATTGTACTTATTAGGTATTAATTCACAAATTATAAAACTACATATTTAAAGGGGTTCGAACCTTTTTGTATGGAAGCTGGCATAGCGACCCGCCGCCATTTTGATTTTTTTTCGAAATCGCGGCGCACGATGGAAGTGGTATGTATGGATAGAGGACACATAGACAAACAAATAATGTCAAGTAACATAGTACCCCAAAGTGTCACGTTACCGAGATATTTGGAGGTAAAGATAGACATATGAGGACAACGACAATCATTAAAAATAGACTTATTACGTGTCTACAGGCGTCAGATTGTATCCAAATAATCGTTCCCAGGTTGATTATTATTATTACTGTTTATTAGAAGAGAGTAGGTACAGTCGACGGCATAATTGCATACATAGCTCTAAGGCTAAAACCGCGTGCCAGCAATGCTGTGAATCACTCACGTGGTCACTCACACTGATAAACATAAACTGTCAATAATATTATCAACCTTAATTCAACAACATAAGGTTCAAACGATTTCAGTTCAATACTACCTGCCTATTAGCATAAACTGTCAACAATATCAACCTTAAGACATTAGCATTAGGTTCAAAACATTTATATTCAATAAACTTGTCTATTGTGATTGTTTATTTCATCGCTTTATCAGTAACCACTCCCAGTGTCGTGGTAATATAGTTGGAAATTGATATACGAGGCATCATATGACCTATGGTTCGAATCTCTTATTGCAGTTTTTATTTTGTTTTGAATAAATGACTGTTTGTTATTCTTTATTATAATAGATCTTTATTTACAGACATAACATCCATTTATAAACGTTACTTACTATTTGTAACTATGTTAGTGGTGTTAATTAATAAAACAAACAAAATAAATTGGATGAAACACTTTTTATTAGTTAATCGACTTTATTTTCATTGTTATCATGTTACATGTTCTCAAAAGTAATAAATAACTTCAGCTACTTTTTCTATAATTTTTTAAGGTTATAGCTTAAGTAATCGTTTTCATAAAGAAAAGAAAATTGAAGCTAAACCTTAAAAATCTAGTAACCAATGGGCGGCGCTGCTTTTTTGTCTGTTAATTTTGATAAGGTATACTAATAATTATTATTAATAATAATAAAATACGTTATGTTTCATATTTAAAGACTTAAAAATTAAATTTTATATAGCTTTAAAAGTATTACTATTCAATAGAACCTCCACTTTTTTCAATAACAGCAAGCAAGCGCCGCCGGGTTAATCCGTTTGTAATATTGGGACAGATATCCGTTCCCCTAAATATATTCTCCCATACTTCCAACAGTGAGCCTCCGTTTCCTCTGCAGTCCTTTCATTTCGCATATTATCCCACCTTTGCACCATCAAACCTCATAATATTCAATAGGATTTAAGTTTGGTGATCTTACTGGCCAGGGAATAACTGTTGTCTGGGTTTTGATTAAACCAATTACGCACTATATGTGCTCGATGCACAGGACAACAATTATCATGCACAAAATGATAGTTGTGGCACATCAACAGCTGGACAACACTTCCATGTCTTATAATGTGCAGCTTTGGCGCTGGTGTTTAAGTATCGAACATGTTCGCGAACTCGACAGTTGGTATGAAGCTATTGTTCTCATATTGTTTATCCATAATATTATGTCTTCGTTGTGAAGCATTACTCTCTTCGTCGGGATGCGACACCCAACTTGGTTGTCCACTAAAAACCAAACAGCGAGATTAAAATAACCACTTTTGAAACTACTAAGTATCTTGCCTAAATTTAATAGTTATTTACTTATAAAACGTTATGTAACAAATCCTAAGTTTATGAACACACATTTTTTAACAATAAAAACAATAGTTACTCACGGTGAAACCAGTTTCATTGCAAATTTGAGCTATACTTATTGTATTCGATATTATTTAGCTCATTAATAATATGCATCCTCTTCTGCATATTAATATTAGCCTGCATTATTGTTGAAGATAAGAAACAGCAAAACTTTGTAAATTATAATAATTTTGTAGTATTTGCTAGTAACGACTAACGATTGTCAAATCTTCCGTCCGTCAGTACTCAGTGACCATATCTGTTCAGTGATATTTTAAACTACCCGCATATGCTATTACTGGTATAAAAATATCACTCATCAAATAAAAACAGTAAAAACAGCTTACACGGGGTCGAGATTTGAACCTACAACAGTTGCGTTGCGCAGTCTGAGTAGTTCCACGCCTCGCCATTGAGCTCACTTACTTGGGGTGTGAAATTATCGATATTACGCAGCTATTACAATACCTACAAGCTGAATGACTTATATTATACTACTGTAAGTGTGTGGGTGTCCGACCGCATGCAAAGCAACTTGTTTGCTTATTCTATATGCAATTTTGACGCTGACTGTACATTACATACTACTCGGAGCACGAGAAAACTACTACGAGGTATAATAATTAATTATTTGCCTACTAAATCGCATCGCATCGCAATGAAACGCTATATTATGTCAAAGTATCTCACGCGCGCGTGTTGGCTTGTCTACATATCTAACTAGCTGCAATACTTACCTACTTAAAAAAATGTTTTTAAGCTAAGTGACATGCGACCAACGTGACATATCGACTGCGTTTCATTGCTATGCGTTTTAGTAGATAAATAATTAATAATAGTATGTAGTACCTAGTTTTCTCGTGCTCCTAGTAGTATGTAATGTACCTACTCTCTTCTAATAAATAGTAATAATAATAATCAACCTAGAAACGATTATTTGGATACAATCTGACGCCTGTAGACACGTAATAAGTCTATTTTTAATGATTGTCGTTTTCCTCATATGTCTATCTTTACCTCCAAATATCTCGGTAACGTGACACTTTGGGGTACTATGTTACTTGACATTATTTGTTCGTCTATGTGTCCTCTACCCATAGATACCACTTTCATTGTGCGCTGCAATTTCGAAAAAAAATCAAAATGGCGGCAGGTCGCTATGCCAGATCGGTTCTATCCCCTTTGTACCATGTTTCAAGCAAATAAACGATTATTTTGTTTATTTATTTATTTATAAACATATTATTCGTAAAGGAAAAGAAGAAAGAAAAGTATATAGGTACTTAATTGATAGTTTGAAAACGCTAGGTGTCGACATTGTATGGTTTAGGTTCTTTATATCGAACTACTGGATACGTTATGAAAAGGAAATGACACTCAATTCAGTTTAAGTTAGTACTGAAACTGAAGTAACTATAACCGTTCAACGTTTGTTGCTGCAATAAAAATGCTATTGTCCATTCGCTAAGCATGAGGAAACGGAAAACAATAACTTGGGCGTCCCCGGTCACGTAAATGCTACTTGATTGCTACTGTTTACTGCCTCAGTCTTGCGAACTTGTTTTTCTATTCAAACTATCATCACCTTGTTAATGACTTACAACTTGTTGAAGGTTGAGTAGGGCAAAAAATCGATACTTCCATACTTTAATATAATAAATACGAAAGTTCGTCTGGTCAACATTGTATGTTTTAGATTCTTTATCTCAGACTACTGAATACGTCATGAAAACGTAATAACACTCAATTCAGTTTAAGTTACTACTGAAACTGAACTAACTATAACCGTTCAACGTTTGTTGCTGCAATAAATTGGCTATTGTCCATTCGCTAAGCATGAGGAAACGGAAAACAATAACGTATGCGTCCCCGGTCACGTAAATGCTACTTGATTGCTAACAAAACTGTTTACTGCCTCGGACTTGAAAACTTGTTTTTCTATGCAAACTATCATTACCTTCATAATGACTTAGAACTTGTTGAAGGTTGAGTAGGGCAAAAAATCGGTACTTCCATACGTTATATTATAAATACGAAAGTTTGTCTGTTTGTTATCTTTTAATTAACATTGGCCTATTTTTATTTAGCCCAGATACTTTACCAATTTTAAAGCGTTAGCTTCCATCTCGAAGCTACTTTTTATCTCAGATAACCAAAGAGCCGGGGGGTGCTTAAAAACAAGCATCCACACAGACCAAATCCTCCGAAATCCTCTTAAATTGATTTAGTTCTAAAATGTAATGCTGTCACTTTCTTGGTACTTAACCGCAACATGCTCTTGCCTAAAAGTGCTACAAACATTACAGCATTACAAAGTTATCTAAATCAGTTTGAATGTCATTGTGTCCTTGTGACCTTGTCCCTAAATATAATATGTAAGTATGTGATAATAATTAATCTGAGGTGCGGGGCGATGGGCCGAGAAAATACATTGTGAAATTTCTAGTAAATATAGGTATTTTAGTTGTTGTAGGTCAGTTGACTAAAGGTGAACGCACACTTATCCGAGCCGAACGCGTCGAACGAATCGAAGTCAAGGAGGCCTCGCACACTTATCCGCACCAGAAGAATCGACCGCGCCGAAAGAATCGACCGCGTCGAAGAAATCGTTTTTTAAAACAATGAAGAAATAGTACTCTCGCGTTGCTCTGTCATACGCAACTGATAGAAATTCTATCAGTTGCTTAAGACAGAGCAACGCGTCATTAAATGCGAGCGCATCGGTCGAGTCGACCGAATCGACCGCGCCGAATCTGATGACGTCATCCGAATTCGTCTAGGATTCTGGGGTTCTTGTTGATTCGGACGATTCGACGCGGTATGCGAGGTTTCATGAGATTTCATACACAGAATTCTAAAATTCGTTGACTTCGATTCGTTCGACGCGTTCGGCTCGGATAAGTGTGCGTTCACCCTTTAAGTCACACAGAATAGGTACAGCTGTAGTTGTATCCACTATATACCTATCACAGTCCCACTCCGAGAGTCAAAAGCCACAACTCGTACACCATTTCCCAGTTCATATTTGCATACCTATTTCATTTGTCTTCGTAATAGCCGAGAATAATTTACTATGGTACGCTCTAGATTTTCTAGAATAAAAATTGCAGTATTCTTTGAATAAGATTGTAATGTGATACGTATTTTCTGGGTTTCTTTTGAAGCGCTACACTCTCTATATTCTGGGAAACTGTAGGTACGTCGTGTACCATAGGAAGACAGACGAGAAAAAAAAATTAAATTAAAAAGTTTCAAGTTTTGCAGCAAATTCCTTTGCACGTGGCCTTTGTTCAAAGATTCGGAAATAATCTAATTAAAAATCATTTCAGCAGGCTTTGAAGATACCTACTCAACTCATACCTATTTAATATTAAGATTCTTATAATATGATTACAGGTAAAAGATTCTTGTTTTCTTGTAGCCCGTTAGCCCAAAGCAAAATTGTTTGTTCATTCAGAAAAATGCTCTGCATAATGGGTATACAGTCAAGTGTATAAAAACAAATACCTAATTCCATATATAACCTAATTTAGTTAACCTAGTTCTTGCAAATAACCTAATTCTGCTCAGTATTTTTCACCATTCTGTCGTGTACAAAGATCGTTTAAGACTGTTTGCCACTCAATTACACGCAAAGTTAATAAAATTTTGCACCCGCAAACAACAAGAAATAACTACTATAATACTGATATCAACAGAAGCTGGCTATTTTTTTTATCAAGGACATAGAAAGTTACGAGTGGAAAGTAAAAATGTCCAGTAAGCTCGTTTATTCTGATGGTAAAAAACCTCTTATATATTTTCAGAGCAAAATTTATAATAGTCTAGTAGAAAACAAGTAAGAGTCGAGTTATATACTCAGAAAATCGTAAGATAAAGTTGTATCGTTGAACATTTTTATTTTTCATGATATAATAACTTTATGAACTCAAACTTTAAATACCTCTACTTCCTATCTTATCCCATCCTACTTTAGCATATAAATGAAAGGCTCTATTGTTGTGCTATTGCCATACTATATACTTTTATAAATGACAGATATACTATAATCTTTATTCGACTCTATTATAGGGTTTTTAGTTGTTTTTAATAGAATATTTTAAGATCCAGCGGTCAAGCTGTATAAAGTTGATATACCAGTTTCACTTTTTATTTGAATAATTACTTAATTTATATCACGCATTGTAACCACGACTATTCATTTAGTATACCTACCTAAAACTATTAGGTATGAAAGATAGGTATTATCACTATTATGTATTCTGTGGTATTGTTATCCAGTACCTTCATCATTATGGTTTGAAAATAATATAGTTTATTGGATCGTTTCAGCCTCATTGTGTCCTATACCTGCATGTGAGCCGGCGATAATTAATTATTTCGACCGAAATTGATATTATATTATGGTACCCTTTGCTGCCCTGAATATGGTTTTTTCTATTGTTCATCTCGCGATCCCTCAATAGTCTTTTGTATTATTTATGTAACAATGCTTTGTGCTACTATTTTATGTTTGAAACTTTGTCGACAATCAATGAATATATAAACGATAAAGGTTCTCGTACACTGTCAATGAACGACCTGCCCTCCGATTGTGTAAGGAAATTTTAATCCTAACCGTTTGTCAAAAAGATAAATCGACCTGTTTAAGGAGTTCATAGATGCCTGCACGTCAAAAAGCATGTATGAACTCCTTAAACAGTTCGAGTAATACGTTTTAAGCTGTCAAATTATTACGATTTTCTTAGACAATTAGGCCTCTGATCGCCAATCATGCTTCTAGCGTGGTGATTTATCGAATCTAATGCAATGAGGTTTGGATGACACATTTCTTGCTTGAGGCTTTACCAAACAGACGAATTGTGAAATTTAAAGCTTGAGCCAAAATAGCTAGGTGTTCTTCTTCTTCCGCGCTACAGTCATTTCGATTGTGACTCGCTCGATTACCCATCTACAGTCTACACTCTTCCTTTAGGGTTGTCTTCTTTGTCAGCTAGTGTAGTAATATCATTTAATAATCTTGTCCTTTATTTGATACGTCCATCTCATGCTCTAGTGCCTTCGAATTTCCCTTGCACCACTAGTTGTTCTATAGACACACGTTCATGCAAAGTCACGTGACCGAAAAAGAATAATATTGTCTTTACATAAAGTTTTAAAAACGGAATTTGTAATAAAAGGTTGCTATTATTTTTTATAGTTCAAGATTGCATGGTATTTACAATATTTAAAAAAATATATCTACTATTAAAATAGAAAAGCCTATTTATCTATAAGCTACATGGTCCGTTTATTTACTCTTCTCTGGGGGGCATACTACCATTGTTTAAAGCCTTATTGTTTTATTATTGTTGACGTTTGTGTTTATGTATAATCTTTTTTTTAGGGGCGTCAAGGTCCGTGACATAAAACTCTAATTTTATAATAATACCTACTGCTTTAAGCGATGGTAGTTAACCTCCTGACTTTTAAACTAAGTACGAGTAAATACTGTGTTCTGATTAAAATGCAAAAAGGTATGGAAATAAGGTAAAACTTTTTGAAAAGTTAAATGAAAAAGTGAAACACATTATTTATTCATACGCTTCACCACAGAGTCAAAAAGGCGTGTTGAAATCGGGACCCGTTTGGTCAGAGATGTATAATTGTTCATCGTTAGAAAAAAATAATAATTTTAAAATCGAGAATTTAATCATAAGATTCCGGCAAGGATCATAATATATCTCTATAGAAGAATAATAACAACGTAGTATTTTTTTATCTACTACAAGTTAGCCCTTGACTGCGATCTCACCTGATGGTAAGTCATGATGCAGTCGATGGTAGCGGGCTAACCTGTTAGGGGCATGGAAGTTATATTAAGCCCATACGGCATTACCTACGTGAACATTTCTACACGGCATCGTACCGGAACGCTAAATCGCTTGGCGGCACGTCTTTGCCAGTAGGGTGGTAACTAGCCGCGGCCGAAGCCTCCTACCAGACCAGACCAGGGAAAATTCAGAAATTATAAATTCTCAAATTAACCCTGCCGGGGATCGAACCCAGGACCTCTGCACGTTAAGACAACAGCGCTTAACACTGCGCCACGGAGGTCGTCAAAAAAAACTCTGGTTGTACAAGGTAAAAAAAACTAAGAACTGTATTACAAAAAAACTATGTTTAACACTTAACATCTATTGTTCGAGGCAAGTGTAACTTCCACAATAAAGCGACCTGCTCAAAACGCGGTCAAAAAGGCTTTACAATGTACTCGTGAATTCAAGACGATATTAAATTTTACAATTTTAGTTAAGTCAAACTTCGGTGACTCGATTCATTCGCTTCATTATCTCCTTAATTATAAAGCTGAGTTAAGTAATTGGGTTTTGTAGAAACTGTAATTTGTAATAATCCTTCGAAAGTATTTGTTACGTGGCTACCTATACCATTATTTATGGGTATTATTACAGGAAATCAGTCAATTATTGTACCAAGTTGATACCCGTTTTAGATCCAATAAGCTTATTTAAAAGATAAATGAAACAAGCTTTATGATCAACAAATAGCTGTCAAAGAAAATTATACTATTTCTATTATAAATGCGAAAGTGCTTCAGTCTGTCTGTTTCGATCTTAAGGCGCCAGCGGAGGGCTAATTGCTCATACAAACGTAATACCAAAATAATTAGTAATTCGAGCATATTTCCTCCATATTATGCGATTATTAAGATTGAACTTGTATTTATCTAGGTCCCTGGATAATTATTTTTCCAAAATACTTTCCCAAAATTAAATGTAAGCACATTGCGTTTTGCATGTTTTTGCGACATAAACGACATGTTTTCTCCTTATTTGTTTCATATTAAAACCAACGATATCTCACGTACTAATTGATCAGGAACATAGCCTATATTGTCAAGTTACAGAATAACAACACGAAGTTAAAAACACAACAATTTTTCATTCATCATTTTTGGTATTCACGGAACAAGACTAAATGTATAACAAATTCTGTACGCTCATATTGCTATCGCACTTGCACGCGATCATGTATCTTCAGCCAAATAGGGATAGCAATATACCGGCAAATTTATATTTGCGGTTCGAGTAGAAGTTGCGAGCGGCGGTCGCCGGTCCCTTAACGCTTATCGCGAAGCCGACCCAATTAATTTGCATTAGCTTAACAAGCAAGGCAATCTTCTAAGAAAAGAGACAAAGGATTAAAATAAACATAACAAATGCAAACGACGTAACGGCCAAAATGTTGCAATAAATAATGTAACTTGAAAATTTTTATCACTGCTTATATTTAGTGAAACAAAAAATTATGGTAAGGTCACGATTACACTTTCACTAAGTTTTACTCACGTAAGTCAATAAAATGATTTTCTAACAAAATGTAAACACTCTTGTAAGTCGCGAATCGTATGCATAAGCTACTTTTTAAGTAACTTACATACGACACTTACGTAAAAACTTACAAGTATAATCGCGGTGTGAGAAGTAAAACATACTACGGGATAGACAGCAAAACAATGATGAAGACATGTTAGTTTTGTCTTGTTTTCTCAAGTAACAAGATATCATGTAGGTAGAAAGTATCATATTGTCCTATCTAATATAGATAGGAAAATATGATACTTTCAGACACTGAATTAAAGAGAACAACGTAAGACAACGTATACGCTTGCTTACGTAACGTGCTATATTATATTATCATCAATATGAATCAGGGGAGATAGACGGTGGCATGTTACATCGCTATGATATCACAGTTTAGCAATCAAAGATTGGTTGTAATTATCATTGTCTTGTTATAGCTTGTGTGAGATGTTCACTTAAAACTCCAAATGCGAACTTTTTTACAACATTTCGGGCACGATTTTTATGTACAGATTTACTGACAGCACGCACAAATCTTGCCCATTCGACTGGTACTTAATAATCATCAAACTTTACGTTTGAGACTTCGCGAGAGTGCCCAACATCCTAAACTAGTGTGTTTACGAGACACAATCTGTAAGAGCGGAACGAAGAATAAAAGTCTCATTAAGAGAAAACATTTTTCTCTTTTTATATATTTTTCAGAAATAGAAGAGATAAAATGTATGTTTCGGTATATACCAACGATTCCATGTTAAAATATTGTTGGTACGTGCACCATTAGCTTTGCGCAAAATATTCTCTGTCCAACTGTATGCTCACTTAACTGTGGCTGTAATATGTTAGCATTGTAAACTGAGATAAAGCTGTATCTTCGCTATAGAACATCGCATTTGAGACGTGACTGTTGACAAATTGCATGCCAGCTTTGTTAGAGGAACATAAATTACTGAGGATATTGGCATGAACTCTTTTTATCTTAGTGGGTAACCCTTCTCTTCTAATAAGACTCTGTCACAGCGTAAAATCGGCAAAATGGAGATAGTTAAAGCAGTGTATTTATCAAACATATTATCCATACTATTATTATAAATGCGAAAGTGTGTCTGTCTGTCTGCTACGCTTTCACGGCCTATCTGCTCAACCGATTTTGATGTTTGGTACAGGGGTAGATTGTATCCTATTCCCAGGAAAGGGCATAGACTACTTTTTATCCACGCGGACGAAGTCGCGGCCATCATCCAGTAATTAATTATATAACGAAGTTAAAAGAAAAACTATCGCAGTTAAGTAGACTTTACAAGTTAACGAGTAATAGTCGGCGAACGTTTAAAATATCCGCATATTGTGACGGGCAACTACGGAACCACACAGCGCGTTTCTCCGGTTTTTTTAAACTTTAAATTAAATTCCTTCAAAGGAACATTAATATGTACTTAAGCAGAAAGGTAAAGGGACTGGTAGGTACTTTACCTATAATAATTAAGAGCATGTCGTACAAACTTTTCGACAAGTTCCCAACAAAGTTAGATATAACAAGGGTTTCCTAACTACCAAAAAATAAGTCCCTTGTTGCTAAGTATATTGAATTATTTTGTTATTTCTTTAGGATAAGGTATACCTAATGAAGACATCATACTTCATACTAATATAATTGCGAAAGTGTGTTTGTTTGTTTGATTGTCCTTCAATCACGTCAAAACGTCAACACAGTAAATCGTACCGAAACGCTAAATTGGTTGGCGGTACGTCTTTGCCGGTAGGATGGTAACATAGCCACGGCCGATGCTGGAACCAGGCCAGATCAGAGAAAACCAAATTATAAATTCCCGAATTGACCCTGCTGGGGAACCTGGGACCTCCCACTTATAAGACCACAGCGCTCACTTCTGCGCCAGGGAGGGCGTCAACTAAACGTAAACGTGTAAACACTAATTGTCAATGCTGTTGTTACGGGTTCTCCGGTATAATTGTACAAGGACGGCGGCATAAGGTCCTATTTTTTTCTTTTACTTCACTAAACATACAAAAAAAAACCGGTATCATGTTAGCTTGGAAATTTAAACAAGGGGCTCAGTGTATTCCAGAGCCTCGTATCATGTCTATGCGAGTTTTTTGTTTGATTCCGCGTGTAATTGCAATGAATAGTTTTTTTTTATTTATTTAATCCAACAAATACGAATGCTCAAAAAGGTGTAAAACATAGCCGGAATAAAATTCACCGCCACTTAGTAATTTAACGACCCGAAAGACATAAAAAGAGTCATCTCGCAAGCGACCATTACATTTTAATCCTACTGAATAAAACAATGAGTTAAAATAAATTTAGCGAAAACGAAATATTGGTAGGTAGTCGGCAGAACTTTTGCTAGAAAGTAAATTAAAGAAACGGAAGTTAAGTCAATTTTCAATTGTAATATTTAAATACATTAAGTTTTTGTAATAATATCTCGAGGGAGCCACGATCCTCAAAGTTGAGGAAACGATGCGAGAAGAAGAAAGTTTTTGTCAATATATAATAATTATTATTATACGCTGCTTAGAGAGATTAAATCGCATAAAATCCTGACAGTTTCACCCTTGCACTTCACACTTCGTTTGGGTGAAACTATCAGGATTTTATGAACTCTACTGAGTTAGAATCACACAGACATCTAATTTGGCGAGGTAACACGAGAGCACAAATCTCTTCATAATTAATTAATTATGAAGTGATTTGTGCTCTCGTGTTACCTCGCCAAATTAGATGTCTGTGTGAATTTAACTCGGTAGAGTTCATAAAATCCTGACAGTTCACCCAAACGAAGTGTGAAGTGTGATCGTTCAAGGGTGAAACTGTCAGGATTTTATGAATTTCTAGGTGATGACCAATTCATTAAAGTTTGGTTTGCAGTTTTTGTTTATTCGAGATCAAAATCCTATATCCCCGAGATTCAAGCTGTCTCAGTGCAAAATATCATCGAAATTGGTTTAAATAGATGGGTCGTTAAAAGTCAACACAGTCAGATAGACATCATTTCGCATTTCAAACTTCCTCAAGGCTAAGCTAGGATCAGCTAGTTTTAGATAGAATATAACGGTTTCAATATAAATAAACATCAATAATATTACGTTCGTTTACTGATTAAACATTGAAAATAATTTGAATTATCGTTTTAATGTTGGTGTAAATATTTTAATATTGTTGCATACTAACTTTTTATCTCTGTAAGTATTGTTTATAGAACATTTGTGTACCGCTTTAAAGACTCCTACTACCGAAACTGATGTATGCTCAATTCGTAGGGTTGCTAAGTTAAACGCTCAGTCAAGCAGACCGCGTAACGTTATTGTAACCCTGCCCTCCGAACGGCACCGCGATGTTATTATTTCAGCATTTAAACGATATAACAAGAGTAATAAATCTGAGCCATTTAACACGAGTCACTTAAGTATCCCAGGTGATAAGCACAACATCTACGTACGTGAACATCTGTCTCCTGAATGTAAAGCTATTCATGCTGCAACTAGAAAGGCTGCCAAGGAACATTCCTACACTTATGTGTGGGTTAGAAATGATCGCGTGTACACTAGGAAAAACGATCAATCACCAGCTTTACTTATACGGAACATTAGTGATTTAATAAAATTAACGCAATAGATGATCCCTCTTAGTAAACTATATATGCTAAGTCCTTATCTAATGTCTTATTTTGATAATGTTAATATACTATCAAAATGTAAATAGAATAAGAACCAAAATTAATGAACTTTTTATCAACTCGTTAAATGATAACTACGATCTCATTTGTTTAACCGAAACAAATTTAAACTCTAGTATTTATGATAACGAATTACTGGATGAAAGATACATTATTTTTAGAAGAGATCGTGAAAGCACATGTATTAGTAAATTAGATGGTGGTGGGGTATTGATAGCGGTCAATAAAAACCTTAATGTTATCCGTCGTAATACATGGGAAAGCAAAGTGGAGGACTTATGGATTAGTATTATTTTATCAAATGTGACCATTAATCTATGTGTCTGTTACCTGCCACCTGACATATCAAGTGAAAATTTAACCTTGTTTTACGAAAATGCACATAATAATATTACTAATTCGGACGAAAACAACATTAACCTGCTCATCGGTGATTTTAATGTTCCAGGCCTCTCTTGGTCTTCGAGTTCATTTAGTAAAATACTTGAACCTAGCACGCCAGAAGACCATAAAGCATCACTGCTATGTCAAATGTTGGCCTTATGCAACCTGTCACAGTTTAACGGCATTCCAAATAAAAATAATCGACAACTTGATCTCGTATTAGCCTCCACAGATAATATCAGTGTCAAAAGTGCTGATCCTATTGTACGTATAGACTCTCATCATCCTCCACTGTCAATATTTTTGGAAGAATTTACACTTATTAGTGAATATATGAAAATACCAACTCGTAGTAAACTAAACTTTCGCAAATGCAATTTCAGTGAGGTACGCCGTAAGCTAACTGAAGTTGACTGGTATGAACTATTTGTATGTAATGATATTGACAATTGCATTGAAAAGTTTTATATTATTTTAAATCAATTAATTAAGAAATACACGCCAGAATTTAAAATAAAAGTGGATAAATATCCTGTTTGGTATTCTTGGCCGTTAAAAAAGTGTCTCGCCGAAAAAAACAAATATCATCGTCGTTTTATTATGTACGGAAATCCGCGAGATTACGACACATTTTCATTATTACGAACTAGGTGTAATAAACTTACTGCTAAATCCTACAATTCATTTTTGTTAGCGACTGAGAATGCACTCAGGCAGGATATCAAACCCTTCTACAAGTACGTTAATAGTAAAAAGGGTTCTAACGATCTTCCCCAGAACATGCATTATGATGATAAGTCTGCATCGGACATCCACGAAACTTGTGAACTTTTCTCTAAATATTTTAGCTCAGTCTTCGAACAAATTGTCGTATCAGATGTCAGCTCTCATTTTGATGCTGAGTGTCAGTTGCACTCCACATTTAGTTCTATTTATGTTACACAGGAAGAAATATTTGACATATTAAAAAAATTAGATCCCAATAAAGGTCCAGGCCCGGATGGAATTCCTTCAATCTTTTTGAAAAAGTGTGCACTTGAATTATCTCTGCCTCTATTCTTATTATTTAACAAGTCACTCGGTACGGGTAAATTTCCTTCAGCTTGGAAAATAGCTCACATAGTGCCAATCCATAAGTCTGGTAGTAAATCTGATTGTAAAAATTACAGACCAATCAGTATATTGTCTGGCATGGCTAAATTGTTTGAAGCATCTGTCTATAAGTATCTTTACAGTCATTTTGACGCGTTATTAGTTCATCAGCAACATGGATTTCTCAAACGTAAATCCACAGTTAGTAATTTACTAGAGTATAAAAATTATTTATGTAGAGTATTTGCTAAAAGAGGTCAAGTGGACTCAATCTATACAGATTTTAGCAAAGCATTTGATAAAGTTAATCATGAGCTATTAATAAGGAAATTACGATGTTATGGAGTACATGGCAATCTACTTAGATGGGTAGAATCATATCTACTAAATAGGAGTCAGTTAGTAAGACTTAAAGGACAAACATCAGAGCCAATCTTAATCAGATCTGGTGTGCCTCAAGGCTCCCATTTAGGCCCACTATTATTTGCAGTGTTTATTAATGACTTAGTCAAAAAATTGTCTTCACAGTGTCTTCTGTACGCCGATGATCTTAAAATATTCAATCAAATAAATGAACATAGTGATTGTTTGAGACTCCTTGAGAGAATAAAATTAATGATCAACCTCTTGATAGAAAATTTGTTATTAAAGATCTTGGCGTACTGTTTGACGACCAGCTTAGTTTTCGCGATCATTACAACAGCATCACTAATAAAGCTTACAAGAATCTAGGCTTCATAACAAGGACCACGAAATTGTTTAAAAATCCACTCAGTTTCATCTTACTATACAACGCCCTGGTAAGGACGGTGCTGGAGTACTGCTCAATCATTTGGTCCCCTTGCTATAATGTACACTCAAATAATATAGAAAGTGTTCAGAGGAAATGTCTGAGAATACTCGCTTTCCGTTGTGGGATATCCAGGCAAATTCCATCATATGCTGGTCGCCTTACAAAATTTAACATGACTCCGCTTCATATTCGCCGTAAACGGCAAGATTTGCTGACCCTCCATAAAATACTACATGCCAATATAGACTCCCCCACTTTGCTATCTCAGATTAAATTAAACACAAGGCGATTATGCCGTAGATCAAAAACATTTACACTCGAAGTTTGTAGAAATAATACTTCATATTACAATCCTATCATAAGAATGTGTCGTTTGTATAATGACATTGAAAAATTTGATATTGATATTTTTAACTCTAGGTTGTCTTTATTCATAAATAAATTGTATAAAATAGTTAAGTAGGTATAAATAGTTATGTTCGCTTTACTTATATTAGGTATTCTTAATTGTTTGTTATTTTGTGGTTTTACTTTGTGCGCTTATAGAACCTTATTCATGTAGTGCGACCACAGGGTCGCACTACATGAATAAGGATTACAATAAGATTAAAATGTAATTAGTTAAGACTAGGTTAGATCAGTATTTACTATTGTAATCTGTTTTGGTTGCCAAATAAATAAAAATAAAAATAAAATAAAATAGAACATTTAGATTTCATTAAATTCTCTTTGTCCAGTTCACTGCGGTTTCCTCATTAAATCCGTTGAACTCGACTTTGGAGAGCTTTCGAACGTTATTTAAAACTAAATGGAATTTAATTATTAATCCCTACGATATTAATGAGAAATACGACATCTTACAACAATAATAATTCCTTCCGTCGGAAATAATACTTCATTATTATCAGACGTAAGGAGAAAAAGAAATTTAATCGAGCCAGAAAAATAACATTTTTATAGGTTGTCTCATGTTTTGTTTTTGCATAATACGCATCTATAAAACCGTACTACTATTGTTTATAATACCGGAAATAGACCGATAATTTATTTTAAGTACTACTATAGAGTTTAAGTAATTAAGTATGTATTTTATTTTTGTTTTATTACGGCACCAAATTGCTTGGAAGCAAATGCGTCTGCGAAGGTCGCATAATAATGAAGGCTGTAAAGCTGTCCGTAGTCCGAAGTCTAGAGAATGCAGTTAACGTAATTAAAATGGTAGGGTCTAAGTTGTTTAAAATTCCACTATTTCGGGGACGACGACTATTTTAACGACGATCCCGGAATTTTTGAGGCAATAATATTACTCTATGTCGTATCCAAGTATCAATTTTTGCAATTCACTTTTGGTTGTCACTAATAAATTAATATAATATAGTGGAAGTAATAAGCGCAAAATGAATTTAACGTTTATTTTTTTCGCTTCTTGAAATCTTTTTTGAAGTACCATTTTTATTCATCTTCATTAGTCATTTAGTTTTTAAGATCGCTCGTAGCAAATCATAGCATAGTTTTGCTCGCGAGTGTATATTTATCAAGAAGTAAATAGAGTACTCGAACAAAAATTATATTTTTAAATGATTTGTAAACTTTAAACATAAAAACACAATAGAGAACGGACCCGGCAAAATATTCGCGCGAAACGTTTGCGCTTTATAAAAAAGTGAATAACGCGGACTTTTTGGTCTACGGACTTGTCCATAGTGTGTTTTCGCCCTAACATCAATGCAGTTAGGTATCGACAATATTCTGAATCAGGACACTAAAGTACTGTGGACACGACTGATGTAATTTATACGACCACTATTGAACGCTGCGTCAAGCATTCTCAACCACTTTGCTCCACATTGATCGGTCCATACTAACTAGTACCACTTACAAGTAATATTATCGTATGCGGAAGGACGGACTGAGAACCACATTATTCCAATAAATATAAAAAAAACATCCTCCTGACCGAATTTCAGTCACGGGGACACGCGACCACAGAAACTAACTATCTGCGCCATACTTAATATGTAATTATTATATTTACACATTAGGGTAAGGGTGCTCTCTATATACATGACAGGATAAAATTAGTTATTTCAACTGAATAATTATTGTGCTCAGAGCCTCCAGCTGCAACTGAGCCAGCGATAATTAATGACTGTACTGAATATGGATTCGATCAGTTCTCTGATTGCCCTCTTTTCTTTTGTTTTACGACTGCTTTATGACCTTTTGCATCGACAATAAGAGATTGATAATTATATTTTTTCAATGGTGGGCTGTTATTTATCTTTCTCTGGAGCCCTGACCATTGGCTGCTTGGGTTCTTCCGCAATAAGCGGGGCCCACTTCGTATCAATTATTTTTAAGAATGTTTTAAGTAGTATTTCATTTATTTATGTAAGCACTAGATGATGCCCGCGACTTCGTCCACGTGGGTTAAGATTTTTTGAATCCCGCGGGAACTCTTTAATTTTCCGGGTTATAAGTAGCCTATATCCTTCCCCGGGATTCAACTTACCCCTATACCAAATTTCATCAAAATCGGTTGAACGGATGAGCCGTGAAAGCGTAGCAGACAGATAGACAGACACTACGACAGACGCAATTATAATATTAGTATGGATTTTTATGAATAATTGACTGTCTGCGAGTTATGCAAATTAATGAGAGACAATTTTTAAGATCAGTGTCAGCAAAGTGTTTGCCTTCACTGGAAGGAAATACCTATTTTTTCACATTTCATAATAATATGTTACTGATGTTAGATCAAACATTAACGTGATGACAAGCTCAGGCTGTTTCACCACAAATACAGATTCTGAATTCATGGGCATCCGTGGGCAATACTTTTCTAACCATACTCGTATAACCTAATCCAGTTCTGTGCAGGTTCTGTTTATATTTCTAATATCAAAAACCTTGATAATATTCCGAGGTATATAACATTTTTCTCATTATATAAATGGATGGGGATTCATAGAGATTAACCGCATCACACGCTGCCACACTGCGGGTTGCCGGATTACACAACCCGGAATTTCTCTCGAGATGTGAAGATGTAATTAGTGAAATTGCGAGCTTGATTTTTTTAATAACCTCAAAGTGCTTTTTACTAAGATTACGTTTTATGGCGTATATTTTTATGATCGCACCGCATAAATAAGACCACAGAAAATTATTCAAACTGTTTGAATTATTAGGTCGGAGTTTATTTTAGTTGTTTAGCTTAAAAGCATCATTTTGAAAACGCTTGGTCTTTTAATTAATATTTTTAAAACTAAGTAGTTCTTTTCCAACAAATGAATAACAAAAAAACTGCAGAAATTTAGTTTCTAGGTATACTAGGGAAGAAAAATGCAGAAATAAGCTTCTTGGCTTATAATATTTTATAATTACATTTAATTTTAACATTAATAATTCATCCTAAAAAGATCGGTTTCATTCCCTTAAACTTAAAGTAAATACGTTCAAAAGAAAGAAAAGTAGTTGAAGCGAAAAGTATTCGAACGAACTTGTTTCTAAAGAAAATTCGTGAATTCTAAAGAAAATGAAGTAAAATATACATAATATTATTGTACATATTGATTGATTGATTTATAGGGGTGAATTAACCTGAACAACATTCTACCTTAATGATGCAATAAGTTACATAACTACTACAGTTTTGTAATTTTCACGCAACAATAAAGACATTTAAAAATCAAAATCAATCAATCAATATTTTAAAAGGGCAAATCAAATCCAAAGTCACTAAAAAAACTGACATTTAAATTTAACGTTGCAGTTGAAATGTTTATATACGTTCTATTCCAAGTACAGCATGAATATGGAAATGAATAATATTAATATGTATTTTTATACTATAAAAAATCAATTTCAAAATATTTTGTCTGCAAAAGATTGTTCTATTGTTCAGGGCCGATTAAGAAACCTAATACGTTATAACATACACGCACAATAAAGCCTTTCGAAGAAAGTCACAAAGGGCCCCTACTGCAATGTTACCCTTACCGCAATGCCATACCTACTTGAATTGTTCTATTACGAAGACCTTCTACTCATGTACGTGTGCTTAGCTATTGTTAAGTTTTTATGTTCAACCCTGTATGAAAGTGAGATACTAAAATTATGGCACGCATTAGGGCCTAAGTGACAAAACTTAAACAATGTTACAGCAGATGGAATAAGAAAATATACCTACATATTTTATTACCCCCATAGGCAAAGCTCTATAAAAATAAAATTTGATAAGATCGAGCGAAGCAAAGATCTCTGAATCTGCTTTGGTGAATTTGCACATCATCCCTCTGTCCATCTTTCAGCCTCATAATTGCTCAAATTATAAATAATATGAATGTGTGCATGATTGTATGTTTATAAGTTTGAAAAGGAAGTTTGTTACTCCTTCACACCGCAACGACTGGACCGATTTGGCTGAAATTTGGAATGTATATGTATAGCGTATACCCTGAAATAATACATAGGCCTTACTTATGAAGCTGTAACTTATATAGTGTAATATATTATATTAATTATTAATTATAGCATATAATAATATATAAATAAATAAAAATTAACACATATTTTCCGCTTTATCTCTCAGTAGATACCTAGTTTTTGTATGAAACTTTATCCACTATCCACGTAAAGTTCACGAACCTGTATCAAGTTGCGCGCTCTTTTCCCTTGTGTTGTGTTTGCGCCAAAACCGACACCGCTCCACCAACGAGAACTTTCAACAAACCTAGTTTTTTGGAGCCCGAGAACGCATTCTCTTGGGAGTAACGCGGAGCACTACAGGCTTTCTTTAAAGTGTCTCAAAGGTTTGCATCACAGTAACTACCAGTAAGTATATTGTACTAGTTTCAAAATCTACTCGTCAATTTCCAACTAACTTTTGGGTTAGTCTCGGCGCAACAAACATATTATGTTTTAGACGTATAATTAATTTTTTTTGTTCTTAAACATAAATATTATTATAATAGAACCAAGTTTTATATACTTTCTGACAGTTATATAATAGAAGTTGTAATGGATTATTTTTGGTAAGTCAATGCGACAAGGCACGTGTGTTTCATGATATGAAAGTCAAACAATTTCAACTGATGTATTGAAACAGTGAAACAAATGAGAATCGTGTTAAAATAACTTTCATGACAAATTCATGATTAAATTCGTAGCTAAGTATTTCGACCAGTTAATGTGTGCATGGGGAATGTGGTAGATTCACAGTTGATAAGAAACATTTATTTGCATCATCTTCTTAATAATATCAGGCTGTTTATCACTAAGTTTCTCTGACTTACCTTTTTTTTTGGTTTTAGAATCAAACAAAAGCAAGCCACATATGAGTTATAGTAAATTATTATATTTTATTATTATTAAATTATTATTATTAAACTATTATAGTTATAATAATATAATTAACCTGTGGGCTACGTGTTGTTGTTTAAGTCGAGCATAGGCTTTTCTGTGAAATATCACCACACCTAGTTTTCAGCTTTCCGTACCCAGTGACTTTCCACCCTCTTCTATTTTATACTGGCGACCACAAGGTAAACTACATAGGGACAAAAATTCTCCAAATACTACAGTTAGCTCCGGAAATTCCTATAAATCATATTATTTTGTGCTGTATCCAATTTAGCTGATTTATCCCAATTTTTATAGCGGTTTGGTTAAAACCAATAGGTAAGCTAAAATATCTATAGTGAATTCCTCGTAAAATATTTTAAATAATGGTGAATACCGCATTCAAACCAACGAAGAAGTTTTGAAGTTATAAGCGAATGTACAGCCAAATGCAGATTGCTACTTTGTTTTATACTATTTAGACATACTTAACCAAAAGGGTAAGTGGGTTAGCCGTAAAGAGTCTTGAACATCTCCCCAGTCCCAAATATCTTGAAACTTTGGCCCTCCATAAAACTTTACATTTACGTCCAATCGGCTCTACAACTTTAATTACTTCGTACCCATTTTTTTCGCTGTCAGACTTCCTTGTAAAGAGGTCGACAACATGACGAGTCTTGTTAGCTCCTTTTATCTTTTCTTTTAGTTTTTACTGTACAGTTGCTTCGACAAAGGCAAAAAGAGAATTGCTATCCTGCCATTTTAATAATTGCAACATTCAGTATTAAAAAAGTAAAACTAATTTGTACCCATACATACAATAATACTAATTACTTCTTTCTTCGTCGTTGTCGTCGTCACAACTAATAGACGTGCACAGGACACGGTCTTGTGATTGTCCGTCCACCTAGTGGGGGGTCGTCCATTGCTTCTCCTTTCCGATGCGAGGCCGCCATTCAAGCACCTTGGGACCCTGACGCCTTTCGGGTTTTCGAACTATGTGCCCCGCCCATTGCCACTTAAACTTAGCGGCTCTTCGAGCTACTTATAAGTATCGGTATCAAATGAGGAATGAGGAGATTCGTAGGAGAACCAGAGTATCTCCTACATATCTCCTCATTTCTCATTTGATTACGTAGGATTCCGAGCATAGCCCTCTCTATCGCCCGCTGAGTGACACTGAACCATCTTATCAGGCCCATAGTAAGCCCAAGATTTGGATCCGTAAGTCATCACTGGCAACACGCACTGTTCAAAGGTTGTTGTCTTCAGCCACAGAGGATTTTTTCTTTCTTTTCTTATTTCATATTATTAAAGTAAGCCAGTACTACAGTACCTATTATCTCTTAGAATGAGATTTTACAACTCGCCAACGTCGTTGGAGATATTTAAAATCTTATACTAAATCTAAAGCTTGCTTAGGTACGTAAGTGCCACAAAACCATTGCTGTAATATGACCAAATTAATATAAATTTTACACTTATAATAAAATAAATTGTTTAGTAATTACCAAGCAACCACAAAATTAACGAAGTTTACATTCACAACTGTGTTTTACAAATTACATTTATCCCATTACTTCAGCCTATATAGCTGTTCCCGTTTCCCTTGTCAATCCAGGGGCCTCTGTTCGGCTCCAAATGTAGCTAAAGAAGACCAATTTACAAACGCCTTTATATAAACCCATTATTTTACGTTTCATAAATTGTATTATAATAACTAGGGACAATAAGGATATCGACCCAATATATTAAATTAATCGTACCCGATTTCCTCATTGTACTTCAATGCCTTTCTACAAACATGCTAACTCGGTGTCTTGTCTTGGTGACAATGTCTTGATGGGTAGACTTTGGTTGGTCCGAGCAATATGATAATTATACCAAAGTGTGCGAAAGAGTAGAATACAATCAAATTAGAATCACCGCGTTTCAATACTAATTTGCGAGTTTAATTGATTGATTCCAAGTGAATCAATGGAATTCAACTTCAACTATTTAAATCACTCCAAACCAATTTTTATAGCTCTCGATCTGATCATCGCTTTAATGGAAAATATAAATTGGCTCTTGTTTAATAATAAGGTAGCCTCATTTTCTGTAGAGCCGGCGAATACCTAGCTTTGAAATCCAGAAAGCAAAACGTTCGATTTCATGGATTTAGTATCGACGATAAATTAACTTTTAAGTAAAGATTACTTTTAATCGTACATTGAGAGCTCTTTTCTCACTGCAGCCGATTCAAATTCATTCAATCCGAATCCGAGAATTCCGATCCAAAGTAGCCATCGTACTATTTGCATGAGGGGTTGCGCGCTTGTGCGGAAAACAAAATTCGGATCTAGTGCGTGAACTTCATACAGATAGTATTACGGCTGCGTCGGATGGAAAATTTTTGGATTCGGATCCGATGCAGCGCAGAAAGAGCCTTAGGGCGACTTGCACAAAACTGCCAGAACTAATTTGGTAATTTTTTTTTATGCTGTCACTTTTTTTGATAAGTTTATTCCTGGATAGTGGGTTGACATGAGAAGAACAGATAAAGGAATTTAACTTAAACACATTAACGGCCTTGTGTAAGTGGGCTTTAATATATTGTTGTTTATTATTATAATCATTATACCTCTATGATTATAATATTCATTCTATAATTAATAAATTATCCTACTACCGTCCCATTATGTCCTATCAATAAAATAAAATAAATAAAATAAAATTATTATGGCTTAGATTATTTAAATAAATGACATGGAACGTAAGATAACCTTGATGATTTTTAATACCAAATAATAATTATTTTTCTCAGTTTTGATTTGTATAGTAACGGTGACATATTTAGAGACGTTTCCACTTAGCAATGAATTAGTTTTTGTCCGTTATATTTTTGCGATAAACGCAAGTACCACAGAGCGCAATATATATCACACGCAGTATGGTATATATTGCGCTCAGACGAGCCATTTTATAAACGCTTTTCTTTATGATGGTATATTATGACTCACGCACATAACGTATTGTTACAACGCGCCTCAAGAACGCGCCCCACGTATTTCATATGCTGCAATCATCTTATATCACATGTGATAATAATGTTTTACATGCCCAAAATTTTCTTGTGATGGACCGATTTGGAGCCATATTTTAAAACGTTTGGTAGAAATTTTTGAAATGCTATTTTATCAGACACAGTCTAAGCTAAGACATCATGATGACTGAGAATCAATAATGTGAGACTGTGCCGCAAACATTCATGCGAATTCAACGAACACTGTTCAAAGTTTAAATTAAATCAAAAGACCTTAGCGTACACAAACACATTAATTTAATACTAATATTAACTTACTAACTACTATACTTATTAACTTACTACGGCGGATCGGAGATTTTTAAAAGCCAGCAACGCATTGGCGGTTCCTCTGGTGCTGCAAATGTTCATGGGCGGCGGTAATCACTTACCATCAGGTGACCCGCCTGCTCGTTTGCTCGTTATATATATATACAAAAAAAAATTATAAATGTGAAGGTTTGGATGGATAGATGGATGTTTGTTACTAAATCACGCCAAAACAGCTGAACGGCTGAACGGATCTGGATGAAATTTGCCACAGAGATAGATTACAGTCTGGAATAACACATAAGAAAGCTACTTTTTATCTTGCGGGAATCAATAAACCTCAAACCACGCGGACGAAGTCACGGTCGTCAGCAAGTAATAATAGTTATTTGTTATACAAGAGTGAAAAGTTGTTTTTTAACCGCGTGCTCAATTTTGATGACCGAGCAAGCGAAGGATTCTAAAATTGAATCACGAGCGGAGCGAGTGATTCAAAAATTAGAATCCTGAGCGTCAGCGAGGGAATCAAAAGAGCACGAGGTGAAAAATCTTTTTCTCACCTCCGGGCGGAAAGCGTCAATTTTCCTCCCGCTGCGCTAAACGAAAATGCCGCTTTCCGCCTCCGTCGAGGAGAAAAATAGTATACACACCACGGGCAGTAAATAAGAAAGCCTCAGATCACATGTTTATTGACCTCGGCTTCGCCTCGGACAACAATTACATGTGATCTGAGACATTTCTTATTTTACTGCCCTAGATGTGTAATGTACTATTCACTCGAGTGCAACACGTAACTTTTCATCCCACCTCAGCGAGGAAATGACTAAATGCAAAAAAAATCACAAGGTAACTTTTCATCCCACCTCAGCGAGGAAATGACTAAATGCAAAAAAAATCACAAGATTAAATTCAATTCTGTTAATTTCTTCGTCACTAGAATCACTCATTTTAGGTTTTTCACTTATTTTCAATTTTCTTGTTTTTATTCGGTTTTATTTTTAAACAATATGACGTGAAAGAAAATGGTGCGCGCCACAGACATACTGTGGTGCGCGCAAAGCAAATTAAAAAAGTACACCAAGAAGGTTACGAGTGTGAGTTTTTAACAAATTAAAAACGATTGTATGGAATTTCGGCACCATAGAGGTACAAGTAAATAGGTTTTAATGATGTTTTGAATTCACAAACTTCATAGACGAGTGATATTTACTAACGTGCACACAATGTTCTAAATTCAATTTACTTTATCCTCTAGAGGATAATAACGGCTTTTACCATCAGATATCGAAGAATAAAAATACTCTTTCCGAGATGGTGGGATGAAAAATATTTTTGTATGGATTGCGCTAAATATTCTGACGATAGTCTCAAATGGAAGCAGCTTAACCTGGAAGGGGTAAGGCAGTTTTTTTATCAAATCCATACCCTTAATCTACGCTACCTGTCACTCATAATTATTACGTAGTATACCTTTTATGATTACATGATCCCATCCGTTGTGCCTTAGTTAATTAGTTTGAGTTTCAATGAGCGGTCCAATGCATAAATCATCGTCAAACGCGATCAGATTGTGCGCGATATTTACTGCTGCCGCTACATAACACGTACACTCATATTATTCGGGAAACGTGAGGTGATCGCGATTCAAATCAAGGCGATATATCTCAGTAAATCTGGGCATTTGAAGGATACATGGAAGCGATTACGTTATAATATTTTACGTTCGATTTGAGGATGTTTCTAATTATACTTGTCACGTCTATTTGCATGCCTTAATTAATTATTAATATGGTGTTAATTAATATAGTCCCACACACTTATCTGACCCGGTGGCCAAAATTGGAACTAATTTTTTTGCCTGATTAGTTTTTGTTTTTATTTTATTTTTCATAGATACTAGCGACGCTGTCACCGGGTCAAATAAGTTTGTCAGACTGTACATTTACGGTAACTATAAGGATAGGTGATGTTTTTAATTTTGGATACTAATTAGTTTTGGAATAGGTACACTGTACTGCGATCAGAGGTTCTAGTGCAAGTTTTAAAGTACAGTAAGTAACATACTTCGAATTGGTATAAATATGCCTTGAGATTTTCATTTCCCTCCTAGGAACTTATTACTGCAGTAGAAGCAAAGGCCAATCACTACAGCTACTGGGGATTATAATAGCATGGGCAACGGGTATGGAGGGGCAGATGTCATGATTTCACATCATCCAATATTGGCGGAACGTGATTCCGCTTTCACGTTTATAATCGACATTACATAATTGTAACGTTTTAAAACTTAAATCTTTTGACGTGTGATGTCGTACGAAGCAAAAAACGCGACGACGCGATGCGACGGTACAAATAATAGCTGGCCGATAAACAAAATACTAACTAAAAGTGAATAGTTATTTGTGTTACATGGGGCCAAAGAAAATTTTTGTTCCCCGAGGGCGCTATTTTGAATTCAGAGCGAAGTGAAGGATTCTATAGTAGAATCCCGAGCGTAGCGAGGGGTTCTAAAGTAGAATCCTGAGCGTAGCGAGGAATTCAATATACGCCGCCCGAGAACAAAAAATTTGGCCCCGAGTGACACACACTATTTTTCATCATTACGTATGAGAAAAAGCTAGGAGTATCAACCTACTATGTATGGACATTACCTATACGTTTAAGCACCAATCAGGAGATACTCCTATCAACCTTCTATGTAATTGTATATACATTATTTAGACGTATATTTAAAGTTTAAATAAAATGTAAAGACGTATATCCGATCAACAAATTGATCACGTGACTTCGGACCAATCAGAACAGAGAAATGCAAAGTCGTATATTCGATCAACAAATTGATGACGTGACTTCGGACCAATCAGAAGAGAGAAATGAAAGTCCTATGGGCCTACAAGTTACACTTTACTCCCGCTATCCTCTGAAGGCAATATGCGTTTTTCGAATAGGTATGATGAAAAAGGATTTTAAATAAGTCCTCCCAAATTTATTACTGTATAGAAAACACCGTTTTATATTATGACAGTTACCTCTTTCGCATTGCAAGGTAATAAATACTCTAAGGTCCCTTTGAAATCAGTTCATCTTTCCTCAGTTCTTTCAAGTTTCTATACTTCCCTGTATTAACAATTAAACTTTACCTGGGATTTAGGGTACAGGTGGCCTATTTACAGGGATATTAATTAATATTCCACAAACAAGTAATTCATTGATTAATTAATAACTAGCTTTGAGTTTGATACGCGCTAATGTTACAATAATATTATAAGCTTAGTAGGTTCCATAATTATGATAATTTGAAATTGACTGCAAAACGATAAGGTTTTGATGATACTAATAATATAATATAGTATTAGGTTTATGTAACTAATACTATATTTTTTTAAATAATATCACAATACTATCCTAGGGTTAGATACATTTATAATTACACAAGCGGTCGCCCGCGACTTCGTCCGCGTCCAATTTCTGACTTCCTATAAGATTATGAAATTTTCCCGCTGCAAGAGGCCTATCCACAAAAGTCCTAACGCTAGTAGGCAAATATCGCGACTTCGTATTTCATACCCATGGACAGTGGCGTGCACAGGGTTTGAAGAGGTCGCCCGCGATTTTCGATTTCCTATGAGATTATGAAATTTTCCCGCTGCAAAATGTCTATTTAAAGAGGCTTTTTATATAACTTATGCAGGTGTTCATTATTTAAAACTTATAACCTAAATCCCGATTTTCAAGTCTCTAACTTCAAAAAACATAGAACTTTCATACAAACTTCCAACCCCCATTTCACCCTTTTTGGGGTAGATTTTCGGAAAATGGCTTATACAGGTTACTATTATTTAAAACTAAAAACCTAAATCCCGATTTTCTAGTCTCTAACTTCAAAAACTTAGAACCTTCATGAAACCTTCCAACCCCCATTTCACCCCCTTTGTGGTAGATTTTCGTAAAACTGGTTTTACAGATTTTTATTATTTTAAACTAATAACTTAAATGCCAATTTTTATGTCTCTAACTTCAAAAACAAAGGACTTTCATACAAACTTCCAACCCCCATTTCAACCCCCTAGGGGTGAATTTTCCCAAAACCGTTTCTTAGCTGACGTCTACACCATAGAAGGAACCTACCTTCCAAATTTCAAGTCTGTATGTTTTATAGTTCCTGAGATATCGTGATGATCAGTGAGTCAGTGACCTTTCGCTTTTATATATATAGATTGTAACTAATTATACTATTGTACACAATCGTTTAAACTAAACTACGAAGACAGCTCTAAATATATATTGCTTTACCTTTCGTAATGCTGCCTGCGGAAAAGCACTCGATTTAGTTCCGTCAATTTTGTTTAGTTATGAGATCATGTACAACGGAATTACCACATTTTTATTTTGAAAATAATTGTTTCTCGTATCAGGGACTAATGCAATAAATTTCGATAGTATCTTAAATAGACGGGGTTACCAACCACGCTTGTATCTACAGACGTCAGAAGGAAGAATTTCAATTAGGCCCGGCAAACAATTGTTCGTTTTATCGTCCCCTAAGTAAGCCCGTGTCTCGTACGTCTTATCTGACCGGAAAAGGAACTTGTGCCTGTCACAATACGGCGTCGTAAAAGCCGCGCGAACCTACAAAGCCGTTAATAGAGACAATAAAAAGCGTTGGAAGGTTAAATTGTTGGCACCTTCGCCATAACAGGCACGAATCACCTGTTGCTTGGTCAGCGTTGCCAAAAACATTGCGTTTTAGTAATATTTGGTCGACCATCTTTGTATTTGGCAAAGAAACGATTATGTTTTTAAATTTCAAAAGCAAGTAAACAAGAAAATGATGGAGTTTCGTTTTAAAAGAGATAGAGTTCTCTATCTTTAGAATTGTCTTAAACTTAGACAATCTTTTTAGCTCGAGACTAACTGTTCGGAAATAGATATGTTCAACATTTGAGTTTACTTTCATATCTACACAAAAATGCTTGCTTACGAAATATTATTTACTCATTCTTTTAAATATTATATACATTTTTATATTATCTATGAATTATTTTAGATAACTAATTTATTAGCTAAATAATTATTATTATTATTCGCCTCTCTGGCGCAGTGGTGGGCGCCGATGGCGCCGAGGTGTTACAGTGGGAACTCCCGATACAGAATTTTCTCTGGTCTGGTCTGAAGGTAGGCTTCAGTCGTGGCTAGTTACCACCCTACATCAAAGACTTACCGCCAAGCGATTATTCGTTCCGGTATGATGCCGTGTAGAAACCGATTAGGGTTATGGGTTTAAGTGCCGTACCCCGAACACCCCTAATAAGTTAGCCCGTTAGTTTAAAAAAAATCTCATTCGCTCAGTTTTATTGATCAACCTAGTAGCCTTTTCCAAGTAGGTATGAGTTCTATTCGTAACTATAAATAAAAAGGATTGCAATAGGAATTAGGTCACAACACCCTCGAAAATACACCCCACATAATTAATAATAAACTTGTAAAAACGGTGAACAATAGTCTAAACATAATACAATGATTCGGCTCTTTTGCTTTTATTCGGCAGTTGAATAAGGTTGAAATACCTACAATTACGGCTACCTTCATAATGAAAACACGTAGATCGACGAGGCGACGACGTCGAGGTCAGCCACACAACTGTCGATTCAGCCGCGCAGGATGTTAATTTTGTACATAATATTATGCATCGTCATGCCTACGCATAACACGGTCATAATTCGGCTCTTTTGCTTTTATTCGGCAGTACAACAGTTAACTACAATTACAGCTACCTTCAATTTCAATTTCAATTTCATTTATTTGATCAAAAACATACAATATACATGATGCACAGTTATCAAAAAGTAATACAATACAATAAAGTTTTATATAAAAACTTAAGGTTTTTCATTAATTTAACACTTAATTAGTCTTAGATACATCATATAAAACAAAGCATTTTGTTACTGCTGCGCTAGGGAACCCTAATAGAATGTAACTTTAATGATTAACCCTATAGAATGTAACATCGCTAATAGAATGTAACTTTGTCTAGGCCCAGGTATGACAGCAGTAACGAATCTTCTTCATTATGAGAAAACGTAAATCGACGAGTCAACCGCATGCGCTATTACACATTTTATAATACCTGTCAAGCGTACACCACAATGATTCGGCTAGAAATGTCCACGTCATTCACTTTTATACGGAGCATGCACACTAGACGACAGGACAAAACTTCGTTCCAATCCGATGCAGACGTTTTAACGTCCCTAGTTTGTTTTCACACTTATACAATCTTCGCGGAAGTCGCTGTGTTTACCTGAAGCCCGACTTTCTTCTTCGCGCAATTCATAATTATTTCTAGCGCTCGACGCTGCCTCTAGGCGAGTTGAGCCGCCATCGGTACTGAAAGTGACAGTATGAATAGGCAAATGCAGGTTGGCAGTGAGCTTTTAGCCCCATTGACCCTCTTTGTCCTGACTACCGGTAGGTGAGAAATGCAGAGTGATATGTAACACTTAACCTTATATGTGGCTTGGGTTAATAGTGCTCGGGAGACAGTGTATTCGTGTTAGTACCCCGAATTTTCTTTGTGAGACTGTGATTAGTACGCTATTGTGTAATATTATATGTAAGTATACAGAAAAGTATAGTATTATATGTAGTACAAATAAAATGTAGCGTAATTTGGCGATTTCCATTTCATAAAGATGTACTTCCGTTATACGGAATATCCATACCAATATTATAAGTGAGCTTGTTTGTTGGCTTGTCTTTCAATCACGTTTCAACTCGCAACGGAAAAATGGATCAACATGATATTTTATCCCGGAAAATCTAAAGTATCTCTAGAATCTATAGAAACCTGCTGACAAAGTCGCGGGCATTATGTAAGTAGTATATTTATTTCTTGTTCTAGTCAATAAAATAAACTAGTATTTTAGAAAGTTTTACTTTAAAAGATGTTTACTACGTAAGGTTAGTACGGACGTAGGTACTTGGCACTACACTTAAAGTCAGCAAGTTTGCTCACAGCAAAATAAACACATTCACTTATTGAGTAAAATGATTGTTGTAATGAAAGTCCGGTAAAACTTTCAAATGCAGAAATTTAATTAAAGCCATGTCATAGCATATATTAATTTGTCCAGATAAAATAATTTGCCTGCAGAAATGTTTGCAGTATCAGATCGTAATAATCAATTAACACCGGCACCGTGAACGGAAATTGATAAATTGCTCTTAATTTTGAGCGAAATGCATTCGACTGTTTGAACTTTTCGGTTTTGTTGACGCAAAATGATCAAATCGGTTCGTTTTATCGTTCCGACCAGTTTTGCAAATCTTGCTCAGATCTCGCTGTAGAAAATGGCGTCGTTTCTTCATGAAATGTACTTTGTATGGAAATTATTCAAGGTTTGTGGAATAAAAAAGGATAATTATATGGTGTATATGTTACTTCCAATTCCTTTTTCAGCTTAAGGGCAATTTCCTTATATACAAAGAGAAGCTGCTAGTGGCAGCGACTTGGCGTAGTCAAAATAAGTATATCCGTCCCCTTTGCATAACTAAATTTGCACTTTGTTTTTCCCCACTTCTGTATAAACCACACCAGAGCTCTTTATTGTCTCTAAGCAGATTCCTGCTGTGTGATAGCCAGATACCAGATGCAAGATCTATGAAACGTATCTATCTATACTTATAATAAAACTGTAACAGGTCCAATTCTGTACATTGAAGATATTTTGAAAATTTTTTTTGGAGGTCACTCATTATTCGATACTGAAGCCAAATATGTAATTTTTTTCATTTTTGTCTGTCTGTCTGTCTGTCTGTCTGTCTGTCTGTCTGTATCTTGGCCGCGCATCACTCCGAAACTACTGAATGAATTCAAACGAAACTTGGCACGATTTGAGCCTATACTACGAGGTAGGACATAGGATACTTTTTATCCCGAAATTCTACCCCCGAAGGGGTGAAATAGGGGTTGAAAGTTTGTATGAAAGTCATTAATTTCTCAAGTTATAGCCATGAAACAGCATTTGGGCTTTCGTTAAAATATGAAGAAGTACCTACGTGTTTCACCATTATAGGGGGATTATACCGTGGGATAGTAATAAAGGCTACTTTTTATCCTGGAAAATTAACTGAAAAACTTATTCCACGCGGACGAAGTCGCGGGCATCAGCTATAAAGAATATACATACATACATACATAGGCTACTTTTTATCCCGGAAAATTAATGAGCTCCCGCGGGAATCGAAAAAACTTAGTCCACGCGGACGAAGTCGCGGGCATCAGCTAGTAAACTATAAAAGTTAGAGTATTTCTGTGAAATAGGTATTTATGGTTTTAGCGTAATAACTGTTCTGAAGCACATGCGATATATCGACATGTATAATATTAACGTTGCATGTTACAAAAATGCGGTTATCGACTAAAGAGATTGCATGTTGGAGAATTGACATCAAATTGTGCAACTTTATAAACACGCTATACTTCTAACACTTAAAAATACCTGTAGCTATAATATTGAGTATGTGGAATTTAAATAAAATGTTAATTTTTTTTTTGCGGCCTATGTCCACAGAATATTTTAACTATTCAAGTAGTAATATAGTTCCACATAAATATATTTAATGTGAAAATTTAATCTGTATGGTAAGAAGTTTTTCTTATGACTTGAGCAGTGATAATATTATGATCTTGACAAAAAATAGCACATTGATAGCTTGAATCCTGTAACATAAAGGATAATATGTTTTATCGCGGTATCTCGAGTAGTTTCCACTGGATTCTCAATAAAAATAAACCTTTGCGGACGAAGCAGGTATCAACTTCTAACAAATTATATTATACTGAATGCTAGAATAATATAATTTATTACGTCGGAGACACGACATAAGGCACACGTGACTTCCTGTGTCTCTCTCTAATGTATGTCTAATGAAAGAAACAGATAGGCTTGTGAAGCGTCACAGTAGTGTTTCTAGCGTGATTCAAACAATAGAGTATTATCGGAAATGTCAAACAAAATAAGAATGTCAATCTAAAACCTTTTAGTAAACACATAATATCCGGAATCAATGATACAACGGAACGCTTCAAGGACTATTTATTTATGGATACCCACATAAATAATGCTTTATGAATAAAAATTTGTCAAAGAGCCAAATATTGAAAGATATATTCGTAAATAAAAAGTATACTTTCCTTACATCAGCGTAGCATACCATTTATATACAAATTACCATAATTGTGTGTCGAAATATACTATGTGTGCAGTGTAATGGAGTTTTGAGCAGGTGACGAGATCTGTTTGAGAGGTCCATGTATTTTGTGCAACGATACTCTCCAACTATGACCCAAGGCAAGACCCAAGTATGACTATATTATTGTTTACGACGCTTGCTCTACCAGTCCAATCAAAATCCGAGCAAACACAAATAAAAATACTGGAAATGTATACCTACCTATATTTAGTGACAGGGTACGATATGAGATAGCGGTTATCTATACTTCTGTACTAATATTATAAATGCGAAAGTTTGGATGGATGGATGGATGTATGGATGGATGTTTGTTACTCAATCACGCCCCAACGGCTGAACGGACCTGGATGAAATTTGGCATAGAGATAGATTAAAGTCTGGAATTCCACCTGACATTGGCAAAGTGCATTGTGCTGGTGCGGCACTAATAAACGCCATAAAACAAAATAAGAAGAAGAAAGTCTGGAATATGGAAGTCTTTTTATCCCGGAAAATTAAAGAGTTCCCGCGAGAACCTCTATTCACGCGGACGAAGTCGCGGGCATCAGCTAGTACTTTTCATATTACGTGTAGTTTAACAGCCATTTCATACCGTATTTTCATGCAATGTGGACTAATACAAAAGAGACCTTACAATACAATACCAATACCATCGACCATTTTTTCCCAACTGCCCCGTTAGCGGGGCAGAGCCAGCGGGGCAGATGGGACCAAGTCATACATACGACTAACTAATAGACTCCTCATATAGGGCGAACACTTTCAGACAACACATCAGACTTAATAGGTCTTATATAATTCCACGCCCTTGTAACAAAACCTACCGAGTTATTTAAATATTAATTAGAGTATATCGATAATTAATTATCGATAAATAATTATTAGGAGTTAGGACCCCATCCCATTTGATTTATGATTTTTTTGACCTTGAGTAGACCAATCAGCGTTTAGTACCCCGCGCCCGCTTACTTGAGTCATTTGACTGAATTGTTTGCATTACGAAAGCATAGTAATTAGGCGTCTATTGGTTGTGTGGTCGATGACCAATACAATATCAGGCCTACACAATACGCTCTAGCGTATTTTGAGCACGACATCGATCGTCGGATGTTGATGTTGGTGATCTAAACGCCGATGTTACTTAAACTACAGTTCAGTTTCACATGTTAACATGATGCCGTGCCAAAATGGCTAAACGGTTATGGATTAAAGGTCTAGAGACGCTATAGTCTGGAATACCAACAAAGTAATAGGTACAACCCCGTGTTCGTGCTTGAATAAATAAATAAATAAAATAAATAAATTTTTATTGACCAACAGTCAAAATTTCTCAGTAGTACAAAAAATTAATTGCTTGACTATTCTAAGTCAATAAGTCGGTAATTTTACTCGTATCATTGAAACAGTTAATTTTGTCTTTGAAACATGCAGGTCAAGGATAGCTCAATCCTAAAAAGCTTTTGTTTCATCTTATATTGTTTTTTTTTATCCACTACAAGTTAGCCCTTGACTGCGATCTCACCTGTTGGTAAGTGATGATGCAGTCTGAAATGGTAGCGGGCTAACCTGTTAGGGGCATGGCAGAACGCTAAATCGCTTGGCGGCACGTCTTTGCCGGTAGGGTGGTAACTAGCCACGGCCGAAGCCTCCCACCAGGCCAGACCAGGGAAAATTCAGAAATTATAAATTCCCAAATTGACACAATTGAGTGTTTGCTAAAACACAATACTCAATCTCGCCACCGTCCACCAAGGTTATCATATTATTTGTTCTTTTTCTATCTATGATAATAATAACATCAAGCAAAGAAATTACTATATTATATTATGTATAGAGAGGGAGCTGAGTATTTTGTGTGTATTTATACGAGTATATCGCTATTGATTGCAATCGGAGACCTTACTAGTTTCCTCCTGATAATTATCCGATTGTACGACCTACTTCGAGACAAAACCGTTTAGTATTCACATCACTAACCAGGACATGGCTTAGGTCTTCCTTTAACCTTAATTACATAATTATACGACTTAATAAGGGTAAGTTAATTCTGAAAGACAGATCGGTAAACGAGAATTGGATTGGGAATTCGCGAGGTATATAATATACTCTATACTTAATATTATAAATGCGAAAGTTTGGATGGATGGATGTTTGTTTCTCAATCACGCCAGAACGGCTGAACGTATCTGGATAAAATTTGGCACAAAGATAGATTATAGTTTGGAATAACACATAAAGTCAAAGTCAAAATCAAAGTCAAATAATATTTATTCAATTTAGGCAGGTACACTACACTTATTGACGTCCAGTTATTTATAAAATATGCTGGTGATAATCAGTTACGGTATCTTAAAACTAAAGCTACGAGGGCTCCAAACTCGCCCTGGTCTGAGAAGAGCCCACAACAAACTCAGCCGGAAACTCATAGGCTACTTTTTATCCCGGAATATTCAAGAGTTTCCTCAAAAACCTCAATCCACACGGACGAAGTCGCGGGTATCAGCTAGTTAGTCATAAATATTTTCTTTTATATAATAAGCTCTAGTATATTCATTGTATTCAGCTTTCGGTTGAAGACCACAATATCCGCCATGTATTTTAGTAGGGTTCAACGCTCTAGGGAACGATAAATTTTGGGTCGATGTGTTCGGTACATATTACCTCCGGAGACTGATTTGTAATTGGTCATCTTTAAGTCATCCCAGTACATGGCAAAGTCTCCACATTTAGGTCAATAACCTTCATAAAAAACATTTTTATGTACGAAAAAGAAAATGTTTTTCTTATGAAACTCAACGTCTAGGAAAACATTTCCAGACTGACTTTAAAACTTTATGCTATCGGTAACCAGTATAAAGATATTTAGATAAAACTTTGATTCCAAAGTTTTAGTTCCACTCAATTATACTCGTAAGCCACTTACTAAATTTTTACTAAAATAGGTATACTTTATTGAATTATTACATAATTAAACTATAATATATACTAGTAGATTTGTTGACCTTCTGATGTTATCGTTATTTTAAATCTAAAGCCCACGGTGGAACACTTAACCTACATTATAAACTATAATTATTATAATATGTGTTACAATTGATACTATATTGCTCAAAAAGTATTGAAAAATATTTGATAAGATTGTTTTTCAATATCATGTCAGAGAATCTATGTTTTTATGTTATTTAATAGTTGATGATGATGCTGAATCGGATTTATTTTATGGTTACGTATTAAATAAAGGGTCAAAAATAAATAAATTTTGTGGTATTATTGAAACTGTATATCCCTTTGCCTATCCGTCACAGCTGCTTATTTAATTTTATTCGTATCCCCAATAGAGAACTATTTGAAAATATTCCCGATCCGGAGGGACTTTGTAAATCCGGCTCAAACGCTTCTCCGACCGTGCAATAGCATTAGGAGATTCGGCTTTCTAGATTAACTGTAAGCCCTTTAACACTTACAGTAACCGATAAAGTATCGTTTAGACGGATAAAACCTCGGATCAAAGAAACTATTCCTGTATTTATATATACGACAACGTTTGTTAATATCACGTCTTATCTAGGCATAGAGAAACCATAAAATTGACATAATTATTAGCACTGAATCTTACTGAAATTTGATCTTCGGGAGTTCTACCCGTGCGTTTGAAACCATTTTCTCTACCGAGTAGAGAAATGAAAAGTGGATTCAACCGTTTCTGGGGGTTTTTTGCGACGTTGAGATGCAACCTAGAAAACTACCGCTCTATTTTATTTTATTTTTATTTAATTTATTAGAACTACCAACAGAATTACAAGTAGTAGGTATACAAAATGTTAAATGGCTTAGGCACTAGGTAAACACGCAATTCAATTTATAGGTAGTTACATCATGCAAATAAGACAAGTCGTACATAGTTAACACAAGTTTACATGGGAAATTATTAATAAATTATAAAGATTACTAGAGCGAGACTACTGTTGGGTGGACGATCTCAAGCGAGTAGCTGGGAGCCACTGGACGCATGCGAGATGAGACCGTGCTCTGTGGAGATCTTCACTCAATAATAACGGTATGGGTTAAGACGGGTTCAAAGTCCAAACATCTTCGAGAACATTATGAAGAACTCTAAGGTCTACTCATGTCCAATTTCTTAAAGCGCACAAACCTAACTTCAAAAAGGTTGAGGTGTGCCCCTGGGGATCGAATCCGCGCTCCCTAACTAGGTACTAAGCTATTTCGTATGTGACATTAATGTAAGTTGATGTCTACAACAAATAGGGTATATTGACGTCATAGCTTTTAACAGAGGTTTCAATTGCTGGGACTTTGTAGCTTAAGTGTTTAATATGACTCAATAATCTCCGCCACCTCGAATAAAGCAGGCGTTCCTTTACGGAATATGGGTCGATGTATGCTCTAGTATTTACAGTGTGTACGGGAAGAAATGGATTGATTTGGAACTGTATAGTGAATACATCTTTGAAATTAAATTGCTCGCATCGTAGAGCTATTACGAATATTAAAAATGTTGAATTGAAACCTGAATAGCATGTCGGGATGTGTCACCTGAATCTTGGGCAATGATATAGGTACAGCAAGCATAATTTGGCCAGCAACCCGCTTCTGTAAGTTATATAAAATAATATTAGGTATTTGTTCAACAAGATAGAATTTTGTTTCGAGTGCCTAGTATCGTTTCAATGCTTCTGCCACGTAATTGATTGAATATTAATATGTAAGAGGGAATTTATCCCCCAGAGATCCTCAGAGACACCAATTAACCTAAATCGAGGAAGAAATTCAGTTACTTCCGTTTATTCCGCGTAATTATTTACGAGGCCAGTAAATTGCATCTAATTAAAACAAAAAATACATGATTATCTATACTAATATTATAAATGTGAAAGTTTGAATGGATAGATGAATGGATCTGTGGTTGGATGGATGGATGTTTGTTACCTATTCAATCACGCCTGAATGGCTGGACGGATCTGGATGAAATTTGGCACAGATGTAGATTATAGGTCTGGAATAACACATAGGCAACTTTTTATCTCGGAAAATTAAAGAGTTCCCGCGGGAACCAAAAAACCTCAATTCACACGGACGAAGTCGCGGGCATCAGCTAGTAAAGAAATAAATAACTTTAGCCCCTGGCTTCTCCAGGCTCTTTTTAATAATTTGGTCCGAGGTTTTTAAGAAGCTACAAAACGTGACACTGAAGCTTCGAGAATTTACGAAGCACTGAAATTACATCAAATAATAATTAATGAGTTGTGCTACCAGTTATCTGCCAAATGTTCCGTCAATATTTGCCCTTTCTAAGGATTGTATGTTCAAATTCAAATAACCTTGTCTTGTAGAGATCCAATGCAGAAGACATTTGTCCAGCTGTGGACGATAGAATACACAAAAGTTTTAGTTAGTCTTTTAATGAATAAAATATTTTACAAGCCCTTACAAGCAGTCTCTGTAAATTTAGAACCTACACTGGGGATGTTAAAAATATACCTACCGACGGCCAGATTATGCAATGCAATTAAAAATAATCCGGGGTTGTTTTGGGGACACGGACCCAAATTCTAAATGTCGGCATGGTTTCACATTCAAGTGAATTTATTCTTTGAAACTTATTTGAAGACAAATTCTATTTATATTTGGAATACAACTGTATTGCGTCATTTTACGAAAGATAGAAAATGAGTTAGTTATTTCGTAAAGGGATGTGAACTGAGATATTAGTGAGTATAATAATATTGTTATGAACTAGATGATGCCCGCGACTTCGCCTGCGCAGATTTAGGTTTAAAAAGCATACCTTGTTAACCTAGGATAAAAAGTAGCCTATGTCACTCTCCAGGTCCTCAACTATACCCATGCCAAAAATCACGTCAATCCGTTGCTCTTATACGCCGTGATTGAAGGCCTAACCAGCAAAAAAACATACTTTCGCATAGATTAAATTATTAGTACGATTCGTAAACAATGAGGCCAATTCTGTTGTATACCATCTCTAAACCAAACTAAAATGACAGCTCTATTTCTAATCAGAATACCTGTTCAGAATACTCCCTGTGGAAAGTACTAGATTTTTGCCTATATTTTAGTTATGTTTAGAGACTGTGTTAAAAAGAATTGGCCACGTTGTACTATATTGTATCCGTTTGCCAATTTAAACTTAGAAGATAGAAATATAGAGGGAATAAAGAATTCTCTCTAAGAAGTGTTGACACTATAAAATACCTCCATTCAATAGAATTTTTAGTGACTTAGTTTTGGTTTTTAGGAAATAGCGCTATCATTTGTGTTGCTCTAGACTAGAAGTATTTCTGCAGAGATTCCAGCTCGTATTACTCTATTCATCCAATAATGTTCGTACTAGATTCAGAGTAGGTTCGTAATATAATGGAAAAATTTATTTATCGCGGAGAATATTTAGGTCAGAATGCTTGTTGATCAACACACGCTATCGAGCAATTAATATAAATGTCTGGGGAACTAGTAAATACGAAAGGCATATTTTTACTATTTTTGAATATCGTGTCCAACAAAATAAAATATGCATTCCGATGGTTTCGAATCGAATCAATTCAATAGGTAGTTAATAGTAGATTGTTACACAAGGGACGTAAGTAAGCTATTACAGAACAAGATCCAATTTGGCGCCAGTGCGAGCGCAGCTCGCATAGGGCGCTAATGGATCGCGTGCACCCGAGATATTTAGTCACACGAGCGAGCGCAGCGAGCGAGGGTGAATATAGTTCGAGGGTGTAATAGCTACTTGCAACCGAGGTAAGCATTCTACTTTATATCATTCTTGCGAGGTAAATAAAACATTGGTAATGCAAAATGAAATTTTAATTAGAATAATTAGCAAATTTAGAGAAAAAATAGTTTTTTTTTTTTTTACGGCTCTGAGTTCCAAGTAGTTTTGCATAGTTTGAAATGTATGGAAATTAAATGCCGCCATGTTCAGTGTTTTTTTTTCAGTAAAAAGTTTTCTTACCATTTTATAAGAAAAGAGATTGTTTACCAAGGAGTTTTGCATAGCTTGAACTGTAATGTGAACATTACAATTCAAGCATAGTGCGACGTAATGTTGCCTTGAATTGCAAACACCAACTTACAAGGAGACTTTCCACCATAGTAATCCCTAGTTACTGAGCAAGTATGATATAAAAATAGATTACAATTCAATATCATAATGTATGTAATGCTCAGTGCTGAATTATCAGAAATGTATTGGCAATTTTAATAATAATGTGTTAGGTATTTATTTGTATGGATGGCCTGCAATTTCATGGGTGGTTTTACGCTAAGAAAATATGTTTGTAGGGAAACTTTTAACTTACGAGCATCCATACTTTAATATTATCAATATAAATGCAAAAGTGTCTGTCTGTCGTTCTGCTTTGCTTTAACGGTCCATCTTCTCAACCAATTTTGATGAAATTTGGTACATGGTTATGTTGCATCCTGGGAAAGGACATTTATACTAATAGTTATCCCCGTAAATTAAGGAAATCCCACGGGGATAAAATAACGTAAATCCAAGGGGACGAATTCATGGGCATCATCTAGTATCTAATATTCCTTCTTTTTACGTCAATTAGCTCCGACCGAATGCTCGACAAAACGTTAAAATAGATTTTAATTTAAATATTTAGATTAGCACTGATTATGTTATGAGCAAAGCCTTTAATATTTTTCTTTAGTTTTAAATATCCCTATGCGGCATTAATTTTACATTTACATATTTTATTTCATCGTGACTTGTCATAATTGCTGATTCAGCCCGCCGCCATCTTTGGAATTGGAACGCGACCAAATAATTTATACATAACCGGTGATATACCTACCGTTATGTATGATAATCAGGATTGAGAGCCTGTTTGTTCGTCATATAACCCAAGTTTGTGAATCCGCGTCCGAGTAAACAGGTTATACTAAGTGCCATTTATAACGTTTATGACTATATATATACATCCGCATTAGTAGGGTTTACTATATTTTATGAGAACGTCTTTAAACTATTTCCATTATGCCATGATTTGAATATTGTATTAAATAGTTTGTCTGTGTGATTGTGCGCAAATTATCTTAAATGCCTAAACTATTTAAATCTTGAAAGCACATACAGGACAAATACGGCTCCAACTTTGATAATGGGTTCGTGAAAACTCTAGAGCAGAGTATGTTGAAACGCGAGCAAAGCCGTGGGCATAAACTATGTTCCATTATAAAAAAAGTGGTACGTACGCTCCAGAAATAAATGCTACAAAATTTGTTTTTCAACTAAGTATTGACGTTCAAAGGCGTCTGCAATACAACTAATTAAAAATTGCCGGCCAGCAAACTTCTAATTCAATGTTAACAATGCGCTCAAGTTACGAAGTTAGCCGATCAAAAATACTTATTTCATTTTATTTTACTTTGACTCCGTGACTCAAAGAATATGCATTTATTTTTACACTAACGCGAAGTATGACTTCCACACTTTTTAAAGCATAGATATTTAATAAGTGCCTTCGAAAAACTAATGCTTCGACTAACTGGTTTCCAAGAAAGTAACAGCTTGTCCAATTACTTTTTAAACTTAATGGAATAAATGCGCCGTCACGAACTTACTTCCTATTTCCATAATACAAGGCTCATTTACCTAATTCAGTAGTCAATGTAACCAAGGGACGTGAACGACCCTAGCGCTAATATATTTAATGATAGAGACAGAAAAAAAATCTTTAAGAAAAATTTACTAGATCGAGAAAGTAGAAAATTATGTTAGTGTAACGACATTATTATTTTATGCAATAAATTCAATCCAAATTTCGTATTTTCATTCGAGCATCTCGCATTAATCTTAATAGGTCTCTTTTCCATTTTTATCGACAACCACCCCCGCATATTTATTGACCGCAAGACTATCGTTAAAGCCAAAACTCCCAAACGCTTGGACTTAAATGTTTTTACTACAATGACAAAAAGGCATCGTTCTCGGATAAAGTTATAACCAAAATACATTAAGTTATGGTTAAATTTTGAATGGCAGTAAAATAATATAGGTTGCAGAAGTCATACTTTGGTAAAGGACCAATATTTTACTTTCATAGTTATAGAGGTATGAATAGTAACTTGCGAAATCTACTTCGCTTCCTAATTCTGGCAAAACTTAACTTTAATCGCATACAATTGGACCAAAGTAATCATTTCTTCAAAGTTATCCACTTCACGACATCTTCTTTAAAGTGTCGGTCCATAGTGCTAGAGGGTGCCCAACACTACAGCTGGTTATATTATTTACCTATTATTTATCTACTCGTATATAGACCCTACTAGCTCATTTTTAATGGAGAGTTATAGTTGTTTACGTTTAATAACAAAGTTAATTGTTATATTTTTACTTATTAGTATCTAAAATAATCGTAATTAGATTGATCTGCGCTTTCTACGGCTTTTACAATATTATCACTGCATAACCATTATTTTTTTCTATACTCGCCTTGTTTTGAATCCGTGAACATTATAAGCTAATATTTTACAACGTCCCTATGGGCCAATTTAGGCTTCTTTGGTATAATTTATGTAACGGACGTTACCGTACTTCGTCTTAATAGACATAAATCTATTTTATCTTATACAGAGAAGTGACCTGCCTCATTGACTGACTGAATGATTTATTAACGCTGAGCTTTCGCTATGGTTTTTGTGTGAAAAAAATGTTACAAGGGATATGTTTGGAATGATCCTTAAAATAAAGGATGTACCTAAAAAGAACATTTTTTTTGCCGAACAATGCATATAGGTTTGGTAATAAGGTCTTCCATTTACGAACAATTCCTGCGATAGTATAATCAGTAGACGATTCAAAAACACATGCAAATGTTTATATAGTTCAAATGATTTCAATTCCCAGTAAAAAAATAACTGAATAATGTATAATGAAACATCTCACAATTTGTCAAAAAATCACAATATGACAATAGAGTTAAATGCTATAATGATTATTACAATACAACTTAACACATAACACAGAATAAAAAGGTATGAAAGAGTTTATTTCATTGCACCCTGCTAGGTATTTATCGTAAAATCCCAAGATGGTTGTAATAACCATTCGCAGAGCGAAAACTTTTATTCTTGTTTACATAACGGTGATCTAAATAGATTGCACGATGCTTCAGAGAAATCTAAGTGGCACCTTGGAGCAGAGAGTGTACATAAACGATTTTGATGATAAGGGCGTGTCAGTGTTTATACCGCTTTGCTTTTGAAAAGTGTTATAAGGGCAAGTGTCCACTAGCAATTAAACGTGCAAAAGAAAAAAATGAATAATTGGGCCTCTTTGGGATGAAAGTTTTTGTCGATGCTATTCCATGACTCCATTTTATTTTTATATTTATAGCGACCAAACGAGCAGGCGGGTCACCTGATGGTAAGTGATTACCGCCGCCCATGAACATTTGCAGCACCAGAGGAACCGCCAATGCGTTGCTGGCTTTTGAGAAATTTGTTTATCTGCCCTTTGAAGAGCCCCATATTATAATCATTAGGGAACACAGAAGATCCAACGGAACCGACTTTTACGATTCTTTTTTCTTCACAGTCAGGTCTGTCTCATATTAATTCCATGAAGGTCTGATGTATATTTCGGAGGTAAAAGGTGAAACTTCTCAACGGGTAACGGCAGATCAATCACGATCAGTGTACCTACCTAATAAAGTAACGTAAATAAAGTGGTCGAAAAAAAAAACACCATAAATAAGAAATACACTTAGGCTAGGTACCTAAATAAGTCGACCCGTGCGAAATCGTGCGAGTTATATATACTATATAATTTTTTTAAAGATTTTCGAGTGTCGAAAAGAAAAAAACATGGCTAATAATTTGTCTCTAAGGCCTCACAATATTAAGTTCAATATACATATATAAATTTATGATTTATCCAAAAATCTGTTTTAAACTTAGACAAATAAAGGTTGAAAGGTTGCGCAGATAAACCACCTTTCAAAATAGAGTAAATACATATTACAAACAACACGATTCGCCTATATTGTGGTTACTGTCACAAAGGGAACACCGCTCGATTTTACGTTATATTACTCCTAGTTTATATTCGGGTACTCCAAGTTTACATTCAGCTGTAAGCGACGCTTCCTCGCTGTAAGTGTGTAAACATACTCGCGTTGCTCATTCACGAACGCTACTGTTGCATCCTCAAATACACCTGTGTGTAGAGAAAAATATATCGTTTGAGAAAGGATAGTACCCAGCTAGTCGCACAGAATCTTTTGTTGACGAAAACTAAAATTGTTAGAGCCTTAGCAATATATTAGGTTTGCTAATATTATAAGAGAACGTTATACAAATATTATAACAATATCGAATAATATTTTTATGTACTTTGCTTCTTACGTGCGATGATAGTAAATTCTATACCTATCTATTATTACAATGGCAGTTTTTAAGACATCAAGAATGATGGCTAGTTTTACGATCCTAAACAAAATTCTTAATAGATCTGTATATATAAAAATGAATCCGTATTTCCCTTGGTCACGGCATCACGCGTGAACGGCTGGACCAATTTCGCTAATTCTTTTTTTGTTGTGTTTGTTTGGACCCCGGGATGGTTTATATTCACAATTGGACCCAGTAGGGGGCGATGCAATCGGGTTCGAGATTCAGGGCAGGACAAAGTCTGCCGGGCCCACTAGTTTGTTAATAAAAGTAGATACCAGTACCAGTACTACTATATTATCATTTTGCTATTGTCCGTGTATTGTATATCTCTCAAACGAGAATAAAGCCTTACCTTAAGTTTTCTACATTTGCATATCAAACAAAAATCTGAGAAAGTTAAACTAAGCTAATAGTATAGAACGATTATAAAACCGCTGATAAAAGTATTCTTATGTCGGACACTTGAGAATCTATTTCTTCGTCCGTCTGGAGAGTATATACAAATAGAAAAGGCTAAATGTTATTGGAGATCTGCCTTCTGTTCGGTACGATTGCCCCGCCAGTCGTATTTTCGGTGCAAGATTTTTTGTTTTAATAACGGTATTGCCATACAATATGTGGCAACTTTGTACTATAATTTTCACAAATTCAAATATTTTTTTTGTAGCATTGTCCTTCAATCACGCTGCGACCGGACAACAGATCGACGAGTTTTTTTCATAAAAAGAATGACAAAAGCTCTTTTTGTCCCGAAAAATTAAAGAATTTTTAGGACGAAGTCGCCGGCATCTTCTAGTTCTTAACATAAATCGAAAATAATTCCGTTGTATGGTAGTTAATCTACTTTTATATTGTACTGAAACAGGACCAGTGACTAGAGGTCAGTGTCAGTGATTGAATAAAGAGGCCGTACTGCCAACGCTTAATATATATAGCAACATTACTCAATAACGCAGTACTTAAGCAACATTACTCAAAATGAAGGTTTTATGTCACATACCTTGACGTTCCTAAAATAGGGATTATAATTCTAAGACACGAAAGTCAACAAGAATGAAACAATACGGCTTTAAGCGTTACGGCTCCTGGAGTAGGTACTGTTCACGGCGACCGATCTACCATCACGCGACGTGTTATGGCAAAAAGGTGGTTCTTGGTAGTTTCTACGATATGACGCTGTAATGTAACTTTTAAATGATTATTCTGTGCGTAAATATACATTTAGAATGGACAGGGAAACGTTGTAGTTTGACTTCTCCAAAATTAACATACGTCTCATAAACACGTATAATACTGTAGTCAGAAAAATTAATACCAAATAGGTATGTAACACTATCTACTTGTATTTAGGGGACTTTCCAACAGTGTGATGATGACATATTTATGATTTTATACCGGGCTTCTGTTTGATTTTATTTTTTAAATGTTATAAGTAATTGCTGAATTCTTAACCTAAAGTTCAATTAGAAAGTGTTTTTTGTTTGTGTTAGGAGTATACATAATATAATATATGACCTAGCACATAGATTGGATACTCAACACCTTATTCTATTAAAGTGTTATGCCATTAAAAAGTATATCACAAGTTTTACGATACATAAAATATTTATGGGCTTCACAAAACAATCTCAACACAATGTGGGTACAAAATAATATAAAAACAACATATTTTATACATTTTGTATTAAAAATTGCGACACATACGCAAAATAAAACATTACCTGCAGCTGAATACAAATATGTGTGTTTATTCACCGCGAAAAAGAGCCCCGTCACCTTGGCTCCGACTTTCCAAAGTATATCCGTCCCGATCAGTGATCATATTGAGATCTTGGGTATTGAAATCTCATCCAATCTCAATTTCGGGAAATGCATCGAGTTAAAGGCCAAAACAGCTGCCAAAAAACTTGGCATCTTGAACAAGATGAGGCGGTACTTCACACCGGAACAGCGCCTCGCTCTTTACCAGGCCCAAGTTCGTTCTAGCATGGAGTACTGCAGCCACCTTGGGATTCATCCCAATGAATCCGCCAAGTACCCACTCGATGCATTAGACTCGATTAATCGCCGGGCCCGAAGAATCATTGGCAATCAATCGCTCACGCAGGCGAAACTGCATTGCTTACAGCACCGACGCACTGTAGCTTGCTTATCGGTCTTTTCGTCGGATATACTCGGATGTCTCTCCAAAGAGAGTGTGCTCAGGAACTTTTCAACCTTGTTCCCCCTTCACCGTTCTACCACAGAACAGCAAGAAACCGTTTGCGTCGGCATCCTTATGTGGTTGACGTCCAGTCAGCTCGAACGAAACGGTTCTGCTCTACGTTTCTGATTCGAACCGCCAGGACGTGGAATGCCCTTCCAGCGCATGTATTCACTGCCACGTATAACATAAGTACCTTCAAGGCAAGAGTGAATGGCATCTACAAGGCGGGCGCGCTTCAACCTAGACCTCATCATTGCTTTGTATTAAGCGTGATTGTCGTCAAGCGCAAGCCTATCTTGCATAAAAAAAGAAAAGGTTTTTCATATTTAGGAGCCAGTATTCGGCAATTAACTGATTATTTAAAAGATTTTATAACAACGGTGACACTTTTAAGTACTAATTAAAATGCTAGATAATACCCGAAACTGCAGCTCCACGGATTTTGGTTTTTTAACCCCCGACGCAAAAAGAGAGGGGTTCTATAAAATCCTGGCCCACCATGCTGTGGCTGTTAGTAAAAGAAACCACGTTAACCCGTTGCTTTGTAGTATCGTGATGGTAAGAAAAACCAATAAACTAACACATTTTCACATCATACAGAAGTACGGATTATGGTACAGTAGCAGCCGTAATTTTTTTTTGTCGTTTACTGGAACGCCCTCGTAAGTCGTAAGTAATTATTCGCATGTACGACTGTACATAGATATATTAGGTGGTGGCATAATTTGAAAACCTGGGAGCAGGGCTGACGTTTCTTGAATTATAGTATTAGAAAGCTACCCTCGTTTTCAGCTTGAGCATCCCTAATAGTCGAGTTGGTTTTTGGTTATAGGAATGTGTAATTATTTTACGAAAATAAGGATGTCTCAATATTAAATATGATTTACATTATGTACTTAAATACTTTACAAATTTTTAGTGATTTGGGAATCACTACGGCGGTCACGAAAGTTGAAATCATCCTAATTAATTATTGCCAACCAATCGTTTTTGAACGTTTCGTATTTCAGTCCACTGTTAGTTTAGTTTCAGTTCAGTTAGAAAATTAGGCATTTACTACAAGGCCATCGGACATTTTTTGTAAAAAAATTCAAACAAAAATGTAAAATATAGAGCAGTAGAGACAAACAAGTAGATACAGTCGCAAAAGTCAATCGTCCCGATTCATTACACAGTTTTAATCGGAACTATAAACATGTTTACGGCGTTGACAAATCCGTGTTGTGTCGACCGAGCTCACAGGTGGACGCTGGGCGCGGCGACGATATCGAGCGCCAAGCGACGGCGCGCGCATTCGCTTGACTGTTCAGTTCTCGCTCAAACGAGGCCTCTACCGCCCGCGTTCAGTGTTAGATGCCCCCGGCCTCGCAGCACCGGCCGCGCGGCGGTCAACCCGCCACCGCCTCGCACCAACCCAACCCCTATCACTCGTACATAGGTGCCCCCGTACCCCTTAATAACCCCTCGGAGTGGTAAACAAACACCCATGTGCTTGTGTTGTGAAGTGATGTAGTACACGTGACGCGCGTAATTACCAATCGATTAATCGTAACCTAACCCTCGAAATACCACCTCCTAATATTTGGGTCATTTTTAACACTCCATGTTCATGCCATGAAAATGCTTATTAAATTTACGGAAACGCTGAACGCGTGTGGTATAACATTAATTGCTTAATTAATGTATTCCTAACGAAGCTTATGATGTTCCTTATAATGATCTACATCGTAGTCTATAAATTTCTTTGATGGAACACTATGAAGTTCAAAGTACAATATAGATCTATGCCAGTGCCAATATATTATGGATGCTTGACTTTTTTTTACATAAATGTCGTTAAAATTACGAGACAGCTTGACGCGAGGGCCATGGCAATATTTCATTCATGATTCATGTAGGCTATGGAGCGAATGTAATCGCCCGTAGCATCTGGCCGGATGGTGCTACGCCGTAGTCAGATGTAGCACTAGCATCTACGAAGTGATGCCAAGTACTTTATTGAAATAGTTGGCAAGCAAGCGTTCAAGCAAACATCTGGAGGTTAAATGTGAATTAAAATTTCGATTCGATTGCTCCAACTTTTTCTACAAAATCGCAATTTTGACGAAAGACGTTTTTTTGTGTTATGTGCAACCAATATGCCAAAACAGGCCCGGGAATAACGCCCATTATTTTAAATTTCGACCAGTCATTTTTGAAGTTAACAAGACCGCTTCCAAAACCTTTTCACCAAGAGCATTTTAAGAAAAAAAAACTGTTTTAAAATGTCTAATGATATTGATAAAATGTTAAGCTGATTACTGCAATTATAAGGTTCAGCCTTGACGGTTCTTTAAAAAGTGCGTCACTTTACGAGGAAATCGACATTGAATTAGTTTCAAGAACAGTTTAGTTTGACATCAAATTGAATGTATCATTCTAAATTAAACACAGTTTATTTTTACAGTAATTATTTTAGGGTTAGTTCTGAATACATATCTATAAATATATATTTAGGGGTCATAGCGTTAAAGAAGCTCAAGATTAAATTATTACGGCAACTACTTAATAGCCCCATTCATTTGTATTCTCAAGCCACCTCAAGGATCTCAATGCTAATAATGAGACGCTCTACTAAAAAGCAGCAATCGCATGGTAGATAGAAGCCAAAGGGCAATCCTTACTACGCTAAAAATTCTAGACTATTTAAATATCTGATGTTTAAATATTCCGGACTATGTAATTGCCTCGTTGGTCTAGTGGTGCGACTGCGGTCGACGAGGTCCCGGGTTCGAGTCCCGGATTGGCCCATAATTAAGTATTGGGTTTTTCCGACTAGAAATTCTCAATATTAGCCCGGAGCTAGGAAGTTGGTGGAGTTACACCGCTGTGCCTCGGAGAGCACGTTAAGCCGCCGGTCCCGGGTATTATCACTAACATGACAATAGTCGTTACAGCCCGCCAACCTGCATTGGAGCAGCGTGATGAGTCTAAGGTCTAATTCCCTCTCTCATATGAGAGGCACGTGCCCAGCAATGGGACAGTAATGGGCTGTAGTGGTGATAAAATATCCATTAAAACAATATAAATGCGAAAGTGTGTCTGTCTGTTATCTTCACGGCCCATCACAGGAGTCGCCGGAGTTCCCCCGAGATTAAAAAAGTTAAGCCCACTCGACGACGTCACGAGTATCTAGTACTTATATAGTTTCTTCTTGAAGACACTACATAACATCTCATAGAAACCGGTTTTTATGAGTGTTACACGTCAATCCGCATTTATTTTCTCCATTTTCCCATCTCTTTTTTCCCGTTGAGAAAGAAGGAGTGAGAAAGTTGGACCCCTTGCATTGATAGGGTGTTGTTGTATTGCTCTCTCTCTCCCCTCTTTTATACCGATTTTCTTGTTGTTCTTAAGTTCATTAAATCATATTCGACGACAATGTGGAAACGTTAAGCAATCATTCATACTGTACGAATATTATAAAGCTTGCTCATAAAGCAAAATGTCTGTTTGGAGTTCCGCTTAGTACAGTTGATATGTGGATTCAGTTATTTAGGGGGAAAACACACTAGGGACCAAAAACACTGATGTAGTGAATAAAAAGTCCGCGTCATTCACTTTTATTTGGAGCGCCTACAATAGGTGACAGGATAAAACGTTATTTCCTTCCTACGCACAAGTTTCTTGGGTTTTGGGGATGAAAATCGTTAATGTATAGTCCCACAAACTTATCTGATCCGGTGACAGCGTCGCTAGTAGATATGAAAAATTAAATAAAAACAAGAACAAAACAAGCATAAAAATTAGTTCCAAATTTGGCCACCGGGCCAGATAAGTTTGGCGGAGTATACGTGGATTATTCGTAATTATTAAGGAAGATAAAAAGTGTTCACTGTTACTTGCTAACGACTTGGATAACGTGCTCATTAACAGATATTATCCATCTGGTGAGAAAAGAAAAACGAGGTCATTAGGTGCCCGATGGGTAACGATGGGAACTAAAGGAAACTATAACTCAACGGACTCATAAATATCTTTTTAATACTTACTTTTAATGATTAAGATATCAGTAAATTTCCTTTGCCAAATTCATAGATTAGTAGTTAAAGAGCTCGATGTAGATTCTCTGATCTTCTATGGATATATTGAGTATTTTACCGCACTTTATTCAAGTAAGGCTAGTTTATATATTAGCAAGATTATTAAATTATCATTTTATTAACCATGATCATTACACGGTTTGAAAATTTTGGTTTATCAAAACGTGTTTAAAGAATATTTAATATATTTTTTAAATGGCTTTTGGTAACAATGCTGTTACAATTTATTAAATTATATCAGATTGAAATTCATCAACCGGCTTTCACGTCGTAGTGAACACAATATTATGAAATTCACAAAATGTTTTGTAAATGTTCAGGAATTTAGAATTTTTATTGTCATACTGAAATTTAATTAATATTGACATATTTTACACCTACACTGCACTACACTACACTACACACTACTACACTTTTACATTACTTTAAATTTTCATTAATTTAAATACAGACTAAAATATGTGTAGGTGTGGTCACCTACACATATTTTAGTCTGTATACATGTGCAAAAAATAGCAAGCCGTTTTACACAACACTGCCCAAAGCATGCTTAAACTGATATGTTTAAATTTTGTGATGCTGTCACTTTTCAATAAGTTTTGCAGGGTTGATATGAAAAACATGGTCATGGAAAATTTAACTTGAATACATTTAACGTTTATGTACAAGTTGCCCTATGTCTAAAATTGCTCTATGATTTATTTTCCCATTTATGTAGGCAAGAGAATACCTCAATGTATTGCGGTCTCAAAAGCACACGGGGAGATGCGATTATCTACATTTACATAACTCAGCGTCCAAACACTTTCACCGGGTACTTTTTGCTGCGAACCCTTTTCAACCCCTAATATATTCATCACAATTCTTTACGCGAAAAAAATACACTGTAACGAAGCGAAATGTCAGGAATCGTGGAAAACACGACACTTGCGTACCATATGCGTACAACGTACACGTACATGTAATTTCGACGTGTTTATATATTTTTCATACATTGTCACAGATTGAATTCGATAAGAGCAGCATATGAAGATTGCGTGTGCAATATTTTTTTGATTAATCGGCACTTGTTTAAATATATATACCTATACAACCATTATCAAAGGCTTTTGTTTCAGTTAGATTTGAAATAGGCTACGACCTAAGTAACTACGGATAAACAAATAATATTTTCCCTAGCGATATTATTTGAATTGACGATAATGTTTTCGAATATCAAAAATGTTTGCTTCTATTGTATCAATAGTTGTTTTTTTCTCGCCAATACTTTCTTGAACAAAATCTATATGAGATATTATATCACGTCTGAGAATTCTTTTGAAAGTTTCGAAATCAATTTTAAAAAATTAAGAAAATGTTTTTCGTCACAGAATTTTATAACAGCAAGGGCAAGACTATGATAATTAAAAAGCAAAACACATACTTTTAATAACCAAACTCTTTACACTGAAGTCTTGTGAGAGTCCGCTTCTCTAATAAGATATTATATTCCTTAGTTTGATTCTCCGTTAAGGCAATTCAGGAATCGAATGATCTCCGATGGAATGATTTCACGTATGCCTACCACTTAACAACTTCACCTTACTTGCTTTCGAATGAAGCTGGAAAAATAATCTGTTTCAGAGATAAGTTTCACCTTTATCAGCTTATTTCTTGTAATAAGACGTATTTTATAAGAAACGGCCGGCCAATTACCACCAATATCACCACACAATAATAAATTGTGTGTGATTTGCGTACATAGGAACAAGCACGTAATTTTACTGGAAAATTAGTTTAGGTATGTGTATTAGCCACCTAAAAGCTAAACAACGCAAGCTTATTGTAATCCTATTAGAAGCTTTGTTTTCGCAGTCATGTTCCGAATACACTAGTGGGAGCACATGAAATATTGTTCAATCAACTAAACGCAAAATGATTATAGGTACATAGCAATTTATACGCTTTGTTAGCTAGGTTTATAATCACGACGTGTGCTTGTCCATACGACGACGTATGAAGCGTCACGCCAACGCATATATTATTATGTCATGTGTAAGTCAGCATGAAATTACACGAAATCCGATATATTCCCCATTTCTACCCGGACGCGGTGATATCTATAATAGATCATTTTCCTACGCAAAAACACAGCCTCTGAATAACTACTACTGCATTTATTAACTTACACTATACGATAAAGATTAAATAAACTCGTATATTACAATGCCAATATTGTATTTATATAGTGTAATAAAAACTGATCCAGTGGTAAGCTCAATAAAGTTCGCTCAAGCCACTAATCATCAATAAGCCATAAATAAAAGACATCAAATACTTTTTGCTGAACACTGACCTCGGTATTAAGAAGATTAAATTGCCACTAATGGGGATTCCAAGGGCTTGGTGGACCAACGTTGATTGATGATCGATAAGATTTAACTCTCTCAAGGAAAATGTCGAGTTTGGCGCTCTGAAGCGTGTATTTCACCCGAACAGAAGTTAATCTAGTTTAAGCTTTGATTGTAGAGATAATTGTATTAAGTTTTGATATCGATTGAGTGAACACAAAACTATGGCTATGATAATATTATTTTTGTACGCTAAAGAACGCATTTACCTACTAATTGCTAATCTATAATATCTGTGATTAATTTTTGTTTCGTCGAAGTCGAAATTGTCTGATAAACTGTTAAAGAAAGAAAAAAAATTTTTTTTTTTTAAGGGTCGCGTACCTGAGTGGTTTACAACCCTTGTAAATTCTATCCACAAAATAACTAGGATTGTATGCTACAGGATAGTAATAGCACAATATAAGGAGATTAATAGTTAGTATATGGCTACAGGCTGCGTTAGAAAATATTAATACCTGCATACCTACAATACCTAAACCCAAAAATACTACTTACCCTCCTTCTGGTGCAGTCAGGTAATAAATATAATTTAAAATAATTTAAAAGCACCTCTACCGTTTTTACTCGTACCTATATCATTCCTCCTATAAAGCTAGTAGCTACCTGCATTAATTAATGTGAGCTTAATGTTTTACTTCCATAAAACTTTTACTTCTCAAAAGATGATAAACCTAATTAAAATATGTTAGCACTTTTGCGTCAAAAGATGCTCCTGCATTAATTACTGTAGCTTTTAAAATTGTGTGAAAAACATTCGCCCTGAAAAGGTTTGCCTTTCGTCGTTAAGAAAAAGTCTTCACGAACTTATATAATATATACGAGATGACGCCCGCGACTTCGTCCGCGTGGACTAAGATTTTTTCGATTCCCGCGGCAACACCTTAATTTTCCTATGCCTAGCCTATGTCCTTCCCCGCGATACAGCATATTCCTGTACCAAATTTCATGAAAATCAATTGAACAGGTGGGCCGTGAAAGCGTAGCAGACAGACAGACAGACGGACGGACAGACAGACAGACACACTTTCCCATTTATAATATTAGTATGGAAGTATGGATATGGATACTTAGGTAATTTAGCAGAAACATCGCAATAAAAATTCCGTTCCCGAACTCAGGTTGAGGTCAATGTAAAGCCGAAGTCTCAACTTTAAAATTGTTAGCAACTGCACCTCATTAGTAGAAAAAAACTCCGCCGGTTACCGCACAATGCCTTTATGTGACTTCCGGGAGATGCCTTTCTTCAACAAAACTCGGCTCCGGGCATCTGTTAATGAGAAATCCGTAGAATAATTATCTCTAATGCAAGTAGATAATATCTATCTTATTTCAATGTTATAGAATTCAGTATTCATTTTCGATATCGCGGAGATAGCAGTTTCGAGTAATAATGTAGTACTTCCAGCCATAATGGACGTCCATTCAGCCAGCACTCGCGGCCTACTTTACGTATTTTATGCAACTGTTGCAGTTTTTTTGACTATTTTTACATACATATTATTTCGTTGATTAAAATTAAAAATATGGTTTTGCACACGTCCAGTCCTGATGCGGCGGGCTTTGAGCTGTCACTCCGTCATCATACAAATATTATAAATGCGAAAGTGTTTGTTTGTCGGTTTGTTGGTTTGTCCTTCAATCACGCCGCAACAAAGCAACGGATCGACGTGATATTGAGACCTCGAGAGTGACATAGGCTACTTTCTATTCCGAAAATTAAAGAGTTCCCGCGGAAATTAACAAACTTATTCCATGCGGACTCCGTGAAAAAAATTTGTGACCGATCGAATCTATTAATTTTAAAAAAAGTACTGGGACTTTTCCTTTATATTTCTATGCCTGGCGTTCTCCGTTAAATATCTAAAGGCACCAGTTTTGTCAAATAAAAATTTTGTTTTATATTTTACTCTAATATTACATACACTTAAATATTTTCTTTATTTCAACCACGTATAATTTTACATATCCCACAATCCACATCAATCAAAATTATATTGGTCCAAGATCCCAGAGCCGCCAGACCTTACTTATTTTCTGAGAAACAAAATGTGTGTAATATAGTAGCTTTGGTACCTAGATTTAACGTACGCATACTCGCAAATTTGGGGCGACGGCCAATTTATAGTTATAAGGTGCTAAAGGTACGTAAAAACGTTGCTAACTTTACTTATTTTCTGAGTGCTGATTTTTATGTATGTTGTACAGAATATTGTTAATAATTAATAATCAATACTCCCAGACTCATGCCGTGGGCCGTTATTTCTGCCAGACACTTTAAAGGTCGCAAAAAAAAAACTTAACTTTACTTATTTTCTGAGTCTTCATTTTTATACACGATACTCAGGAAACTGTTTCAATACTATTTGCAAGCAGCCAGACTAATCTGATGGGCCAAACATCCGCCAGACTCAATTTGAAATTTCGCTGTGATAAAATGTTGGCCTTATTTACAAGGTTTTAGGGACCTTTTTCATTGTGTGGAGTAAAGAGAACCTTCAATTATTGCAATATCTAAGCCTGTGTACGAAAAGCTTACGAAAATCCACAATAAAGAGGGTGAAATGAGGGTTGGAACCTTACATGAAGGTTCTAAGTTTTTGAAGTTAGGGACTTGAAAATCGGCATTAAGGTTATTAATTTTAAATAATAATAACCTGTATAAGCAATTTTCTGAAAATCCACGCCAAAAGGGGTGAAATGGGGGTTGGAAGTTTGTATGAAAATCCTATGTTTTTGAAGCTAGACACATGAAAATCGGCACTTAAGTTTTTAGTTTTAAATAATAAAAACCTGTATAAGCAGTTTTACGAAAATCCACAACAAAGGTGGTGAAATGGAAGTTGGAAGCTTACATGAAGGTTCCAAGTTTTTGAAGTCAAGGACTTTAAAATCGGCATTTAGATTATTAATTTCAAATAATAATGACCTGTATAAGCAATTTTTCGAAAATTCAGCCCTAAGGGGGTGAAATGGGAGTTAGTAGTTTGCATGAAAGTGCTATGTTTTCGAAAACATGGAAATCGGCATTTAAGTTATTAAGTAATTTTCAATAATAAAAACCTTCCTAAGCTATATATTATAGCCGCAAGAATGTTAAGAACTTTGATAAGAGCAACGTACCACCGTGTAAAAGTGAGCTTCTGCAGCAGTTTCGGCAGCGAATTATATAAGCAGCTTTTGGAATAATCCTTATTTGACAGAACTTATAATTTTTAAACCTGAAAATAACGGATGGATGTTGCAAAACAACAATTACCTTTTTAACTGGTTCGATGGGGACCAATTACTGGGTTTTGTAAGAGAATCCCTTGAAGTAGAATCAGGTACTTTACTCTCACTTCAAATTGTTTTTATAAATTTTGAAGCTATTCGAAACTTTATTATTTTATTTGTTTTTACAGATGAAGATTTTACCAATGATATTGACGACGATAAAGATTTGAATATTCAACACCAATGTGCTTAACATGCACACAACGAGATTATCTCGCGACGAGAGAGAGATAGAGATATTGTCGTTGCCAGCTGTTTCGTTTACCCTGAAAAAAATATTCGGCATGTACAGATTCGTAGAGAAAAATTCCACAGATAATAAATATTACTCTCATCTTTACTTTTAACGTAACGAGTTAGGTAGTAGTAACCATGTTAGATTCGGTAGACAAATAGAGATAACGGGTAGACATAATATTACTCGTTGTGTGCATGCTAGCCCTACAGGATTGGCTAGATGAGGAATTACCAAACTTCGACGATGACGATAGTGATGATTATTAAAAATAACATTTAATAAAATATTTTCTTAAAATTTTAATTATTAGATTTAATTTTCATCATTATTATCATTGAAATATACTTAAATATTAAGATAATAAAAGCGGATATTTATATGGATATTTTTCGGGATAGCCTTCCGCGTGGATGATGTAAAGAAAAGTAACATTCTTGTGTTACTTTTCTCTTTATAAACACTTGAAGCCTGGCTGCATATACGTCCATTATTCAGGTCACGTTGTAGATTTCACAAATATATTGATTGAATTGAACACATTTTGCTCTAGGACTTCACAGCTGATTAAGTCTAGCTCACTGAATCTCCTCATGTCACTCCTATGTCTTTCCCCGGGATATAACCTACCTCTATACCAAATTTCAGCAAAATCGGTTGAAAAGATGGCCCGGGAAAGCGTAGCAAACAGACAGACAGACAGACAGACAGACAGACACAGTTTCGCATTTATAATATTTCGGATTTAGATATGAGCATAGATAAACATATTTATCAGTCGCCCGCGACTTCGATCGCGTACAATTTCTGATTTCCTATGAGATTATAAAATTTTCCCGCTGCAAAATGCATATCTAAAGAGGCTATAATATATTATCTATAGCTTACGAAGGTTTTTATTATTTAAAACTACTTAATAAGTTAAATGCCGATTTTCATGTCCCTAGCTTCTAAAACATAGGATTTTCATACAAACTTCCAACCCCCATTTCACCCCTTTTGGGGTGGATTTTCAGAAAATTGCTTATACAGGTTATTATTTTTTAAAACTAATAACCTTAATGCCGATTTTAAAGTCCCTAACTTCAAAAACTTAGAACCTTCATGTAAGGTTCCAACCCTCGTTTCACCCTCTTTATTGTGGATTTTCGTAAGCTTTTCGTACACGGGCTTAGATATTGCAATAATTGATGGTTCTTTTTACTCCACACAATGAAAAAGGTCCCTAAAACCTTGTAAATAAGGCCAACATTTTATCACAGCGAAATTTCAAATTGAGTCTGGCGGATGTTTGGCCCATCAGATTAGTCTGGCTGCTTGCAAATAGTATTGAAACAGTTTCCTGAGTATCGTGTATAAAAATGAAGACTCAGAAAATAAGTAAAGTTAAGTTTTTTTTTTGCGACCTTTAAAGTGTCTGGCAGAAATAACGGCCCACGGCATGAGTCTGGGAGTATTGATTATTAATTATTAACAATATTCTGTACAACATACATAAAAATCAGCACTCAGAAAATAAGTAAAGTTAGCAACGTTTTTACGTACCTTTAGCACCTTATAACTATAAATTGGCCGTCGCCCCAAATTTGCGAGTATGCGTATGTTAAATCTACGTACCAAAGCTACTATATTACACACATTTTGTTTCTCAGAAAATAAGTAAGGTCTGGCGGCTCTGGGATCTTGCTCTATATGTATGTGTCATTGTTTAATCCACTTCTGTAATAACTTACTTTTCAGCGCTTGACACGGATTTATGTTAGCCTGACCTAACCTTAACGTTGACCCCGATTTAATGTTTATACAGACGTTTGGGTTGACAAAAATAAGCTACTCGTTGTCGTAAAGTGTTCGAAGCGTATTTTTAAAACGGAACTCGACATTTCGTACCTTTGTGTGATGTACATAATATAAATTTTAGGTAAATGAAATTAAATGTTTCGAAATTAAATTAATTTAATGTAGGACATCTTATGCCACTTACGATAAGTCAGGACTCTACCACCGGTTTGGAAAACATACTACTGAGCAGAACCGGCAAGTAATTCAGCCGTTGCGTTATTTTATTTTATTTTGTTCAGATCCTAAAACCGATCAAACGTGCAGATAATGCCCTTCCGGCTGCCGTTTTTCAATGCCACAAATACTACAACAAATGTATTTACCTTAAAATCTAGAATCAATAGGTACATTCTGGGCAACCGCACTGTGCCTAAAAGCTGCATAATTATAAATAAGCAGCAGGTGTGATTCACCTAAAATAACGGTACACCTAAAATAACGGTTCATGTTGTTTTGAACGAATTCTTTGTTTTTCCTTTTATATGATTAATATAAAAGGAAAAACAAAGAATTCGTTCAAAACAACATGAAACCAGCTAGGTATATTTTATGTATAGTAAAACTGACCTGGACTGTATTAAAAAAGTTTCCGTATCGCCAAATAGTTTACGGAGTATAATATCCGTATAGTAAATTTTCCGTGGCCAGCCCGAACCATGTCGAAGTTTTACACCTTAGGGTAGCTTTTCACTATCCAAAATAGTAAGATTTATTGATTTATTAAATAATATCCTCGGTACGCTTACAGCAATGCTAAAACGCATACCGAGTCAGTAATTACAAATTTGACAAAATTCATTAAAACTAATATTAAATACGTCTAGCTGTTGGTGCTGAGCAATCAGATCATTGAGAAGAGTAAGTACTCGTATAGGGTTGGCGCATTTTCTGCAAAATTTGTTCGAGTTACTTTCAAATAAAAAAAGGGCAATCGCCTACACGAACGGACAGTCTTACCCGGCGCCCTCACTGCCAATGCGCACCTAGACAAAGTGTCGGGGTTATCAACTTTGCCGTAGAGTAAAAGGTAATAGTGTAGCAGAATAGCTCTGTTTCTCCTTGTTTCTAGAGTTTCTAGCCCCAACATACCCAATACAAAAGCTGAAGGATACAAGTATGGATAGTACCCATATACTTTCTTATACAAATTACGAGCAACTGTACGCTGTACTTTTTCTATGGCTAGAGTATAATTTGCATGTGGTGGGCTCCACACTGCGGAATTATACTCGAGCTTACTGCGGACGTACGCGTTGTATAGTGTAATCATTACACATGTAACATGTAGTGTAAACATTACACATGTAAGATAAACATAGAAATATTTTTAGATCATTAGATAAAACTCAAAAGTAAGTTTGAAACAATTTTAATTATTATTTCCACATAGTCAACTTGCCTGAATTATGGTTAGGTCACACAATATTGTCTGAGAATTCGTTTCTTTTTAGCAGATAAAGCGGCTTATTTTAGCACGCTCGAAGAAAAGGCAGAATTTTATAGCTGCCACGAAAGTAGCTTGGTCCATGTCTTAGTAGCCACCTATATACTGCAGTACAATACTGTAAAGTCGTCCTGGTACTGCCGTACCCCTCGATACAAAGGTTAGTAGTACAAAATTTGTTTAAAATTGGTAATTTCACAGGTTGAAATTTTCATATCGCTGACCTACAGAGTAGGTACCTACTGGCCGTACGTTTAATTGGAGGGGAGATGTGAATATTAAAAACGTTTGCCATCCAGATTAACGTTAACGTAATTTTTTACACAAAGCTGCTTCGCTCGTGACACGCATCAATTGGCAAGCCAGCCTGAAAGATTAGTATGAAATTTTACAAATCGCTTACGTTGATAGAATTCGATCTTTGAAAACACAAAGCGTTGAAAAATAAACGATAACAGCCCTGTTTTAAAGCTCAAGTTCATCCATAAATCAACAGCCATCGCTCTAAAAGACCGTGTTTTAAAACGATGATTTAAAAATAGAAATTCAGTAAAGTTTCAACTTAGAGCTATGGCTATTGATTAACTCTGAGGCTATTGTGATATTCGATTTCTATCAACGTCAGATGTAAAAATCTCATACTAATACCACTGAATGTAGTCCCTCCAACTTATATTACGTGTTGACGGTCACGCGAACTTCGCCTTTAAAAGTTATAAATTTCATAACAAACATTATCCCTCCGTATAGGAATAGGGTGGAGTTTCCATTCAAAGAAAGCGTTGGGACCCTCGACAGTGACGAAGCGTTATTAAAGTGTCATTACCTGCCGTCTAAGACCTGTATTTAGTAGGATATGCACGGTACTATATTATAATCATAGATTTAGGAGACCAATCCTAAATCTATGATTATAATGAAGTGACTTATATGTGTAAATTACTATCTCTCTCAGGGATCACTTTTTAGAAAACCTAGGAGCTTAGATTTTTTTTACAGAAGCTTTTGTTTATCGCTGGTAAAAATACCAATTATGTACATTTGTTATTATTAACTAGATTATGCCTGCGATTTTGTCCGCCGGGATTTCGATTTTTTGAAATAAAATCTGGAAATTTTTGGAGCTCTATGATCTTCCGGCAAGATCTTTGATTTTGGCGAATTTAAGCAAAATTGGTTACAAACAGACGGACATAAAGAAGGACAGACAGACAGTTGAACATCTTTTCACATTTTTAATATTATGTACAGATCTTCGTCAAGTCGAAGACGACAATTTGAGACGACTTTCAAGAGTCTAAAAGTCGTCTCAAATTCTCTTACCAAGTAGGTTGTAATACTATAAAATGAATAACGACACATCATCATGTACACTGTGTTGGAAAAGCTCCATAAGTGTAAAAGTGACACTTTTTTGTAAAGGTAAAGTGTGGTGGGTTAATGACGTGAGAAGGGAACATTTTCACATCACAGCATGAGTTCGCAGTCTCATATGTAACGCATGAGATGCCCCAAATATGGAATCTTTCGCAAATAATATGTTTCTAGATGATTTAATGTAAAATAAAGTCATATTGGCAGAAATGAATGCAATAGGTGTTATTTATAGGTAGGGCTTATTTATAGGTGTGATAATGTTTTGTTGAAAGTAGGAGAGGTGTAAAAGCAAACAATCTGCCTATAGTTTTTCACGGTCTTCCTTTATTACACCGAGCATAATAGGTACTATATATTGCTGTTGATAAAAGTGTAGTAAAAGATAGTAAGAGCACGATTCAATACTAAATTCCCAACATTACTTCATTTGTAATATGAATATTATTTATGCATAAGTGTGGTAGCAGATTTTGACGTGATTTGATACTGATATAGTTAGATCCATTCCGGAGATACAATAGGCTATCCAAGAAAATATATTCTTAAAAAGAGTTTCTTGCCGGTTCTTCTCAGTAGAATCAGCTTTCCGAACCGGTGGTAAATTCTTACGACTTATCATAAGTGGCACAAGTTGTCCTACATGAAATTAAATCATTTCATTACAATTAAACAGTTCCAACGGGATTATTCAAAACCCAATTCTATGCGGATACAGGATTTATATCTAGTATTATATAGGCCTGACTGCTACATTTTAGTAGTGAGCTTTACACATACCCAAGGATCCTTACTGAGTTTGGAGCATTATCAGTACGAGCCTTGTACAAGCATACGGCGAAAACAATGCAATTTTACCAACACATAAATCATGTTTTTCACACACTGTCGACGTGCTCATGATACCACGTAAAGTTTAATTTATGAAATTGCCGCACCGGAAAACAAGTTTTCGGATAGCGGTCGTGTGGGACAAAGGGTGTTTTTGTATCTTTGAAGGACGTTGCCTATTGAAAATGAGCTCTAATGTAAAATTCCTTGCGTTTAATTTGCCGTGACTGGTAATTTGCTTAGGTGGAACACGAACAACCACTTACGCGTTTGCGCTAAGCTTAGCTGAATAAATTAATGGTTAGCTAAAATTGAGCATTACCTGTGTAACCGAATTAGTGGAACATTCTGCGCTGTTTTAGGAATAATATAAATTCAGCCATGAAATAATTTTATAAAGTGAAGCAGTTCAAAGTTACTAGCAATATGCACTATTTCTTTACAGATTTACTATTTATTTTATGCACTAGAAGATACCCACGGCTTCGGGCGCCTTGTCTTAGATTATTTTTGAATCCCATGGGAAACCTTTTCGGAATAATATTAGGTATGATTTGGCTAAATAATAATAAATGCTTCAGATTTCTGTCTGTACATGAAATGAAATGAAATGAAAAAACACTTTATTGTACACCAAACTAGATACAAAACAAAAGAACATAGACACATACACAATACATCTATGTATCCGTCTGCTACGTTTTCACGGTCCGTCTGTTTTACCGATTTTTACGAAGTTTGTTGCAGAGACAGGTTGTACCTATCCCAGGGAAGGACTACGTCTTATTATCCCGGTAAATTCACGTTCATCCGCGGAGTTCTGAATCATCAAAATAACTCATCTATTAATGGTATTTAACTCTATATTTCAATATGCTATTTTTAATGTAATAAAGAATAATTTCTCCTCTTTTTACTCGTAATAAATGCTTACTCTCGTATTTATAGTGTACACGTATTCGAAAGTTGGCAGCTTGACTGTTGCTGGGAAATATGTTAAGGGATACCTAATGACCCTTTTAGCACTAAATATTTGTACAAGCGTCCCAGGTAATTAACTTCACTACATTAACTAAAATAGTTTACTTCAAATTAATTATATCAATTTCCAAGTAATTAAAAGTGAGGGTTGTTTTAAAGTATCAATGTTTTTGCGTCAAGTACCTAGGTACAAACAGAATTATTTTTAATTGATTGTACGCGGCTTGTTCATTAATAACAAATTAGAACAGCTTGAAATGGACATTGGTAAATACCTAATTTAAATTTAAATAATATTCATCATTCTATGTTCGCAAAGATAAAAAGATAAAGATTTATTTGCTCGAATATCAATAATAGTAATTACGAGTAATAAACTATTCTTCCTGACATTTATTTACGAAGTCTTTGGCAACCGAGACATTAAGGTCCCACTATCTTTTTCTTATTGTGATTCCAAGCTTTTCTTTCTTGTAAACATTTACTTGTCATTGTTTCACAGTTTAATCTATTTGAGTGTCTGAAATAAATAATAAGTCTTCGTAGCTCAAGTTCTACTTCGGAATCAGGGACATTTTAGCAATAATGTTTTTTCTTCAAAATAACCTACCTCCTTACTTATCTACTACCTATTTCTAAACAGACAGTATATATAATATATTTGAATAAAATAAATAATTATAACAGTAAGACATTCAGGCACTACCATCGTTCTGTATCCTCAACCTCTTGCTTCTGATCGACTCAAGTCACTTTCCAGATCTCGTCATTCCATCTATTTTAAATGAAGGTTTCTAGAAAGCGGCTCTTTTGCCTTCCATTTACCAAGATTCACCCTAGGACCATGGATAGTGCTGCTAGCCCACAGATGTAAATAATTTTAATTTAGAATTTTAAAAGAAGAAATTTATAATTAATTTAATTTATCATATATAATAAATTTGAGGAGTAAAGTCTAAAAGTGCTTTGCTGAAGAACTAAAGTAGCCGAAATAACTCTGGATGTTTAACTCTAGCATTTTGAAGTGGCAGCGGGCTGGTATCGTGTGTCCGGTATGGACAATAGATGTCGATGTTAAAAAGTCCTCGAAAACAATGCCAAATGAATATCATTGTCTAACGAAATTAAACCACCTTTAAATTTAAAATTCAGATTGCCTGAATGGACTGAGGAGGCAGAAATACGATAAAGTAACAAGGATTGAGTATACTTGAATCTGTGACATTTTTATTTCAGAAGTCCTCAACTTGAGACTCGTTTTATACTTTAAGTTCAGTTGTTTCTTTTTTACATTTGATGAGAGAAGTTCTTTTAATTTTTAAATATTTAATATAAAAAAAATTCTGACAAATTCAGCATACTTACTTATTAACATAGATAATTTAAAACGTTACTTACCTCATTTTCATAAACTAAAAATCTGCCAATTTGTTTCGTAGGTACTTTTCCATATACTTAGTATAAAATACTATCTACGTTTATGTTGTTTTCATGGAAGTTTTCTAACAGAGTTTTGCTTATTATACGAGTCAACAGTGTGATTTCATTTTTCACAAGCTGGTTTGTTTTATTAATTTTTATAATTAGGTAGGTATATCCTGGCAGTATTAAGCTATACAAAAATTTTGTGCGAATAGTAAGTTTTTCTTTTTGTCGTCGGTTACATGAATTGGGTATAGAAATATACAGTATGGTATAAGTTTGGTTAAAGCAGTAAAGAGCAAACGTCAACTAAAAAAGGGTTAAAGGGTCTTAAGGACCCGGGACACAGATAACGTTTTGTCAGGACGGGTCGGTTGACGTTTCTTGTCTGTTACAAGAAAACCTATCGAGGCGTGGCCGTGGGTTTAGGTCTACATATACCTATACACAGCCGTTTATTATTTATGGAAACGTATTTCGTTGGGATTTATTCCCAGCTGCGTATATCTTAAATGGTTTTCAAGAGTTTCTATGCACATTTGGGTGTACACAATCTTAGTTTGTTAACCATTCTAAAGCTTTCGTTTGATCTATTTTTAACGTTTTTATATAGCGAACCCCGTTATCACCTCTATGGTAGAGCCTTAATTCCATTCCCAATATCGGAACAAAAAGCTTGAACAGCGAAAAGGGACATTCGGACAATTTTACAAGAGATTGAGTCAAAACAGTGAAGGGAAAAAAGGCAAAAGTGCATCCGTCGAGCGCCGTTTCACAAAATTGGCAAAAAATACTCAAACCGGAATGCCCCTAACAGGTTAGCCCGCTACCATCTTAGACTGCATCGTCACTTACCACCAGGTGCGACTGCAGTCAAGGGCTAACTTGTAGTGGATTAAAAAAAAACCGGAAGTGAACGAAACTGAATGGAATGGTAATGACTCGACACGTTCTCGCTCGATATGCTCGTATTCATCTTAAAGAAGTTAAAGCAAGGACGTGTTAGGTAATAACTCAAGGTATTTATGCAACACTACGTTGACATCCTACCCCAGCTACCTAAAACTAACTTTTGGCGCAAAATCAAAATAATTTTTACACACAAAGAAAAAGGCATATTTGCTTATCTGTGGTTTCACATTTTGCTTAAATAAACGTTAACGAACGACGAAGCTGCAGAAGTACCTTTTCTAACGAGATGGATTTTGGTTAAACTGGTTCCAACGCGATTCAGTTTTATTGAGCGGAACGTTTAGAGGTTTTGCCATATTTATTCATATAAAAAGGTCTGTGTTAAAACAGTCAGTTTCACTTCTGTTTCACATATCTGGGAAGTTATTACGGAACTTAGCAGTTTTACTACCAATTTCGCAGTTAAATTATAGAATCTACTTAATTGTCTATCTATACTTCTATACCCTCTTCTTCGGTTCCCGCGGGAACCGAAAAACCTCATTACACGCGGACGAAGTCGCGGGCATAGGTAGGTATAGTTATTATTGTGACCAGCTTTCTCTCTATTATATTCTACCTCTGTTCCCTTGGTAACACGAAATCCATTTTGTCTTATCGGCGCTCGCACTAAATATTAACTTGCGCGCCATAATGAAGAAGGATGTAAGCTTAAAAGGTTTAATAGCTTTATTCACTTTCCCGTATAAATATCCCCGTATTAAGCGAAAGTTTCCTAGTTTATATGTGGGGCAGAATGTTTACAGTGTGAAATGTAAAATATGTGAAACTTATTTTAAATGGACGTGATCGGTGATTAAACTTTCACGTGTTTTACGTTTACGTTTTACGTTCACTTTCACGTTCGGATCGAAAGGCGGTCACTGAAAATCAGCGTTGGGACACCTGGCACCTCAGACGCGAGTCCTGGCGTCATCGCCAGTTTTAAGTCTGAGAGGCCAGGAGCCCCAACACAAGCTGAGTGACTCACATGTTCGTAGCGTTGCACTGCTGTACAAACTTACGAGTACATTTTATGATTTGTATGTAACTCATTTTAATTTTGATTTATTTTGTGCATCTGTGTTTTTTTGCTACTAATAAAGATTTTTCTATTCTATTCTATTCTATTCTTTTACGCGTGTGTTGCAGCTTCTGTGTTATTTTTCATGTACATTTTATATATCTTCTTGAACTTTTATTATGTCTTTTGTCATCATGATAGAGAAAATAGGGCTCCCACTGTACCTCAATAGGTGGCGGTGTACTCTTGGTAGAGTTTAAATGTCTATGATGAGTTACCCATTTACGAAGAAATACTCGAATCTATTGTGAAAAACGTATTAATTGTTAAACCGATGTCACCTCTAACCTTTGGGTGACCTGACACTTGCTTTACATACGACTTTTGATTTTTGTCGAATAATTATTTAAGTATCGCTAATTTTTAGGGTTCCGTACCCAAAGGGTAAAAACGGGACCCTATTACTAAGACTCCGCTGTCTGTCTGTCTGTCTGTCTGTCTGTCTGTCTGTCTCCAGGCTGTATCTCATAAACCGTGATAGCTAGAAAGATGAAATTTTCACAAATGATGTATTTCCGTTGCCGCTATAACAACAAATACTAAAAATTAAAAAAATATATATATTAAGGGGGGTCCCCATACGTATATACATAAACGTGTTTTTTTCGTATTTTTTTGCTCAATATTAAAAACGGTAACAGGTAGACGGTTCAAATTTTCACAGAATATTAACTTGTATATTACCTTTCAAAATAAATAATTAAATATCAATAAAGTAAATATTAAAGGGGGGCTCCCATACAACAAACGTAATTTTTATTTTTAATACGTCATAAATCGTAAAACTTACTACAGGTTTGTACGGAACCCTCGGTGCGCGAGTCCGACTTGCACTTGGCCGGTTTTTTTTAATCTACTCACTGCCAATATCCAATATTGTTCGTTCTACCTTTACTCTGATTCACCCGAACATTCAACTTACTGAACCCTTTACAAAACCCAGCTAAGCCGGTTATAATATAGTTTCGGTGATTGCGAGTTTGACGAGTAAAAGGGATTCTGGTCATCATAAAATAAGGACAAGTTGAGATACCCAAATTTTACAATATTATTTGTTGTCAATGTAGATATAAATTTAATTACTACAGATAACAAAACTTATAGAGCTGCAGAATATAGGGCTGATATTTCAATGCCAATAAAAGCTGGACAATTTTTCTTCGGAAATATCTAAGCACACGTTCAATATGCCGCCGCTGAGGCGTGAGATTTGCGTATCGTTCGTTCATATCAGCTGTGATTGGGACGCCGTCGTTCCCCGTGCACTTTACATATGAATGATGCGACATTCAATTTTCCCACTGCCCCGGTTATGGTTATTGGAGAGTGAACGCATTAAGCCTCCATTCTTTCGACTTCCTTATTGTTATTTTCAGAGCCTGTGAAGATATTTTTTATTTCGCTTTTGATAGGATTGCGCTTCGTTACAATAACGTCATGGTTATTGATACTGAAATTAACATATTATGCGCTATGTTTACTACCATAGCGCAAGCAAGGCATTGATACGTTCTAAATAGATCTCGGAGTCTCCCAATTTTACTAAAGTTTGGTACCTTTTAGAAAAAGTAAAATTATACTTGGTAAAGGCTACAGATTAATTACTTTCTTGTACGTATGTTTTTCCTTCCTTCCTTGCTTATTTAAACATTTTTATATTCCAAACATAACTCTATTAATGACTCTACATCAACAATTTTCCTATAGTTACCTACATTCCATGAAGTAGGTACGGTTGCGTGTAACGTAACTATTACAGCATTTCAGCTCGTGTCATGGAGTCGGGAGGTGTAGACCATGTTTCAATTGCAATATCGTAAACTAGCAAATAGGAAGTGAGTAATTTAGTTTGCTATGAACTTGTATTTACTCGTTAATAATATAATGACAAGCGCGTACGAAAACTATCAACTAGGGCGGTATACCCTAAATATTTACTATATCTACAACTTTATCATAGTAATTACCAACTTCCTTCGGCGCTACAACCCTTTATAGACCAACAATTTTCCTCCATTCACCTCTAATCTATCCTTTATTTATTTCTTCCATGATGAGAGCAATTTTCCGTAAATTTTCTCCCATGCAATCCATCCATCTTTTTCAGAGAATTTCTTTTGGTATTTTTTGTTGTGGTGTCTGCTTTAGCGGACTAAGGTCTTTGAAAAGCCCCGTGGAAACTCTTAGACTTTTCATTTTGGTTGAAAAGATTGGTCATAGCGTAGCAGACGTACAGACAGTATGGATGTGAAAGTGTGTTTGTTTGTTGGTATGTCCTTCAATCACGCATCACGCCGGATGAACGTGAGTTTTTGCATGGATAGTTGAGTAGGTACCTGGAGAGTGACGCGCTACTTTTTATTCCGGAAAAATTAAGATTTCCCGTGTTAATAGAAAAAAACTGGCGACGCTGTCTAAGTCGCGGGCATCAGCTAGTCTAGTGATAAATAAATATAAAATGGATGTAATTCCGTTTTCTACAATCTTAAAACTTCTCGTTAGCAATCTAATGAGTGATAGGTGTTTAGTTCACTAACTGCAAACAAGCGGTGAACTGTAGAAAATGAGAGTAGTTAAATTACGAACACGAATACTTTTCTGTTATCTAATCGTTAAGCTATTGAGTTTTCATGATCAGTAAAACTTTTTCATTTCATTTTTATAGTTTCAAACTGTAAGAAAGCTTATAACTTATGTGTTCTTAACGAAGTACGTTTGAACAACCTAGTAATAAAGGAACCTATTTGCAAACAAGAAAAACTTGAACGCACATCTCTCCTGTATTATTATGGCAAAAGTAGGTACTGTATATAAAGCTACAAGACCTATAACTTGAGCACTTTGGTACACTATATTATCACTTTGCAAGTTTTATGTTGCAGTATTTTTACTGTCCTTGCAAACACATTTACAAATATTATTTATTTAAGTAGACTTTTTACAAGTGTTTTTTATATATTTTTTTATATTTTTAAATAGTCGAATGAATCTACCATTGGCTCGGAATGCCGTTCCTACCGAGCAGAACCAGCAAGAAACTCGGTGGTTGCACTTGTACTTGATTTGTGCTTGTTTTTTGACGACCAGTGGTGCAGTAGTGAGTGCTGTGGTCTTATAAGTGGGAGGTCCTGGGTTCGATCCCCGGCAGGGTCAATTCGGGAATTCATAATTTTCTCTGATCTGGCCTGGTGGGAGGTTTCGGCCATGGCGTTACCACCCTACAGGCAAAGAAGTACCGACAGGCGATTTGGCGTTTCCGGTACGATGCCATGCAGAAACCGATAGGGGAATGAGTTTAATATAAATGCCGTACCTCTAACATACCGTAGCTACCGAAGGTACCTATAACAAGTTAGCCCGCTACCATCTTAGACTGCATCATCACTTACCATCAGATGAGATCGCAGTCAAGGGCTAACTTGTAGTGTAGTGTAACTTGTAACTCAAAAAATTAGCCCTTAACTACGATATCCTGATATACCGCCTACCGGACAAGATTAAACATATACGTGAATAAAATAAAAATAGCGTTATGCTGTTAGTAAGAGACGGACAAACAACAATTCAAAAAAAATGTTTGGGCTCTGTATCGATAATGGAGCTTCCTCCAATTCTAACTTTTAAAAACGTACAAACAGGAATGGATCAGATACAGTTTTATTATAAATCTACATATATAAAATTCAAAGTCCTGACTGACTGACTGACTGACTGACTGACTTATATATCAACGCACAGCCTAAACCGCTGGGGCTAGAAACTTGAAATTTTGACAGTAGGTTCCTTTTGTGACGTAGGCGCTCACTAAGGAAGGATTTTTCGAAATTCCACTCCTAAGGGGGTGAAATAGGGGTTGGAAGTTTGTATGAAAGTCCGTCATTTCTCAAGTTATATCCATGAAACTTGGTATATAAGCTACTGGTAAAAAATTAAGAAATACGTGTTTCGCAGTTTTTTAAAATTCCGCTCCCAAAGGGGTAAAATAGGGGTTGAAAGTTTGTATGAAAGTCCTTCATTTCTCAAGTTATAGCCATGAAACTTAGCATTTGGGCTTTAAGCTAGATAGCCAAAAGTACGTGTTTCACCATTTTTGAAAATTCGACCTCCAAAGGGGTGAAATAGGGGATGAAAGATTCTATGAAAGTCCTTCATTTATTTCTCAAGATATTTTTCAATATTTTATATCAACGAAACTTGGTATTTTGGCTTTCAGTAAAAAAAAAAGAATTATGTGTGTCACAGTTTTTCAAAATTCCACCCCAAAACGTGTAAAATAGGGGTTGAAAGTTGGTATGAAAGTCATTCATTTTTCAAGTTAAAGCCACGAAACTTGGTATTGGAGCTTTCCGTTAAATATGAAGAAGTACGAGTTACACCATTTTTGAAAATTCGCTTCGCAAGGACGTTATATAGAGAGTTTATCCTTCAATCACGCCGTAACAGAGCAACGGGTCAACGTGATTTTTTGCATGAATATAGTTGAGGACCTGGAGAGTGACCTAGGCTACCGGAATTATACCGGAAAATTAAGGAGCCCCTGTGGGGAAAAAAACTGAAACCACGCGGACGAAGTCGCGGGCATCAGCTAGTAAGTATATAATATGGCAGGAACAGATACAGTTTTATTATAAGTATAAATGGCAGATGGTGAAATATCTCCGCTAGGGTTCATTAAACTATAGTTACGAAACACCCGGGCACATCTGGTGTTGTTTGAACGATTGCCAACAGATGCATTTTCTTTCACTCCATAATAATCTTGAGTGCATTTATGGCAAATAGCGAAACTTGGCACATGATAGGCATTTGATAAAACAGCACCTTAACATTAAAATGTTTTTCTTGGGGTGAAAATTTACAGGTATAATTTTATTGTTGTACCTACATTATGTGATTGTGATAACAACGGAACTTTAAATATTATATTCATACCATATCATACTATTATTATAAATGCCAAAGTGTGTTTGTTTGTTGGTTTGTCCTTCAATCACGCTGCAACAGAGCAACGGATTGATGTGATTTTCTGCATGGGTATAGTTGAGGACGGAGAGTGCCATAGGCTATTTAGCTTTTTATCTCGGTAAATTAAAGAGTTCCCGTAGGAATTAAAAATAGTTATTCCACGCGGACGAAATCGCAGGCATTAGCTAGTCAATGTTTTATTCCTCAATTATTCATCCATACTTACTATACTTAACTTACTAATATTATAAATGTGAAAGTTTGGATGGATGGATGTATGGATGGATGGATGTTTGTTACTCAATCACGCCGGAACGGCTGAACGGATCTGGATGAAATTTGGCACAGAGATAGATTGTAGTCTGGAATAACACATAGGATACTGTTTATCCCGGAAAATTAAAGAGTTCCCGCGGGAAGCAGTCGCGGCCATCAGCTAGTACAATATATTGTCGAGCACTAAATGCACTGAAAGTTTGACCCCATTATATTCGCGTAAACATTGCGGGTCATTAAGCTAGGTTAATGAAACAATCCAGACGCATCGGGTAACTTTTGAATTACTGCCAACATCTGCACTTTTATTCGCTCCATATTCCATAATAATCTCGAGTACATTTCAGAGCGCTACCAGACTCGGACAAACTTTCTTGCGACGCGACGTTTAGTTATGTTACGTACCTGCATTGATGGTGCACATACTACTGCGACGCGTCAAAACAGTTTTATTTATTTACTAGCGACTGCCTGCGGCTTAGCTTCCGTGGGGATTTCAAAAATCCGGCCTTATTCCTGGCCTAAACGGAACCTTTGTGCAAAGTTTTAGCTTTCTAGGTCCAAGCGTTTGGGCTTCGCGTTGATGAGTCAGGACTTTTTATGAGATGTATTTATATTATTTTGTACCAAATACTTAAAAAGACTAAAACATTGGCATCAACAATGTACAAGGGTAATGTATTTCTCATTGCTGATATGTGCCTCTATAAATTAGTCACATAGTGGTAGGATTATTTTCGCGATAATAATGCGGCGGACTCTCACCCGTTGTCCTAGGTGAGCGACAGAAGACATGTCTTAGCGACAACCGCGTAGGTCACGAGATTGATCGAATTTAAAATACGGTCTCACTGGGTGAGGTGAATCACATTTGAGTCAAACTAAAATGGACCCAAATACTCTTGATTTAAAGCCACAAATTCAGTGCAACCGATTCAAATTTCGAAACGTATCGTTTGGAGCGCTAGCTGTGAATGCATACACGAAATTGAGCTCTAAATTAATAACATTAAGATTCATTTTAGTTTGATGCATATGTAATTCACCTCACTTAGTGAGACCGTATTTTAAATTCGATCAATCTCAGAATAAGGGTACTGCTGTTTGATACTGTTTGATACTGTCCCGTCACGTCGTATCGAGTTGCGGTGTCGCGTTTGTCCGTTGTTTTGCGGAGTCCGCCGCATTATTATCACGAAAATAATCCTACCACGATGTGACTAATTTATAGAGGCACATATTAGATATTATTTTCATATGTATGGTATAGTTGCTAATTGCTGGAATGGACGGTTTAACGTGGTTTTCGAGGCACGGAGAGCTGGAAAAAAGCTGATTATCCTCAAACGACTGAACAAATTTTCATTATATTTAGCAAATAAACGTGCGTTGCGTTTGCGTCAATAGTTAGGGGGTATTTTTTTGAAATAGGCTTCGAAAACAGTCCACGTTACACGTAATGTTACTAGTGTGATAGAACACTTATGGTAGATAACGGAACTTGGCACGAGATATCTACAATTGATGATTTGTGCCTTTTCGACAGCAGATAAAATATTGTTCTTCCTGTTACGATAAAGTGGACCATTGAATTGGTATAATTGACCTCTTTCGGTTAGTTACGTTTCGGTCGCATGAATGGAGCGTTAATTTGAAAAGGAAATTAAAATTTTGGGAACGGGAACAGCATTTTTTACATTCATATTGTTTATCTGCGTTTTATATTATGAATTTAAAAAATATTGTGTTAAATTACAGGGGCTTTTATAAAAAACTATTGAAAATTTGGTTATGAATTAAAAGATGTTTCATGATTTCACTTTGAAAAAGCTATTTGAGGACTTCCTTGGCGCAGTGGTGAGCGCTGTGGTCTTATGAATGAGAGGTCCCGAGTTCGTCCCAACGTCATCCACAGCCGTGGTCCGAGCCTCAAAGGAAGCGCCCTTAGGAAGACGTTGTCCCCCAAATTTCTTTATTTATTTATTTATTCAATTTTTTAGAACTACCAACAGAATTACAAGTAGTAGGTATACGACGATGTAGCGGCTAGTAGGGCTCACGCAGCATACTCAATACGAAAAAAAAAGTTCGATTCCCAGCAGTAATTTCTAGATGGTGGAAGGCTTTGACCATTGCTAGTCGTTACTACCCTACCGGAAAGAAAGGAAAGAAGCTATAACGCTAAGCAATTTAGCGTTCCCGTATAATGCAGCGAACAAACTGGTTAGAGGTATGGGTTATTTTAACTGCTATACCTTCTATCTTAGGTGATTCAGGTGATATCACAGTCAAGGGCTTACTCAAGTAAATAGTAAGTAGAAAAAAAACACCTCTATATTTCTTGTAGTGTTAAAAATGAACTCTATCTTGCTTTGTACCTATAAAAGTAAATAATGATAATAAACGTATAAATTATTTAACAAGAAATGAATTTAAGGAGCTGTAGTCACGGAATAATTCAAGTCTGTTAGCCGTATTTTTCATAAAAATCTAGGGATATAAACATTTGCTGTGTATCCAATTCATTTTCCAACTTTTACGTTTCTCTGCAATTTACGATACAATTAAATGGAGCGATTTAAGCTATAATTCAACTTTTCATGACGGATGATTTATGTTGGCGAGTCTCATGCAGGGTTAAGCAACTATTGGACCGTGTAATATAGAAGTCTTTTGTTACTAACCCATTATTCTACGGGATAAATTGGCCCTTGGAACAGTATCTGAGTGAAACTTAAGTGAAAGAAGTTTAATTCAGATACTTTTCCAAATACTTATAAGTGTTATAGTAGTTAAGTGTTAATCTAGTAACTTTCCATTCAGCATTGGCTATGGTTGCTCTAAACATATTAGCTATGGCTTCATATAATACGCTTAGGAATGGTCGTGCGAAGAACGTTGATGTTAGAAATAGGTAGCTTTTAGTAAACTACTCGTATCTCATTAAACTATCTGGTTCTAAATTAGAGTACGCGCTTGTTTAATCAAATGTATTCTATGCCCCAATGGGGCTTGCAAAAATATCTGTATGCAAAAATAGTAAATTTAACTATGGGAAAACCAAATAATAAAATAAAATTATAGATAGTAGAGTTTACTATATCGTATAGAAACTTAGGATGCAAAGGAGTCGTAGATAATATTAATATAATTATGTTGTATAAACCGCTCGTTTTTTTAAATCATATAATAATAATAATGTCCTCCCGACCGAATTTCCGCCACGGCGGCCAATCTCCAGTGAGATTAGCCATCTGCGCGGGAGATATTATAGTGCACAAGTGTGTGCGCAAACACAGGTGCACTCTCTGTTCCATTACTCTCATAGCCCGATGGGACGGAAAATCCGACACGACCGGAGAGAGATAAGGCGCAAAACCGACGGCTTAACGTGCTTCACGTGCTCCGAAGCACGGGGGTGAATCACCGCCAGCTTCCTAACTCCGGGCTAGTACTGAGAATTTCTTGTCAGAAAAACCCAGTACTTGTTGTGACCTGACCCAGGACTCGAACCCGGGACCTCGCCGGCCGCAATCGAACATGCTAACCACTAGACCAACGAGGCAGTTTAAATAATATAGCGAGCAAACGACCAGGCGGGTCACCTGATGTTAAGTAATTACCGCCGCCCATGAACATTTGCAGCACCAGAGGAACCGCCAATGCGTTGCCGTCTTTTGAGATTGCCAATTCAATACTGGAATCGCATTAAAAGTCAGTAGCATGATTCGGTCGCATCGAGCCTGTCGAAGAAATGCTAATGGCCTCAGAGATTAGCACTCTCGTGACCTTTGATTATATTTATGGCGCTCCGGATGCTACTGCTACTACTACTACGAGTACATACGACTCACATTTTCATTGCTGAAAAATATATTTACTTATCGCCTACAGTTGATTTTATTAAATTCAGCAATCAGTTAAAATGGCATGCTCTAAAACCAGATAAAACCAAGGGACTTCAACAGTTGGAAATATGAAGGCAACGTAACAAGACTAATAAAACCTGCGTTGTGCATTTCCCATGGAAATCTACAAATCCAATTAGCGTTGAATAAAAGTTTCAGTCGATTTTGGCCGGTCTCCAACAGTTTCAATCGGAGGTTGCTATTCTAAGGAACTTTATAACCCCTCGGCTCATTGCCACTAATTTACTTGGTGTCGTGAGATGAAAGAAAATTACTTAGGGATCTCCTCGCATGGGTCGTAAAAGACCTTTAAATTAAGACGTTGATGTATACGGAAGTATTCCTCTTTTACTAAATGAAACTGATGATGTTCGTATTATAACTTTGGGTGAATTGAAAACAAGTTAAGAACTACGCATTTTTTAAGACATTTTCTTATGTTAAAGGGGTTGTTTCATCTTGGGCCAGGTACTTGTACAGTATTCCAAAAAATAGTATAAAATCATAGAAAACAAAATAAAATATGCTTTTTGGCAGTTTAACAGTGATTAAGAGGTACAAAAATAAAATGTTTAATTAGGTACATTTGTAGAATAGCAACTCTCGCAGCGCATCCATGCCTCAATCTGACTGCTGTTGGATATTTTAAGGTTAATTCACATTTCCCAGCCGAGCGATCGCGTAACTTCTGCATCAATCATTGTTACAGTATCAATTGTTGTAATTGGCTGAATTTATGGCATTCTTGCTGCGTCAATGGATTATGTCCAATAGTGGAAGAGTGTTAACCAATCAGAGGTGATTGCGATGTATCAATGATTGATGCAGAAGTTACGCGATCGCTCGGCAGGTAATTTTATGTCAAATGTCATCATGACACGTGTAATATACGTCAATGTCAAAATGGACGCATGTTGTTGCGCTTTTATTTTGCAAAATAATTTCGCATTGTACCTCGTAAATTGAACTTTTTAGTAAGAAATAAAGGAATAGTACATTGTTCACCGAGGGGAGAAAGTGACCGATTACTATCGAGGGTGTAGTTTGAGGCCCGAGGCGTAGCCGAAGGGCCGCAATACACGCGAGGTAGGAATCGTACTTTCTACCGAGTGATACATAGTGCTTTATACTACACCTGCGAGGAAAATAAGCGATAATTAGTGATTAAACGAACTTACAAAGGTTTAAAATAATAAATAAAATAAATATTTTTTATTTCAGGCAATTTTACAAACCCATATTCAAAATACAGAAACATAAAAAAAAAAAACAAAACAAAAAAAAAAAAAAAAAAAAATAAAAAAAAAAAAAAAAGGTTTAGGTTAATAGTTAATAATAGTTAATAGTCCATAATTAGGTTAGGCTAGCTAGCTTTAATTTCTAATATGTATATTGTTTTCAAAAAATTTAAAAAAAAAAATGACGTTCTATCATAACTATATGAGTCGCTTCATTCGAAGCTTCACTATCACAACTAGACTACATTTTGAGGATTATTTCAATATAGATTTCGATATCGACAATCGACATCGATATCGACAATCGACATCGATACCGACAATCGACATCGATACCGACAATCGACATCTATATCGATATCGACTATCAATATCGGATATCGATATCGATAATCGACGTCGATGTCGACAATCGACATTCACCATATTATTTGACTTTTCTATGTCAAATATGGTGAAGCTGCTTCTAATATTATATTTCCTTAAGGTAAGACATCCAAATTCTCAACGTCCATACCATATTTACTTAAAATTAAATAACAACAGCGCGTTAGAAATGGATTTTCATACAGTTTTCTCCCCGCTTAGCACGTTAGAAATGAAATTTCATACATCTTTTCCTCCCGCTTAATTGGTTTGTAGCAATGACGTACTTTCTACCTCGTTTTGACAAAAGCAAGAGGGTACTTTCCGAGCGGGTGTAGTATAAAAAATATTATTATTTTATGACCCCGATCATTTTGAAATACCGTACAAATACCTGGCCCAGGCTCCATATCAATTTGAAACAACCCCTTTGATTAATCATTTAATTATAATCAAAATAGTGATATATGAATTTCTTGTATCGTAAAAAAACACTACTCTCCTGATGTTATTTATGAGCATGAATACTTTACATCGTTTCTAATAAGCATTAATTACATGTGGAAACGGTTTTTAGAGTTCCGTACCTCATAATCGCCCTTTTTCACTGTAAATAAAGATTTATTAAGGTTAAATATATACTTCTATAATATAAGTTATACTGAATACTCATTTAGTTATATTTAAAACTCATAGTCTTCTTATTGTTTGTTGTAAATAAAAAGTATAATTTTAAAAATATATAAGTTTTTAAAGCGTATTTTCATACAAAAGTTATAATTCTAAAGAAAACCTACTCCCGTTTAGAATCCTGAAATCCGTTCTTGTGGCATAGGTAAGGGAAAAGTCCAAAAATCATACTTGTACAAAAAAAATTACACGTATTTTCCCCAATTAGAGAACCACCGGTGCATGACTCTGACTTACTCTTGGCCGGTTATTTGGTACCAAGGTAGCCACTTGGGGCGAGTTCTAGAATGATACACACTATCTGGAACAAGTTAATAGTTTATCTTATTCTTGGAGTAGATCTAGAGTCTAGACCCAAGCTAATTGAATTTATCATAAATTCCCGATTAGACTTATGCGGAAATCCAAACGTTCTACTACAAAATTAAAAATTATCTACCATTATGTAAACCTCAATAATGATACAATAATCAATAATGGACACATTTGATGGTTACTTTCGTTTAATTTTGTCTCCACGCAACCAACTCGGCTTGGTCCCGAAAGTACAAATAAATTACCTAGGTAAATTTTACAAATTAAGAATTATTAAAGAAAAATCTAGGCAAATACACTTACACTTACTCATCTATATCTAAATATATAAAAGGAAAAGGTGACTGACTGACTGATCTATCAACGCACAGCTCAAACCAATAGACGGATTGGGCTGAAATTTGGCACACAGATAGCTAATGTGTCCTAGGTACCCGCTAAGAAGGGATTTTTGAAAATTCAATACCTAAGGAGGTAAGTTAGGGCTTTGAAATTTGTATGGAAATCGAATCTAACGTGAGCGAAGCCGCGAGCTAAAGCTAGTCCATGTACCTATATAAAATTCAAAGTCCTGACTGACTGACTGACTGACTGACTGACTTATATATCAACGCACAGCTCTAACCACTGGTCGGATCGGGCTGAAATTTTGCTCTCAGATAGCTATTATAACGTAGGCATCCGCTAAGAAAGGATTTTTGAAAATTCCCCTCTTAGGGGGAAATAGGGGTTGAAAGTTTGTATGAAACTCCGTCATTTCTCAAGTTATATCCATGAAACTTGGTTTACAAGCTAGGGGTAAAAAGTTAAGAAATATGTGTTTCACAGTTTTTGAAATTTTTACCCCCGAAGGAGTGAAATAGGGGATGAAAGTTTGTATGAAAGTCCTTCATTTCTCAAGATATTTCTCAAGTTATATCAACGAAATTTGGTATTTTGGCTTACAGTAATAAACAAAGAAGTATGTGCATCACAGTTTTTCAAAATTCCACCCCCACGGGGTAAAATAGGGGTTGAAAGTTTGTATGAAAGTCCTTCATTTCTCAAGTTATAGCCATGAAACTTAGCATTTGGGCTTTCAGTTAGATACGCAAGAGTACTTGTTTCACCATTTCTGTAAATTCAACCCCCAAAGGAGTTATATATACCCCAATATAGAGTTTGTCCTTCAATAACGCCGCAACAGAGCAACGGATCAACGTGATTGCATGAGTATAGTTGAGGACCTGGAGAGTGACAGGCTACTTTTTAAACCAGAAAATTAAGGAGTGCCTGTGGGGAAAAAAACTTAAACCACGCGGACGAAGTCGCGGGCATTAGCTAGTATTAGATAATTTTCAAGAATTCAAGCATTCTTGCTCTCGAGGCCTGCAGTTGAAAAACATTGTAATAGCCTTTTATTCCATTATTAGAATCTCGAGAGTGTTTTTTTTAAATTTGTTTCTTAAACAAGTTAACAATTAGGCTTACAAAATAACTTTTATCCCACAAAACTGTTTTCACAGTTTGACGTAGGAACAATCTCAGTTTCTATATTGTACTTAGGCATAATAATAATACTTAATATGTTACTTTATTATGCAGGTAATGTGTCTAACAGGTACTTTCTTAATAATATTTTAAATCTAGACTTTTTGGCAAGCTGTTTAACAATAAGTATGGGATATGCGTTTATAGAGGGTTCGATCCCCATAGTAGTAACTTACCCTGGGCACAAGATATTTACCCGCCGCAATAGACTTGGTGCAGTGTCCATGACTATGATAATACCTATAATATGTTATATTATAAATATGTTTTATAGTACTAACGACAAGTTTATTGAAAATCAATTCCAAGCGGGACAGCAATTTGATATCAAAACATTGAGTATTCCAGGATGTTACTGTTTAATGTTTATATGGGTACCCAACATATCGACTGTGTTCGTTATCATATCGCAATAATAACGGAATAGATAATAAATATAAATATAAAACACTCTAATATTAAGCTATTAAATTCAGAAAGCGGTCTTGTTAAAAAATTGTCAACTTATCTCAATTTATAAAATAATTAAAAAAAGTAATGCAATAATTATATTACTATTTACAGTAAATGCTTTAATTCGACTTTATCTCAGTTTGTTTACCACTTTAAAAGTTAAAGAAATTACCAAATAGTTCCTATTTCCAAATATTCCAGCGAAGCGGTGGTCGAACCTGGTTCAGTCCCTTTCTCCTTTCCTATTCCCGAACCGGGTAATACCTTCCACCTCTGAGAATTACTTGCTCACGTGGAATCTGACACGAACCGCTTAGCTGCCTCCATTAAACAAGTAAACTATAAATAATATGCCTTACAATTAAATACTTATATTGACAAAATACGTGAGATCATCGCCTTACTATTTAGGTTCCTATTTTAATTTTGGATTAATTACTCTCAAACAGGTTTGAAAAAACAGTTTACTTGTTTATTGAGGTTTACTACCCCTCCCCTTACTGATTTGTTCATAATTGTTATTATGAACGAACCAGTTAGACCTGTAATAGTCCAATCTGTCTTATTTTTACCTTTTTCAGGAAAGTGATTTACAATTTTCAATATTTAAAAGCATATTTTTGATGAAACAAAATAATAATTTAATTCCGTCTAAGTACAAAGTATACATAAAGTGGTAACAAATTTTTAGTGATAATTACAAAAGTGAACTGTCAGAAATTAACAATATGACTTGTTAAGTCGCAAGTGATAAAATGTTATTTCAAAGAAACAACTGTGGCGCGAAACTTTTTTGTGCAAAAAGTGTTAAAATTAAAACGATATGGGATGAGTTATAGTGAGAGATGTTACATTCAACCCACTGTTCCAACCGAAGATGATGCACGAAATTCACGACAATGCTGGGGCAGGTGCAAACGACGCGATGGAGGAAAACGAGGGCGGAGGGAGTGGGGGTGCCGAGGTCGATATGGACGATATCGGCTCCCTCACTTTACCTCCCGATCTACCCCCATATTCCGGTGACTACATCATAAGCGACTATATGGAACGCCTTGGTACACGCCTTAACATCTTGGAAACTGAATTAAAATATGCGTGGCGAGCGCTTGATCTTCTGAGCCAAGAATATGTAAGAATGTGGGATCGATTAGAAAGACTGGAGTCATTGCTTGCTGATCAACAGGGTGTTATATCTACTCTTCTTGATTTTTATGCGTGTCGGACAGTTACATCTAGAGATCCTATGACAAGGCTAGAAGTAATAAGAGAAATATTGGGTAACGGAACTGTTGAAGATGGAATAGAAGAAGGTTTAGATATAGGAAGAAGTGGAGTTTTATTAGATAACCAAGAAGAGGTCATGGAGTCGAATGAGGCATTCTATAGAAGTTTAAATCAGGCTTACAGAGATGATTTAGTATATGATGAAACTTCTAGACCATCTTCACAATTGGATATGATTTGGGAAGCACCAGAAGAACCTGAAGTAGAAATAGTACCAACTACATCCAGGCAAATTTACAGTGCTAGTGATTATAAAAACTACTGTGGATTACAAGGTGGTCCAGGTATAAGTGAAAGAGATATAGTTCATCTATCTAACTTAAGTACAATTGATCAAATTACAGTAGATAAATTACATGAATTAGATAGGCTGACAACCCAATTACATAAAGATTCGAGAGAGTTAAAAGACTTGAAAACAAGGCTTCTTAGTCCTGACCCAAAAGTAACAGCAAAACGTGACAGAGATAGAGATATAGAAGTAAAAACATTGGTTGAAGATGGACATATTATAAATGAACAACTAAAAAGTGTGTACACAGGTGGCGAAAACTGGGGCATTAACGATATGATGAAAAGTTTTGAAGATTTTATTTTTACAATACCAAAAGACAGCTCTGTTAGAGATAAATCTCCGTCAAGATTGTCGCTTTCTGAACACACAGTCTCCGATAGAACATTAGATTATTTACCACAATCTTTGTCTCCTCGGCGTAAATTTGTACATGAAAGAACAACAACAGAACCTTACACAACAGTAACAGGTCGATTAGCTTATAGTTCAGCCGTAGCAAATGCCGAAATAGCAGCTAAAACATCTAAATCACCTGGTGCTATGTCACGAGAAAGATTTGAATATAGTTCACCATTTCAAGTTACAGATATTACAAAACAAAATTATTATTCAACACAAAATACAACCCAAACATTTAGTGAAATATATAAAAGTGGCACAGAACAACATTCTCCTTTATCTGTTCATGAAATATATGACGAATCTTCTGATAACATACTCGAAAGAAGTTTTGAAGAAAACAGATTGAGAAAATCTCCTAGTCCTCCACCTCCTGCCCCGCCAAATGGTGCTCCACATTTTTCATCAATTGAAAATAATAATGAATTATTAACTGCTCAACAATCTATGCTATCAACAGGTTCCAATGTACCAGCCGACAGTTTGCGTTTGAGTCCACGATCTCCAAAATCTCCAAAAACGTCACCAAAACACATAAAAAGAGATAGTACTAATATTGTAGCAGCAAAATCAGACTCGGGTCTTTCGTCAATGAGTGGTTGGTCTAGTTTAGAAAAAAGTCCAGGTTCACCTAAAACAGGAAGGGTGGTTCATTCAATGCATGATGGCCATAGAGTAAGAATACCTTCTCCACAGTCAGTTCAAAGGTTGTCATATGAAACTGAATCAAAACCATATTTAGAAACATTAGTTGATTCATACCAGTTTGAAGGAAAAGATTTAAAAAGAGATTATAATTCGAGAAATAGTGACAGTTTTAAAGAAGCATCAGTGGATATAAATAGGATGCAAGAAACAATGGATTCCAGTTTTTTAAAAAGCGATATTCCGTATTCAATATCTAGTGAAAACGCTATAAGTAATATTGATTATTATTATCAAAATGAAGCACCTTCTATTTACTCTGTGGCAGGCAATAGGCAACCAATTTTTACCACTGTTTATAGTTCACCAAGGGGAATGCTTTCTGAAGATAGACGTTTTTCCGAGTTATTAGATAGAAATGAAATTATGGAACCTGTTCCTAAGCAAACAATTGATCCTTATCCGCCAGAACCTAGCTATCATGCACAAACCGTTGTGATGTCAGCAGCTAATTCAACCAAAAAACCATTGACAAGAGCAAACACGTTGGGATCAAATGATGTCCACTTTCACCAAAATGGATATAAATCAAATAATCATAGGTCAGGATATCCAACTGGAAATTTAACTGATGCACTTTCCTATTACCCAACTTCAAGTAGATATGATTCACCAAAGCGAACATCTTTAGAAGACCAAATATCTTGGCGAGGTAATAGGTCACCGACTAGTTCAGTAGAGACATCTAGTTTAAAATCACGTTCTCTCAATATAGCAGAGAGAAAGCAATTTCAAAATCAGTTACAACAAGAATATTTTAAGCAGCAACAATATGATCAAAGAAATGGTAACGCATTAAATGATGTTCAAGGATATGACAAACAAATGGAAGAAACTTTGCTTCGAAAAGAACAGTATGTCGATTCTACAGGAGTTTTGGTTTCAGAATCGGGCTATTTATCAATATCTTCGAATTTAAAAGGAAAATCACACGATAAACAAACAAAAAAACCTAAAAGAACTTCATCATTAAAATCTGCTATGTCATCTATGAGTCACTGGCTTCCAGACTTACATTTACCAAAAAAACATAGATCACATTCGTTGCCATCTGGTGTAGATACAGTACAAGATCAAGCGCAGCAAGAAAAAACATTAAAAGAAAGACTATTATCCGCTCAGAGACGGAAAAAAAAGTATCACTTGGTTGCATCTATGTCAGGACTACTGCAAAAAGCTAGAAGAAAACAGCAAGCAAGTCACCAATCGCTATCAGATCCTGAAACATCCGAAACAGAATGGTCTGGTGGGCGATCTAGTGCTCAATCTGAGGATAGTGATAGCGTTTTTTCCGATTCTACACATGAAGGTAATGTTTTTGCTAAAGTACCAACAAAATCTAAACAAAGAAAAGTGAACAACCAAGAAATTGTTGAACAGCAGCAAATGATTCAAGAGTTACAGCATCAAGGTATAGAATTTCAAGATGATGATAGTGAATGTATAATAGAAGAAAATGATAAATGTCAGAGTAATACATTACCCAGAGATAAAAGTGATGATATAGACTTCCATTTTGCTCGTGTTAGTCAAATGAAAAATGATACTATCACTGAATTAGAAAAGCTCGACATAGATACCGATATAACTAATATAGATCCTTTTGAAGATGATTTCAAGGAAGAAAATCGGTCTCCTTCTTCACTGTTCGCTACGGTAGGAGATGTCAAAAAAGCATCAGCATCTGGAGATGAAGGTGTTACTGATAATAACAAATCCTACAATGGTAGTTCACAAGAATTTGCAGTATCCAGAGCGTTAGGTAAATACAGACTACGAAAATCCTCATCTGTATCTGACGATCAAATGTCTGATACATCTCCTCCCAAAATAGAATCAAATATTCCAGAAGAATTTATTGAAGAAAATACTCAGAAAAGTAAAAGAATAACTAAAACAAGTCCACCAGAAATAATAAGTAGTTCAGTTCCAGAAGAATCAATCGCCTTTTCCGAACGTAGTCCATCAATTCAAAGTGCTCGAGGTATACCTAATAAATTTCAGCCAAGACATCAACAAAGCTTGGAAATTCCCAACAAACATGAAGATGATGATAGTAAAAGTACACATTCTTGGAAAAGTGGATCGAGAGTATCATCTAGACGTCAAAGTACAGAAGATAGCATTGATTCAGAAGATGAGTGGTATTGCTACGAGCTAAGAAAGTTAGAAGAAATGGAACATCAATCACAATTAGAGGCAGAGCGAGCAAAGACGTTGGCAGAAGAGCCTGAATTAGAGGAAGAGGTTATAGCCGAGTCTAAAGAAGTATTAAAAGAAAAAATGTCTTTTGTATTACGGGAACTTAAACTCAAAACAGCGACGATCAAAGTAAAATGCGATGAAGCACCTTCAGAAGAAAAGTGGAAAGAGGTAACAACTTTTCCTGTTATGGACGATAAACATGATGATATGGCTCCAGATGGAGAGTCTGATGATGACAAATCATATGCTGATTCGGGTTCAGGTGAAACCTCAGGACCCGATAGTCCAGTGCAAAGTGGAGATGAGTTTGAAGAGGACTACGATACTCCGCAAACTCAACAAGTTCATGCTAAACCTGAACCAACACCACAACAAGATGCTCCTGTTGGAAGTAAATGGAAACTACTTAAAGCCCTTAAGGATCGAAAAGCTGAAGAGAAAACAACGGAAACACCAGCTGAGACAACTTCGGCTACAGAAAAGGATAAAGTTAGCGCTGGTGTAAGTTATCTTATGCAAAAATTTCACGAAATTAGAGTTAAAAGTTAAGCACTAATTGGGAGTAATATTTTGAAAAACTATTTGAAACATTACCTATGTATGCAGTTTCCTAGTATTAAAAACGCAGAAACTCATATTAAAACTTAACTGTTTCTGAATATAGCTTACAAGTTGTTCATACGTTATTAGTTTTGAATAGTTACTATTAACTATGTAAATAGGTTAATAGCGAAATTATAAAGCTTATGCATTGGTATACAGTATATGAATATTAATAATATTATGCTAGCCTATAATATGAAAATAATATATAAAAGTCTTTGATCTATTATATTATTGTGTACAATTTACCGATACCTGCTGCTACAAACAATATTCTTTGTAAACACAAGAACCAACAGAGTAATGGTTGTGACTTTGTTTATCAACTTAATCACTAATATTATTGCAACACCGACGATTAGATTTTATAATTAAAAATACTGGGAGCTGTGGATTAAAAATATTAGTCATTTTGAGAATACTACTACGAATTCACCAAAAAATGTTCCTCACATTGAAACATTACTATACAGTACGAATTTACGACATTTGAATGCCTAAAGTTTTATAAACTTTTTATAGGGGTACCTACATTATTGTAATGTAACTTTACTTGCATTAATATAATAAACATTTATACTACTGAAACTGAATACGTTTGAGGCAATAATTAGGTTTTACTTCTGTAATTGGTACTAAAGACTTTCTAAGATTTACACGAATGAAAATTTGGAAATTTTATATAAACCTTAATAAATATTCATCGGAAATGAATTCTCATAATAGTACATTGCTTAAAGTAATTGTAGGTATACCTAAATAAATCTCTTTATAAGAAATATAAGTAATAATCAGTATTCGTAAGTTAATGGCTTAGAAAATAGAATTAGTGCCAAGCGCTAACATTACGTGTCATCATTAATGTTATTTCTTTAAAAATTGCTTGTACTCGAAAAAATATAGGTAAGGTACAAAATCATTCGCCGTCATATCATATCATATCATAAAGAGAAACTATTCGTTTTATTCATAGAAGATAACCAACTTTCATGAGTCATGACCATAATATTATTATAATGCTTTTATTGACGATATATTTACTAATAATGTTATGTCCTAACATGTAGAGGTGATTTCGAAAAGATAAAACAAAAAATAAAATATTTACCCAAATTATTATAAAATGCTTTTAGTATGTATGGATCGGAATAGTAATTTATATTTATATGCCTAGTTAAAATAAAACTGGTATTGAAAGAATAAGAAAATTATGCTCACTTATATATAATATTCTCGCAGAATCTCACAAAATTACGCATATAAACTTTAAGTGATGATACATAAAATGATTGTAGTCTAGATGTAAAATGTTCTAGCTGATTCATTCGTATTTAGCTTTCGACACAATATGATACATATTTAGAAAGCACTTTATGTACTAAAATTGTTAACCTAAAAAAAATTAGATATTACCAGTCTGTAAAACACGTGCAGGACTATAAAACATAAGGAGCATTTGCAGTTAATATGAAACCATAGAGGTATAATATTAATGTATGAAACGCTTTGGAGTGGTACGCATCATTATTAGGGGGCATTGTATCAGTTCCCGCTTAAGCCCAGTATCTAATATTCAATTATCAGCCAGACTACGAGTATCATTGCATTTAAATCAAATGCCACTAAGGGAAAATATAACCACCAAACCATCTACCATTTTAATAATATAAGAACAATTTGTTACTTAACAAGTTACACTAGATAATATGTTGTGTGTTAATTCTCCATTTGCAGTGTTAAGTATAAATCATTGTTTATAACGATATAATTTTCATATTAAGTATAACTTCATTTTTGAGAATTATTGATACCCAATAAATTATTAAAGATCATTAAAATGGGTTCCAAATACAACTGCTACTACTAAAATATTAAAAGTTACAATTCCAGAGCAATTTTGTATTCACAGTAAAAATTGATTATGATTTTTTATGAAAATTATATCAATTTAGACTTAATTATTGTTCTTGTATTTAATGTTTTTTGTTATTAATAAAATGTTAGATTTTATATTTGTTTTAGTTTTTTTTTAATTGTTATTTTTATTTATTTTTAGAATGGCACTGGTGGATTCAACGAGCAAGGTGGCCGAGGAAATGGGTATGACTACATTAATATTAAAAATCTTTGTTTTTTTTCGTGACTAACCAAATGATGTCTAATTATTGTAAAATCTAATTTTTAGGCATCCAGGAGACAATCCATTTTATAGCAACATTGACAGTATGCCAGACATACGGCCTAGAAGAAAATCCATTCCTCTGGTATCTGAACTTGTAAGTTAAATTTTTTCTGTCTATTACTTACATCAAAATGGAGCTAGATCTATTTATTTTTCGGGCCGGTTTCAATAGACTATCTTACTTTTTTATGGAAATACTCTCAGACAAAGAGTTCTTGGGATTTGTTGATTGTTTAAAGGTAGATATTTGAAACTGGTCGTAAATGTTGACGGCTCGCATCGACGTTCGCTTCCTGATGCTTAGTAACATTAGGCGCGTAATAAATGTTTTCTTCTCAACGGGAAATTTCCATATACTGTTCAACGATTCGCGGGGAGATCTTCTTCTTCTAAAAATAAACAACGTTTTTTAAATTATATTGAGACTGAAAATTCTCTTGCTCTACGCTTGAAGAAGGAAATTGCTCTTTCTTCCTTAGATCTCTTCGTGAATTGTTTTAATTTGATGATTTTTTTTAAAGACTTTGAAGCAGTCTATATAACCTCTTCTTTCTTCTTTGATGTATTATGTTACCTGTGATTTATGTGTCTCCCTTCTAATGCTATTTGTGTAGGTAAACTTTACCTACCCAATTTTAGACGGCCTCTCAACACCAATCTACCTGCAATGTATAATGAACATAGGGGTCACCTGAAATCGTATAATAGCGTAGTGGAACCAAAAACTGCAACTGAATATTCCTGATCTAAATTAATAATCTCATTGCATTTTACCCCTAACAATGGACCCGCAGGTTCTCAAGGTATTTCTCTCCCAATAAAACATTCTTTTCTATGCATGGAATTTTTTTAACATTTGATGTTACTATGCTTATAGTAAAATACGACTAATTTATTCATTTGTTTTGGATTATGTTCTACTCTTCGAAATTGTATGCCTTAACCGTTTGCATGAGAAAGCATCTTTGCTACCAGTTATTTTATAATTTAAAAACGTTACAATGACGGCAAGATCTACAATCATTAGGTACACAGGTCTACTCAAGACTATGGAAGCTTATGCACGAGCTTATTAAAAATTTGATTTAAGAATCTAATAGTTTGTTTAGTTGCTAATATAATCATACATAACTCCTCGATGAGTCGGGGCTACTGGAAATGTTTTTTGTTCTCCTTTGTTCGAAAAAAAATGTTTTTGTTCACACAGTTTTTTTCTATTTAGACATATTTTTAAAATAAATATATAAAATCATTTTTCAAGTAATTCAATAAATTTAAGTCGAATAACTTGAACTTATTACATAAAATATATTTTATATTGTAGTCATAACAATATGTTATTGAAAACAGGCTTATAGAACAGCTTTTACTAAAAGCATGAGTAGAATAATTATATAAAATACTTGAGATTAAGAGTTTCTAGAATACTCAGTATAGATTAGATAACATTACTGCAAAAGTTAAAAATTTAATATTGAAATAAATATAATAAATGAACTAATCTAAGTTATATTAATGTTCATATTATTTTCAAATAGACGATGGCTGCGACTAAGAGGAACGCAGGTTTGACATCAGCTGTTCATCGAGCAACCTTAAACGATGAAGAATTGGTAAGGCATTAATTCGACTTTATTCTTTAATTTTCTTTAACCTATTAACTTAAGAAAATTTATTTTTAAGATTAAAATTAAATTACAATGTAGCCTGATCCAACTCTAAGCCACAAAGTGTGTTACAGAAAATGCACGTTTACAAGAAGACTTTACAAGCTTTGATCTACCCGATTTCTTCGACAACGCCTCACAACTTTGTGTTATGGACAGCTACATCTCCCACGTACTGTTACGAGTGCGAAGGCTTGCTCTGGGGTATTGCAAGGCAAGGAGTTAGGTGCACAGAGTGTGGGGTTAAGTGCCACGAAAAATGCAAAGATTTGCTCAATGCCGACTGTCTTCAGAGTAAGTGTTATTTAATGTTTACTGTCAAAGTTTCACTATTTGGTAATTGGTTTTATTACCAAACGTATGCGTAAGAATAATTAATTATTTATAATTAATCAAACGTTGCCAGAACGTACTTTGTAAAAACTAATTTTGACTCTACAACAATGACTTTTTAGTATTACCAATCACCAAATACACCGTGATGATAGTAGATTGAATATAAATTATACGGATATAATACATTGTATTTACGTATTATATAATAATCACACATTATTATAATCATTAATCACCTTAGAGATTGTTTGCAATCTATTATTGTCACGGAAGTCAATATGATATTGTTATTCAAGACAAAAACTATAATTCACGTTCACGACTCCAATATGAAGATCGTTACATCATATAGATAAATTAAAACTTACGTTTTCGATATTTCCTACACTTCTGGAAGCGGCAAAGCGCCGTTCTCCTTATTAAGTTGAAGTAGTGTCAAGATGCTCTCGTAGTGGGTCACATCTTAGACAAGATCTTTGTTGCACAACGACGCCGAAGGCAGTCATGTTTATTTCAAGTTTGTAAAAAAAGTTTAATGATCGTTATATTTAATTCACGCAATATTTGCATCAAATGTACACTGATGAAAATTATAACTAATACTATAGAAGTAAGTAGTATTTCCAGTTTCAACAATTCCGTAAGATGTTTGCACAGTCTTTCTTATTGATTACATTCCGGATGCATTGTCAGTAAATTGACAGTTTTATTATGTAGAAGAAGAAATTATTATAAAACACGTACCTACCCAGAATAATTTCTAACACAAGTTGAAGCTTGAAGATAGAGGGGCTGTTCAAAGAATATTCCGCACTCTCACAGAATTCTTTGAATGGTACTTGATAAGTCATTCTACTTCCCAAGTTTTTGTCCCTCCGTTTACAATTTGAATTTCTGAGGTGTACACTGAGCAGGCAGATCGACGCGGGTTTCTGTTATATATATATTTATTTATTTTTATCTTAATGATGTACCGATCTTATTTATTCCAAGAGCATAGTTGATAATCACAACCTGATATAATTAGAAGTATAATGTAGAAGGCATCCAAAGTTAAGGTAATAATTATACTCAAATCCGTATTCTATGGTAATTTTATGATTTTAATCAATACCAGAAACTGTTGTTGTAGTCATGAATAATTGTTCTTCATTTTTTAGAATTCAATATTATGCATGAGTCTTGCATGATCGTCCATTGCTATCAATAATGTACTGACATTAAAATCAGGTTTAGTTTAGGCATCAGAATTAAGTTTCTTTAGTAACAAAAAAGCAACCCAATGACGTTATTATTATCAAAATACAGGTTTTTATTAATATCGAAATTAATGTCTTCATTCCTCTCGACGTTGTGTTTTAATTTCACTGTTTCATTCTTTTATGTGTGACCTCATATAATAAGGCATGAACACCTTCCCAAACAAAATTATCCTTTTCGCTTTAATCGGTGTGCATGGCTATCGGTATAAAATTTGTTGTAATAAATACCTTTACCTGTATCTTTTTCAAAATTAATATTTTACTTATTCGATTAGATCCATATTATTTGCACAATCACGTAATAGGCGGGCAGTCGGTACCGCGAATTGTAATTCTTGGCTCAGAGCTCGGTTTGCATCGAATTTCAAAATGTTTGTCGACTGCACGTCATTGTCATACAGTCTACATTTCAAAAGCATCAATTTCCGTTTAAAGATTTTTGTTTATATTTTTTATTTTACTTTAATTAGGTATGTATAATTTTGTATTTAATTTTTAGTTAAGAGTTTTTGTTAATAATTTAATAGTTATACTTTTAATACTTTTTATTAAAAACTTTCCTTTCTTACTAATTTACTTTCTTTTTAATTTAAATAAATAATTTAAGTGGTTAAATTAATAATGTAATTATTAAGCCTGATGTTTTCGAAATATAGACAATCCTAATCATGTAGATAGGGATATCGGAACTATTTTGTTCCTCACGGGTTGCCCCGCCCAGCGCCGAAACTTGAATAGTGCTAATGTTAATCGTGTCTTTGTCTAACTTTACATTCCACACTTTCTAACACTCTCTGTTAATAAAAGTCTTTAAAAGCTTCAATAACGCAAGTGTCCCTAAAACAAACAATTAAAAATGTGCCTGTTAGAGATGTGTGCACGCAATCCAATATCTGTCCACTTCGATATTATATGTGGTCTTAGTTTCCTTTCTTACGTGTTTTGATTTATAGACTTCCGCGTTCTTTATTTCTTTTACTCTTATAGCCTTATGTTTGAATTCTCTAACTCTTGGAAATTCTTCTTTATTGATCAATCTTAAATTCTCTACAACTGTGAGTTTCAATCAAAATTAAATATTGTTCCTACTGTAAATCGCTCTTTTACAAATATGACGCAAGTGGAATATAATTTTTTCTGTAATGTTTATCTTAAAGCTATTTCTTTGTGATCATTTTTGTGAATTATTGATGATTATTTATTGATAATACACAAACAGATGATAGTCATATGCTGATGATATTAAATAAAAGTAAAAATAGCTTTGGGATACTATTTTGTTGAAAGGCGCCGTGCTCGGGTTTGCTTCGGCTGGCGCCGCTCTAGGTCGATGACCTTATCAGATCCGACAAACTTTGAACGTTGATGTTGACAAAAAGTCTCGTTCCAAGTTGGAATCTGGTTTGGTTGTGTCCTGTGAGTAGTCGTGGCAGACCTGACTGCAGGGCGGGGTGGCCACCCGGCGCAACCCGCAGAAACCATGAACAGTATTGGCACCGCCTGAGCAGTGTGTTTCGCAGGGGCGGCTGAAAAGTCTTCCAAACATGGCGCAGAAGATAAGGCAAACTCGATTATCACCGCTATGAAGGAAAGGATGAAGCAGCGCGAAAGAGATAAACCAGAAATCTTTGAATTGATCAGGTACATTATTTATCTACAATTTAGCATTCTTAACTTAAACACGCAAAAACTTATAAATATCGATTACACCACTTCACAATAGAGAGCTTTATGGGACTTGGAATTATATTAATTTCATTAAGTTTTTTGTTATCTTAATATTGTCGATGATATTTAACCATTTCAGAAGTGAATCTACTCTGCATTTCCTATTACTATTTACTCATAAGCTGAAACATTAGTTTTTGACACAATGTTGGATAATAAACCATAGTGCTCTCTTCATAAGGTTGTTTTTGACACTAATGTATGTGTAACAGACAAGTCTTCAGCATCGAATCTGAGGGACATGCGGCACACATGAGCACCGTGAAGCAATCCGTCCTCGATGGCACCTCGAAATGGAGCGCCAAGATCGCTATCACAGGTTCGGAAATGTGTCGTGGATAATCCCTTTCTTTGCAGATCAGATCGTGAGTCTCCAGTGACACCGGTCAGGCCCTCCACAGAAACACAGCACAAACACGACACTAAATTGATTCGTGTCTTTCATTTCATGTGGCGGCCAGGCGGACTTTTAACGTCGACCCCGACACTCACATAGACAGCCTCGAACAGGCCGAGCAAATCACTATAGAAGGGACTTCGAAATGGTCCTGCAAAATCGCCATCACAGGTTTGCAGTGGTCTTTGGCGGCTACGGACCGCACGCTCGCAAATTTGAATCTATTAGAAATGACTTCGCCTAATTTCTCTAAACCACTTTTTGATATCTGCTAAAATTATCAAAACCATAATCATAACTGAGAATTAAAGTGAAAGGCAATTTTAGCAAATATCAAAGCTATATGCTACCTTACTTTAACTACCTACTAACCCAGTCCATTCACGGTCGTTAGTGCACCGCCTCTACTCACTTCTCTTAACAAAAACGTAGCTTTCTTAATCATTAACACAAGGAAATTCCACGAATCCAACACTCACTATGATAACAAATGGTACTACAGTGAAAACGAAAAATGCACACACAAACTGTATATTGTTTCTAACATTAAGATACATCACATTACAATGATTGCAAACCACAGAACGGCAGCACATGTGCTATGATATTTATCTATACACGTTTGCATGAATATCACACAATTTAATAAAAGTTTGTTACTATTACTAATCCAAAACCTGACACTGTTTGTTGAGCGGATGATACCTATTATTTATTGGCAAGTTCTTACCATTTTTTTGTTGAAAGATTAATAGAACTTCCAGCCCCCCTTTTGTAGAGTTACACCAAATTAGATGAATGCATCTAAACTTAGCGAAAAGAAAGCATGCGGGACATGTCAAACAGAACCTTAAAAAAATCTATCTCTCTTCTCCTTTCTGCTATCTCTTCTGAAAACTTTCGATTCGTGAAAATTCCACAATAATTAGATTTCATCCCCGTGCATCAAATTTTACTTTGATATTTACTATCTTGATCAAGTTTGCATTAGAAGTTGCGAATGTAGTCGCTATGTTCAAGTTGTTTTAGAGTCGAGAATTATGGTAGATTTGATGCTAGCGTCTTCTTAACCTGAATCGGTGCCGCAGGAAACTCATCTGCAAACATCCGATCTTCGCTAAAGTAATGCTAAATGTAATTTGGGTAATTAAGGTAAGTAAATTATGTAGGATCATATTATTATAACTGTGATAATGATATTGCTAATATTGATGATAATATTGCTAAACACATCTCATTACTAATTTGTGACTTAAATGCGGCAGAATTATATTGAATTAACATTATTAATTTGCGTACAATTTCATCTGCAGTGTGCAAAAGCAAAATGCCTACTAAAACTTGTTTTGCTATGCCGATAAAGGCGCTTAAATTTAATTGCTATAATCAATATAAAATACTTAATTTCTGTACTGAAAAAATATTGAAAAATATTCATGTCTTATATAATATTAAAAATTTGACATTGACACTGTTTTCTATTTCTTAATTACCTTTTTCGTCAATAACAGTTATCTGCGCTCAAGGATTGATAGCGAAGGATAAAAGTGGAACCTCAGATCCATACGTAACCGTCCAAGTCAGCAAAGTAAAGAAGAGAACAAGAACAATGCCCCAAGAACTAAATCCAGTTTGGAACGAGAAATTTTACTTGTGAGTTCAATTAATTTTTACTCAAAATACTTCCTATCTCTCCTAACGATAATAGCATCCGTAAAAAAGGTATTTCATTAGCTAAAATTTGCTTTTGGATTTTGTTAAACTCGCCGTTCTCATTCCAGCGAATGTCACAATTCCTCAGATAGAATAAAAGTAAGAGTTTGGGACGAAGATAACGACTTGAAATCTAAACTTCGGCAAAAGCTGACGAGAGAATCGGACGATTTCTTGGGTCAAACAATCATTGAGGTAAACATAATGGAATTGCTTGCAATTTAGTAAAAGTTTGAAAATTTGAACCATGTAACCTTTACTTATCTTTTACGTTGAAAATAAAAATAAATACTTTCTTCCAATTTGAAAACGCCAAAATTTTGATTGTGTTAAATGATATGATCACGAGCTTTTATAATATAATCTAACCGCCCTCTACGCGGTATCTTACTGAGACGTTAACGCTTTTTCCTCACGACTAAAGATTATTTCGAAATTCTTAAATAAACCCGTCTGGAATTGAAACTGTGACTTTCAAAACTCGTTCTTGATGTAGTAATAATATTCCACGTCATAGTGATAGTAATATATAAACTCGTATATATCAGGTTCGGACACTATCTGGAGAAATGGACGTATGGTACAACTTGGAGAAGAGAACAGACAAATCTGCGGTATCGGGGGCCATCAGACTACACATCAACGTCGAGATCAAGGGAGAAGAGAAAGTAGCACCTTATCACGTTCAAGTAAGTGATATGTCTTGATTCAATTTAAATCACACGATTTCCAGCGTATTTTCCAGCGTATGTTGTTAGATATAAGGTGACTATTAGTTTCGTCAATTTATGCTTGCGATAAAATCGCTACTCGCTTGTTGTAGGTGTTGGAAAATCCTTTTCCGCAATAACTTACGGTTTTGTTGTTATGTGGTTAGGCAATTTGTATAAACACAAGCCTACGTTTGTGTTTAGTTTTAAAGATTTTTTTATAAATTTACTCCCAACCATACCGAGTTATACCATCACTAGATTATCAATGCATGCACTTACCTCTACGTGCCGTACCGCGCCGTGCCTCTGTAGTGAGGCTAGACATTTAAACAACCCACTGGAATTTCTCAAAAGCCATTCGACTTCCTCGAAATTTCGATTCGCTCGTTTGCGAGGCTGTGCCTTTTTACTCAAACAAAAAGTGACCTATATTCCAAACACAATATTATTTTGCGCCCTGAAACTCAATTTAACTTATGACCAGTGCCATACTTAGTTTGACAACTTCATAAAATACCATTTCTGTTCTGAAAAGTCGTTCCATGCTACATGATTCAATGATTTTACATGCATAGCCGTAAATATTTCAGTATGGTTGTGATCAACTTTCAATGTAATATTATGGCTAATTCAACAGGTTCAAAACAGTTGCATCATGCCGTTTGGCCAAGGGCCAATGCTCCAATATAATCACGGCGTAGTTCCGTAACAGCTCACTTAGCAAATAAACTAGACAATATAGGAATTTAAACACAAAAGGAATGGTTTCTATTATAATTTGTAAATAATAATTCAAGTTCCTTAGTTCCTTCCCAATCCAGCATACCTTGCGATCTGCCAGTGACAATAAACTTAAAATCGCCAAACGTAAAGCCGAGGGATACGCAGACTCGTTCACCCTAAAAGCAGTCTTATTGTGGAACGCGCTCCCAGCTGATGTCAGACGATCAAAATCTTTAGCTGGGCCTTTAACAAAAAGCATTATCTATCGCTGTAAACTAATTCTTATTATAATTTGTGTTTAGGTATGTTAAATTGGTTATATGTAATTTAATATTTATTTATATAGTATGTATTATATTTAAATATATATTTATTATATGTATGTCTGTATGTATTTTTATCTGCTTATAGTAAGTACCTATTTGAATGTATGTTTAAGTAATAATTTTTTATTCAAAGCAATGTCCCGTCTCACAGCAAGTACGGTCCATTCTTGTAGGTTGCCTGGCAGAGATCACTTGATAAGGTCGCCTTTTGTTTGTAATTTTGTAATAATGTCCTTTGTTTATTGTCCTTTTTCTTTATGCAATAAAGTAAAAGTGCAATAATAATAATAATAATAACTACTAGATAATGCCCGTGATTTAGTCTGTGTGAATTTAAGTTTTTAATTTGTGGGAGTTCTTCGAATATCCGGGATAAAAACCCAGCCTAGCCGTTGCATGCTTGGGACGGCTGGTATTTATTTCAAGTGGTACTTAATTTCGTCAGAATTAGATAAACGCAATAGCTGTAATAACGTAACATTATACATGTAGGTATTATTGAGTACTAGCTGATGCTCGCGACGCGATTGTCCGCGTGGTTTAAGTGTTTTTTATTCCCGCGGGAACTCCTTAATTTTCCGGGATAAAACGTAGCCTATGTAGTGTCTCCAGGTCCTCAATTATACCCATGCCAAAAATCAGCCGTTGCAGCGTGATTGAATGACAAACCAACAAACCAAGAAACCAATAAACCAACAAACCAACAAACGAACACAATAATAATAAGTATGATGATAGAGCAAAGTATAGAAACTTATATATTACGAGTATTATAATAATTTATAACAGTAAAAATCCCGAGCTTTTCGAATAAAAGTAAGTAGGTATAGCCAAAGCCCAGCTTGATGGGGCAACTTTTTAATAAATGTAGAAAGTTTTAGACTCGTCTAACTAAGCGAAACTGCTGGCTAATGCTAAAATAAAATTTATTCATACTTTTGGGTACATTGTCCCGTAATTATTAGGTATTTTTACGTTAACTATATTTCTTTTACGCAAAATGACGATACTTTTCTTTTAGAAAGATACGATAAATAAAGTATGAAATGAAATATTACGAATAATTCAGTGGCATAACAACTATATTAAATAATTTGGCTATACTTACTAATGAACTTTGTTTGTTTTAAAGTCTTTATCGCATATAAAATACAATGTACAAAGGCGAACTTAATACCTAGAGGTATTCTCTTCCAGTTAACCTTTGGTAGTGTAAGTGGGGACAGGATGGAAAGACAGTGCATATAATATAAAGCGAAAAGTTGGGAAAAGAATTGAAACATAACTATATATAGAACTTTGGGTTATTTTTACTCGTTATTAGGAGCATTCGCTCTACCTTAACACTTCATCATAATTTTCCATCAGTTCGGATTGCTATGAAATGCTAGTCAGTAACAGAATTTCAAAGAAGTTTGGCGGAATTCGGTAGGTTTCGAAACCAATTTTGGCAGGATTTCCATTTTAAAATTGGTCACACCGCTAAAGGGAGACGTGTTAAATTGGACAAAATGAATATTGAAGCTGCAGGCTGGCACAGACAGTATGAAACTGACATAACTTTCTCGTATGTACCTACCTATATGAGTTGCATAAAATATATAGTGCGAAATTGTACGAAGCTGAGAAATTCGGACTGCATTTGTTTCATGATGAATTTTATTCAGCATACTTGTGTGTATTCTCACATTTTTTTTAAATTCTGCTACAAGTTAGCCCTTGACTGCCTGATGATCTCACCTGATGTTAATTATTGATAATGACGAAGTCAGACGGTAGCGGGTCTAACCGGTTAGGGATACGGCAGTTATATTATTAGCCCCTATAAGTAACCCTAATCGGTTTCTACATGACATCGTACCGTAACGCTAAATCGCTTGGCGGCACGTCTTTGCCGGTAGTGTGGTAACTAACCACGGCCGAAGTCTCCCACCAGACTAGACCAGAGAAAATTCAGAAATTCTAAATTCCCAAGTTCACCCTGCCGGGAATCGAACCCATGACCCCCCACCATAAGACTACAGCGCTTACCACTGCACCAGGGAGAGTGACAAAGTCCCGAGAATCTTCTACGTAATATTTAAATTTCCAACACATCAAAATTTTTCATAATCATGAGAACAATTTCATGAATTCGATTTCTCAAATCAAATTTCAATCATAAAAACATTTCTTTTATTTGTTAGATTATATTACGATTAAACGTATATTTTTAAGTTGCTCTCCTAAATCAACTCTTGTTTTTACAAAACAATTAATGATCAAAGGTTAAGGAAAGATTTTTTGTAACGCTTTTCGCGATTCGAGGGATTGAATATATTAGCCATGAGTTCGGTGTGAACCGTGTAATAATAATTTACAAAGGTTGCCTGAGACAGTCTGAAAAACTGGACCACAACACGGCGACGCCTGAAAGGTCAATTCGCAAAGCAAAATTCGTATTGTAGTTCTAGCAAAAACGTAAACAATAAAAGAAGCTTTAAATATACAGAAATCATGCAAACCGGATTTGTTTTTGTTCCTCTAGTCTTCTCAATATTATGTTATATAATATAAAGAGAGACTGATCTGACTGCGCGTTTTTCGATTTTATTTGTGTTAAGTATCCCTAAGTTTTCGCGGCAACTCAGATATGACATATACATTATTTAGATAAACTTGGAATGTAAAATATTAGGTATCTAACCTACATTCTACAAATCAATAACACATCTTTAAAGACGTTTCTATGAAACCATGTTATCCGTGAATTAACGCGGGAACCCAGGGACAACACCAATTTAGATAACCTTTGTAATATAAACACCTTCACAAAATTTCATCCAAGATGAAAAAGAAAAGAGAACTCAATAGGTATTTTTAAACAAGAATTGCTCGTTATTGGCTACAAATCATAAATAAACTATATCAAGAAATGTGTCGGAATACTAATTAAGTATACCAAAATTAAATTAAAACTATATAAAAATACTAAACCCTGAAATCTGAAAACATATTAAAAATGAAAAGGATTACCTGGCGATACCGATTTTGCGATTGTCATTTTGCCCATATGAGCAAAATTATCACTTCAAATTGATTTTCTCAAACCACGAGACGTTCCAGTATTTATCAAGGCTTAGGTAAGTATTTTATCATGAAACTTCAACTCCAAGGTGAGACTAAGTCCGACTCATTTCCGGGTTGATCTTACCGGTAATTAAATCATAAATAATCTCGCCCCGCGAAGTCAAGACTGGCTTTATTACTGTAATTTATTACGCTTTAAAGGCAATCTTCTAACTTTTACTGCAATACCTGCTTTACTTTTTAATAAAGCCTCTAAAATTACAATTAGCTCGCAATTTACCCGCAGTTTTTTAAATGAAATTCCAATTAAATTGTATGACGGAACCTACTCAACCATTTTGATAGAATAGAATTGGGTATTTGACAAATAGTCAAATCCAGGTCAAATCAGCAACTTTTTTTCAAATGTCAAAACGCGTCCTATGTATGGAATTTATATGAAATTTTAAAACGTGACGTCACGTAAAGTTCGACGAACTTTAATCTTTAATCGATTGTTTAAAATGGTTATTACACATAAAACTTTTATTGTACGTGGATATTACGACTTTTGGGTGATCATCTATTTATTAATCACTAAAAAATAATTTATTTTAATAGTAGTCAAATACCCAATTGTTGATTATACTGCTTCTAAGAATCTAACTAGATTTTGAACAATGATAGGCCCGCTTAAATTAAGTTCACATTATGTACTAGTGGCTTATATTACTACTAACGACACGCTGATAAAAAAAACTAGACGCTGCAATTATCTAACTTATAACAAGCAAGACTAATTGACAAGAATTAAACGTCCAATAAGTCCAAAGTCTTCTGTGGAAAAATAATTCCATGCAATGCTCAATCCAATTTTAAATTCTTAAATTTACTGAGTTTGTAGAATGGAATAGGTACTACCGAGAATCTTCAATATGTATAATACAATTCCCGTGTAGAATGTACTTCATTTTAAAATGGGATCTTTTTCTTAGTTTTAAAAGTGGGTCAAAATATTCATTTTAAAATTGCTCCTAGGCAAATAAAAACTTTTTATCCAGCTAGCTGGTCCGTTAATTCTAAAGCCACCTAACATCGAGCTTATTAGTTTTTAAACTTAGGTTAAGATATTTTTTAATTTCAAAGGAAACTCAAGACCTTTTTATCTTATTACTAGCTGATGCCCGCGACTCCGTCCGCGTGGATTGATGTATTTTGGGGGTATGAAAAATAGTTTATGTCCTATTCTCAGACCTACCGAATACACACAAAAAATTTCATAAGAATCTGTCTAACCGTTTCGGAGGAGTTTTGTTACAAACACTGACTCGAGAATTTTATATATCAGATGGCATGTAGCACGAGTACACGTTGAATTTAAATGTAAGTTAAAATTGTTAAGTCTTAGGTTGTTGTGGTGTTTTAATAATAGTTAGGTTAGTACTAATTTTATTATTGTACTAGCTGATGTACAATAATAAAATTCGCGGCTTCATTTGCGTGGTTTAAGTTTTTTTTATTCCCGCGGGAACTACTCAATTTTCCGAGATGAAAAGTAGCCTACGTCACTCTCCAGGTTCTCAACTATGCCCATGCCAAAAATCACGTCGATCTGTTGCTCCTATGCGGCGTGATTGAAGGACAAACCAACAAACAAACACACTTTCGCATTTATAATATTAGTATGATTCCGCAGTTGAAGGGTTAATATAAACATTACACCACTTAGGTGTCCCACTCACCACATAAAGATTATTTTAGAGCAGGAGTCAAAATACTCCTCGGGCATTTGGCGTTATACTCCTATGTGATTATAAACAATAACGACTCAGCCCAGGCTTCTCAAAAACCCTGTGGATTGTATCCGTATTTTGTTTAAAATCCAATTTTCCCCATGAAAGCATCACGTTGGTTTATTAGTATGACTACACCAAAATCCTTTTACGAGCAAAAGGCTTTCGAAATGGACAGGCACAAAATCCTGTAAAGCGCTTTCGGTGGGCATGTACCTATGTCGCTTTCGATCCCTCCCTGTTTCGTTGAATTTTTTTTTGCACCAGATTCCTGTATTTTGAATATGGGAATATTGAAGATTGGTTTTGTCAAAAGCAAATAAAATCAAGTTATTTGGGATTGAATAACGCGTTTTGTCAAGGATTGTATCCTAAACTATAAACTATAGCAAGCATAGGTGGCTTGCTTATCCATACTAATATTAAAATGGCGAAAGTGTGTCTGTCTGCTACGCTTTAACGGCCCATCTTTTCAACCGTTTTGTATTAAATTTGGTATGGAGATAGGTTAACCCGGGAAACGATATAGGCTAGGCACTTTTTATACCGGAAAATTGAGGAGTTCCAGCGGGAATTAAAAAAACAACATAATCTACGCGGTCGAAGTCTCGGGCATCTTCTAGTCAAATCCTTACTTAATATTATAAATGGGAAAGTGAGTTTGTTTGTATGTTTGTTCCGCTTTCACGCCGTAACTACTGAACGGATCTGGATGAAATTTGGCACAGAGATAGATTATAGTCTGGAATAACACATAGGCTACTTTTTATCCCGGAAAATTAAGGAGTTCCCGCGGGAAAACGAAAAACCTCGATCCACGCGGACGAAGTCGCGGGCATCAGCTAGTAAATATTATAAATGCGAAAGTTTGGATGTATGGATGTATGGATGTATGTTTGTTACTCAATCACGCTCCAACGGATGAACGGATCTGGATGAAATTTGGCACAGAGATAGATTATAGTCTGGAATAGCACATAGGCTACTTTTTATCCCGGAAAATTAAAGAGTTCCCGCGGTAACCGAAAACCTCAATCCACGCGGACGAAGTCGCGGGCATCAGCTAGTATAATATAAAAGCCTGAATAATTAACAAAGCAACATAACTTGTATAGTTAATACGCTAAAAAGCCAATTACTTAAGATGGTTATAATTCGAAAGAAAAACAGGAAAATAATTTATACACACAATCTTGACAACCGATCTTATTACACTAGGTACACTTAAACCTCGATAACACTTCTAGCGGTGAAATATTAGGTTACTATACAGCCAAGTAATTAATTAACTATATTTTTAATAGATTAACTTCAAATGACCTTAAAACTGTAACCTTGAATAAACTGAGCTACTACTAAGCAATGGCTTTATTTATAGATGGTAACTGGAATATATCATGGTAGGTAAATTAAAAAAAGAAGAAAAACCTACCCTATTTAATGTATTTGGTTACCAGTCCGCCATAATTGTAGGTCAAGTAAAAAAAATATACACTGATATTATTTTAACTTCTTAACTATAAAGGTGCTCAAAGGTACAGATATCAGGTACTCAAAGGTACAGGTATCAGGTACTCAAAGGTACTGATTACTCTTATTAGCTCGAAAATAAGATCAGTTCGAAAATCAAATAATATCAATTAATATAATTAATATTATCAAATATAAATATTATAAATGCGAAAGTTTGGATGGATGTATGGATGTATGGATGGATGTTTGTTACTCAATCACGCCCCAACGGCTGAACGGATCTGGATGAAATTTGGCACAGATATAGATTATAGTCTGGAATAACACATAGGCTACTTTTTATCCCGGAAAATTAAGGAGTTCCCGCGGGAAACGAAAAACCTCGATCCACGCGGACGAAGTCGCGGGCATCAGCTAGTAATATTATAAATGCGAAAGTTTGGATGGATGTGTGGATGTATGGATGTTTGTTACTCAACCACGGCCGGACGGCTGAACAGATCTGGATGAAATTTGGCACAGAGGTAGATTATAGTCTGGAATAATACCTAAGCTACTTTTTATCCCGGAAAACTAAGGAGTTTCCGCGGGAACCACAAAAGCTCAATCGACGCAGACGTAGTCGCGGGCATCAGCTAGTAATGAATAAGATTAGATCAAATGTGCCAAGAACGAATTCTAAACTAACTCCACGCAGTCTTTTCTGCCCAACCCCGAGAGTTTTTGAAAAGTACGAAGCCAGAAGCTCGAGTACTGATTCAAGTGAGCTTGCGAAGGTCGAGTAGGCGAAGCTGAATGAAGGGACGACGTAGTGAGTCTTCCGGTGTAGCCCATCCAAAACCTTTGGCCCTTTTGTTTTTCGGCCCGAATTGATTAAAATTTATATAATACTGTACTATAGAGACGTAAATTTTGACGACCTCCGTGGCGCAGTGTTGAGCGCTGTTGTCTTAACGGGTGGTCCCGGGTTCGATTCCCGGCAGAGTCAATTTGGGAATTTATAATTTCTGAATTTTCTCTGGTCTGGGTCTGGTGAGAGGCTTCGGCCGTGATGTTACCACCCTACCGGCAAAGACGTACCGCCAAGCAATTTAGCGTTCCAGTACGATGTCGTGTAGACTAACTATAGGGGAATGGGTTTAATATAACTGCTATAACCCTAACAGGTTAGCCCGCTACCATCTTAGACTGCATCATCACTTACCATCAGATGAGATCGCAGTCAAGGGCGAACTTGTAGTGGAAAAATAAGATACTTGCTAAAACTGTCGTGTATAGACACTTTAGATTCTACCTACTCAATAACGCAGATTCCCACTAAGAATAGATAAGGATATTCCTTCTGAGTGAAATCGGAGCAGGTCTGCTAGTAATGGATAATATATGGGTACTTGCTACAAGATGAGTCTCGTAACTTACGATAATAGTCCACCGGGTGTGATTTTAACCTATGACCTTTCATTTAATGCGCCCCTTACACCATTTAAGTTATTGAGGCTACAATCGATTATATTTAATTATATAAAGGCCCCATTTAACTGTCTATCTACTTGATTTGTGTGTCAGTATTTAAGGTAGTAAAGAGAAACTAGCATTACTAAAGTTCACCGAATATAAACGAAGTAGGTGACACCGCCCGTTATTCTTAGTACCTACTCGTACAGTGTTTTAATATATCAAGTCTGTCGAAAAGTTATTTGTTTGTGGGAATCCCTTTATACACTGTAGTCTGTGGTGGGAATCTGACTCTGCCTCGTTGGTCTAGTCACTAGTTGTTACCGACCTTGGATTAATTCCCGGGTCGGTCCAAAAACGGTATTGGATTTTTCTGGCAAATTTTCTTTACCAATCCGATTTTTTTTTATTGCAAGATAGGCTTGCGCTTGACGACAATCACGATTAATACAAAGCAATGATGAGGTCTAGGTTGAAGCGCGCCCGCCTAGAAGATGCCTATTCACTCTTGCCGTGAAGGTACTTAAGTTATACGTGGTAGAGAATACATGCGCTGGAAGGGCATTCCACATCCTGGCGGTTCGAATCAGAAACGTAGAGCAGAACCGTTTCGTTTGAGCTGACTGGACGTCAACAACATAAGGATACCAACGGTTTCTTGCTGTTCTGTGGTGAGCTACTTCGTCAACAGGCGTGTCGGGCTGTTCGTGGGCAATCGGGTGCGATGGAAGGCTTCCACGATGGGGTGTCCCCAGGGGTCGGTGCTGGGCCCCGCGCTGTGGAACGTCCTTCTCGATGACTTGCTTCGGTTGCCGCTACCAGGGGGGGTCAGGGTTATCGCGTACGCAGACGACGTCACGGTTTTGATCGAAGCTAACAACCGCCGCGCGATCGAGGTCGCCGCCGGCAACACCATCAGGCAGTTTGAGGACTGGGGTAGCCGGAATCGGCTGGCGTTTGCCCCTGCTAAGACGCAGATGGTCGCGCTCAGGGGTAAGCTTGGGCTGCGGCCCCCAGTGATCAAGCTAGGTGGCTGCTCGGTCAAATTCGAGACGCAGGCTGTAGTACTTGGCGTTACAATCGATGGAAGTCGCTCCTTCGCGCCGCATGCGAGGTCGATAGGTGAGCGGGCGGCTAAATGTTTCGGGAAGATGTCGCGCGTGTCGACCGCTTCCTGGGGCATTCGTTACAAAGCCCTCCGCATTTTGTACCAGGGCACGTTTGTTGCGACGATCACGTATGCGGCCGCGTGTTGGGCCGAGAGGGCGACACTGCACGTCGTGCGGTCGCAGCTCCTCAAGGCGCAGAGGGGGCCACTCATACTATTGACCAAGGCATACCGTACCACCAGTACCTCTGCGCTCGCGGTCTTAGCGGGCGTTCTGCCTGCGGACCTGGAGTTAATTCGTGCTGGCAAGGTGGATCTGGTGCGCAAGTCCGCGATCAAGCGGGAGTTGAGCAGTCGGAAGCGCGAAATCGGATCTCAGATGGTCGACTTGTGGCAGCAGCGCTGGGCGAGCGATGAGAGAGGCAGTCATCTCCGGCGATTCTTCCCTGCGGTGACGGAGCGACTCGAGGCAACTTGGGTCCACCCGGACTATGAAACGTCGCAGATCCTCACGGGCCACGGATGCTTTCGGTGGCGTCTGCATGGGTTTCGGCTGTGTGCTAGTAGTGTGTGTGAGTGTGGGGAGGGGGATGAGGATGCACACCACGTCCTGTGGGAGTGCAGTCTGTATGAGGACCTCCGGTGCAAGATGATGGATGAGGTGGTGCGCACGGAGGAGGGCCCGGTGTACTACCGGGACCTTGTCTCGTCGGAGGCGAACTTCCGAGGACTGCGGGAGTTCGCGCACGCTTGGCACAAGAGGCGAAGCGGCTCAGACGTACGGCGGCGACGACGGAGAGGAGGACGCGGAGAGGAGGACAGTGAGGAGGAGGAGGAAAGTGAGGACGATGATGATGATGTGGATGAGGAGGAGGAGCACTCGTCCACGGAGGAGGAGGAGGGAAGCGCAGGAAGCGGATAAAAGGCGATGCCACGAGGAGGATGCGGGGATCTCTTCGTGTACTTGTAACGTCAGCCCCAGAAAGGGGAGAATGACAATAGGGACAAGGAGATGAAAGAAAAGAACTTGTAGGGAGTCAAGAAAGTGCCCCGGGAAAACGCCAAGAGCAAGTACCGAACGGGCGCTCTCCCGCGATTCGGCTCATATAACCGCGAGGTTGGTGGGGCCATGGGAGGTGGTGGGTTGTTCTGTGGTGAAGGGGGAACAAGGTTGAAAAGTTCCTAAGCACACTGTCCAAAGTATATCTGAAATTCGGAAGTTGGCGGTGTTTCACCCCCATGCCTTGAAGAGCATTTAAAACGGATCTCGCTTCAGTCTACTTGGATTGCCGTCCCATCTGGTTAAGCGTAAAGGAATGCTCTGTATTTCCGAATGCACTTTATTATTAAGTTTAACACATAAATTATCTCGCGCAGAGAGCTTATCTCTAGCCGAGTCGACAAATTGGGGACATTTATTTTGTATCAGGGTCGTGATCAGCATGTGAGTGTAATTTTCTATTGGCTTTTTAATTTCTTGGTCGGTTTAAATGCTTCACCATAAAAATAATTAATCACATATGTCGACTAAAACGTATCACTATCACTCACAAGACACGCCATCTATAGGAAATATTTACGTGGATACTATCATCTATAGGAAATGTTATGAAGCAAATATGCTTTGACCAGCTGGTATAAGCAAAATGAGTTTGTTGTTCCGTCTATATCATGGACGTTTGCAAAGTAACGCCTGCTTATATCCAATTTAAAATTTTCGAACGAATTCTCTAACGTGCCCCAGAAGTTGAGATTTGTTCTCTTCTGTTTAAAAGTTGTCTGCCTAGGGTTGTAAACAATTTTAGAGTTAAGAAAAGCGAGGAAAACGTTATAAGCACTTATATACATTGCCTATTACGGGAAGTAGGTCGTAAGTGTTGCATGCGAGCAGTTTTAATTGCATTACTTCTCACCTACTCCGAGACGGCGGTAATTTTTATACTATATGTGATATGGTCATTTTTATTGCTAATGTATTAATTTTATAAAAAAAATATAACACTGCCTCCAAAATGAGTTTTAAGGTTCTCGTTTTGGCTGAGAGGAGATATTAATTTAAATCACTTAACAGTAAAGTTATGATGTTAGAACTTATGAGATTTTCCAAATTAAACTGGATCCAAATGAATGATATAATTTGTATCATTTTGGTGTAGATTCTGTTTCATTACAAAAAGCACATGACATGCAGGACGCGATTTACATTTTTGCATCCTCGCTTCTTCTTAACCAACAATAATTATGCCAATCCAATACCACTAAGGAACTTAATGAAAACTATTATAAGTGGTAATCTAATTAATATAATAAGTGCATATCATATGCACTCCAGGAAAGAAACCTACTCGTAGTAAGGAACTCTGAACAAATAAAGTAATCCAAAAATAGGATGGTGCATTCTCCTCCAACTTATCTGTTCCAATTTTGGCTACCGGGCCAAACTAAACTAATTTTTCATCCCGCCATCTCGGAAAGAGTATTTTTACTCTTCGATATCTGAAGGTAAAAGCCGTTATTATCCTCTAGAGGATAAAGTAAATTGAATTTAGAACATCGTGTGCACGTTAGTAAATATCACTCGTCTATGAAGTTTGTGAATTCAAAACATCATTAAAACCTATTTACTTGTACCTCTATGGTGCCGAATTTCCATACAATCGTTTTTAATTTGTTAAAAACTCACACTCGTAACCTTCTTGGTGTACTTTTTTAATTTGCTTTGCGCGCACCATTTTCTTTCACGTCATATTGTTTAAAATTAAAACCGATTAAAAACAACAAAATTGAAAATAAGTGAAAAACCTAAAATGAGTGATTCTAGTGACGAAGAAATTAACAGAATTGAATTTAATCTTGTGATTTTTTTTGCATTTAGTCATTTCCTCGCTGAGGTGGGATGAAAAGTTACGTGTTGCCCTCGAGTGAAAAGATTTTAACTTTTCACTCTTGTATAACAAATAACTATTAATGACTTTTTAATTTTTGTTTTTATTTTATTTTTAATATTTGCTGGCGACGCTATCACCGGGTCCGATAAGTTTGTGGGACTATATTAGCAGTTTTAAATCTTGTATGATCTAGGTAATGCAAATGTACCTATAGCAAGAAGAACACAGGACTCGATATTGTGGTGTGGACAAAAGATCCAAACGATTGTACGTACGATAGTACGTTATGCTTGTACGGAGCACAAAAGATTAATAGATCTGAGGACAAAACGAATTCATTTTCTTTCTAAAAACAAGCCTCGATTGTTTATCTGACTGTTGGAAGAAGAAACTCGAGAAAAAAATATTTATATAAGCCTATTATTCGTAGGCGTGTTATTAATTCGGACCTTTTTGGCAGGGTTGTGAAAAATAGCGGTTGGGTTCTCGGCTCTTTTGAAAATCAATCCACTTTATGGGTGCGCTAACGAATACCGTGGCATTTGTATTCACTGATAGCAAATATTTATTTTATTTACAAATACACCCTAGATTGAGCCATCAACAGGCATTCGAATCTACCGTACAACGGAAAAAATGAACGCACGGATTTTTTTAGATCAAATAAAAATAATAATATTATAACAAAAGATAGCTACAATAATAGCAGTAGATAACTATTTTAATATAATGGTATAAAAAATATGAACACAAAAGGAGGTTTCCCGATACATTTTAATACTGTTAAAATAACAAGAGCCAATTTTTTCGTCGAACCCTCATCAACCATCAGCCAATATGACTTTTTACAAAGGGATGTCTTTGACCCATAATATTTTTATATTGGAAAAATTCTCAATATTACAATACAATATAAAATTTTAGATTTTTATTTCTAACGGCCATGACAAATAAAAATCGGGACATAAAAAGGTTACTAGAATATATCTTACTAGAAATCAGTACTAATATTATGAATCAGTACTAATGTATCTAGTGTCTGTCTGCTGCGCTTTCACGACCCATCTATTAAACCGATTTTGACAAAATTTTGTACAAACATAGGTAATATCCCGGGAAATGACAGGCTAATTTTTGTCCGGAGAAATCAAATAGCTTAAAATGACAGGTTTTAAAAAAAACGATGTCGCGGGCATCATCTAGTAACTTATATTTCAGTCAACTTAATTAATAGCCACCTATTTAGTAACTTGTTACGTGCCATCCTCTTTTTTTAATATTATAGAACAACGTTGCCTGCAGTAAATATTTTTTATACATCACGCGCGAGTTGAATGCAGAGCTTATGTATGTGTCACCATACTTAAGCTCTGCATTTAACTCGCGCGCGAACTATAGGTTTTCAACTTATACGTGCTTATACTACAACATCGATTACGATACGATAATTAGCGATACGAGCTTAATAGAAAAATGCTAAAGACATAAAATGATGTAGGTATGTGTAAAAACATTTTCAACTTTAAGTTTGAGCATAAATCACACAACCCACAAGAAGGACTGTCAGGCTTTTGGTAAAACATTGTAACAAGAGAAATAAGGATTTCTTGTGGACTTTAGCGAAAATCACACCGTCACCATTTACGTCTAGTCTTGGTTCTAAGTAAGACAAATGCCAACTAGGGACGTGGAGCGATATAAATGTGTATGTTTCGTTATTTATACTTGGCATTTCCTCATTTTTTTCATTACAGTTATTTTTGTCACCTAAAACGTGCCAAGTTACCCAAATAGGTACCCATAATTAACTGAAGTCTTATGGAGGGTACTAGTTTTTTAAAGATGCACATTTTTTTTTAAAACTTAATTTGCTATTTCCACGGCTTTTTCTGAGAGGTGGGTTAGCGAAGGAACTAGAAATTTAATTCGCTATAATCCGCAACAGTTGGCAAATCTATGTGGTATGTATGTATCTTGCACTTGCAGCTTGCGATATTCACCACACCACATACATCTTCCAAATTTTTCTCAACGTACGTTTCACCTATTACCTATTCTGTGGTTTCACTCCGATACCGGAGCATCTTCAGAAGATGTTGACTCGTGAATTGTCGAGTCAAGATCTCCTGAAGAATTTGGAAGATGTATGTGGTGAATATCGCAAGCTGCAAGTACAAGATACATTGTACCACATATATTTGCCTACTGTTGCGGATTACAGCGAATTAAATTTCTAGTTCCTTCATTATCATGGACTTCCACAAAGTAACGCCTGCTTCTATCCAATGGGTGGGTTAACGTTCCTCTTAAAATGTCAAATTGCTTACAGCGTTCGAAGACACTCATATTGCGTACCTTTATTGGCTTAGTCGAGCTCATGGCTTGACAGGCGTTTGATTTTATTGCCTACAATATCCAACATATTGCCTATTTTATCTAACCCGAAGTTTTATTATGTAAAGATTTTCCAATACCATGCGTTATCCTGTTTAATAGGATTCGGTGCTTCAGTCACTTTAAAAATAACTGTTTTGTCTGAAATTGCTTAGCTTTATTGGTTTCAGGATTTGATCGTTCTTTGTTATTGCCGTCTCAAAAGCCCATATACAAAACAAAAAAGCCGCTTTAAGCTGCGACTCAATAGTACTCTCTACACGTACTCTACTATCTTTCTGAAGTTTCATTAAATTGACGACCTCAGTATTTTATTAGTATCTAACCTAACAGTATTTTTATTTAGATGTTACAAAGTCTATCACTAAACCATTTAGGTACCTAATACGTTGCGTCCCTTTATGTGAGAAAGATTTCGATAGAGTGACTTTTTGCAAGTTTCCGACGAGCCTTTTCACTATACTAATCTTTACGATACAGGTTCAGCTCTTAAGATTTTATCTCTTTTTAAACCGTATGATGACCTTCTTGGCGTATTATTAAGCTCAGGGTCATGTGAAAGATCTCGGATTCAGTAGGACACACACATGAAATTAGTAAATTAGGAAATTATAGGGATAATTTCAATAGGCTAGAATTTCTTACTGAATTTTGTCGAAAAAGTATTAGGTTAGACACGATCGAGAAATGTGTGTGTCCTTAATGCTGGAACCGTAGAAACCTACATCTTAAATACCTCACTACCTCTAACGAGGGAACGTACCGCTTAAACTAATCTGTCTCCCGTTGATTTATAAAGGCCCTTTTAATTAAATGGAGGCAAAATATCGGCACGCCTTCTCCGAGGAAATTATGCGAATAAAGCCGCCAACTTGCGCATTTAATTGCTCTCTCGATTCTAACCGACGACGGAAATGACGCATTCACGGGATCCTCGCAAGTTTCCCTAATTGTGTCTGCAACTACAAGGACGAATCTTAAGAGAATAAGTAAGGGTGAAAAGTGAAAACTCACTTGGGACCGCACACAAAACGTCCGCGTCGAAGGGGCAAGACGTTTTGTCCTGTTGCCCAGTGCGGGCTGAATACAAAGTGATTAACGCGGACTTCCAGACATAAAATTTTTGCCCGTGGTGTGTTTTCGCTCTGAGGAATGACTCAGTCAAAATGCATCTCCTTTGGGAAACTCGAATTTTCCTACCGCGGTAGTCTGTGCAGCGTCATATAAAAGAGAGCGCGTGGACTTTTTATCCGCCATCTACAAAAAAAATGTCCGTCGTATATTTTCGCTCTTTTAAGTAAGATTTTTGGTTTCAACGGATTAAAAAAAAATTACGCGCATGAACTAACTGGAAACTGCGAGTTTTATAATATAATTTCACTGTGGTCTCAATAATTATTATCACAGAGTCCCTTTTGAAAACAAGTGCTTGACACAGTCGAGTGTGATGGAATTTCATGCTTCACGGTCCCCGCACACTGTAACGCTTTCTAAATAACAAGATTATTTTGCTTTTGATCATCAAAAATAGAATTTGGAAGCCTTCTAGATATTCGTCTCTCACTCTGTGTCTCATTTGACATTGCTGACAGTGGTGACCCTTTTCCATTAATCATAATGGTCTACCATTCTCTAGACATGGGTAGAGGTTTTTTTAGGATCACAAAAGTAGGTACGAAGTACCTACTAATGTCCTTCGACCGAATATCGAATACCGAATACTAATCTCCAGAGAGACTAGCTGCGCGTGAGATATTATAGTGCACATCACGTAAATCCCCCGCAGATGGCTACACAGGTGCACTCTCTGTTCCTTTACTCTCATGGCCCATCGGACGTACCTATAAGTTGTATGCGGAAAGAGAACTTACTCCCTTGATAGCAGTCAAGGGCTAACTTGTAGTGGAATAAAAAACTGATGGTGATCACTATATTTTTGTAACCTTACAAAAATATAGTGATCACCATCACCACATATCAGTGACCACCTGGTCACGTTTCCTTCTGGCAATAAGATCGATCTTCTATCAAGATTGGATTCTTTAACTCCTCATCCTTTAATGTCACTTGGTTGTTTTAGTATTCAATTTAGGTATAACCTATATACTTACCTTTTTTTCGATGTTATCAACTCTACTTCATATTAAATCTTTTACCTACGTTGCTTATCTTTATGTTAAAAAGATTTCTGTTACATGCTTATAGTTAAGTGACCTTTTGGAAATTTCCGACCGACCTTTACACTATAACTAATCTTTATGTTACAGGTTGTGATCTAAAAGGGTACTTCAAGATTTTCTCTCTTTTTAAACCCTACGTCATATTTATTTCGATATAATATCTTTAGACTACCAGTTTTAAAACCTCTACAGGGTAACAGTAAATACAAAAGTGTAATTCAGATAGGTATATATATTACAATCTTAAACTGAATATAAAACATCTCAACACTTAACAAAATTACAGGGCTATTATTAATGCTATTCTTTACACACAATAATTTTAAATCATTATGTTATTATTAGTCAGTTTGGCGTAATACTCCATATTATATTCATATGAAAATATATTTTTTTAGTTCAAACACGTCATGCAACACGATAATAATTAAGGTACACAAACGGCTAATTTCCATTATTCCTGTACATAGAAATAATAACCAAAGAGAGAACTCCTTTTGAATTGTCGCTTTGAAATAAATTACTTGAAACGCGGAGAATTCTAATTACCTCGGCTTGTTTTTTTTAAATAGGAGAAACAAATTAAAGGGAATTAGCATTCAGAACGCGTTTAACGGTACGTTTATGTGAAAAACTTCTTTTTTACTTTTTATTTTTTTTAATTAACATTCTCTTTTCATTATCCTTTTACCTTAGATGATTGTATTCACAGTCTACTTCCTCAACAGTCATTCCGTTTTAAAAAAACAACAATCAGCTACAGCTGTTATAAAAGAAAGTGCAGCCTCGAGATTCTCCCTGACCTCGGCTCAATCAATTATTATTTCAAACCGTTATTAAAATATTAAAATAGTTGGTTGAAGTTTCGTTTTCTATTTATATATTAGGTATGTAGTATGTAGGTACATCATGTGAAAATTGTATGATTAAAATATTTCAACAAGAATCTATCAGCCGAAAATCGGAATTCATCGGGAAATATCTACGTGAAAAATATTCCACCAATTTACAGTAACGAATTCCTACTCGAAATTTTTGCGGTAGGTATATTCAAATTAAAACTGAAACTTTTAACTTTTATTTCAAATACGATTTATAAAGCAAAATGGTGTTTGCTATTCGCTACTTATTTGATTTTTAAATTTAAATTTAGCCAGCCCTGTTATTGTATTTACTTTGTACATATTGTTGGAACATGTAGATATTTAGTTTTCAGGGCTAAAGAATGCATGAATGAAAGGTGCTTAAAGTTCAACACACACCCGCAGATTGACATTATTGAAGCGAAGTGTCGGATGTCCTTCTTGATCTCTATTTACTTTGACATAACGTGAATAATTAAAAAAAAATGTCTTCCGATGTCCTGAAAACTAATTTCAGATTATAATCAAATATTTTGCTCCATTTGGCTCTAAATGTGTTTTAGCACCTATCCGCCTACCTCGTATTCCCCCCCGCTGGTTATATTTTTTTTGTTTTAAATATGTATTTTTTAAATGCTCATGTTTATCGGTTATTTAACTCATGATTTTTCTTAATACAGTCCCAAAGTAATAACCAAATTCGAGTAACAACCGTGAATCTCTTAGTTAAATCTGTCAAAAGCTTTCTCATATAGGCACAAGGAATATGGGGTAATGTAATGAAAATTTATGAATGTACTTACATAATAAAAATATTTTACTCAAACACACTAACTAAAACATAAACACTGGCGAGTGTAGAGATTATTTACTTAGGGCACCATCGTTAAGGAAAATTTCCATAACATCGACGTTACTCCAAAATTCGTTACTAACAAAGTAAACAGCTACGCAGGCGTGGCTTGAGACAACTGGTAGAGCCTGATAAGAGTAATGGAATAATGTACTTACGATGTAATAGACAAAATAACTAGGCTAAACAGCTTGAGTGGGTCTAAGCCTTGCCGGTTATCTGAAACAAAATCTTCTTCTACTTGTCCTTCTAAATATATAAAAGCAAATGGTGACAGACTGACTTATCTATCAACGCACAGCTCACACCACTCAGCACGACTGGACTGATCGGGCTTAAATTTGGTATACAGATAGCTTTTATGACGTAGGCATGCGCTAAGAAGAAAGGATTTTTAAAAATCTAACCCCTAAGGGGGTAAATAAGGGGTTTGAAATTTGTATAAAAGTAGAACTTAACGTGACCTATTACGAATCAAAACCCCTTTCATTGACTGTACAAGTTAGCCCTTGACCGTGATCTCACCTAATATAAGTGACGATGCAGTCTAAGATGGTAGCGGGCTAACCTGTTAGGGGTATGGCAGTTATATAAAACCCATACCCCTAGTCGGTTTTTACACGGCATCGTACCGGAATGCTAAATCGCTTGGCGGTACGTCTTTTACCGGTAGGGTGGTAACTAGCCACGGCCGAAGCCTCCCACCTGACCAGACCAGAGAAAATTCAGAAATTATAAATTTCCAAATTGACCCTGCCTTGAATCGAACCCAGGTCCTTCCACGTTAAGACAACAACACTCAAAACTGCGCCAAAATTAATATCGTAGTTTGAGGATTACTGCAGCTGACCATTCTCATTTTATCTTTAGGCGTTTGTTACATTTCTGCCTCCTTAACATTGTAGAGCAAACTGTAATAGCGCATGCTTGATAATTTTTTTTAAAAACCACGAGTAGAATAGCCGTTATAAAATTCTTGTTAACGTTTAACAACCCTTGCAGTAAGTAATGATACAAGAGTCAGCTTGACCTACCGCTCTCTTGCCTGAGATCAAAGGAATATTAGCAATGCAAATGAGTGCAGACTGATTTTCATAATTTAGTCTAAGTACTAAAAACGTCCCCGCCGTTGTTTAGCAAATAATTTTTTTAAGTGTTACTGACACGTGGAATGTCAGTTTTATTTAAATTGCAATTAGATGATGCCCGCGACTTCGTCCGCGCGGCTTAAGTTTTTTAATCTTACCCGCGGGAACTTTTTAATTTTCCGGGATAAATAGCCAATGTCCTTTCCCGGAATGCAACCTATCTCTTTACCAAATTTCATCAAAATCAGTTGAACAGATGGACCGTTAAAGCGTAGCAGACAGACCGATATACACTTTCACATTAATAATATTAGTATGGATTCTAGTTCCCACAACGTTCCCACATAGCTAACGTAATAATATGTAAATCGATTTCTAATTAGTTTGCAAAATAGCTAGGATTTATTGTTACCTCTGATTTAGTATTTTCATGGCTGGTACAGCGAGAACAATAAGCTAAACCTTATGCCCTAGATTGAAATTGAAATTGAAAATTACGTTCGTATAAAATAGGTAACAATAAGTAGCTTACGTAACTTAATGTAAGGCATCGATTACATCACAGTACATGAACACTTTTCCATACTTATGATAACATATTTATTATTTGTTGTTAAAGTAATATCTATTTACTAAAATGAAATTTTAGGAAAGAAACGTAAGAAAAGGCACCGCGTCCCCAGGGGGGTTTAAGCTTTAAGCTTAAAGCAGGTATTATTTGAAAATTACAGTTTTATGTCACGTACCTTGATGTCGCTAAAATAAGGATTATAATTTTAAAACACGAATATTAATAATTTTTTCATCCCACCATCTCGGAAAGAGTATTTTTATTCTTCGATATCTGATGGTAAAAGCCGTTATTATCCTCTAGAGGATAAAGTAAATTGAATTTAGAACATCGTGTGCACGTTAGTAAATATCACTCGTCTATGAAGTTTGTGAATTCAAAACATCATTAAAACCTATTTACTTGTACCTCTATGGTGCCGAATTTCCATACAATCGTTTTTAATTTGTTAAAAACTCACACTCGTAACCTTCTTGGTGTACTTTTTTAATTTGCTTTGCGCGCACCATTTTCTTTCACGTCATATTGTTTAAAATTAAAACCGAATAAAAACAAGAAAATTGAAAATAAGTGAAAAATTAAAACCGATTAAAAACAAGAAAATTGAAAATAAGTGAAAAACCTAAAATGAGTGATTCTAGTGACGAAGAAATTAACAGAATTGAATTTAATCTTGTGATTTTTTTTGCATTTAGTCATTTCCTCGCTGAGGTGGGATGAAAAGTTACGTGTTGCACTCGAGTGAAAAGATTTTTCACCTCGTGCTCTTTTGATTCCCTCGCTGACGCTCAGGATTCTAATTTTTGAATCACTCGCTCCGCTCGTGATTCAATTTTAGAATCCTTCGCTTGCTCGGTCATCAAAATTGAGCACGCGGTTAAAAAACAACTTTTCACTCTTGTATAACAAATAACTATTAACGTTAACGAGCCTGACGCGTCAACTTTGCCTATCTTTGTTATACTCGCTCGACTTCAACATAGTGTGTAGAAATCAAAAATATTTTTTACTTTACAGTGGCTTTGGAAATCGGGTTTTTGGAAAGAATTTTTATTTTTAACTTTTTAGTGTACTCTAAATCCCCGCGGCTTAGGAGTGCAGTACCCTGCAGCATCAGATTTGAGGAGTTGGGATTTGGGTTTAAGTATGAAGTCGTTGCTTGACACCTACAATATGAATTCAACATAAAAAATGTTATTCAGGAGTTCTGTACCCTGCAGCATCAGGGTTGAGGAGTTGGGGCTCAGAGTTGAATCGTATATACGTGACTTGATACCTATTATATGAAATCCTAAATTCCTAATTGAACTCCCTAGTTTTGAGGATTTCATGTAGTATGGTACACCTACAGCATCAGGATTGAGGATTTGGAGTCAGAATTTTTTATGGGACCACCTCGGGAGCTTCGTCTAACCACTGAAAAAAAATTTATTAAATCGGTAATAAACCATGGAGATATGCACCGACGTACATTAAAAAAAAAACATACGCGCCGAAATGAGAACCTCCTCCTTTTTTGGAAGTCGGTTAAAAATGGAACGCTTTGTATACACTGGTACCGGTCCGGTGGCGCCACTTGTACCGTGGCGACAACAGCCGTTTCATCGAATTTTCAAATCACAACGATTCTAAAGAAGTTTCACTTCAAAAAGATTGAAGTTTGTAGTTTGAAGTAAAACCTATCGCTTAATGGACGGCTTCCAAAGCGAATGATATTACACAAAATGCCGCTTAACACAAGAGACACAATGCTACATCCAATAACAAAAGCTTCGTTAAGCGAATGGAAACAAAATAGGGGAATTCTTGCTCCCTCATCGTTTTGCCGCAACGTTGTTAATCTAATCATACCAGTACGTGAACTGACACCCGGTTAGTGTATAATTGGGTTTTGTATCGACTTTAGTTTGTTGTTATATTATCAAGCTACTATTCCATTTTTAAAAAGTACCTGGGTGGATTGAAAAGTTCTCGGCCTAACATAGATATATTCAATTCTGAAAATCAAATCTACCTACATTATTTAGTTCAATTCAGACTAGTTAATTGTGTGAAGTTTGAAACGTGTGCGATAACTAGTTTTGATTTTATAAATTTATTAACATAGCAATCGGACGTAATTTCCGCGAATGGAGCAAATCGAGCAGCGTGCCGTCATTAAGTACCTCCATAAGAAGGGGCTATCATCAAAAGCCATCCATGATGATATGGTCAGTACATTAGGGGAATCTGCTCTGTCATATTCATCCGTCAAAAAATGGATAGCAGAATTCAAGCGTGGTAGAGAGAGTGTGAAAGATGAACCCCGCTCTGGAAGGCCTTCGACGTCCACTACTGAAGAAAATATTCAAAAAGTGCTTGATTTAATTATGGGAGACCGCAGATTAAAAATTAGAGAGATAGCCGAGATTATAGGCATCTCTTATGAACGCGCTCAAAACATTATAGTCAACGAGTTGGGTTTCCACAAGGTGTCTGCGAGGTGGGTTCCGCGGCTGCTTTCAGTCGAACAAAAAAGGACGCGATTGACTATTTCACGCGACTGTTTGGAGTTATTTGAAGCCGATGCAGATGAATTTTTAAATCGTTTTGTTACTATGGACGAAACATGGGTTCATTACTGTACACCGGAAACAAAACAACAATCAAAACAGTGGAGAAGATCTGGTTCACCACCTCCTAAAAAGGCTAAGTCGATTTTGTCGGCTAATAAGGTAATGGCTTCAGTATTCTGGGACTCAAAGGGTGTGATTATGATCGATTATCTTGAAAGGGGTCAGACTATAAACTCCGATTACTACTGCATCTTACTGCGTCGTTTACGAGAGGAAATTAAAGAAAAACGTCCAGGAATGATCAGAAGAAGAGTCCTGTTTCATCAAGATAACGCCCGTGTGCACACGTCTGTACAATCGATGGCTGAAATCCACAACTGTGGCTTTGAACTGTTACCGCATCCACCTTATTCACCTGATCTAGCACCATCAGACTTCTTTCTGTTCCCCAACCTAAAAAAGCACTTGGGAGGTCAACGATTTTCGACAAACGATGAGGTCAAAGCAGCAGTAGACGCATATTTTGACTCTAAGGAAGAATCATTTTTTTTCAATGGTCTAAATGCTTGGAAGGGAAGGTGGCAAAAGTGCATTGAACTTAATGGAGATTATGTAGAAAAATAAAAATATAATTGATTTTGTATGTGTTTGTTTTCTTGGTTAGGCCGAGTACTTTTCAATCTCCCCTCGTACAAGAAAAGCAATGAATTCGTAAGAGAGCGAGGAGTTTGGAGGAAAGAAAGAAAACCCCGTACAACAAAAGAATCTTTATCAAATATTATATTTATGCTGCCAAAGTTTAACAAAACTTACTATTATACACCGGTTACGGTAGAACATGCAGACCTTGAGTGTTATCTATAATATGTACCTATATTGTATGTACTATGTAATAAACAATAAAATGTAGTATGAAATTAGAATTAAATCTTATAATGCAAAAAATTATGGCTGAGGCCATTCCGATCGTCATACTGGAAGAAGACGGCCGTCCTCAGTAATGGGACGGCGATGATAAATGATTTACATATTTATTTCACGTAGGACAACTTTTGTCACTATTATGATAAGTCAAGACTCTACCACCGGTTTGGAAAGCTAATTCTACTGAGAAGAGCCGGCCAGAAACTCAGCAGTTGATGGGTTGAGATGATGATGATTTTTTTCCGTGAGCTAAACTGACTTTCAAAAACATACCTAATAAACGTAATAACGACGAGATATTCAACAAATTCTTAACGACCCGAATCCTCAAAAATGTGATAATACGAATATAACTTTTTCATCATACCTATTCGAAAAACGCATAATGGCTTCAGAGGATAGCGGGAGCAAAGTGTAACTTGTAGGCCCATAGGACTTTTCATTTCTCTCTTCTGATTGGTCCGAAGTCACGTCATCAATTTGTTGATCGAATATACGACTTTGCATTTCTCTGTTCTGATTGGTCCGAAGTCACGTGATCAATTTATTGATCGGATATACGTCTTTACATTTTATTTAAACTTTAAATATACGTCTAAATAATGTCTATACAATTACATAGAAGGTTGATAGGAGTATCTTCTGATTGGTGCTTAAACGTATAGGTAATGTCCATACATAGTAGGTTGATACTCCTAGCTTTTTCTCATACGTAATGATGAAAAATAGTGTGTGTCACTCGGGGCCCAATTTTTTGTTCTCGGGCGGCGTATATTGAATTCCTCGCTACGTTCAGGATTCTACTTTAGAACCCCTCGCTACGCTCGGGATTCTACTATAGAATCCTTCACTTCGCTCTGAATTCAAAATAGCGCCCTCGGGGAACAAAAATTTTCTTTGGCCCCATGTAACACAAATAACTATTACTCTGTCATGTTAAACAATTTTGAGTTCGGGTCAAACAAATAAATTCAATTTGTTTTTGCTCTGCGCTGTGATTTCCCAGATGAATATGCTTCAATAGTTTTATTGAAAAAGAGAAAAAAAAGTGCTACTACAGATACGATTAAAGTAACAACATTCATCTCCCAGGAATTGAACTCGTAACGATTCGATAAAAACATGATTTAAGTTTCATTGACCGTACGATATAAAAATTAGGTATTATTCATGCGGGAATATTTTTACATTTACCTGATACATTTCGGTTTTCGCTTTAGTCCTATTACTGTAAGGTAATATAATAATACTAGATGATGCCCGCGACTTCGTCCGCGCGGATTAAGATTTTTTTATTTCCCGCGGGAACTCTTTGATTTTCCGGGATGAAAAGTAGCCTATGTCCTTCCCCAGGGCACAACCTATCCTTGTACTAATTTTCATCAAAATCGATGAACAGATGGGCCGTGAAAGCGTAGCAGATAGACAGACAGACACACTTTCGCATTTATAATATTAGTATGGATTAAGCAACTAAATATAGTTCTGTAACCTTTCGAGTATACCGTAAGAAAAGCAAAGGATCCTCTAATTAGTGTAAACTGATGTAAGTTTAGGTACTTAACAGGTTCTTGGATTAATGTGTAAGATAATAAAGTGATTATTATTTAAAAAGTAGTCGTTTTCGTTAACATTGTCCAACGAAGAGCGAAAACACACATCGGACTGGCAGGACAAAATATACGCGCAAAACGTCCGCGTCAGAGGGAATGACGTTTTGCCCTATCGCCTAGTGTGCGCGACCTATGTGGTTCCTTCGTACCTATAGTGGGTTTTCGCTCTGCTACTATACATATTATGCTAATGCAATAGCTGTGACCGCAACAAAAAATTTACATCTATTAAGGCAATAGCCTTATTCACCTGATAGTAAGTGATGATGCAGTCTAAGTTGGTAACGGGCTAACCTGTTAGCTGGCAGTTATATTAAACCCATACCCCTATTCGGTGTCTACACGACATCGTACCGGAACGTTAAATGGTTTGGCGGCACGTTATTGCCGGTAGGGTGGTAACTAGCCACGGCCTAAGCCTCCCACCAGGGTAAATTCAGAAATTATAAATTCCCAAATTGACCCTGCCGGGGATCGAACCCGGGACCTCCGCACGTTAAGGCAACAGCACTGAACACTACGCCACGAAGGTCGTCGAAATCGTATCGTATCTAGTGATTATCTTCATACCTTTTGTAAAAAATTTGTTTTTTCATCTATCCACAGTATACTTGCCTCCACGAAAATCTCTTCCATTACCTTTGCGAAGAAAACGGCGGGGCGGTAACGCTTCCGGCGGCAAGAGGCGACGATGCCTGGAAGATATACTTCAACGAAAACCCTGAGGAGATCGTCGATGAGTTCGCTATGAGATACGGCATCGAAGCTATTTATCAAGCTATGACGTAAGTTCTTCAGTTTTAAAATCCAACCAAATCCAATGCTTCAGAGTTGATGAGCTAATCTAAGATAACACAATATCGGAAAATCAATCAGATCTGAATTAAAACCACGGCTATCTCATTTGCACGACAACAATCTTAGCTATTCCAGGGACGTTGCCCTCATAAAAAGATTTCGCTTTTACATTTATTATATAGATAGTTAAAGAAGAAGAAAGTTAAAGTTAACACATTCCGGGGCACCTGGAAGAAATCTCTTCAAGAGATAAGTTGTCATTGTGCATGTCCTTTCAATGATTATGATTTATTTTTAAGTTTCTGGTAAAAAATAAATAAATAAGCAAAAATAATATTTAAGACCCTCTCACCAAACTTTTTATTGTAATAACTGAATTTATGGTAAGTACCTACTTAGGTATACCAAATGAATGATGTCTGATAACCGATGTTTTATTCCCGTGGGATCTCTTTTATTTCCCGGGATAAAATGCATATGTGTTAATTCAGGGTGTAAGCTATATCCATTTCAAGTCGGTTCAGTCGTTATGGCCTGAATAAGTCAATTTAAAAAACCGGCCAAGTGCGAGTCGGACTCGCGCACCGAGGGTTCCGTACAAACATGTAGTAAGTTTTACGATTTATGACGTATTAAAAACAAGACGAAATGAACCGCAAAACTAACTTTGTTTGTAGAGGTTTATTGTTAATATCAAAAAATTACGTTTGTTGTATGGGAGCCCCCCTTTAATATTTACTTTATTGATATTTAATTATTTATTTTGAAAGGTAATATACAAGTTAATATTCTGTGAAAATTTGAACCGTCTACCTGTTACCGTTTTTAATATTGAGCAAAAAAAATACGAAAAAAACACGTTTATTGTATGGGGACCGCCCTTAATATATATATTTTTTTAATTTTTAGTATTTGTTGTTATAGCGGCAACGGAAATACATCATTTGTGAAAATTTCAGCTTTCTAGCTATCACGGTTTATGAGATACAGCCTGGAGACAGACAGACAGCGGAGCTTAGTAATAGGGTCCCGTTTTTACCCTTTGGGTACGGAACCCTAAAAAGGAATGACAAACATACAAACTTACAAACATACGAGCATCGAAACTTTCCTCCGTACTAATATTATAAATGCGAAAGTTATGGATGGATGAAAGGATTTTTTTACTTAACCACGCCAGAACCGCTGAACAGATCTGGATGAAGTTTGGTACAGAGATAGTCTGGAAAAATACATAGGCTACTTTAAAATTAAGGAGTTCCCGCGGCAGCCAAAAACCCTCAATCCACGCGGATGAAGTCGCGGGCATCAGGTTGTAATGAGTAAGAATTTTGATGCAGTCTAAGATGGTAGCGGGTTAACCTGTTAGGGACATGGCAGTTATATTGAACCACCAGTTATATTACCCCTATTCAGTTTCTACACGGCATCGTAGTAGTCGTCGTCATAAACTTGTATGCTCTTTTTCAGGCATTTTCACTGCCTCTCCACAAAGTACCTATGCGCGGGTGTACCAGCGGTCATGTCCACCCTGCTGGCCAATATCAACGCTTACTACGCGCACACCACAGCGTCTTCCGCCGTCTCTGCATCAGATAGATTTGCTGCTTCCAACTTTGGAGTAAGAAAACTTATTTGTTTTTATTCTATGTGCCTTTTATTTATTTGTACTTACTCTCATGTAAAATTATATGAAACCGAGCCTCAAATGTGTTTGTTACCCTTGGTATAGCAGCGTTCGTTAATTTCCGCTTTTATTTATTTTTATTAGGGGCATAGTACCATCGCATTAAGCCGTATTGTTTTAATACTGTTCACGTTCATTTTTTAGAATTATAGTCCTTATTTTAGGGACGTCAAGGTACGTGACATAAAAGTGTCATTTTTGAATAAAATATTGCTTTAAACGACGGTAGTAACCCGTATTTCAAAGTAAATAAAACTGCGTTAGGCTCAGATCCATTCCATTCCTTTGATTTGTGTCCTATTTGTTTTTTTGCTATAATACTTATTATTATGACTCACGATTTATAAATCCTTAAATCTCAAGAAATATATTATGTAAAAGACGTATTGAGTTACTCTACATTGGTTAACCTACATATTTTTTTTTCAACAGAAAGAAAAGTTCGTCAAACTGCTCGACCAATTACACAACTCCCTCCGCATCGACCTCTCGATGTACCGCAATAACTTTCCCGCATCCAGCGCTGAGAAACTCATGGACCTTAAATCTACTGTCGACCTGCTCACAAGCATCACTTTCTTTAGGATGAAGGTAAGAGAAACTTGTCAGAGAACAGTGCCTTTTTCGTATGCGTTGCTTTCTGCTGTTTAAAAAAACTGAAAGTTTCAAAACTAATAAATCCACGTACTCAGATGTCTAATTGTATTATTCGGACGTATGATCAACAGAACTACTGGGAATAAGGGGAGGTGCATCTACATAGAAACATCCGTTTGTATTCAGGACAAAAGTTTAATCGCAAGCTCTATAGTGTAATTAGTCCCTTAATTATTTAAAAGAAAATACAATAGAAATTAAAGTTAGGTAGCCTAACCTAATTATTTATTATTACTTTATAAATCATGCCCGTGGAATGGTGGCAACAATGCTGGCTGCATTTCCGCGCTGGAAAGCCAGGCTGATCAAATATAATATTATGATAATAAATATAATTAATGATTAAACGAACTTACCTGTAAGTGAAGTTCGATCATAATTATACGAGGATTCGTCCGAAGAGATTAGCATGATATACTTGTAGTACCGTGTACGTACGGCCACTTTCACACGTTAGTTGAGGTAGCTGAAAATAAAAACAAACGCTCCCTCTTACCGGCCGATAGCAGGCCGCTATATATAGGCCCCACTCCTGCACAACTAGTCATTTAGTTCGGAGCTTGCCCTTTTTTTTTTTTTTTACACTTTCATAAACACATATATATTACAAATTTAACCTTGAATTTGAAATTTGACCTTTTCATGACACTGGGGTAACCCGTGGGAGGGTGGGATGCTAATCTCTTCGGACGAATCCTCGTATAATTATGATCGAACTTCACTTACAGGTAAGTTCGTTTAATCATTAATTATACTTCGTATTCGTCCTCCGAGATTAGCATGATATACTTGTAGATATTGAGAGACTTGTCATGAAAACAGGTCTTACTCGTAGTTATTATGCGAAAAACGCACTTTAACCATCAGGTATATCATATTTAATACATAATAATGATTATGTTCTTATTTAATGAACAATTTTATTTATTTTGATAGATATTTACGAGGTACTGTATAACTTTGTTTTTATAATGCTCGATTTTATTATTACAGGATCATAGTATTTGTAAGAAATGAGTCAACTCAACAATCTGAATTTTCGATAAGGAAAATTATAATTTCAAAAGTATTCGAGCAACTACTTAGTGTCGTGTACTTTGGGCAAAAAACAAGGACCAGTCTGTGGATATACCAAGTGACTGCAACTAAAATATTCTTGTGGATATGGCGGGCTCTTGAGGCCGCGCTGTATTGAGGAACAGATAAGTCCGATATTGTGTCGAAGGTGTTTAATTTTGTCAAGATAACTATTGAGGGTTACACTTATGATAATGTAAAAATTGTATTATATACGGAAAAAAACCTGTTCAGAAAGTTTTAATTAAAAATTAAAAATTTTGATTGACGAGAAATTTCGAAGGAAAGTTCTATGTTATATATTATTATTATTACAATTTTGAAAAACTTTTGCATTCTATGTAATGTTCTTGAAGCTCATAAAATTATTTAATGCTTCAAAAGTTCTTTTATAGTTGAAATTTCATCAGATCATTGATTGAGAAAAACAAAACACAAAAAAAATTAATGCATTTCAAGGATCTCAAGTGATGATACATTTTAGCATAGAAAGTCATTATGAATTTGAAAAAAAAATTTAGAAAACCTATTTATAGTACCTATGTTCAATTTTTTCAATGAAACTGCATATTATACTTAGAGATCACTTATCTCTAATATTACGAGATCTATAACTATTGGTAAAGTTGTGATAAATTTCAACAACTCAAATTCAATTGAATTAATGCTTGCTGAAGACATCCATGGAAGAGATGTATAGTATTGATTGCCGAAATGAAACAACTTAATTGATCAACTATCGTGTTGTTTAAATGAATTTATAGAAGGACAGAAATAAAACTGACTGAAAGGTATTCATCATTTCTATAGATGAGAGTGGGAAATCTCTTATCAATAAGGACTACCGGCGAGCAGCCAGCAGTAGTTCCAACCAGGGTATGTGAGGTGTAATTTGCGGCTGCAGGAACGAGAGAGAAAGTAAAAAAAAAAAATATATATATATATATATACTTATGTATATATATAACCACGTCAGATGGTTCAAAGACCAGTGGACCAGTGGGTCCGAAGACAAATTACAGCAAGTAAACCATTAAATATGCGATATGATGGTAGGCTATAAAGGAACAAAAATTATGAACTTTACTTGTGTTTTCTTGATAATACCGAAGAGTGGAAACCCAAGAGATTGAAACCCATGAACGCATTAATGGCGTACGCATCTGAGTCATTCCTACACGAAATATATTAATTTTTATAATTGGTATAACATTGGGACGCAAAAAGGAGAATTTTCGAATTATTTGGACAGTTCCCACTAAATACCTTTGAACGGATTAGTCTTGATTCTCTAATAGATTTAGTATCGTGACTAGAGCGTTTATATGTAATACAAACATCTTTGTAATCGCATCTATTCAATATATATCTCGTGGGCTCATCTCAAGAGGGGAAATACCTACCAGCCATGCAGGTTATGAAACCAACTGCAATGGTATTGGCGATCTTGAAAAGATTTTGAAAAAATGTGTAAGTATTCAACAAATACTTGAAACCGAAGTAAGCTGGCAGAATTTCCAACTGGTTAATGTGAAATGCCTCATTTCGTTGGGTGCTAGCAGTTTCCTCACCACAAGCGGCCCCCAACCCCGCAGTTGAGAATCCTATGACAATTTCTACATCATTTCAATTTTGTTTACAGAATTAAGCCGCTCAAAATCTGAAGGACGACAGGATATAGAAGCGTTGTTTCTTAATTACCATTTTTTAAATTTAAAACATTTACACCTTCTAAAACTTGGTTGTTTTAGCCGGCCACGATGAAGTAATAAGGCCAAAAAAAAAAAAATATTATTATGTATATAAGAATAAATTACGTATTCCAAAAAATAAAGTTGCAGGAGCTCGGTGGCAACTTATTGTTTCTTTTCATTGAAATATTATGTTATAGAGACGTTCGTTTTGTGATTTCTTTTTTAAAAAGAGAATCAATCATCATCGAACAATAACTAACGGTAGTGTCGGAACTCCTTATACGGAAGTTATTTACTTGTTTTAAAATTAATTATAAAATAAAACTGTTAAGTTGCCAAACTGTAAAGATTATTAAAGAATTATTATGATTAAAAGGAGTAACATTAATTTCTTAGCCTCGAGGAAATTTTTAGATAGGTTCCACGAGCGAAAAAATACAAAAAATATTGCAGTTTGGTTTAAATAAACCAAATAACTGTGGAACGTATATTTGGAAAACTATATTCAAACAAAAGCGCAATTAATTTAGTTGCCTTTCTGGTCTGCATGTATTGGGACCGAAAACTAAGCATCTTTTTGATTGGTTGTGGTCATATAGCAGTTCTCATTAATACAATTCTTGTTCTAAATTCTTCAAATAAAGAAAAATATTGAAATGTTTTTCATTGTTTTATATTAAAGTAAATATGTTCTTGCCGTATGACTCGGAAAAAGAGTACTGCAGTCAAAAATTAATGTACTGCAGGTTCACTTTGTGATATAGCTCCTATAGCTAAGGGACCATCGACTGCCTTTTGAATGAATTTCGAGGCAAAACAAGAAACACTTAAAATAGGAATACTATAGGAAAAAACAACTAACCACTGTAGGGTCATCGGTTATGGATGACCACTGCTTTTTTAAAAATTTTGCCAATTTTTTAAAAAAAATTACCAGTGTTCCTAATCTCGGACAACGATGGCTGCGATGAGAAGTCCTTAGCCGAAATGCTCGCATAACAGGTCTGTTGATTTAAAACTTCCTTTGCGGTTTGGGCTTGAGGCTGTTTCGACTCTGCGCTCTATTTAATTATCGCCTTAGCATCTTTGTAAGTTTCTGAAAGATTCTTGCTAAATAATAAGAATTAGTTTTAATATGCAATAACTAATCCTGAGGACAATTAAACGTCTTGTTAAAGAATCGCTGTATGTCGTAATTAAAGCGTCGTGCGTCCATTAATAGATGCTGTATCCGACGATCCGTATCGTTTTATAAAGCTCTGCTGTAGTAGCTACGCTCAAAACATCATAACAAAAAACTCGAAGGCGTCTTGCTGTCGGGATTCGGGAGTGAAGGCGGGACTTGCGCCTGCGTCATCATGACTTCTCCCAGGGCAGGTAAGATCGTTGGTCTTCATGACATTAGTCATTCATTATTGTTCATTAGAACGCAGTCCCAAATAGTGAAGCATATTATGGCAACATAAATGCTTGGATAAGTTTTCGCACCTGATCGAAGATGCTTTGAGATTCAAGCACGTGCGCGCGCACTTTCGTCGTATGAAAAAAGGTGTGCCAATAAAGTGCGTAAAAGGACGCACTTCTCAAAAATAGATTTTGCAATAGTTAGTTCAAACAATCAACGCAATACAGGCATAATTTCATAGGCATGAAATCGTGTACGAAAAAAAAACACTTCAAAATTGAACAACGCCTGAGAGCCCCCGCTCATGACCCATTGCCAGTCCATTACTTTGTAGGCATGAGATTGCACGCGAAAATATACTTCAAAATTGAGCAATGCCTGAGGGCTTTCGCCCACGACTCATTGCAAGTCTATTACTTTGTAGGCATGTGATTGCACGCGAAAACGTACTCCAAATTGAAACGTACTTCAAATTTGAGAAATGCCTGAGGGCTTTCGCCCACGACTCATTGCAAGTCTATTACTTTGAAGGCATGAGATTGCACGTGAAAACGTACTCCAAATTGAAACGTACTTCAAATTGAGCAATGCCTGAGGGCCCCTGCCTACGACTCATTGTAAGTCTATCATTTTGTAGGCATGAGTTTGCACGCGAAAACGTACTCCGACTTATTGTAAGTCTATTAGGCATGAGATTGCACGCGAAAACGTACTTCAAATTGAGAAATGCCTGAGGGCTTTCGCCCACGACTCATTGTAAGTCTATCATTTTGTAGGCATGAGATTGCACGCGAAAACGTACTTCAAATTGAGCAATGCCTGAGGGCTTTCGCCCACGACTTATTGTAAGTCTATTATTTTGTAGGCATTAAATTGCACGCGAAAACGTACTTCAAATTTGAGCAATGCCTGGGGGGCCTCGCCTACGACTTATTGTAAGTCTATTATTTTGTAGGCAAGAGATTGCATGCGAAAACACACTTCAATAGGTAGCCATAGGCAATCCGATTTGCTAAGATTTCATAATATCCACGTCTAGACAGGTAGATTTTAACAGACTTTCTTGCTGATTCTTTTCTGTAGGAATGTTATTCCGAACCAGTGAAAGATTCCACTCGACGACTCAAAAAGGACTTGTAAAAGTCTATTTGAGTAAGAAACATTAATTGAATTTCGGTTTGAGTTTAGGTATATATCTAAAAAAAAAATCCTATGCGCAAACACAAATTATTAGAAAGTTGGCTGACGAACAATGTTGCGACTCGACGGTGGCAGTGTTGGCGATTGCAGTGACTCCAAAGAACTCGATGACAAGCAGTGTAGAAGACTTCAAAAAAAAAAGCTCGATGACAAAACAGTGTAGAAGACTCCAAAAAACTCGATGACAAACTTATTCGGTGATAATGTTTACGTGATCGGTTTAATTTCAAATTTCCGAAATCACTTTTACGTTTTTATCACAAAAATAAATAATAAAAATATTAATTTTTAATTTAATAATTTAAAAATAAAATAAAAACTCACCGAATTTGCGGACGTGCGAAGTGGCTGAGCACGAAAACACGAATGACTAGTTGTGCAGGAGTGGGGCCTATATATAGCGGCCTGCTATCGGCCGGTAAGAGGGAGCGTTTGTTTTTATTTTCAGCTACCTCAACTAACGTGTGAAAGTGGCCGTACGTACACGGTACTACAAGTATATCATGCTAATCTCGGAGGACGAATACGAAGTATAAGTAATTCTATAATATTTAAAAAATAATTAGATCAAGGTAACTTTTTTATCAACGTGAATGATTTTTTTAAGACTCGCTTCTTATATTTCAGGTCCAAGAGCTCAGCAGTCCGCCTCGAGCCAGCACCGTCGTCAAAGACTGCGTCAAAGCCTGCCTTAGATCAACATATCAATTCCTATTCGAAAACTGTTACGAGCTCTACAACAGAGAGTTCCAGGTTAGTTGAACTCGGAAAAACGACGAAGTCGAGGGTATCATCTGTATAAATATTACGTGCATTATTTTAATAGAAATTAAAAACGTAACCAACAACATAAGGTTAACATAACACAGTCTAACTGATGTAACTTCTAGTCAATTTCATATTTTTGTCATCTCGTGTCACTACAGCCCATTAACGTCCCAATGGCCAATACTGGGCACAGGCCTCCACGATCATAAGAGAGGGCATGACTTGAGTGTAAAAGTCTCAATAGACAATACTATTGACCGCGACTTCATCTGCGTGGATTAAGTTATTTTAATTCCCGGGGGAAACTACATCATTTTCCGGGATAAAAAACCTATGTCCTTCCTATGTCCTTTAGAGGGAGGTATGTAACCTACCTCTTTGCCAAATTTCATCAAAATATGTTTAAAAAAAAATGAGTGGTTAAAGCAGACACTTTCGCATTCATAAATTAGTATGGATTAACAACATGAAAAATCATCACTTAATATGTTACAGTCTATATGTTACAGTCTGATAGGTAGGTACGTTCTTTATAGCATCAATAACAAAGTCAGTCAGCATTACATTCAGAAAATAAATCAATAGCAGTGTATCAGTGGTAGGTAGGGTACCAAGCCGCACCTTTGTAAAGTAGTTTCCTAAAAATGTTATCCAAAATACTCTAAACTACATGATAATCATGATTGTTTAGGTGGACCCGAACGAGGCGAAACGCGACCCATCAGACCACGGGCCGCAGCTGGATTCGGTGGACTTCTGGCACAAACTGATAGCGCTCATCGTATCTGTGATAGAGGAGGATAGGAACAGCTATGCGCCTGTCCTCAACCAGTTTCCGCAGGAGTTGAATATTGGTCAGGTGAGGAACTACGTATAGATTCAGGTTTTAAAATCCAGAGCCCTAGGCTTTCCCAGGATTAAAGTGTCCTTTTTGGTATTTTAAATAATATATGCATCCTGAATACGTTCCTACACGATGATGTGGATAAAATATTTTTCCGTGTTTTATGAAATATATGAGATAGATGTAATTTTTTGTAGGTATGGGACTATTCATGTCCCAAAAAGAATCATAGGAGTTTTGTTAGAAATGTTTAATATAAATAGATGATAATGAAAGGTTTTGAATTTAAGCTAGCCCTTTTGTGTCATGACTCATGATTAAGTAAGTAACCTTAATAAAAACAACAGCAGGTGCCAATTTTATTTTGATTTGTACTGTTCTATTGTAGTACAGCATAAAACAATATTCGGCCTTAAATGGAAACTGACGTAAATCTGAAAAGATTTTGACGACCTCCGTGGCGTAGTGTTGAGCGCTGTTGTCTTAACGTGCGGAGGTCCGGCCATATAACCGCCATGCCCCTAAACAGGTTAGCCCGCTACCATCTTAGACTGCATCATCATTTACCATCAGGTGAGATCGCAGTCAAGGGCTAACTTGTAGTGGAAAAAAAAGATAAAACTTTTTTTGTATTCCAGCTATCAGCTGCCACCATGTGGTCTTTGTTCGCCGTGGACATGAAGTACGCATTGGAGGAACACGAACAGCATCGGCTCTGCAAGTCTTCCGCTTATATGAATCTGCATTTCAAGGTAACTTAACACGCTTTGGTTTTGCAAACAGTATTATTTTATAACCATTTTTGATGACTCTCTGGCGCAGTGGTGAAAGCTGTTGTCTTATAAGCGTCAGGTCCCAAGTTCAATCCCCAGCAGGGTCTCTGGACTGGTCGAGTGGGACGCTTAGGCCGTGGCTAGTTACCACCTTACCGGCAAAGACGTGCCGCCAAGTGATTTACCGTTCCGGTACCTTGTAGAACCCGATTAGGAGTATGGGTTATAATATAACTATAATTGCCATAATGGTCATAATGTAATATAACTGCCATACTCTTATCAGGTAAGCCCGCTACCATTTTAGGCTTCGTCATCACTAATACATAAAAATACATAAAAAAAGGATAAATACCTTATAAATTAAGTCAGAACTTTCTGGTGCCTCTGAGCTTTTTAAGTGGCCATTTAACCCTAATTACTTGAGTAATGACCACGGTTCAAGCATTTTTAGAAAATGTTGAGTTTTAAAAAATTGAAAAGGACATGCAATGTAGCTATTAGCTATTTACCTACGAGAATATAATCGGTGCTTTAAATAATTAGTACAGAGCATACTTTAATTAAAATGTATTCCAACGTTTACGGTAGTCATGTTATTTTTTAAGTACCACATATAGCTACTAAAATTTAATACATCAATGTACCTACCACATTCTAATTTCAAAGCCTAGGATTGCAACCGGTTAACTCTTGAATTATTATATCGCATTGTCGAATATTAGCAGTCATAGTAGTACTTACCTAATAAAGGCACTGAAAAAGGTTATCCCATCCTCTTACCAACTTAAGCCAAAGATATTAATCAGCAGCCTATGTTAAACCATGCATATTAATCACTGTTACAGTCTCAATTGTTGTGATTGGGTGAATTTGTTGTATTCTTGTCACGACAATAGATTTAGGACTTGGAGTAATAACCAATCAGAGGTGATTGCAATCGTAACATAATAATTATTACTTTTAATAAAATAATGTCCTTCTGACCGAATTTGAGCCACGACGGCCAATCTCCAGAGATTAGCTATCCGCGCGGGCGATATTATAGTGCACAATTAGTGTGTGCGGGAACACAGCTGGTGCACTCTCTGTTTATTTACTCTCATAGCCCGATGGAATGGAAAATCCGACACGACCGACAGGACTGACGGCTTTACGTGCTCCCCGAGGCATAGGGGTGAAACACCGCCAACTTCCTACCTCCGGGCTAGTAATGAAAATTTCTTGCCCGAAAAACAAATACTTAATTTACTTAATTTAACGAGGCAGCTATTACGAAATAAGGCAGCAGCACTATTGACTGATATGCCCTGATACTAGGTCATATTACCCCAAAAATAACCAAATTTAATGTTTCAGGTTAAATGGCTACATACAAACTACGTGAAGGACGTTCCTCCATATTGCGGCGCTGTGCCAGAGTACCCGGCATGGTTCGAGCCCTTCGTCATGCAGTGGCTCAACGAAAACGATGACGTGTCACTAGAATACCTCAATGGTGCTTTCAACCGAGATAAGAGAGACGGGGTAAGTCTAAAAGCACTCCGCCTTTGGCTGCAAGCAGGTCTGATTGCTGCCAAGCGCTAGCCAGTAGGTATATTTAAAAACAAAAAAACTGGTATCTTACCGATCTATGAGACCGATAGTATAGTGAGATTTTTAATTTTGGTGATACATCTATCAAAATGTTATTAAAGGATTTGTGGAATAAAATAGCTTTGCGAATCAATATATTTACAAAGTGAAGCTTCCTGACGTACCTATAAGTTAGGGATCTGACTCCCGAAAAATGAAACAAGCGAACGCAGCAATGAACCAGACCTCATTGGCTGGGCGTATAATTTCCCATAGGAGTGTTTAAGATAAAATATCTACATGATATTAACAATGTTTGAGAAGCTCAGCTTGCGTAGGATATCAGAGATACTAAGACGGTTTTTTTTCAATATTTTTTCTAAAGCACTTACCGAAAACGCTACGAAAACTAATCCAAGGTTTTTGTTACAGTTCCAAAAATCGAGCGAACATGCACTATTCAGCAACTCAGTGGTGGATGTCTTCACACAACTCACGCAGTGCTTCGATGTGGTATCCAAACTCGAGTGCCCTGATCCGGAAATATGGAAGCGATACATGAAGAGATTTGCGAAGACCATCGTCAAAGTACTAGTTGCGTATGCGGACATCGTGAAAAAGGAGTTTCCAGAGCATTTGAAGGAGGAAAGAGTGGTATGTTTACACTATCCACTAACTCACCGACCGCTGTCTTGCTCAGGTGGAATTGCTGAATTAATATTTTCTATGCTCCCTTAGTGGGGATCTATGTTACGAAGAAAACCTACATGCATATTTGTGAGGGGATATTATATCAGTCGTAAATTTTTTCCTTTGTAAACATGGTTAAAGATACGTGGACAGTGACTTTTAAAAAATACAATTCAAAGAACTAATATGGTCTAGAAAAGTGATAATTTCGTAAATGCTTATCCAAGTTAAGGGTAATTCAGGCATTTCCCTTTTTTAGAAATTAAAGCGACGAAGGTTGCCCAATCCTGTGACTTCCTTTATTAACATTCGTTTTTCCAAGGTGTTTTTCAACATAATTTAATGAAATTATTTTTTTGTAGACCTTGTTCTCTAAACGCTTATTTGTTCTTAGGCCTGCATCCTAATGAACAATATACAGCAGCTCCGAGTACAGTTAGAAAAGATGTTTGAAGCAATGGGTGGCACGAAGCTCGAACGAGATGCGGCCGATATTTTGAACGATCTGCAAGCCAGCCTTAACAGCACGTTGGACGAGCTCGCGTCTATGTTTGCTATAAGGTATGCTAGTAATACCCATGTGAAAATTTACAAACAATAATTAAAACATGCATTTTCAATGCAATTGAACTTTTTGATCGACAAATTCTGTTCAACCAGCATTTAGCCACATATTTCGCCTCTAAATTATGAAAAATAGAGTGCCTTTTGTGTATCAAATTTATTAAGTTCCAATTCCGCTAAAAGCGTCTAAATCAACCCTCAGAGGAGTCCCTACTCCCTATCATGAGTAGAAATATATTGGAATACATTTCCGACGTGCTAGGATACGTATTATGATACTGGTCCTGTATTAGCAAAAGGACAAAGATGTACAGGAGCTTGCGTTTTGTAAATTCTTTATTTTTATGTTTTGTTCAAATGTATACTTTAACGATTGGTGCAAGAAAATGCGTTGTAACTTCAACAGCTCAAACCAGTATGAATTATGTGTGTACTTTGAATGTTTCTGTCATTATTGTTAAGAAAAATAAGGCATAGTTATCCTGCAGTTGTGCAAGTTGTTTTGTTTTATTGTTAAGTTTTTTTTATCTTTTTTTGTTACTTTAGAATAGCTATTTGGAAGAGACTGATCCTCAAGTCACGGGTATACCCTAGTTTGGGGGTCCAGGGAAATTTAAGGAAATTGTAGGTAGGTACTTTTTTGTTTGAACAGATAAAGATTTTTATTATTATTTTAGCCTAGAAACCAGGATAACAGCCAGTGTGAAGGAGCTAGGAGAATTACTACAAAAAGTTGGAGGTGGCACGGCAGTTCCTGGCGCCCCGCAGCCCCCCGCGCATCACGAGGCTGACGAGGTGCTGAGGCCGCTGATGGATATTTTGGTTAGTTTATTTATCAACTTTCAGTCAGCTTTGTCTAATTATACTTAACCTAAAAGGAAACACCGTCGGGAACTATTACTTTATTATTTTGGCAACAGTGAACATCCATCGCTCGCAAACCAATGATAACCGAAATGTTTTTATTTATACAGTATTATTTTGTACCTATATAGGACTTATAGATTTAAACAGGTCACATTCAATATCAGCATTTTATTTTTATACCTACTGCTGGGCCAAATTCTCTTTATCTACTACTCCTAGATATACATAGGGCTGCCGAAAAATATTTTGTGTAAAACTGGTAGAACCTCAAATCATAAACACTGAGCAAACTCTGTTCTATCTATATAAAAATTCTGACATAAATCTATGTAGATTCTAATAGATTTTACAAATACATTGTATTTAATGATTTTTTGTACTAACAGGATGGCTCGCTTACAATGTACGCGGAGTCTTGCGAGAAAACTGTACTCAAGAGGCTATTGAAAGAACTATGGAAGATCGTGATGAAGATACTCGAGAAAACCGTGGTGCTTCCTCCTATGACTGATAAGACGGTAAGTTTATACACTGTAGTCTGTGACGGTAAGCCAATTTTATAATAAACAGACAAACGCAGTGTTTAGATAATAATTAATAATAAATACTGTTTTATTGGAGTTCCTCCGCACACAAAATTGAAGCAAGTGATAGAGGAAGCGCAATTCATATAATAAAATAAAAATTGTTTGCGATGAATCAAATAAATATTATAAATGCGAAAGTTTGGATGTATGGATGTATGTTTGTTACTCAATCACGCCCCAACGGCTGAACCGATCTGGATGAAATTTGGCACAGAGATAGATTATAGTCTGGAATAACACATAGGCTACTTTTTATCCCGGAAAATTAAGGAGTTCCCGCGGGAACCGAAAAACCTCGATCCACGCGGACGAAGTCGCGGACATCAGATAAGTTGCTGACGTTAATACCTTTTTATTTAAAAGTTGGAATATAGTTACTCTATGTGTAAGAAAGCTATACGTTACTTTGATCATCATTTTATGAAAATCGTAAAATGAACATGAAAACCAGTCAGTTTTTTTTGTAACAATTCAATATCCAGTGTTTAAAGTTAAAACAGCATTTGCGTAAATAGCTCCGTTCCGTTTATTTGTTCAGATGATGCTCAAGAATCTCACGAACAATGCGAAGAATTTAGCTGCAAACGCGAAAATCGAAGACATGACGCAGCTTTTCAAGAGCACGGTCGGTAAACAGGATGTCAAACATGCTCTTTCCGGCGTCATGGATATTTCGAAGGAGGTGAGTCATCAGTTGAATATTTCCTTTTGATTGGAGATTTAACGCGGATTAATGCATCTGAAATAGAAGCCCTGTTTATTTAATATGGCGCCTTGAAACCTCCTACGTGAACTCAAAAGCTATAAACGTAAATCCTTTTTATAAATAACAACCAGGAGATTAAATGGCTTAGTGGTTTCGTGCGGATATGCAGCCGGCAATCTTGGTTTTCCACACGAAAATAATATTTATATTTAGCAAACTGGTTCAGTAAAAGTGAGTTACGGGTGTCTAAAATTAGATTTTATAAATCGAGCTTAGTTTAAATTTCATAAGATATAGGCGTTTTTTTTAAATTATGACTTGCATAAAATTATGTAATTCTTTCACATCGTCCTAGCGAAAAAGGGTGGCAAAATATTTTATCAATTGAGTTACGGTTTGAGACTAAACAACCGAAGTGGCGTTATTAACTAAACAAACATAGTTCTCATAAATCTTTTATATTATGGAGAAACTCTTCTTCGTTTGTCGTTCCCTCAATTTTGAGGATCGTTATGCCCCTTCGATATTACTCTTAAATTTTCCTACAGATTTTCCGACAGTGACTATGCCATGAGTTTCTAGATTTGAATGGCAGTCCTCAATTTTTGGCACGGAAAAACAATAGCACTAAATAATCAAATCTTTCACAGCATTTATCAGCAGAAAAGAGTCTCACGCCCAAGCAATGCGCGGTGCTAGACGCAGCTCTAGATACGATCAAGCTGTACTTCCACGCTGGTGGCAACGGTTTGAAGAAGACCTTCCTAGAGAAAAGCCCAGAGCTACAGTCCTTGCGATACGCGCTGAGTCTGTACACACAAACTACTGATACGCTGATTAGAACGTTTGTTACCAGTCAGCAAAATCAGGGTGAGATATTTTCAAAATTATAATTTATTTTTCTAGTCCTCTGCAAGGGTTATTTTTTGCAATTTCATTTGGCGATGAGTCTGATGTGCAGGTAGGCTAACGTATAAGTGTATAATAATAATAATATTTTATCAGAGTATTTATAAGTGTATAGCTATTCTATTTCTCTCTATTTTATTTTATTGATTTTTACGGCATCGTACCGGAAGACTAAAAATAGCTATTATATTACAAAAAAAAATGATTACTTTTGAATAATTACTTAGTATTCTGTGCCGTTAGGGTAGTGACACGTAACGAATTAAAGTTTGTACGTCTCTCATTACGTTTATTTTTTTAGATGCAGCAGTAGCAGAAGAAGGCAGCGTGGGAGAAGTATCTCTTCAAGTAGATCTTTTTACACATCCTGGCACGGGAGAACACAAAATCACGGTTAAAGGTGCGTGAATAATACAATTTAATATTAATTTATTAAACTGTACTACCTACTACGTTTTAAATCTGATATCTGTCTATGTTGGATATACTAACTCAGAGACAAGTCTCATTCACCTTAAAAACAATTTAATTCTTCTAGATATATTAATTTTTCGCTTTCTTTTGTTAATCTTTTGGGCCATTGACAATTTTAGAGAAAAATACTGTGATAAACATAATAATTATTAAGATACCATCATCACCGCCATATTTCGTATATAGAGAAACTATATTTTCGAAAATAGCAGAAAAGAATTTCCAATTCGTCCCTAGCCACTTAACTTTTCATATTGTGTAGTACGTATCATAATTTTAATTTTGTCAAATGATATTTATTAACTTCATAATTTTGTACCAATAACAGTGGTTGCTGCAAATGACCTGAAGTGGGTGATCGCCAGCGGCATGTTCCGTCCGTTCATAGAAGTGAATCTGATTGGGCCGCACCTCGCCGACAAGAAAAGGAAATTCGCGACCAAGTCCAAGAGCAACAACTGGAGTCCCAAGTTCAATGAGACGTTCCATTTGTGAGTGTACTCTACTTTACTACTCCACTTCACTTGAGGAAAATTTCCTGGGTAATGGAAGTCCATTTTTTTTTCTTGGAGGAGGAAAATCCTCATGGATACCATCAGCTGGCCCGACTTCACTGCAGATGTTGTGCAGTAACCTAAGGACTAAAAACCTCTTCCGTTCTTCGAGTTCTCCGCTCACATTTCCCAGTATTGCACGAAGCATTGCATCAGAAAGGCCGCTATTTTCTTAGAGTGTGGTTCTCTGTCTGTCCCATTCGTCATATTCTCGCGTTTTCATCATGTGTTTCATTAATTTAGCATATTTTCCCCATCACTCTTTAGAATTCTACAATCATATGGAAGTCCGGATGTGTGTCTGAATGGAAGTCTATTACCTACATGCAAAATCTTAAGTTTCTAGACCCAAATGAATATGTTGAGATATCAGTCAATTTCTCCTTTCATGTTATGAATATAACATAGATTAAATTAATCAACCAGCTTCTACCTGCTCCGTTGTCCTGTTCCCTCAGAACTAGTTACATAGAAAATTATGGCATCAATTTTCTCCAGCTGAGTTCCTTCAAATTATTTTCGAACGGCAACGCATTTTCCTCTGGTGTTGCCCATTTTGTTCATGGGCGGCGGTAATCCCATACTTCAGGTGACAACCTCGCTTTGTTTTCTCGCTATCCTCACTATCCCATTTGTAAATTACTACATGAAAGACGATCAGAAGCCTCTTTCTCTCATATATTTACCTTTTAATACTTTTCTTTCTTCTAAATAAATGGTATATCTAAATTACACCTGGATTAATATTTCAGTATGGTGAGCGCAACGGAACAGCTGGAGTTGTTTGAGCTGCATGTTTGCGTGCGGGACTACTGCTTTGCCCGGGAAGACAGGTTGGTCGGCGTGGCGGTCATGCGACTATCTGACATTGCTGAACAGGTATTATTTTTTATTAAATGTCTTTTCAATGTCTCTCTCTTTGCGTCGTATTCCTCATTACTTGTGTTCGTGACCCCTTTTCATTAATCAGGTAATGGTAGGAGTTTTCTTGGGATAATAATGCGGTAGGTTCCACGTCCTTCCGCGTACGACTCGACTAAGATTATTAGACTTTTAGGTTTTTGTAACGATTATTATCCCAATTAGTCTGAGCCAAGTTTGCAATCAAGTATGCTCAACTGTATAAATTTTGCGAGTTTGGGAATTTTAAATCTAATCCATTCAATTTCTACAGGGCTCGTGTGCTTGCTGGCTACCTCTTGGCACTCGCGTCAAGATGGACGAAACCGGCTGGACAATACTAAGGATCCTCTCGCAGCGGCATAGCGACGAGGTGGCGAGGGAGTTTGTCAAACTTAAATCAGAAATGAGAGCGGAAGCTCCGACTGGTACCCAAGGGCCGGCGTGAAATCCATTAGAATTAACCGCGTGATCGAGTTTAGCAAGCCAATCATATACGACTGGAATAAACAAGTTGTGATATATTAAATAGTACTAACGGAGCGACCACGGCAATCTGTCCGCAACGGGCATTTCCGAGAGAGAGCAGGAGGTGAATCGACGATGTCTCTTAAGATATTATACCTTAAGGTCAAATCAAGATCGAATCGAACAAGACACTCGGCGCTCCGGCGGTTACCGGTCAGTGCTCGTTCGTTCGTTTCGTTTACATTCTCGACGAGAAAAATCGTTTTGTAAATAAATTTACGGAGTTAAGTTACGCGATAGTAGAATATTTTGCACAAATTCGAATCATTAGCCAAAAAGACTGACCGTAGACGGCCGGACGCTGCTACGTCCGCCGATGTTTAGGTATCCAGCAAAATAAGGTGTCTTTCCAAATTTTAATAGGTTAAAATCTATTAGTTTTTATGTGATCTCTATAGTGCAATGTTTAAAACCACCATAGAGCACAAAATTTAATTTAAGGATACTTAACATCCCGTTTTATTTCTGCCATTATATTTTATGAAAAAAATTCACCGACGTCGCCGTTTTATTATTTTGCTGGATTCCTAAAGCTGTGTGTGGACATATTATTATCGACACACACGATTTATGTATTAATTCTACTTGTATGGACCAAACTGTCGTTAATACGGACGCATTACCTATTCCTTAACCCCTAATATTAAATCAACATTATTTATCTACTTAATCATCTTATCGTTATACGTGTACAGTAAATAAAATATATGGCCTTATGTAAATTATTTCCTTCGTTTGTTGATATACATAATGTGCTTCTGTCGAGGAACATGTAAAGTATTAACGTATTGCGTGTTGAGATTCGATGCGAGATTTACGTTTCCCGTTATTGCGTGTTAGTTATGCTCGAATTAATGCGCGTTTAGGAGATGAATGTTCTAAAATTGGAATACCATGAGTAGTAAGTATGATCTGTTGTAAAGTGTATGGTCTCGTCATCTTTTATATTACGAACTCCTTTATGTCCCGATTTAAGTGATCCGCATTATATGTGATCAGATTTGTATATATGCATACCAAAAGTTGTTAAAAAAATACATATTAATATTTATCACCTTTTTGCTCTTTCTTTTTACGCTTGACCTGTTTAAACATGTTATATAAAGTCTCCTGTCTTTTTGTATATTATTGAAAAATGTGATATTGTTATAAATTGAGATACATAAATCATAACTGTGGATATTTATATGGACTCTCTCTATGAAAGTTCATGTGTGTTAACTGTTAACATTTGCTTCTAATTTATTTGTGTCCTTCGGGATTTTGATACTGTATCCTTTCTTGAATTTTCTAAAATTATTATTATTATAAAATAAAATATTCATTAAATATCCTTTAAAAGTGATAAACCTAATCTTAGACATTCAGTGCTCAAATATTTTTCGTTAAGCGTTAGTATCGTGTTTGTAATGTACTTGTTTGCGATAATGATATATGAATTTATTAAAACTTAACCACTTCAAGCAAGGTCGAAAGTTCACGGTGTTGGAAAAGTCACGAATATTAAAGTGGTTTGTTTTCGATGCTACATTGTTATTATTCGCGTAAGACACGATTGAGTACAATAACTATCTATAATTATGGTTAGACTACATTGCCACAGTTCATTCTCTCACTTTCTACACTAATCTTCAGAAATGTCTTTTGTACTATTTGAATATTTCACACGTAGGACTTTTTGAAACGTATTACTAACTATTATATTTCAGAGCTGTATCCTCAAACACTTAGCATAATATACAGAGCATTATTTAACTTTACGTTACTATGCAATCCATGATTTCTTCTACTTAGCATTCAAGTCTTGAGCATTCACATTTATATGCTTAGAAATCATATATTATATTATGTATAGTACTATAAATATCTCTTATACTTCTTTTTTTAAGCTCAACTTGAATTTTTTCATTCTAATGTCGACGTTACTGGCGTCTAGTTAAGTTAAGGTATTTACCTACCTAGAGTTAGGGCTCGCATGTGATATAGCCGTACTTACCACGTACATACCTCGTATACGTACTTGTTATAAAATAATGTAGCATTGAAAATGTAACCGAGAAGCACGTCACTTAATACACATGGGAGTTAGATTTTCTGTATATTAGTATTTATCATGGATTACATATCTGTAGATAGAATGTGGTTTGTCTAGTCCAAATCTCAATAATATATTATTAAAAAAATATATTTACTCGTCTAAATCTAAATTAAAATAATTTCTTGGGTGATTTTCTTGTGATTTTAAATCGACTGATTTGGTTTGTTTTAAGAGTTGATTTATTTTTAAAGCACACACAATTAATATTTCCTAAATGAAATAATAATAAATACAAAAGTTTATTGTTTTACAGCGGTAATTACTAAAGATGTACCTATAACTTTCTCGTGTGCTTTGTTATTAGAAGTTGTTTAGAACAATTAATTGTTTTAGAAAAATGTACCCAATGAATGGATAGTTATTGATGTCAGATAAATAATGTATCCCATATTTATATTCTCCAGTCAGACTTTTATCTTATCGATATTTAGGTAAAGTGACAAAATATATTATTAATTTGATATTATTTAATTGTTGTATACTACGGAACTAAAATACATACTTACGTGTTTTTACTCCCGTTTTAGGGTGTAAACTATAGATTTTTGCAGATTGTAACTTTTACATACAAAAATGTTTCCGGCGCATAGCAAACACTATGAATGCGCTCTGCCTTAAACTACTCTCGATGTCTGGTTAATATTTCGTATTATATTAAACTGTAGAATGTTTGAAATTCTATCTACGGCTATAATGATTTAAATAAGCCAGCTGCAACATGACTGCATAACAATCTCGAATTACACAAAGTAGAATTTTATAAAAAAATATTATTTTTGTTTGTATTTGTTTTAGCCTAAAAAATTTTTCAAATCTATCTCCAGGTCTTATTGAATATTGTTACTGTAGTCAAGTTCTGCCGGCTTATTTCAACATTCATCATAAAGGTATTATAACTCAATCATTAATTATTGTAATAAAAAAGTTCGTTAAAGTTAAAGTCGTTCAAATAATACTTTTTCCTGCGAATAAAATTATTATGAATAATATACAATTTACGCGTTATATTTAAAACTAGGGCCACAAAGTTGTCACTTTAATTAAATATCAAGTATAATTAAAACAAAATAAATAGATTTCTTTCAAAAATCTCGTTTTGCATTGACGATAATAAATTCACGATTGAATCATTTTGTATATAATACAAATGTCGGTAACCTACGTCCATTGCATTGTTAAAGCCGTTGGGATCGACTATCTGCATAAACCTTTCGAATTTTAGGTGTAAATTTTGTTTAATGTTTTTATATTTTAGTTTACTACACTACAGTTTATGAAGATATGCGATCGAGCTAGTATTAAAGAAAAGCGCACAGCATTCATTCAATTTCATAAATATTTTACTACATAGAGACTTCATCGACACATTAAAAAACCCTTTACCATTTGACAATACTTGGTAAATATTATTTTTAAGTGTAAAATGTGATGAAACACATCAAAGTCATTGTAAGTCGGTTACGCTCCAGTTCTAGTATTAAATTCACTAACATTGCATATATCTTTGTATAAATGCATATATGTAAATGTTACATGTTTAAACACATTATTGAATTTAGAATTTTTATGAAAATATAAATAAATATCCGTATTTCAAATATAACTTGCTATGTTTTATTTAAATTACCTAAATTTATGTTCGTTTCAGACTTGATTTATGAGTTATGAACATCTACGTTTTCTCTTACTGAATAAACCTATTTAATGGATTTTAACAAAATTATATAAAATAATAAATTTAAATTAGTATAATAAATTATTTTAGTAAAGTATTCTGAACCAGTGGAAGATCAACTCAAAAGCACTTGTTTGAGAACTACCGTTAGATGAAATAAAAAGTAAATGTATAGATAAAGAAGACATACGAGTTACGTCTTAGACTGTAATAAGGATTACCAGAAACACCTTTTTATCTCAATTTAATCTTACGTCGTCCGCATGGTCTAAGCTTACCTACAAATAACGTCTTGCTGACGTCCATTACGATCCATTAATTTAATTAACTGGCTAAGTTACGTTGTCTACCAGTCTACCATATTGTGTTCTTGGAAACAGTATTCTTTGTAGGAAGCCTGTACTATCTAATAGTGTAGTGTAATCCTGTTGTATATTGAATCTCTGATTTCACAATGACTTTCCGGCGACATACGGTGGTAAGTATACCTTTTGTACTATTTATAAGTTTATATTATTTTGAAGAGCATAATAATCTTGCAACTTGTTGTAGCGAACCCTACTGTTTTTACAAGCGTTTATTTAGTTTCGCCTATCCCGGTGTCTGTCTGTAATCAAATTAATTTTCATTATTATGAATAAGCTTAACTCAAAAATTTCAAAACTATGACTAGGAAAACGCTGAATAGGACCTGTGGACTCAGTGAGACGAGAAGATAGATCCTTAAAAAGGATCTGACAATGTTATCTTCGCCCCACGATCCCAGGGTTTCAGCACCAAAAGGCACAAAAAAATTCAGGAAATTATCCATACTAATATTATAAATGCGAAAGTGTATCTGTCTGTCTGTCTGTCTATCTGTCTGTCTGCTACGCTTTCACGGCTCATCAGTTCAACCGATTTTGATGGTACAGGGGTAGGTTGTATCCCGGGGAAGGACATAGGCTACTTTTTATCCCGGAAAATTAAAGAGTTCCCGCGGGAATCAAAAAATCCTAATCCACGCAGACGAAGTCGCGGGAATCATCTAGTTTTCTATATTTTCATACTTGCACCTCTTGGCTCTTTCTGCATTTATTTCCTTTTTGTTCTTCCTCGTAGTACTCTTGGTAGAGGTCGTGGTCATCACGAAGTAACGGCTTTAGGAGCGGAATTTTTCGCCGTCACTTCTTCCTGCTGGTTGGCAGACGCTCATGCATGGGACCGTCCAAACTTAACTGGTCGGTCTTTCGGATGGTGGAGCGCATTGATGTATCAATTGAACTTCAAAACATTCGCAATTACTTGCTTGTTGGAATAAAATCTACTGACTGTTAAACTGCAGAATATTTCATCAAACAAAATATTTAGACATACATAATTTCTCAAAACAAACCTTTACATCATTGTTGACCACCAAAAAATTCCCCCACTGATTCACAGTGTATTTCTCTTGAAATTCCCAGCTGATATGCTATTTGGGTCGTCGGAACGTAGACGTTCCCACTCACGATGCCGTTACGTCACGGGGGCAGCAGAGCAGAGTCGACTATTTAAAAACGTCACTCATTCATAAACTCAACAACCATTGCAAGACTGACCATTGCGCGGTATACACGCTGCCAGTGTTATTTTTATATGATAGTATAACGGTACATTGTGTTGTGAAAATGAGCGGCAACTTTCTGACGATACCCGGCGACGACGCGATAGCACGCCGGTCAAGGGTAAAGCTTTTGAATCACTCCTAACTTTTGAACGTAACGGTACCTGCCTGCCTAGCCAAGTTACAAACGTTTCGTTACAACTCTTTCTATCAAAAAGCGATTAAAAACGCTAACCATAAACTATTCTCTTATTTTTTTCTCTCCGTAAAGTGTTAACGAAACCGCTTAGAAAGAGAATAGACACGAAACATATGTAACTTGGCTAGGGGGCAGTTAGATAATAAAGAGCATAGAGTAATTAACAAATTGAAAACAGATAAAACAGCAATTATGTTTATGTATCAAACAATTGTTACTTGTTTATCTGTTACCTTTGCAAGTTAACGTTAGTTTAACGTTTAATTTAGTGAATTTGAATCTCCATACTATATTACACATTTAGGCGAAATTAACGTTAACTTGTATGGTAGCACTCAATGGTCTGTATTAAAACATCAGCTCTTCCCTAAAACAAAGTAAAAACAAAGAAAGTAAGCGTTCGTGTATGTAGTTACTTATTTGCTCGAACTACAAATCTACGTACCTAGTGGATTTCAATACAGTTTTCACTAAAATTTAAAACATTTCTAGAGGTTGATTTATTTACGGTTTATATCCGAATTTTAATAAATATTTTGACTGATTGATTGAATATGTTTTAACACAATATTATTTATTCGTAGGAACCTTTATAACCTGACTGTGATAATGCAAAATGGTAAAACAGCTTATTTGATACTTGATATAAACTACATGAATGCAAGCAAATTTTTTTTTTCACTAAATGTAGATTCAACATGGCTAACTGAAAATAGGACGAGGATGACTATTTTATTGTTTACAGATTGAGTAGTAAACTAGTAGGTACAAGTTTTTTTTGTTGGCGCTTAATCAAGATCTTATGTTTTTATTTATGTACGAGATAATAATATACTAAAATGTATGTATAACGCGCGATACAGTATTTTAGAAACAAAGTTGTTTCGAGCTTTACATCTCATACACAATAGGTGTAGACACTAGGCATTAGGTTGTTTCATACAAAAACATACAAACATAAAAATTAAATTAAATAAAAACATCTGATAGTCATAATTCACTTCTTTGGGTTAAAAAAATAACTACTGGTGCGGTTGGGTAAAAAGGTTTTGACCCAATTTAAAAAAAATACATATAGTAATTATTATAGAAGTATAATGAGATTTATAGATCGTACTTTGACTTTGCTCAGGCTTTACTTGAGGAGGGTCTTTTCAAAACGGGATATGTCCAAAATATGATTTTTTTAAACTGAGTATGAGGTCTTCTTACCTATGCTAAAATACATCATTTCACACCTTAAACGAATGCAAAACAGGATAAGCAACTTAGAAAATTGGACTTAAAAAAGCGTGTTCTGAACAAAACAGGATATTTTCTCAAAAAAAATCGCCATAGTCCACAATTTATTGATTTCGTATCAAAAGAGGATATTTTACAAGGGTGTCTCTTACTTATCAGGTTGATCACTTCAAAACGGGACATTTTCTACACAGAATATTCGTATCATCAATCCGTTTCATTTATTATTCAAAAATAGTTTAATCTTAAAAGATAGATATATGCTATCGCGAATTTTTTTTTAGAACTTTTTAAGAGGAACAATTCCACCATACATTGTTTTCGTGTAACTTTATTTATTTACGCAACGCACGCCACGTAAGCTCTCGGAAGAGAGGATTTCTTCCGACTTAGTTCACATTACTGCAATTTTCGTAAGGATCTCTAATTTTTTTGAAAATAAAATATCGCCTATGTTACTCGCCGATAATGTAGCTTCCTATAGGTGACAGAATTTTTAAAATCGGTTCAGTAGTTTTTGAGTTTATCCATTACAAACAAATCTTTCCTCTTTATTATATTAGTTTAGATAAAGCTCATTAAAATAGGAAATACATTATTTTAATATATTAAAATGAACCATAAAACTGTGCGAGAACTAAATAGTGGTGGAAAAAAGACAGACTCTTAATTTTAATGTAGTTACAATTATTCAAAAGGGGATAAATGTATAAACTGCATATTGCAAAAGGGGATATTTCCATGAAAGGATGGAACAAAAGGGGATATTTCGATTTTGTCCTAACAAAAGGGGATATGTTAATTTTTTATGTCCTTATTATCAATTAACCAGAAGGTATTAAAATTAAAAAAAAGTATAATTCTTAGTATTTTATTATGCAGTTCTTATTTAGTAACATTTTTTTTCTGTGCACTAAAAGGTTTTCCTACAATCAGTTTTTTCTATTTTCTGAAAAATACGTTAACATGTACATATCCCGTTTTGAAAAGACCCTCCTCACTTAGAATTAAAATGGGATGGACTTATGTGACTGTCATAAATCTATCTCGTTTTAACTCTGTCTTAAGTCAGAGCTAAGTCAAAATGCGCTCTATAGTTACATCTGAGACGTAGAGTCAAAGCAGGGGCCTATCTACCATTACCTTTACTATTCTGTATTCTGTGCTACCGTCGCTTAAAGCAGTTTTCTTTTAATAATATTGTTGACACCCTTGTTGAGGGACGTCCTTTACAACTGAAATTTACAAATAATACTGTTTCAAGCGATGCAATGGTAAGCCCACAGGACGTATCAAAAAAGACAACTGTATGTCCTATATGAAATAAATAAATTTAATATTGAGTAAACTCGGTGATAGACTTTGCTTTTACTTTAAATTTAATAATTGTAAAAAAAATATCACTGAACCACCACCACGGGAGAGATACATTTAAATATATTCAATACTATACCTTTTTGAAATCCTTTTTGCTCATTTCCCACAAATTGCAATTTTTGAGTTAGGTCACTTTCATTCTAAGGGTGCGAAATGATTCCTTTTCAATATTTATTATAAGCAATGAACTCCCGAGCAACATTATTTTCCCGGTTCGGTTTTCTGTCCACATCATATCCCGTTGAGAATATAAGCTCTTTTTAAACACTAAGAGTATTGATAAGCTATTAAGCTTAAGGATGTCTATTATAAATCTCATATATTTTGTATTTATTTTAAAAGCGTTATTTGTGCAATCTTTTCTTTTAGTTTACTCACACTTTAAAATCTTTTGGGTATATTATATTTAAAGCTTTAAAAGCTTTAGGTGAAATATAAGCTTTAAGTGAAATATGCGATTCGATCTGGGGTCAACGGCCACATACTCTACTCTACTAATTAAGATTTCTATGATCTATTTCAAGTAAATTGCTACGACCTAAGCTGGTTTCAACGACACCATAAATTAATTACCCGTAGTAAATCAATTAGTTCATAAATATTGATGAATGACATGAAAACTGAAAGGAGCCGATGAATTTATTAGGTATCGTTGACTGTTACCGTCTTGTATACAAAACTTTGAAGTTTAATTGCCTTTCTTTGATATTGCTTTTCCTTTTTAGCTTAGTTTGATGTTTTTAACATAGTTTGGTATACTTAAGTAGTTAGGGCAAACGAGATCTTAGTAATGCACTTTTTGTAATGAAGTAAAACTATGAAATTCACTCTACATGTTTTGTCTCAGTTAAGATGTACTTAGATATTTTGAAATACCCAACAACAACAGCCCGAGCACAATCAATGTGACACGTCTCTTACTCCCTCACATCTCTACTTTCGGAACGTTTTTTTCTGTAAAGCCGTGTTAAAGCGTTATCGCACTGGTTGTGTTTTGACTGCAGACTACTTATGGCACTAGTCCATAATTATGAGATCTGAGAGTGTCATAAATTATGATTTAAATACCTATATTCATGACTCACCGTAGTCAGTACATTACTTTAGTAAATTTACTGATGCCGGAAAATTGTTGGCAACGCTGCGTAGGTATAATATTTAATAGAAGATATTAATATCTATCTAATAATTACTATATCCCAAACCAATAGACCTTATATAAGAAGTCTATGTGTAGCATAAATTTTATGATAACAGCACCTAAATTCATGACTCACTGTAAATTCATGACTTATATAGGTTCTTTAGTTTTGACTTTTTGCCTGGTGGGAGGCTTCGGCTGTGGCTAGTTACTACCTTACCGGCAAAGACGTGTCGCCAAGCGATAAACAGCGTTCCGGTACGATGCCGCGTAGAAAACAGTTAGGGGTACCGGTTATGGGTATAACTATCATACCCCTTACAGGTTAGCCCGCTACCATCGTCACAACACAGAACACTGCTTATAAAATGTATAGGTCTAAGTTATAATAGTAACTAATACCTGACAATGACTTATGACATTCGTTCAAACCTTGTAGATCCGTTAGTGTATTTAACTGTGGTTTGAGACCCAAGTTTCATGACTACTGCCTACTTTAAGTTTAACTCGCCGGAAAACTGAAGTAAAAACGTATAAATTTTATAGAAAACTAAGTAATAATAGTCACAAAATACCAGACAATGGCATTACTCTATTAAGTAGAGATCTATTTGTTACACTGTCTCGTTTAATATGGAACACGGCCAACATTTGCAGGCTCGGCGAATCGTTTGATTGTCACAAATAAAACTCTCCTGTCCTACATAATATTATAATCATCAAGATTGTATTGTATTGAAATTGGCTGATATACTAATTTCAACTAACAAAATATGTTGAAAATAATTTCAAGGTGACTTCTGCCATTTTTTCTTTAATGGGAAGGAGTTAGTACCCTCAACAATGGTAAATAAATACTTTTTTAATGTGTAGTTAACTAATAGGTACTTTCCTTACTGCCGCTCTCATTACCATCGCAACATCGCGTCATCCTCATCCCAGATTTTTGGCACGAACATGTCGTGAACAAATTACGAGAATAATTCATGAACACAATAAGCTTGTGGATATAAAATAACGCAACAAAAAAACTGCCCGTTTGAAAAATAAAATATAAGATTTTGTTTTTATTTAGACTAGTGGTTCGCCCCGAACTGAGACCTCGCGGTATCACAGAGCGCCATCTATTGACACCATTGTGAAGTTCTGTTAAAAATATCATCATCATTAAAAATTAAATAATTTCGTTTCCTTATAATATTTATCTAATTTTGGTATTTGTTGTTCAAGTACAGGATATAATTCAAATAATTGATCAAGTTTGAGGCTTGAGAGTTCAGAAAATTGAGAGTTCTGAGGTCAACTTTGGACGTTAGAAAATCGCCACTTTGAAAGCCCCCCATTTCGTCAATTTTAGGGGGAAAATTAAAAAAAAAATATTTTTGGACTCTATTCCTAATTATCTTTAAAATGATATACTTACCGCAACCCTATGTAACGCTATAAAAAATATTTTACTTCGGATTCGCTTCTATGAGAGCCCCCCTGAAATAAAGATTTTTGTAACTTTTTAAGCCATATTCGGCGGGAGGCCATCGGTTTACATATTATATTTAAATTTGAAGTAATTACGTCCAGCAATTCAGAAGTTATAAGGCTCTGACAGACGGACGGACAAGTGCCAATTCACCCAAGTAGACTCAGAGACCTTCGCTTCGCTCGGTCAATTAACACCTATTACTTAAATTGGTACTAGATGACGCGACGTGATGAGCCCTTGACTGAGACCGCCATCAAGGACTAACCTGCAGTAGAATAAAAAACTATGTTAAAACATAATCAAAGCAGGCTCAAAACCAAAAATTCATTTAACGACAAAAGAACGAACGTTGCCCTTGTACAGTTGTATACCACTACCACTACAGCCCATTAACGTTCCACTGCTAGGCACATGCCTCCACTCTCAATATTAGAAGAAAGGGAATTAGAGCTTAGACCCACCACGATGCTCCTATGCGGGTTGGCGAGCTTACAGTTTGTATACAGTAAAGTTGAAACCATTTTGTATCTAAACAACACGGTCTCTACAAACTATGTATATACTCGTAGTTGCAACTCTCTGCGTTTAGCGTTGCGTCCATAGAAACAATCTCTCAATGCAAATGTAAATTCGACAATTTGAAATTTCCCATGGGAAATCTTGTTCCATGTATTTGATCAAACAAGACAATATTTACGACTAGGTATATTATCAATTGCACAGCAATAGATAATATTGATGTATTTAGTTCTTTGACCGTGTGTAGAGTTGATAAACTTCTATACACTTTAGAACATAGTTCTTTTTAGTACGATAAAATGCGAGGACCCTGGTCTGGAAAAATCGTATGTGATAAAAGAATGTTTGACTATCCCTCTCTCCCTCTGATATACATGGAGAGAGTACCTGTATGTAATTATTTTAGTAACATTTTCACACTTTCAAGTAGCTTTCAGTGGCTCATTTGAAAAAGATCCGCGTCGAGTTAGGAAGATATCGCAGGTTCGAATCCAGCCCACGAAATTCGCACATTCATATCATTTAACTAGCTGATGCCTGATTTGCACATTCATATCATTTAACTAGCTGAATGCCTGATGGATTAAGGTTTTTGATTTTCGCGGGAACTCTTTAATTTTCCGGCATAAAAAGTATGTCCTTCCACGAAATGTAAAATACCTCTATACAAAATGTCATCAAAATCGGTTGAACAGATGGGCCGTGAAAGCGTAGCAGACAGACAGACTTTCGCATTTATAGAATTAGTATGGATTTCTTTTTCATTTTTGTTTTTTTAAAGAATAGCGAAAATAACAATGTCCTTACGACAACGTCTAACAAATGTCCAACGACGATTCCACGCGGCTTGTTTATCATTGCAATATCTTCAAAGTATCGTAAATCGGCTTGCTCCATTGATGAAAACTTTCATAAAACCCCTTCAGAACTTTGCTTTGCGCTTTCAAACAGATTGATAAGTCGGCGGACGAACTTCACTTTAAGCTGCGAAGTAAATTGATTAAGTAGTTACGGTGGCTGTGGCGACAGAGATGTACGAGGAAGGAGCTTCGATAAATCTTATTTGGTTGACCTCTTTGATGTATTGCATGCTGTGTTAATGGCCTGTGTAATGTCGTATGCGCTCTTATTTTTTCGTAGATTATATTATGACTAGATGATGACCGCGACTCAGTCCGCGTGGATTAAGGATTTCTTTGATTCCCGCGGGAACTCCTTGATTTTCCGGGATAAAAAGTAGCCTATGTCCTTCCCCGGGATACAACCTAACCCTGTACAAAATCGGTTGAACGATTGGGCCGTGAAAGCGTAACAGAGAGACACACTTTCGCATTTATAATATTAGTATGGATTCTAATTTTATAATTTTATTACAGTGCTTCACACACGAGGAAAGCTTCTAAACTTATATACATATCAAAAATTTTCGGAACCGGCAGGATTTGAACCTGCGTCTCTCTGGGAGTATGGATTCTATTATTAAAGCGATGATAGCCTAATGGTTTAGTCACCTATTCGGGTGGACGCGGGTTCGATCCCCGGGCACGCGCCATTAACTTTCTTTCAAAAAACATCATGAGGAAACCTGCAGTCGAAACTGAGAGTTCATCATAAAGTTCTTAAAAGGTGTGTGAAGTCTGCAAATCTACACATGGCCAGTATGGTGGACTATGGTCAAACCCTTCTCAATCCGAGAGGTCTCGTGCTCAGCTGTGAACCTGCAACGGGTTGTGATGATAATGATAATGATGTCTATTTAGACAAAATATACAACTGAAGTCGACAAGATAATTATTCTGGTCCCGCAGCTGCAATACGGCGCGCCAAATTTTTTTGTCGCCTGTCTTATACTGGCAGACAAATTTCCGTTCAAAAATGTTTTCCATACGTTGAAACTAAAGAATCCGTAGGTATCCATAACTATACTTACTTATACTTATACGTACTAATATTATAATGCGAAAGTTTGGATGCATGGATGGATCCATACACGATCCAATCACGCTATAACGGCTCAACGGATCTGGATGAAATTTGGCACAGAGATAGATTATAGCCCAGAAAATTAAAGAGTTCCCGCGGGAACCTAAAAACCTCAATCCACGCGGACGAAGTCATCAGCTAGTAACATTATAAATGCTCTGTCTGTCCATCGGTCTGCGTATTGTTTTTTTTTCGAGTAGGAGGAAAAAGTCCTCATGGACATCCGAGTCTGAAGTGCTGGACTCCTACCGGCTAAAACCCCTCATGTCTGCCTGTTTGCTGCGTTTACGCGGGCATTCTCTTCAATCGATTTTGACGTAATTTGGTACAGAGATCTAGGTTGCATCCCAGGGAAGAACACAATCCTTTTTTCCAGAAAATAAAAGAAAACTCATTTTTCAAAAACCCTTATCCTCGCGAACGAAGTCGCGTGCATTCTCTAGTATATAATTATATAAAACTAGATGATGCCCGTGACTTCGAGCGCTTGGATTAAGATTTTTTTAATCATCGGGGGAACTCCTAATAATCTCAACTTTTAGTAACCTAATCACCTATGTCCTTCCCCGGCATGTAACCTACCTCTATGCCGAATTTCATTAAAATCGGTTGCAAAGATGGACCATTAAAGCATAGCAGACATACAGACACACTTTTATAATATTAGTATGGATAGTACGAAAGTGCAATGTCTGTTTCTCTATTACACTTCAAGGCCCATCTGTCAAAACGATTTCGGCGAAATTTGGCACGGAGATAGATTGCTTGAAAATCCGAGAGCTCTTGCGGTATAAAAAATATCGGTGACTATAATATTGTCCAACCATTTATATTATTTTTGACATAAGCACGCCTATGAAGTGTCATAATTATTGAAAGGCAACTACCGACAAAAAAATGCAATACTCCATTGACATCATCATCATCATCATGTGGTGCCATCTTCAAATTGAAGCTCGGCGGTCAGTCGGAGAAAACTTTTGCGGTCACGTGCTATTTTATTTACTCCTGCATACTTATGTTGAGTCCACTCCCCTATGTCCATTGACGCATATCATTTTTACAATAGTGAAGCGACGTGCCCTTTTATCCGATATTTCGTAACTCGTATACTCATCTAGTAATTGCAAGTACGAAATAGTCACGGAGCTGCAACACTAGCTTTCTTATAGTCCTTTAAGCACCATACATCTTTGGCGATGGATGGTTTCTATGATCTGACGGATTCATGTATTTACTGTACTATTGTATAAAAATGATTTATTTTTATATGTACATTAATATACAACGCCTGGGTATGTTATAAAACAATTAAAAAATGTTGAGCAAAGATAAATATTTAAACTTCTTCATATAGAAAGTCGATAATCTAATCAGTAATGCATTAGTCTGATATTTTTGTCGAGCATTGTTCTCAAAAGTTACTCAGGGGAAAATCGTGTCTGAAGAAAATCAAAAGAGTTGCTTAGACAGCGTCTTAACTGGCGATTAAAAAGATTATACAATTTTATAACAATGTCAAGTGTTTTCATAATAGTTTTCAGTTAATGCTCTGATTATGAATGGGACGCACTAATTTTCAAGCTCTTTTCGGAGATTAGGCTGTAACAATGTAATAAATAAAATAAAAAAGATCTTTAATTGCAAAACTACAAATGTTTACATTATTTGACGACCTCCCTGGCGCAGTGTTGAGCGCTGTTGTCTTAACGTGGGAGGTAGCGGGTTCGATCCCGGCTGGGTTAATTTGTGAATTCATAATTTCTGAATTTTCTCTGGTCTGGCCTGGTGGGAGGCTTCGGCTGTGGCTAGTTACCACCCGGGGTTAGCTAGTTGGCGATGGGTAGAAATAATGAATCAATCGGAGTACCAAATCAAATAAACATTACTCAATAACCCATAAACATATACGAAACCTTCACAAATAAGAACTTAAACACAATAAGAAGTTTAATACCGTAAACAAGTTATGGATTCTCGAGTTTACAAAACTACAAAACATATTTCGTAACAACTTCCTAACTATTCGCTCGCTAGGTTCGCATATACTCGACTAAAAACATATTTACGTCTAATTTCAACCTCTAAATACCAAAAACATTCCAACTTCCAACACTCGGAAGCTCATATTAAAACCATCATTCATTTATGCGTGAGGCAGCCAAGGATGGAGCAAGGTTACTATGACTCATACCGACATCTACCCTGGTTCTGAATGTTCACCTCAGATTACTTATACATCACAACAATCGAGAGCTGTTCTTTGTTTGCATCAATTAATAGTTTTTGTATTTCTACCGCGTTCAGCTCAGTTTAATGTTAACTTGATATTGAATGGACTTTTTTGACAGACAGTAGTTCTGTTTGTTGCAATTGTGCTTCTATCTATGATATGGATATGTATATGTAAACATTTCCGTTTCATTATTCAGTAATGTAGGACCACGAGGAACCGCCTTCGAAGATATCTAAATAAACCGACCGCTCTTAAAATCGGTCAATCTATGCTTAGCTGAGAACCTGTTCTTGGCTAAAGTCGGTATATTAATACGGCCCCTAGTAACAGCGTTTCACGACAACAGTGTGATGATTGCATTAATGACACTCTCTCGCAGAGAAAATGTGATGTGATGAGAGTAGAAATGAGAATCTGCTTCTTGCTATTGTTTGGCTCTGTGAACAATGTGCCAATCCATACTAATCCATACTAATATTATAAATGCAAAAGTGTGTCTGTCTGTCTGCTACGCTTTCACGGGCCATCTGTTCAACCGATTATGATGAAATCATGAAGGGAATCAAAAAACCTTAATCCACACGGACGAAGTCACGGGCATCATCTAGTTATTATTAATCACAGATTTAATGCAAGCCTCTTTGTTCGTGTGTAGATACATTTTACACAACAGTTTTAAAATAAATAAATAAGTAATATGCAAGCCTCCGTGATTGATATTAATTATGTCGAATTCTATACCTTAAGAACAATAATGAATGGGAGACCTGTCTGTCCGAAAAGATCCTTTTCTTTTAATGGGATTGAGGGTTTCAGTTCTTTAATTAATATTGTCAACGGCACCGATATCCTTAGGACTAAGGGCACTCAAGATACGAGTACGAGAGATTGGAGATAAAAGGATAAATATGGCGGGCGCGGAGCACTTACAAAGCTGTCTGTCCACTGAAGCGGAAATGTGTTGGACGGACCAATCGGATTCCTGACAGGTGACTCGATAACGTGTCACCTGTTAGGATCTGACTGGGCTGCTTGGCACATTTCGGCTCCGCTACACTTCAGTGAGCAAGCAGCTTTAAGCTTGATCAGGAAAATAAGAAATTTGGGGGCGCTAAATTTGCAATTCTCTGTTTTACATTTATGTACTATCTATATTTCTATATTTAAATTATAAATTCGAAAGTTTGGATGGATGGATGTTTGTTTCTACTCAATCACGCCCGAACGGCTGAACGGATCTGGATGAAATTTGGCACAGAGATAGATAATTGTCTGGAATAACACATAGGCTACTTTTTATCCCGGAAAATTAAGGAGTTCCCGCGGGAACCAAAAAACCTTAATCTACGCGGACGAAGTCGCGGGCATCAGCTAGTTACTCATATAAAACTAGGTAAAATTTACCATTTTTATCGCAAAATGGCTTGATTTTTTACTTTTCTATTCGGGCCATACCAATCAGATTATTGAATCTATAGCTGTTATCTGATTGGTTAGCTAAACTATTGACTTCTCAGCTCAGCCTATTGCTATAGTGAGCGCGTCATCACTCATCAGTCAACAAACATTACGGTCTTATCTAAGCACGTTTTGTTCTTAAAAACATCCTCTGAAGTTTTTATTTTTTATCCTTGTGTTTATTTTTCTTACTAAATTCACTTCCTATGATGCATAAAAGTTTAACAGCATTATCTTGTATAAATTTTAATAGGTATGATGATACGGGTGCTGAAAGAGACAGGAAACCGCCATCATCATGAAAACGATGATTTATGACGATCACCAAATATGCGGACGTTGCGAGTTGCGACGTCCAAACCGACACGTGTTGGCAATTTGTCATTTATAATCTTTCTTGTTATAATTATAATTTGCAACTGCGTCAAAGTATACTTAGTGGCTGAATACGTAAATCAATAATTTGAAAATTAATTTATTTAATCATTTGACATTTCATTCTTTCATATAATTAAAAAAAGAGAAGCGAAAAGGACTGAGCGAGAAAAAAGAGTTAAAGAAGAATTAAGTCATAAGTCATAAATATTTATTCAAATTTTACATAAAAATATGATGAAATTTATAAGGTAAGTGTAGAAAATCACATAAACAAAAGGCTGAGAGAGCCAGTTTGCTTCGTCAGTAACTTTGCCAAAACTTATTTAACTTTATGCGCTACGTACATCCAGTGCGCTTCCCTTGCGGAAGATACGTCTTGGCGATGGTTAGTTCAATTGTAAACTTACCGACAACTTTACAGCCATACTACAGGCATGACAGCGGTACTGTGGTAACAGGAGGTCGAATATATGAAAATAATTACGAACGCAAAGAAAAATCCACGAGAGGCAAAAAAATAAAAAATGGTCGGTGACAAAGCCTCAGAAGAATTACCAGGCGACCAGATTATTCCCAAACCAAATATAATCCTTAACGGAATTTACCCGATAACGCTTATAAACGGGATTGGAATTTCCAAGATTAATTAATTATTTATCAAAGAGCTTAAATCTAAATCTCTGAAAAGGCTGGTAAGTAAATGTGGTTTGCAGTGAATTTGCTCATTTTGCAACACAAGATTCTGCTTTGGGATTCGATTTGAAAAAGGGAATTATTGCGCTGGCGTATAAAGATTGCACGTGGATGCAAGAGTATGCAACAGTACCTACGAATTTTCCATTAATTACTGCAATAATTAACAGACGACATTAGGGAAACGATCTGACTTACGATACTAAGCATAGACTTATTATATAAACTAGACTATATACTGCGTGTCCGTAGAGAGACCGAAAATAATGAAAGTTGCTACTAAGTTTTATCGTGACCTATATTCAGAAGAAGATGACACCACTCAATCCGATAATGAGCTGCAACAAAACACATACAAAGAAGAAATTGTACCGGAAATATTGGAAAGTGAAATAAGGTATGCTATAAAATCCCAAAAAAATGATAAAGCTCCAGGTGAAGACGGAATTAAAAATGAGTTGTTGAAAGGTACTTTGGAATCTATCATTGAAATATTAGTACACCTTTTCAACCTAATATTAGAAAGAGAAACAATTCCTGTACAATGGACCCAATCAACCATCATTCTTCTACATAAAAAAGGGGACAAATCACAGATTGAAAATTATAGACCTATAAGTCTATTGTCCAACCTGTATAAAGTATTTGCCAAAGTTATCTTAAACAGAATTTCATTAGTCCTGGAAGAAAACCAGCCACGAGAACAGGCTGGTTTTCGCAGCAACTTCTCGACTGTAGACCACATACACGTTGTCAAGCAGCTTCTAGAGAAATGCAAAGAATATAATAAAAACTATTACATAGGGTTCGTCGATTACAATAAAGCATTTGATTCCTTAAAACACAAAGCAATCTGGGAGACACTCAAGAACCAAGGTGTACACTGCAAATACATTAACTTGATTAAGAACATCTACAAAAACAGTACCTCGAGAGTACGCCTAGAGAGTACAGGAGAATGGTTCAAAATAAACAAAGGCGTGAGGCAGGGTGATCCACTCTCGCCGAAACTATTTGCAGCTACACTAGAGAGTGTCTTCAAAAACTTGCACTGGGAACCTTTTGGCATCAATATAAACGGCGTGAAACTCAATCATTTAAGATTTGCCGACGACTTAGTCATTTTCGCGGAGGATGCTCAAACTTTAGAATTGATGTTACAGCAGTTAGCAGTTCAAAGTAAGAAAGTTGGTCTAACCATGAACACAACTAAAACAAAAATTATGAGCAACACAAATAAGGAAAAAATCTATGTAAACCAATTAGAAATAGAATACGTTAACGAATATGTCTATCTAGGCCAAATCATATCACCAAATGATCAAACTAACAAAGAAGTGGACAGACGGGTCTGTAACACATGGAAAAGATTTTGGTCTCTTAAGGATATAATGAAAAACAGGGACATCCCAATGGCTGCCAAGAGTAAACTACACGATACCTGTATATTGCCATGTATGACTTATGGATGCCAAACGTGGGCTTTGACAAAAAGAAATATGGAAAAACTAGAAACATGCCAACACGGAATAGAAAGAAGTATTTTGCACATTAAGAGGAGAGATAGACAGCGGTTAGTCACCATTAGAGCTAAAACAAAAATATATGACGTGAGAAGAAAAATTAGAGAACATAAATGGCGATGGGCCGGTCACATGGCAAGAAACAAGTTTCGGAAATGGACCAATGATATCACGGATTGGTACCCACGTGATGGAAAACGGAAAAGAGGACGGCAATATCTCAGGTGGGTGGATGATATTATGTCTGTAGCAGGGACTACATGGCAGAGAAAGGCTATAGACAGAAATCAATGGAAGGGAATGGAGGAGGCCTATGTCAGAAGACAAACTGGGGGTTAAAAACGGATACCGACGGGTGCTTAATATAATACCTTTAATAGAAATTATGTAAAAAAAAAAAAAACCAATGTAAACCTCAGTAAATAAAGGCTTTATTTATTTATTTATTTATTTATTTATATACTGCGTGTACACATTAAGGTCTTGACTCTAGCCCCTGCACTTGCGATGCGTGGAGCGGCGCGGCACGTAGGGCAAATATTATTTGTATGAGTACGTACGGGGCCGCGTCGCGCAGTGAATCTCCGTGCCGCGTCGCTTAAGTGAGCCCAGTTTCATACAACCTCATACAAAGAATACTTGCCTCTACGTGCCACGGCTCTGTAGTGGAGCTAGACCTTCAAAACAAACTCCTTTCCAAAGCAGTGGTAGAGTCAAGAAAAGACGTGTCATCACATACATACGTGAGAAAAGTATGTCCTACATAAAACAAAATGAGATTCTCTCTTGAAAAGAGCCGCAAGGGTACTATAACCATTAACCACCTGACCACAAATACCACAGAATACTTTTACTACGAATCAATACTGTGTAATCACATCAAAAACACACCGTTACCGCACCGACACTGACGCTGCGCGTACAATAGTTATGGTTTTTTTAGGGTTCCGTAGCCAAATTTGGCAAAAACGGAACCCTTATAGATTCGTCATGTCTGTCTGTCTGTCTGTCTGTCTGTCCGTCCGTATGTCACAGCCACTTTTTTCCGAAACTATAAGAACTATACTGTTGAAACTTGGTAAGTAGATGTATTCTGTGAACCGCATTAAGATTTTCACACAAAAATAGAAAAAAAACAATAAATTTTGGGGGTCCCCATACTTAGAACTGCAACTCAAAAATTGTTTTTTTCATCAAACCCATACGTGTGGGGTATCTATGGATAGGTCTTCAAAAATGATATTGAGGTTTCTAATATTATTTTTTTCTAAACTGAATAGTTTGCGCGACAGACACTTCCAAAGGGGTAAAATGTGTGTCCCCCCCCCCTGTAACTTCTAAAATAAGAGAATGATAAAACTAAAAAAAATATATGATGTACATTAACCATGCAAACTTCCACCGAAAATTGGTTTGAACGAGATCTAGTAAGTAGTTTTTTTTAATAATTTAAAACTTACTACAGGTTTGTACGGAACCCTCGGTGCGCGAGTCCAACTCGCACTTGGCCGGTTTTTTTTTCATTCATATATATTCTCCATACATTCGCGAATTGCGGTGCGGTTTCGACTCCATACACAAGAGCTATAATAGTAGAATATGTCTGCTTAGAACATATCTGCACAAAAAGCACCGATTGCGGCTCGGTTGTCACATCAATTGTCTCATTATTGTTGACTTTCGTATTTTAGAAATAATCCTTATTTTAGGAAAGTCAAGGCACGTGACATTAAGCTGTCATTTTGAGAAATATTTAAATAAATACCTATCAGTTTTCCGAACCGGTGGTAGAGTCTTAACGTTTCATAAGTGACACAAGTTGTCCTACGTGAAATAAATAAATCATTTCATTTCATTTCATTTCTTAACTATTGCTTTAAGCGTTGGCAGTATGGCTCCTGCTTTTCTTCGATCCACTCATTGAATTTTTAGAATACTTTCGAATGCTTTTTCGGTACTCGTTGATCTTGCGGCTCTAGCGGCTCTTACGAACCCTGTGGTCGTGATATGCAATCACCTTTAATCTTATCGTTCACGAGTGGGAATCGTAAACATAAACTGAAACTGTAAGCACGTTTATACAAACGTGTCTGCTTAAAATGTGCCTAAAGATTAAGTGGTAAGGCAGACCCAGCCTTACCACAAAATCCCCTAACCACAAAGCCTCCTTGCAATCTTCTATACTTATAATAAAACTGTAACAGGTCCAATTCTGTACATTGATGATATTTTGGAAATTTTTTTTGGAGGGCACTCATTATTCGATACTGAAGCCAAATCTGTAATTTTTTTCATTTTTGTCTGTCTGTCTGTCTGTCTGTCTGTCTGTCTGTCTGTCTGTCTGTCTGTCTGTCTGTCTGTCTGTATCTTGGCCGCGCATCACGCCGAAACTACTGAATGAATTCAAACGAAACTTGGCAAGATTTGAGCCTATACTACGAGGTAGGACATAGGATACTTTTTATCCCGAAATTCTACCCACGAAGGGATGAAATAGGGGTTGAAAGTTTGTATGAAAGTCCTTGATATATGAGCTGCGGGTTGAAAATGGAGACAAACGTGTTTCACAGTTTTTGAAAATTCGACCCCCAAAAGGGTGAAATAGGGGATGAAAGTTGGTATGAAAATCCTTAATTTCTCAAGTTATAGCCATGAAACTTGATATATGAGCTGCAGGTTGAAAATGACAACAAATGTGTTTCACAGTTTTTCAAAATTCCACCCCCGAAGAGGTGAAATAGGGGTTGAGAGTTTGTATGAAAATCCTTAATTTCTCAAGTTATAGCCATGAAACAGCATTTGGGCTTTCGTTAAAATATGAAGAAGTACGTGTTTCACCATTATAGGGGGATTATACCGTAGGATAGTAATATAGGCTACTTTTTATCCTGGAAAATTAACTGAAAAACTTATAATTCCACGCAGACGAAGTCGCGGGCATAAAGAATATACGTACATACATACATAGGCTACTTTTTATCCCGGGAAATTAATGAGTTCCCGCGGGAATCGAAAAAACTCAGTCCACGCGGACGAAGTCGCGGGCATCAGCTAGTAAATAATAATATCGTAACATTGTGTTACGTTGACATTGTTTGCCATTTGTAAAGCAGCTTATAATAAATGTATCTTCTGTTGTGAATTTTTTTGCTATTTTCGTTTTATTTATTCTGTTCATTTCATAACAACATAAGTTAATGGGGAATTTATCATAAATTCGCCCGTTAAAACTGAGAAATTGTTATGTCTGGCGGACAAAAAGTCCGCGTAACTCACTTTTAAACGGAGCTGTGCACAGTAGCGCGACAGGGCGAGACATTTGCGACAGTTCCCACCTTCGACGCGAAAGTTTAGCACTAAAGCACCGCTTGGGCTGGGACTGGACAGTAAGACCGGACAGAAAAAAACAGCGTGCACGTGATGTGTATTTAATATGGCATTTCTAATACATTACCTTGGAAATATGGTTACCATGGTTATTATCCGTGATCCGATTCCTGCACGTGTTCCTCTCAATAGCTTCACTCAAGTTTGTACCTTAATATTGAACAGATCGGAATGTTAAATAACGGAACGGATAAATAATCAACGTAGTTCTATAGTTTAATCCGCAATCTAGAAAATCTTCGTTTAGTTAAGAGTTAAGACGTTTACAACGTTAAGAGTGCTTCCCCCGTTTTCCTCTGCAAAATTAATTTGCATGCAGAGTAGACGTTGAATTCTGTGATAAATTTAAATTGATCAGTCATCGCGAAGCTATTGTCACTATCCGCTACAAATAGACCGAGTCGACAGGTCAGACGATTAATGAAATTATCGCGGAATTTATACATTGAGAGGTGGTGAACGTTTTGTTCACAGTGTCTTATCGTCGTCATCGTAATTGGGTAGGTATTAGACAACTAACTATTGTTCGCGCACGAGTTGAATGCAGAGCAAATGTATGGTGACACATACATTTACTCTGCATTCAACTCGCGCGCGAACTTTAGTTCAATCAATACTTTTTTTTCAAACGTCAATACGCGCGCTTAGTATGGGATTTTGGATGAAATATTGAATTTTGACAACATCTAAGTTCAACGCACTTTTTTACTTTAATCGATAGTCGATAGTTTAACATGGTTATCGAATTTACGGATTTTCGAACACCCTCTAATTAACTAGTGGTTCGCCCCGAACTGAGACCTCGCTATTATTTGTAAGCACAAACGAATAAACTTTTACAGAGCGCCATCTATTGACATCATTGTGAAGTTCTGTTAAAAATACTTAAGCACATTAAAAATTAAATAATTTCGTTTCCTATATTTATCTAATTTTAGTATTTGATGTTCAAGTACAGGATATAATTCAAATAATTAATCAAGTTTCAGGCTCAGCCTTTCAGAAAAGTGAGAGTTCTGAGGTCAACTTTGGACGTTAGAAAATCTCCACTTTGAAAGCTCCCCATTTCGTCAATTTTAGGTGAAAAATTAAAAAAATATATATTTTTGGACTCTATTCCAAATTATCTTAAAAATGATATACCGCAATGTAACGCTATAAAAAATATTTTACTTTGCATTCGCTTCTATGAGAGCCCCCCTGAAATAAAGATTTTCATAACTTTTTAAGCCATATTCGGCGGGAGGCAGGGTTTACATATTATATTTAAATTTGAAGTAATTACGTTCAGTAATTCAGAAGTTATAAGGCTCTGACAGACGGATGGACAGACAGACGGACGGACGGACGGACGGACGGACAAGTGCCAATTCACTCAAGTAGACTCAGAGACCTTCGCTTCGCTCGGTCAATAAATTCAAGCTTAGCTACTTCTAAAGAACACACATCAGTCATGCATATTTATTGTGATTATAGCAATGGAAAGTTCAGAATATTAAAAAAAACTTAAACCAGCTCTCTGACTAGAAGGTACACACTGTCAATTCGCAATCGTGGAGTAGTATTTATTTATAGGTAGGTAGATCTGCTCTTCTTCTTTGTTTAGCTTCACTTTAATAATTGGTTCCAGAATTTGTACAAATTCCTTGGTTCCTTGTGTCGTAAAAACAAAGTATGCGTTATGTAACTTATGAAAACATTTGCACATGTTTTTAAATATTATTTTTATGTAGGTAGTACTAAAAGCAAAAATCCATAAACAATTTACGTCAACCCAAAAAAAAATTTAATCAAGACCATTACAGTCCCACAAACTTATTTGACCCGGTGACAGCGTCGTTAGTATAGATAAAAAAAATAAACCGGCCAAGTGGGAGTCGAACTCGCGCACCGAGGGTTCCGTACAAACCTGTAGTAAGTTTTACGATTTATGACGTATTAAAAACAAGACGAAATGAACCGCAAAACTAACTTTGTTTGTAGAGGTTTATTGTTAATATCAAACAAACTATGCTAGTTAGAGGGTTGGTTTTATTTTTCCTGTAAAATATACGTAAGCTTCTATTGACCATAATTATTTCAGATTTTTCAATTGGTAAACTTCGGAGATAAGGGGGGGAACGGTATTTTTTACGACATTTTGCCCGATAAATCAAAAACTATTATGCATAAAAATAAATAAAAATCTGTTTTAGAATGTAGAAGTATAGCCCTTTCATATGATATCCCACTCAGTATAGTTATCATACTTTGAAATTTCAAACCCCCGATTTTCCCCCTTTTTTAATTAAACTAAAAATAATTTTCGATTTTTTTTATTTTAATGATGTTAGGCCACTATTATACACAACTATTCCAAATTTCATGTCGATAGCTTTAATAGTTACCTACTGAAATAATCGACTGTGACAGACGGACGGACGGACAGACGGACGGACGGACGGACGGACGGAGAAAGTCGCACCTTAAGGGTTCCATTTTTACCATTTTGGTACGGAACCCTAAAAACAGGCGCTTAAGAGCTAGTTCCAATTTCGGCCACCGGGCCAGATAAGTTTGTGGGACTATTCCTATCTTCTCGGCCCACAGTGCTAGAAATCCGCGTGAGGACTCGCCCCATCTATCCTGATGATAATTCTTCATTTTTTGTCCACAGAGTTCATCACTTACAGACCTTATATCAGCATTCGACAACAAAGCGCAGGCGCATACAGATTTACAGAAGATCACAGCATTCAGCGGGCAATTCGACAAGAACCACAAACCCACATTTTCCAAGGATGAATATGGCAAGTGAGTATTAATAAATACTTCATATTAATATTATAAATGCGAAAGTGTGTTTGATTGTTGGTTTTTGGTTTGTTGGTTTGTCCTTCAATCACGCTGCAACAGAGCAACGGATCGACCTGATTTTTTTAAGCTTTTTATCCCGGAAAATTAGGGAGTTCCCGTGGGAATTAAAAAAACTTATTTCACGCGGCCGAAGTTGCGGGCATCAGCTAGTAAAATGATAATTTCGAACCTGATAGGTATAACATAACATAAAATACAATCTTGGGTACCCTAACACTATACTTACATAATACAAAAATATCAAACCTACTATTCTGTGATCTAAATTAAGTTTTTATGAAAATTACTCAGGCGATGATTTACCATAATTTATATTCACCCTCACAAAGATTATTTTCCTAAAATGGTTGTAATATGACAAAGGGCCGCCCTAGTTTTGCGAGCGAATAAAACCTCATAAGTTATGACGCATTGTTAGATATTTATAATAAGTATGAAAATATTGTTGGGTACTTAGAAATAGCTTTGTTAACACATCAAACTTGTTAACGCTAGAAAAGTCAATACGATATGAGAATAAAAAATCTCTACAATGTTAGTGGGATTTAGGTGTGAAACAAATATAAGTACTAATATTAAAGTCAAAGTCAAAGTATATTTATTCAATTTAGGTACACTGTACACTTATTGACGTCCAGTTACTTATAAAATACTAGATGATGCCCGCGACTTCGTCCGCGTGAATTAAGGTTTTTTGATTCCCGCGGGAACTCCTTAATTTTCCGGGATAAAAAGTTCCCTTCCCCGGGATATAACCTACTTCTATACCAAATTTCAGCAAAATCGGTTTAAAAGATGGGCCGGGAAAGCGTAGCAGACAGACAGACAGATAGACAGGCAGACACACTTTCGAATTTATAATATTAGTATGGACGATGGTGATCAGTTATGGTATCTTAAAACTAAAGCTACGAGGGTTCCTAACGCACCCTGGTCTGAGAAGAGCCCACAACAAACTCAGCCGGATTTTTTTAATTATCATATTATCTTTTTGAAGCCTGGTTGTATCAATTAGAGCAAACCCAAGAGGATTAAAGAATGACGAACTTGCACACGAACTTTTAAAACCTACCTAATAAGGCCTGTTGGAGATAGAATTTTCAAGGAGCGTAAAACATACAAACTTTCATCCCCCATTTACCACTTTTAAAATGTGACATAACCTGTATTGTTGTAGTAGTATGTTACCTTTTACAGCTATGTCTGTACCTATACAAATTGGTTAAACAGAGAATGGTCACATAAATATGGAATAAACAGATGATGGCCCATAAAAATGGGATAAAGAGATGGGCCATCATTTTTTAATCCCATTTTATGGGTACAGACGTCAGACGTAGCTGTAGCTGGAGGTTTCTAAAAGCTAAAGCCACGCAGTCGAAGTTGCGAGTATCATCTTATTAGATTATAAATTGAAATCCCAGTGACAGATATTAGATACAGGTGTATAGCTATTTACTGCGCTTATATTGGTAGAGTATTATAATGTACCCTCAAAGTCAATTATTTCGCGCCCGCAATAATCCCAAGAGATGTTGAGTTGGAACCTTATTAAATCATCCGGCATGAATAATACTCTCAAAATCTGTGATCAGATGTACCTTGTGTTTGACGACCTCCCTGGCGCAGTGTTGAGCGCTGTTGTCTTAACATGGGAGGTCCCGGGTTCGATTCCTGGCAGGGTCAATTTGGGGATTTATAATTTCTGAATTTTCTCTAGTCTGGTCTGGTGGGAGGCTTCGGCCGGGGCTAGTTACCAGCCTACCTACCGGCAAAGACGTACCTCCAAGCGATTTAGCGTTCCGGTACGATGCCATGTAGAAACCGTCTAGGGGTATGGGTTTAATATAACTGTCATACCCCTAACAGGTTAGCCCACTTCCATCTTAGACTGCATCGTCACTTACCATCGGGTGAGATTGCAGTCAAGGGCTAACTTGTAGTGGAATAAAAAAAAAGAAAAAGACTTATCTACATTTAGTAGTGTGCGTAGTGAGGGTAGGGTGCGAGTGGTAAGGGGTGGAAATTCCTACCTCTAACTTTTCGAAGTTATTAATTGCTTAAAGCAATTAAATATCACTTTCTAACGTCGCGCGTCGATGGAAATCATCTTGAGGAAACCTGCATACTGGAGTTTTTAGGGTTCCGTAGCCAAATTTGGCAAAAACGGAACCCTTATAGATTCGTCATGTCTGTCTGTCTGTCTGTCTGTCTGTCTGTCTGTCTGTCTGTCTGTCCGTCCGTATGTCACAGCCACTTTTTTCCGAAACTATAAGAACTATACTGTTGAAACTTGATAAGTAGATGTATTCTGTGAACCGCATTAAGATTTTCACACAAAAATAGAAAAAAAACAATAAATTTTGGGGGTCCCCATACTTAGAACTGAAACTCAAAAATTTTTTTTCATCAAACCCATACGTGTGGGGTATCTATGGATCGGTCTTCAAAAATGATATTGAGGTTTCTAATATCATTTTTTTCTAAACTGAATAGTTTGCGCGAGAGACACTTCCAAAGTGGTAAAATGTTGGTCCCCCCCCCGTAACTTCTAAAATAAGAGAATGATAAAACTAAAAAAAATATATGATGTACATTACCATGCAAACTTCCACCGAAAATTGGTTTGAACGAGATCTAGTAAGTAGTTTTTTTTTAATAATTTAAATTATGTTCTCAAAGGTGCGTGAATCCGCACTTGGCTAGCGTGGTGGACTATGGCCAAAACCCTTCTATTCCGACCGGAGATTTGTGCTCGGTAATGAGCCGGCTATGGGCTCTGGTGGTATCTCGATTAATATGAAGTTGCCGATAATTCACCTATGTTGTGCAAAGACAAATATTATGTTTGGCAATAATTAGATTGACTTCATCAGCCTAGCGCGAGCAGCTTTTTTTCAAATCTACTCCAAAAAATTTACCACCACCAAGATAAACCTTCTTTCAACATTACAAAAAACAAAGAATGGACGCATTTCCATTCCAGCTACTAGAGAGGCTATCAAGCTACCAGATAACGCCTACAGAAGATTAATTAGGCTAGTATATATATTGCGAACCATAAAATGCATCCGCCTAGACTCCAGATAATATATCGGCATTTTGAAGCCCCGGTTCTAAAAAGAAGGGTTCTTTATGGCTTCTGTACTTGCAAACAAGAGGTTTTCTCCGTGTAACTCTTCTTTACTGAGTGAATGTAAAATTACAGAAAAAATATATGTTGTTTAATGTACATTAAATTTTAATTTGAACGTTTGAAATAATTATAAGTATATTATTAGTGGATGAAAAAATTGTCCAAAGTGAAGCCCTTTTTGTTAGAATTTTTGTAACTACTTCTAAACGACATTGAGTTTTAGAATTTTTCTTTCGCACAAACATTTGTCGAGGTTTTTGTCACAAAGTGTACGATTGGCGAGTCAAAATATTGAAATATAAGGCTAAAAATATTTGTTTTTGTTTTCCACATAAATATGAACGGGCGGATCAGTGCGCGGGCGACGGGCGGCAGTGTGACTCGGGCTGTCGGTGGGGAAGGTCACGCTACATGTTGCTCCGAAACCTGCAACCGTTTTTGGATTCGATTCAATTATTCTCTAGTAATTTTAAAGGCGCAGCAGGGCTGGCACTGACTAGAGATAAAATTAACTTATCCACTTCTCAGAGTAACTAACCCGTTTGACATTTCACGGGGACTCGGGGGACTATTTTATCCATCCTTATTTAGCGTTTTCATTTATTTATTTAGAAATAAAAAAAATTATCCTTTCCTCGGGGAGAAAATTGTCTCGACCCTTGCTAGGGGGGCAGAAAGCCGCTGGATCCAGGCGGCGCAAGATCGCGGCGTGTGGAAGTCCATGCAGGAGACCTATGTCCAGCAGTGGACGTCTATCGGATGATGATGATGATGATGATGATGATGAATTTTAAAGTGCTGTGATTCGCGCATCTCGCTTTAGTGACACTTTTTCATTGCTATTATTGGAAAAAAGACAGGAAAAATTCTTTATCTATGGGTCAACAGGTCAGTTGCCGACCAGTTAGTCGACATGCCGTCTTTAAAGTTATATACATACAATTTATATGCATGAAAGAAACATGAAGAAACATAATTACCATATGATTTAAATATTTCTATTTCCCTATTATAAGCAATATTCCGATTTGTCAAAAAGTGCGTTTTTTCAGTTTACGACCAATTTTCGTTAATTTACGACCACACTGTAGTCAGTTTACGACCATTCAAAAACCACTGAAAAATGATCTCTTGATATATTAGGTTAAGGTCGAAAATAAAAATAACAATTAATTGTCCAAAAAACACGTTTATTTATTTTTTCTATGAATTATTAATTAATATCTACCTATTTTAAAAAATAGCAAAAAAGTTATATTTTTTATCGAAAATAGAATATTATGGACATAACTTGCATGCTTTGAATTTTTCTTCTAGTTAGTCTTCTTTTCTACATCTCTTCTCTTTTTCTTTTTTGATTAGTCTTCTTTTCCGCCATCTCTTCTCTTTTTCTTTTTTGATCAGTCTTCTTTTCCTACATCTCTTCTCTTTTTCTTTAACTTTCCTATGTTGTTCCTTTGCTTTTAATTGCTGCTTTCGTGTTTTTCCAATTCTAAATTTTCTGTATTGCTTTTCAAATAATATTATCACAAAAATATTGTATTTTTTATAAGTTTTGTATGTAATTAATTCAATGGTCGAGAAATAATTCGTTGCCGACCACTTTGTTTTATCATCAAATATGTTTAGATTTTTAGGTTTTCTCTATATTTTGCTGGTCGCAATCTGACGTTTAAATAAACCATACATAAATAGGATGTCAAGGGGCAAGTATAAATTTTGCGCTAATATTATGCAGCATGTTAGAAAAGCTCAAAAATGATTCGTTACAAACCGCTAGTTTACGACCACGTGGTCGTAAACGGAAAAAGCTCAGTTTTAGTCGGGCCATTAGCGAACACCATTTATTTAAATAAATACGCATTTTATAGATAAAATATCGGTTCTAAGTTATAATTTAATCATATTCTGACACCACAAGTACAAAATATACGCACAAACGTTAATAAAACATTTTTTTCTCACGGTTTAAGTTTGCCTCTTCACTATTTTTTTATTAGCATTTAGCTCCAAAATTAATGTGTGTGCTCTGGCTCAGATTCGTCAGCTCACTGAGCGACACTGAATTATATTGGGTTGGCCAAATTTGAACCGAGAGTAAGGGATAGATAGAAAAAAGAGAAAAAAGAGTGATCGTTACGCTGATATTACAACTGTTTTTGGTTATTTTCGGAAAAATGGTCCTGAAAGGGGGTGGTCGGCGAACTGACGGGTTCACCCTATTACAACTGTTATTGGTTGTTTTCGGAAAAATGGTCGTGAAAGGGGGCTGGTCGGCGAACTGACGGGTTCACTTACTTATAATAAAACTGTAACTGGAAGATTTCTCTACACTTAATCTATATATATAAAATTCAAAGTCCTGACTGACTGACTGACTGACTGACTGACTGACTGACTGACTTATATATCAACGCACTGCCTAAACCGCTGGGGCTAAAAACTCGAAATTTTGACAGTAGGTTCCTTTTGTGACGTAGGCGCTCACTAAGAAAGGATTTCTCAAAATTCCACCCCTACGGGGGTGAAATAAGGGGTTAAAGTTTGAATGAAAGTCCGTCATTTCTCAAGTTATATCCATGAAACTTGGTAAATGGGCTACCAGTTAAAAATAAAGAAATACGTGTTTCACAGTTTTTCAAAATTCCATCCCCAAAGGGGTAAAATAGGGGTTTAAAGTTTATATGAAAGTCCTTCAATTCTCAAGCTAAAGCCATGAAACTTGGTATATGAGCTGCGGGTTAAAAATGAAGAAATACGTGTTTCACAGTTTTTGAAAATGCGACCCCCAAAGGGGTGAAATAGGTATGAAAATTGGTATAAAAGTCTTTCATTTCACAAGTTATAGCCCTGAAACTTGGTATTTGGGCTTCCGATTTAAAATTATGAAATACGTATTCCACAGTTTGGAAATTTCTATCCCCAAGGACGTTAAATAGAGAGTTTGTCCTTCAATCACGCCGCAACAGAGCAACGGATCGATGTGATTTTTTGCATGGGTAGGTATAGGTGAGGATCTGGAGAGTGACATAGGCATCTTTTTATCCCGGAAATGAAGGAGTGCCTGTGGGAATTAAAAAACTTATGCCACGCGAACGAAGTCGCGGGCGTCCTCTAGTATATTCTGAAAATTTTAATCGGGGTATGCTTTACTATCGATACTGAGCCCAAAACAGTTATTTAATTAATTTTTGTCTGCCTGTCTGTCTGTCTGTATGGCCGCGCATCACGCGAAAACTCTCCGGGTCAATATATAGCAGGGGTCGCCAAATGGCGGACCGCGGTCCGCATCCGGACCGCCGACCCATTTTGTGCGGACCGCGAGAACAAAGTAACTTACACTAAAGACTACTTCCGATATAAATAACTTCCGTGGCGCTAAAAAGATTGACGCGAGCTGTACGTAATTTAATAAAAATTTATCCCCGCATTATCTTTGTTGACGTCAATTCGAAAACGGCCGGGCGAAGTAACGAGCGAGCGAGAAAGAGTTCGCGGATTGCGGGGTGTCGCGAGGGTGGGGGTAATTCTAAATGTTGCTGTCATTGCTTTCTTAACGGATACTTTTCAACATATCAATGACCTGAACCTTAAACTTCAAGGCAAGGGAAAGCTGGTATGCGAGCTCATGTCAGATGTCAAAAGTTTTACTCGAAAACTTGATCTCTTTATTAATGATCTTGGAAATGAATGCTTACACTTCCCCAATTTAAATAAAATAATCAGCAGTGACAACGAGACTGACGTCGGCCAATTCAAGACGTTCATTACCTACGGATCTTAAATCGGAATTTCAAAAAAGGTTCGCAGATTTTAAGAAAATTGAGAATGTTGTAGAAATCCTCAGCAGCATTTACTCTCTGCATCCTGATGGTGAAAGGAGCAATGAAGCTGCAATTGTTTTCGGAAGTGATAAAGCTACTCTGCAGATGGAAATGATCGATTTCCAAGAAAACACAGTTTTAAAACACAAAAATGCGGAAGTTTCCAGTGAAGAGTTCTGGATAAAATTTGTGTGTGTTAATAAATATCCAGAATTACAAAAATTAGCTTTGAAACTTCTTACTTTGTTTGGATCGACATATATTTGTGAAGCAGCATTTTCGAAGATGAAGTTAATTAAGAATAAATTTCGATCTCGACTAGTCTGAACATCTGCAGGATTTAATGTCAATAGCTTGCACCAATTTTACTCCAAACTTCAGACAGATAATTCGCAACAAACGCAACAAAAAATGACATTTTTCGCATTGATACCTATGTAACAAAATACCTTTGTTATTTCCTTAATTACATTTGTTTAATAAATATTTTTTCTTATAAATAAAATGTGCGGACCACGATGGTCATTTCATTTCTTAAAACGGACCCCGAGCGAAACTAATTGGAGACCGCTGATATATAGGATAGTTTTAATCCGTTAATAAATTCGATAATTAGGTATTAATAATAATTCGAGAATAATTCGTCTGTAATAAATTCGATCTCCTTGGCACGGCCCTCGCGTCGTCGCGTCAACGACCCTTTGGAAGTCCGCGGTACTTCGCGCGCTAGCGGAGCGCCCCGCTTGCGCCCCGGGGAGCGGGTTTTAGCTCCGCCCAAATGCCCAAGGTCGTTCGCCGATCTACAAGCCTTAAGCGATAGAAGCTAATGCATATCCAGTCTCAAGGTGATTTCAGACCGGCGAGGCGAGACGTGGATGTGCTGGGCGGGAAATGAAATCTTGCAGGGCATTTAAAGGTCTAGCCCCACTACACAGGGCGCGACGCGAAGTGGCACGTAGTAGCAAGTACTGTTTGTACAATGATGTCACAGTTATACGTGTCGCGTCGCTTAAGTTGGCCCAGCTCCAAACAAACCCATATAAAGAAAAATATTTGACGCTACATGCTGCACCGCGCCGTGCCTCTGTAGTGGAGCTAGACCTTCACACCGGTGAAGCGAGGAGAGGCGTGAAGAGATGTGAATGGGACGGAGATCCCCGACAGGGGCACTGACTCATTGGATTTGTCTTGACAAGTACTCGTTCCTACGACGGTGTTCAGAGTCAGATATATTTTTTTAAATTATTGCGCAAAATGATCTGTAAAGTCATAGCAACTTCGTTTTATAGGATGTCTGTGCAATATTTAGATTATTATGCATAGCTGGAATCATAGACTTATTATATTACTAGCGTAGCTGGAATACTGAAAACGTTATTGCTAAAACATTGGCTCGATCTTTTCAAGAGAGATTATTTGATCTTACTAAAACATTTTCTATTGAAATAACTCTGGTCGTCCATACTAATATTATAAATACGAAAGTGTCTGTCTATTGCCTCATGAGTTACGACAGCCCATTCGTTAGCTGTGGTTAGAACCGAATTTAGTTTAACCGATTCGTCACAGAGGCATCCTTGCATCTCGGAGTCACGCATAGATATTTTTTTATTTACCAAAAAATAAATAAAACTGAATTCAATTCCGGAAGAATTCAAGCGACTTATCGTATAATTATAAAATTTTAATATGAAGTTTCCGTACATTTCTCTTTCATACGTTGTTATTTCAAAAATAACAATCTCTAGATGAAATTTATAACTTTTTGTTATACCGAGTTAGTTAAACGAGATTGCCAAATGCAGTCTAAAATTTTCTACGAGTATATAAGTTTTGACAAGTTTTGCAAAGCAAGTGGCTGTTCCTCATTTATCTCGTATTATAACTTGGAGGTATAGCTTAAGATTTCATCTACCATTATAATATTATAACATTCGCGTTACTTCCGTTGAATTTACTGTACAGTTGTTTTAGATAGTATCTTATATCGAGGTCTTTGAAAGTACCAATTAACTGTCAGTTCCAAAGTATTAAAGCTCTATCAATAATATGCGTGCCTAGATTCGTTATAATGTATCAAAGTGTGCAGTCTGCCAATCTGCATGTGTGGTGTGGATAAACCTCATTCGCTTTCTCATTCTGAGAAAACACTCGTGGTCAATAGTAAGCCGGCAATGGAGAACACAAAAGGGTCAAAATATTATTATCAATTATTTATACCTAAAATCGGAGCGTAGATCATGTATATTACATAAGTTTTTATTTCACTTCAATACATGCAGTATTTCCGAAGTTATAACGACGAGAAGTTTCAGCCCTTTTTTGAATTTCCGAGATTACGCGCGCTCATACTATGACGTCACACCCACGGTTATGACTCTTTTTGGGTCCTCGGGCACATAAAAAAGAGTTTATCAGGTGTTTTAACTGTTGAATTGAAGCATCAAGGCACAATACAGTATTTTTTTTCCATTTTTACCACAGAGAACTTTATAATTTTGATTTTTACTGTGCAGCAACTAGGATTCTGACGTCATCGGCTTCTTAAAAACCTTCGGCCGAAATACGCACTTTGATCGTAAATATCTCAGCCATTTTTTAAGATATGAAAAAAATAAAAACACAGTTTTTCTTGTAATTTTTTGTAGATTTATTTAGCATGTAAAGTAAAAAACGTTTGTCAGACCCAATGGTCTAGTGGTTAGCATATTCAACTGCGGCCCGGGTTCGAGTCCCGGGTTGCGCCATAATTAAGTATTGGGTTTTCTGACTAAAAATTCTCGGTTGGGAAGTTGGCGATGTTTCACCCCCGTGCCTCGGAATGCACGTAATGGCACGTAGTGCCATCGGTCCTGCGCCTGATCTTTTTCCGGTCGTGTCGGATTTTGCGTCCCATCGGGCTATGAGAGTAAAGGAGCAGAGAGTGCACCTGTGTATACACACACACTTGTGCACTATAATAAATACTCCCGCGCAGATGGCTATCTCTGGAGATTGGCCGCCGTGGTCGAAATTCGGTCGGGAGGACATTATTATTATTAATTAATTAATTAAATACCTATAGGTTTATTAATTAAATTTAACACCTTTTTGTTTTAGACCTATCCCCGGATCAATGACTGAACTCAGAGGCGCTGAAGCACAAGCCCGAGTCTGCTCAGAAATGAAAGAACTATGTGAAATAATCCACGACTATGGAAAGACGCCGTGCAAAGGTCTATTACCGCCCGAACTGAAGGACGCGACCAGGGTTATCTCTTTTGGAGAACTATTCTCGGTAAGTGATTTTCTTTAACATTTTTCTGACCCAGATTCAGGATATTCCCTGGTACCAATTTAAGTCCGTATTTTTTAAATATTTTCTATACTTATGTGTTCGAAATTATCGGTAAATTGTATTTTAAGAAAATTCCTTATTAAACTAAATTTCTCTGTCAATAGATTTTACGCGTTAAAGTTATATTGTAGAGACCAGCTCAAAAAGTAAAATTTTTACAAAATCCCTAGCATATAGTAATACAAGTTTAATCATTAAATGCGCTAGATAATAATAGTTAATAGGTCCTTCGCCACAAAATTAATCGTTCAATATTTTTGTGAACGATTCTTTTTAAGGGGAATGACAAAACTAGCACATTTCTGCTTGCTAAAATCTTAATGTTACAATTTTAAAGCGCCTTTAAACGTTTGCTAATACATTCGTCTCTGGTCTCAACTCACAATAGCACTGTAGCGAGATTATGCGCGATATTACGAGTATGTCAATAACATGGTGGTTGAGTAGCGCAACGCTAGTATTATGTAATTGCATTGTTAGGGCGGATTCAGACCAGCGTATTTTTTTATATAAGCTCGGTATAAGCTCGTATCGGCTTACGCGCTTACACGCGCGCCTCGCGCTATTCCGGCGTTTTCCCCCATAGAGTATATATATATATATATATATTCCCCTCAAACCCGTGGGCCAGTCAGTAGTATACTAGCTTATAAGCGCGTCAAGCCGTCAACGCTCGTAAGAGTTGGAGGTGTGGCAGAGGGCGCGCCTATACGGTCCTCCACGCGTTTCCAAAAAACGCTAATCTAAAAGCGCTCTTAGAGAAGAGACATTTCTGCGCGACTAAAATATTTCTGTAGGTACGTTACTTTTCCGCTCGTAGAATTTGTCTTGATCTGTGTCCATCCTAATATTATACAAACAATGATATTGGTTTGTATTTTGCATAACATATTCTGTATAATGCGTGTAACGGAGATACGACCTTAATGCTTTATGACATGGAAGGGCTTAGATTACTTCCAAAAGTCAACAATATCATTCACTCGGATAATATATAAACAATGTAGACTAAACACTGTTGAGGTATAACCCTGGTGTTTGAGTTTACTCTCTACCTCATAGAGCCTTATAGACCAGGAGATAGTGACAGAAATTACTAGACATTTGGTACAGGTATGCCAACACTTCCGAGGTCAAACTTATAGTGGTAAACAGAAATTAATAAGGGTGTATGAAATCGGTCTGTTTTTATGGTAGTTTGGATTTTAGAGGTTAATATCTTCGCAAATAAATGATTATTTATTTATAATTAGAACTGTTAAAACCGTATGGCATGTTGATTTTCTTGAAAATAATTAGAAAAATTAAAATAAAAACAATAAGATTGAACATAATATAAAACCTACCAAAATTTAAAAAATCTTTGTTCTTTTTAATAATTAAAAACTAATTCGACCACTTGAGGGTCACTATTCTATAACAAATGTCTGGGTATTGAATGGCATTCTCTCCCGGTCTACGAGTATTACGTAGGTGTGCGAGTAGAGCCTTGAGCTCAGTGACCTCCATTATTGCAGATCAGTGCTTGAGCTGAATGGAAAGGTCAATGGGAGGAAACGTCCCCCCATCCTCCAACAGTTTTGAAACATTTATTTCTTTCGAAGCGTATTATAGTAGACTAGATAATTTAATACTATGGTGACATTCCACAAATACGTGGAAATTCCTGGGAATTTATTTAATGTATTATATTTGCCTTATATTTTCAAATAAATATTATTTTCAAAAGGAATACATTCTCTTAAGATAACCTTTTAACGACCTCTCTGGCGCAGTGGTGAGCGCTGTGGTTTTATATTGGGAGGTACAGCGGGCGGGACCCTGCCGGGAATAGTCCCGGTAGGGTCAGATTGGGAATTCACGATTTCAGAATTTTATCTGGTCTGGTCTGGTGGGAGGCTTCGGGTGTGGTCGATTTAGCGTTCCGGTACGGTGCCGTGTAGAAACCGATTAGGGGTATGGGTTTAATGTTCAACGACATTTTATAAAGAAATAAGAGCTGCATTCCAATTTAAACTCTTCAGTACCTTACGTCTCTCTAGAGACTGAAAAGTCAATATATTTAAAAAACAAATGATTGAAAGACGAATGAACTTTATTTCGACATGATAATTAAATTAAATCCGATTTCTAAAGTAGTTTTAAATAACAATTCTATTTTGCCTTTTGATTAAATAAAGAAAATTATAAGTGATACAATTTTTGACCAATTAATTTGTGTTCTTTTTAGTCCATTTAGCTTTTTTTTCTTTTTAAGTCTAAATTAATTGTTTGAGTGCCACAATATAACAAAATTAAAAGGTTTTATTTATTTATATTTATTTAAAATATCTAGTGCTAGTGTAGAGTGGTAAAAATATGTCCTAGAACCATTTGTCTTCTCTTCTCTTCTATACATTGTAATTAGAAATGTCGCTTGTCGTGTCTGTTTGAGCGTTTAGTTTTTTTACAATACGATTCGGATTTTCACTATTATATTTTAGAAATTTTCATCTGGAAAGTTGACTAGCTGATGCCCGCAACCGCGTTGTCCGCGTGAAATAAGTTTTTTCAATCCCCACGAGAACTCCTTAATTTTCCGGGATAAAAAGTAGCCTATGTCACTCTCGGTCCTATACTATACCCATGCAAAAAATCACGTCGATCCGTTGCTCCGTTACGGCGTACAAACCGACAAACAAACAAACACGCTTTCCCATTTGTAATATTAGTATGATTTGGACGTCGGTAACGAAAAATATGCTTGTACCTTTTAATCTTTCTTTTAATCTAATAACATCTTGTCTGTACCATATATTACCAAATAAATATATTATAAAATTTACTTTACTTTAATAATAGATTATATGCATAAAAACAATATAATTCTTCGATCCCGTAGAATTATATTGTTTTTATGGGGATGAAAATTATAACATAACCGTGAGGACCTACTGCTCTTGAGATGTTCAGAGATACAAGGCGGAACTCCTCAATGCTAACAGCAAATAAATCTCGATTAGGGAAAATGCTTAATAGAAAATAGATCTTTTACCAAAGTAAAGGCCGTAGTGCATAAGGTAATGGTGTTTAATAATATAAAGTAACTATGCAATTTTTATTTTCATCTCATACACAATTTTTAGGCGCTGTTTCGGTTTTACTATGACAAAACGAGTAGCGAGAACGAATCAATAGACAGATAGATTGACTAACATCCCTCCAGCCGTTGAGATGCATCGAGAGATGCTTTGATGTCGCGCTGTCATTGTCTGGTGCCTACACAATAATTGGCGGCTTGAATAATGAGTCTCGTTTCGATCCAGCCAAACTTTGTATTGATTCTAAAATAGACAAGCAGGTATCAAATGTGACGCTAATGATCTTGGCACCGGTCTAGATGAGACATGTCCGAAATATTTGAAGTTCGCGCCGACGAGATGATCTTAGAGATGCTTTGTTTTCTAACAAGCGTAATAATAGCTACGCTGTCAATACTTTCCGGTATAGTCGAGAGACCATCAAGGGCTGCCTCTAGAACATTTCAGGGATTAATACAAAATGTCGCTGAAAGTAAGCTCTTTGTCTTTTATGACGTACAGATTATTATGACTATGGAGGGCCAAAGACCGGAAGGAGACTATAAAGAGTTAGCGCCACTATAGAGGCGCGGCACGTAGCGGTAAGTATTCTTTGTACAATTATGTCACAGTGCATCTCCGTGCCGCGTCGCCTAAGTGGGCCCAGCTCCATTGAAACTCAAACAAATAATATTTGTCGCTACGTACCGCACAGCGCCTTGTATCCGTAGTGGACCTAGACCCATATTAGTACTCTTTCTGCATAACTCGAGTAAACATCGTCGTCGATTTTAAGTCGCGGGGATCATCTAGTAATTAACATTAAAGGACAATAAATGCTTAATTTAAAATATGAAAACACTGCTTTTGTTATATCCGACGATCTCCTTATTACTTACATAAATATCAAAAATTTTCGGAACCGGCAGGATTTGAACCTGCGTCTCTCTGGGAATCGCGTCCTTATTATAAGTAGGAGACCTCGGTTTCAAACTTCGACCCCTAGCAGGGGAAATCTGGGATATTCAAAATATTATATTTCTCGTCTGGTCTAAAGTGGGATGCTTTGGCCGTAGCTAGTTGTCAGATTTTTTGTGAGTAATTATTTTTTCTGGCGACTTTTCTTCAAAATGGTCATAATCTTTCACTTCTGAGAGGAGATCCAGCGATGGGTTGATGATGATCTCCAAACCTCACAACATGATATTGCTTTGATAGAGCTCAACTAATAAATAAAAATAACCTCTAAATTTTTAGTTAGTTTAGCTGCCCGTGGAACCAATCAGCCTGCGGGTAAAGCCTATCGTTTTCGCCCGTCACAAAGCCAATTTATTATTTGGTATTGATATTCCTATAACGCCAAGTTACTCCTTGTTCACACTGAGGCGTAGTGTCTACGCAATGTGAACTATTGTACTGCTACATAACTTAAGTCACAATAATATGACTTACGCCAAAAATATTTAGGTACCCACTGACGGCATCACCCACGGGTACTGCACGCACGGTCTAAATGCCATGACGCAAAATGACTTAGGCTGTCGATTATGGGTACAAATTTTCCACGGGATGGCAACCCACGGTAAATTCGTGCCCATGCATAATCCACAGCCTTTTGGCTTACAGACTAAATTTCCTATTTATATCGCGTCTTATGTCAAATTACTTGCCATCTATAAGAGCTTATTACACCTTCCTAAATTTAGTCGTCCTAATTAGGATTCAGGAAAGGAAAGCAAATTCATATTTCTGATCACACCTTCCTAAATTTAGTCACTGAATCAGTTTACAGATAAAGTTCGACGGCGTCGGACGTGTCGTGCTAGTGTCGAGTGCAACCACAGATTACATTATACAACAGTACTGGACAGTACTGGAGCCATTGTCCAAAAAATTGGCCTTGCCGTAGCTCTGGCTATTGGCTCAATTAAAATTAATAGATGCCTTTAGTTTTTCTTACCAAAAATTTAAAAAAAAAATCATTATTTCCCCATTGCCTTCAATCAACAGTCTCATCGGTTTGGTATTGATCGGACGTTGATGACTGTGAAGAGGGGATATGAATGATATGATACAATGTGGATGGTGAAGGATGTGGGGATTGTATTCGGTGTTGGGATGGTAAGGTAGTTATGAAGGGGAGAATCCGAAGATTTGATATGTTGCTGTATAGATGGTGTAAGATGCGTGGATTTTGTTTGGTGTTGGGATATTAAGTTATGAAGGGGAGAATCCGAAGATTTGATACTGGAATACCGTACTGGAATCTACAAAGTTTTATCAAAAATTAATAAATGGTTATTTGAATTTGCCGCCATCTTCTCCTCCTATCAGGCAGGCGCGGTGATCAGTATTACTTACTCTATGGCGGTGACTGAACCAATTAGGCGACTAAATGCTATTACACCTTCCTAAATTTAGGAAACTGAATGATTTAGTAAGTTAGCAACCATACTTTTTCCTAAATTTAGGATCCTAACTTGCTAAATGCGATTACACTTTTCTGAATTTAGTAACTGAAACATTTAGACGACTAAATTTAGGAAGGTGTAATAAGCTCTTTAGCCAGCAAAAAGATCATAATTTCCCCCTCTCCCCTCTGTGATATATTTGCTGACCATAGACTTGTGAGTCGGTGCATGCAGTTTTGCATGGTCTGCGAGGGTTATAACTCGCAAACTATGCAGCTATCATAAATAATTTTGTATTATTTCAATTTTAAATTATTTTTATTAATCAATTTGTGTTGTGTTCTTTTTTTAATTAATTAGTGTAATTGGATTTTGTCCCTACTAATTATGTACTTTTTTTTTGTTTCGCACTCAGTTATCCTCTGACATGATGTCAGAGATTTTTTTAATGCGAGTTTTGCTCTGAATTTAACGTCCCACTCACAATAGTCGTTACGTGGTGGTGTTTTTTTTTTCGTATGGTATATTTATTTATTTTATTTTTATTATTTTTGTACAAAATATTGTCTTAAAACTAACAGAAAAAAGTGGACAAAGGTAAAGCTTATCTCTAAAAAGAAATCTCTTCCAGCCTTCCTTGAAAGTGAATAAGGTGAAATTGTTAAGTGGTATAGGTACAAAAATAATATATTGTATTGAAATTATAAAATTCTACAATATTTAATTAAAAAAAATTGATATACTGTACTATTACTTAAATAAAAACGATATAGTACTTACACAAACGAAATACATATTATATACAATACATAAACATATAAATATACTTACAATAAATAAATTGATATAATACATAATATATTATATACTATATACTTAATACGTACTATATAATTCCATTTATAAAGAAAGTTTAATGATAAATATGTATACTATAACATTGAAAGATAATGCTGTTTAACTCTGAATTTAAATATATGTACAGACTGACTTTCCCTGATTTGTTCAGGAAGGGAGTTCCAAAGACGAGTAGCTTCTGCTGTGAAAGATCTTTTATAGAAGATAGTGTTATAAGGAGGAATTTCAAGAGATTTTTTAGAGACACATGTTCGCAGGGGTCTTGTAGATGGAAGGGACAATGTAAAACGCTCTCATAAATATTCAGGAGAAGAGTTTTTGAGGACATTAAAAAGGATGGTTAAAATATGCATGTTCCGGCGAAAGCGGATCGGGAGCCACTTTAATTGACGGCGGAAATCGGAGACGTGGTCGAATTTGCGCAGTCCGTATATAAAGCGTATGCACAAATTCTGAAGTCGCTCGAGTTTGTCAAGTAGCTCTTCAGTGGCATCTAAGTAGCAGGCGTCAGCGTAATCGAGGATAGGAAGCAACAACGATTGTGCAAGCATAATTTTAGTACGTAACGGAAGGAAATTCTGCAGCCTCCTCAAGGAATGAATCGAATAATGCAATCTTTTACTGACTTGATTTATTTGGGCTGACCAAGTCAGGTTGCCATCTAAAGTCAATCCTAAGTTTTTAGCGGTACTGGTGTATTCTATGGGAATACCGTTGTAGAGAATACGAGGAAGATTGTTAAATTGTATGCGGTTCCTTAGTGGTCTGGAAAATCGGGGGTTTGAAATTTCAAAGTATACCCCCCCCCCCCCCCCTGAATTCTGAAATTCAATTAAAATTTTGGTTCTAAGTTATTTACCGAATAAACTTCAAAATCAAAATCAAAATAGCCTTTATTTCGAAACATTATTACATACATTTACATTAGTCATTACATAATTTTATCATTCATCATTTTGTCATAACATATTTTGATTATTACATTTAACAGTATTTTAAAGATTGAATTTACATTACATTATTGAATTACAAGAGTAAAACTTAGCCGTTAGCTTAACCGAATAAACTTAGCCCCAACTTATTATTCTGAATGAGCTCAAGTTAAACGAATTCCTGTGCGAGGGAATTAGAAATAAAAGTGCCTCGTATAAATAAACGGTAAAAGCAAATTAAATATAAGCAAAAGAGAAGTCAATAAACTACGGCAGCCAAGAGAGTTTATACAGGACGTTTATTTCATTGAATCTTTGAGAAATAGCGTATCTATTAGGTGAAATTTGCTAGATTGGCACGCTCTAGCAGTTTCAACCAATTCTTGCCTTGAAATTGAAGGAAAACATCGTGAAAACACCTTCATGCCGGAGAATCAAATATAAATATTATAAATGCGAAAGTTTGGATGGATATATGGATGTATGGATGTTTGTTACTCAATCACGCCCCAACGGCTAAACGGATCTGGATGAAATTTGGCACAGAGATAGATTATAGTCTGGAATAACACAGGTTACTTTTTATCCTGGAAAATTAAGGAGTTCCCGCGGGAACCGAAAAACATCGATCCACGCGGACGAAGTCGCGGGCATCAGCTAGTCCATAATAATAATATATTATTAAATGTGAAAGTGTCTGTCTGATACGCTTTAACGGCCCAACTTTTCAACCGTTTTTAATGAAATTTGGTATAGAGGTAGTTTAGATCCCGGGAAAGGACATAGACTTTTTATCACGGAAAATTCAGGAGTTTCTGCGGGAAATCAAAAAAACCTTATCAACGCGGACGAAGTCGCGAGCATCATCTAGATTCTAGTTCTCCATAATGTACTCAATTATATGTGAAGTCGGGTTACGTGTAACCAACCTCGTAAACTATAGTTAGGCTCATAAAAGTCTGATAGGGACTTCTCATCAGAAGAGTTTCATGCTCAGCAATGGACCAGCCATGGTTATGATGATGAACCAATAAATGAAGAACAGAGCGCCTCAAAGGAGACCAAAGTTGCTTAGTATTTCCCATAAATTAGGATCGTTATTAGGATCTGGCCCGGATGTCGTACGCCTTCGGGCTTCGAGATTCTGATCTATAATTTACATACCTTATTTTAAAGGGTAGTCCCAAAGTTCTGAAGTTCACAGACCCTTGTCATACTATAATTATAAACATAAAAGAAACTTTGACAGGAAACTTTGACCCACCAAAAACTCAAGCTAAAAGAAAAATCAAAACCACTGATCAAAAATCTTACGTGACATTTCACTGCGCTTAATTGGCTCATCAGCTGTGACAGAAGGACTGACTCATTTTTTAGCGCAAAGGATCAGCCTGGCTGTTCAGCGCTAAAATGCAGCACGCATTCATGCAACCTGATGCGGACACGATTTGTATTGTTATTAAATCAGGCAAGCTAGCTAATAAGTTTCATCGTACGCTTGGTATTTATTGCGACATTGAACCGGAAAATGTTCCAGATTTATTTTCGCTCGCACGCTCTCGTTTCCATATTCGGTTTCGCCGGCAACGTTTATGCCGCTAATTACGAGCGAACAGTCGGTCATTACTATACGCATGCCAAATTTAAATCTTGGCCGATGCTGGCCGACAGTCGGCCGTGACGGCGAAGTTGGAATGTCAAGTGACGTCATGTTTCTGGATCGTACTCATATATCCGGGTAATATATCGCTGCTTGACGTGTAAAGCGTCCGTTATACGATAGGTTTCGCTGTTAGTTTTGCCACCATCAATGTAGCAAAGATATATTATTTATTATTTATTTATTTAGATATCTTTATTGCACACACAAAATATACAGTATAGAAATGTGAAAAGGCGGTCTTATTGCTAAAGCAATCTCTGCAAATTTTTCTGGTAATTTATCATGATTTGTTTGAGTGTTTTTTTTTTAATTATTATTTATTTTACACCAGCTGATGCCCGCGACATCGTACGCGTAGATTGAGGATTTTTGGCTCCCGCGGGAACTCTTTAATTTTCCGGGATAAAAAGTAGCCTATGTCCAGACTATAATCTATCTCTGTGCCAAACATCCAGATCCGTTAGCCGTTCCGGCGTGATTGAGTAATGAACATCCATCCATCCATCCATCCAAACTTTCGCATTTATAATATTAGTATAGAGTATAGCTGATAATAAAGAATGATTTATGTTCAAGAAATATCCAAAGGTATAATTATTATACTTCCTAGCTGTGACCTAAGGGTACTTATTATAATTGTGACAACTGACAACGTTGTTATTTGTAATTTGTTATAAAAATCGATAGTCTCTTTTGAAAAATAACAATGTTGCTAACTTATCGAAATCATCGACAGGTCACAGATAGATTGATAATAATAAGTAACTAATTTTGGTCGTAATTAAAACGATGACTGATATTTGTATGACAAAAATATACTTATCTGAATATTTATCTACTCCACCCTGCTTGAGTGAATTGCCTGATACGAGCACAGTAGGTATCTATCATTATTGTAAGAACACTTAAAAATGATTGATAGATTTATTGTTATTTGATTGATTGGACCTATCGTCTGATGGATGCCTAAGAGCACGTGGAATTTAATTGAGTAAACATTCCAGGTAGTAAAGTGTTGTTTATTTTTGTTTTTGTTGATGATACGCGTTATCTACGTGCATGGACATTGGACTTTAATTTTTTTTAAGTTACTTTACTCAGTCAAACTAATGAAGGAGGGAGGCGTAACAATCAACATTTTTTGCGTTAGCGTATTCAATTACTGCAAATTAGCCCTTGTATTGACTGTGATCTGACATGGATGCTAAGTTTTTACAATCTAAGATGATAGCGGGTTAGGGTATGATGGCAGTTATATAAACCTATACTATACCGCTTATAGGTTTTTACACGTCTTTGCCCTCCTTACCGGCAAATACTTCCACCAAGCGTGCCTAGATAGGCACGGCAGAAGCCTCTCACCAGATCCAGGACCAGATAATTATTTCATATTTTGTTCACAGATATACACAGTCATATCAGACAAACTTGTCGGACTTTTGCTGAGGACGAGAAAATATCAATTGACATATTTCGAAGGCGAAGTTTTATTCCAGGTAATTTTCCTCAATTATATTTTTTATTGAATCAGAGCTTTTTAAATGGGCTTCACCGCAGAGTCAACGTCACCGAATTATTAAACTTCCACTCTGTACACGAGACACACATATTAAGAACTTTAGTTTTACCTGACCTCTTCGTAAATTGTATGCGACCCGTTGTCCTAAGAGAGCGACGAAATCTCGATGCCCGAGTCATATCGAGCCAATCTTTGCAAGTTAAAAACAATACAATTTCACTATGATATTCAATAAATATCTCAATAAACCGATATTTCATTGTTTGAAAAACTTCCAAAGTGAAATTGGATTGGATACAAAGCTCAGAATTATTCATTTAGCAACAAAAGAATCAGCAGACTGTTAAAGCTTTGCGGCCGCCAGTATGAATGGTTTATGAATTCCACATAATTTTATCCGATATGCGCAGTGTCCCCTTTGACAATTTTTTTCCACCTAGCAACTGTTAGAAAAGTTAAGGAGACAATGGGACCGACCAGACTAGTGACCGACATAGCTCGAAGAGTCGCCAAGCTGCTGAGTCTGCTTTGGTGGATTATAGCGAATTAAACTTCTAGTACCTTCAATACAATTTTCAATACAGTTGTCAAACATGGCGCACTTTCAGAGGCTGTAGTTATTATTCGAAAATTGAATCTTTCGCATAGGCATCTTACTTTTACACGGTCGTGACTTACTTTTACAAGCTCGACACTTACTTTTGCAGTTTATTTTTAAATTTTCCAAGTCAATTAAAAAAGTTTAGTAGCAAGGAGTTTTCATACATAGAATATAATCGGATAGGCTTTTTACGAGGAAAAATGAATGAATCCGTACGTTTTAGCATTGTATTTCCAAAATTCTTTTAAATGGTTGTTGATTATATTTAATTACCAGTTTTAATTTAATTATTTTCAACATTTGACAAAAATCGAATAGGCTGTATACGCGTAGGTACGAACCCGTAGCCTAGTTTCGTTGAAAAAAAAAAATATGTCCAGGTGTAAATACGCGCCATTTGCTGAAATTTTTTATTTTTATGTGATAAATTGATTATATTTTTGTTAATATGAGTTCTAGTACTTATGATGAAATGGAATTAACTCCACCAGATATTTTATCTGAGGCGAAAACTGCGCAAGATGGAATTTTGCCCCCAAAATCTCGAGAAAGATATATGACGGCTTACAATAATTTTATTTCATGGAAAAAACATAAAAAAACTAAGTAAGTCATTCTCAGAAAATGTTTTGTTAGCTTATTTTCATGAATTGAGTGGAAAATATAAACCATCTACATTGTGGTCAAGTTATTCCATGTTAAAAACTATCTCAATTTTCAGAATTAATTACTATGTACGTATGTATGTTGAAATAAACTTGTAATTCTTTGATTTGTTTATTACTATTTCCCACAACTGTATTGAAAAACGTCGTGTGATACACGGGTGTGAAGGTTATTGCAAACTCGTGACATTAAAAACCCTCACCTTCGGTTCGGGCTTATTAATGACAGCTCGTTTGCAATAACCTACTTTCCACCCTTGTATCACAATATACTATTGTGTTTGCCCAGAACCGTATTCGGAAATATTTTCACAGTCAGTTTTTTTTTTTCAGAAACGCGATGACGACGTTCCTGTGTTCCTGATGCAGCCGATTGCAGAAATACGAGAATATTGTAACAACAAAGCTATGCAGGCGCGAAGATCAGTCTCCCCAATGCCTAACTAAATTCAATGAATAATAAACAGAGAATAGTTAAATATCATTACGCACTCACTGACCTTGACTTATAGTTTTCGGGTACGGGTTATAACCCGAACATATAATATTAATTTGAGAATCAGTACATGTGCGACAACTCTGCAACTCTTTGTATGCAAAAGCTGCGAGAGAGCGGTGTCGCACTGATTGTGCTTGGACACATTGATGCCAACTCCAGACGTAATAAATGTAAATGTTTTACCCGCGTTTGAAATACGTCAAAGATGTATTTGATCGGGGCATACTACCATCGCATAAAGCAGTATTATATTAATATTGTCGACGCTCTTGTTTCAGAATTATAGTCTTTATTTTAGGGACGTCAAGGTACGTGATAATAAGCGTCAATTTTAAAACGATATTGTTTTACCTTTTAAGCAACGACAGTATGCCCCCAGCAGTAGTATATGGTTGTAGAGATAAATTAAAAGTAAACTCATGTTAAAATTTAGGTAGTAGTCTAGAAAATTCATAGTACTTAAGTATTACATAGGGTTTTCAATAATGGCATGCCTCAATAGAAAATGGTAGGTAGCTTCAGAACAGCTGTTCTTTTTGATGAAGAAAAAAAGTTATTCCCATCTAAAAAAAACTGAGTTGCTTCAAACCGTGCCTGAAGAAGCATTCATTCAATGGGTAAATAGAAAGTATAAATAACTAAATCTAGCAGTTTAGTTAGAAGGGTAAATGTATACGTACTAAGTAGTAAAAATTAGTATACTTAGACCAATATTGATTGAAAATGTATAATCGGCCATTCTGTATATTATACTGAATACGGGGAAATCGTAAGCAACCTACCCAAGTACCTACAATCAACGCTTTTTTACTTTAACGCTAACGTGATCGAACGCTCAATACGATCAATCGAATTCGCAATGTAAAAACTTAGACTAAGCGTATAGATTGTATACATACTTGAGCCGAAACTTGTTTAATTCAAGTTTTCCATTCTGATATTATAGCAAGGATTTATAAGATTTCAAACTCTAGAATCAAACAAATATTGCTGTCTACACGTGTGGTGAAAATAATTTGCATAAGATCATTGAAGTTTTAATAGAATATAGCTTCTATTTTATATTTTACCTTAATAAATATAAATTCATACATTTTGCAACAAACAACCACATCTTAGCGCAGTGGTAAGCGCTGGCCTTTTATGTGGGAGGTCCCGAATTCAATTCTTATCAGAATAAATCACCTTATTTTATTTTTATTGATTACTAGCTGATGCCCGCGACTTCGTCCGCGTGGATTGAGGTTTTTCGGTTCCCGCGGGAACTCTTTAATTTTCCGGGATAAAAAGTAGCCTATGTGCTATTCCAGACTATAATCTATCTCTGTGCCAAATTTCATCCAGATCTGTTCATCCGTTGGAGCGTGATTGAGTAACAAACATACATCCATACATCCAAACTTTCGCATTTATAATATTTATTTGATAACCTCAGGTATGCTTCTACACTATACTTCTGTAATACTTTTGATTTCACAGGATCATTTTAATAAAACAATTAGAATAGTTAATCAACGGTACATCAAAATTTTGCTGATTGCAAGTTTAATTAATGATACAATCTTATTCCACGAGCACGTTTCAAGTGAATAATAATTAATTATTAACTTATAATTAATATTTTGATGTATTTCTTTAATTCAATTTTTATTTAGACAGAAACATACTTAATATTATTTATGAGAGTAACTCAAAATACTGTTACTGTCATATTTGCTGTTTTGATTATTAGTTGAAAATATGTGGCGATTTGATAGAATTAAAACAAGTAGGGCACAAGGACATTTAAATTGATTTAGTTGAATTGTGTCATGCTGTCCCTTTTTGCCAAATGCATATTGCAGTTGCCAAAAAGGGACAGCATTAAAATATTTAACTAAATTAATATAAGAGTCCTTGTGAGCCTTAATGTGGTAATCTTATCTCACAGATTTAATACGAACGGATGCTGTGCAATTAACATCCTGGAAAAAAGCAAGGTTTATTTGTAATTGCGAATTAATGAAATTTCAATATTTCTCTAATCACTTACGCCCTTAGATTAATTTTAGTCATAAGTAAATAAGAATATTATATTGAAAAGAAGGGACCTAGTGTAGTGTTTGTGTTGTATTAGAATTAAGTGCATAATATTAATTCTTCGTTTTAAGCACACCGATGCATTCACCCGCGCTAGTAAAACGCTTTGCGTATACAGGCGGTTAATATGCCACTTTTTTTTAAATCGTATGGCATTTGATTCATAATAAGCGTATTAACGAAAACACGCTTATATTTATACGCTGCCTGGTTCGTCGCTCGCTTAGCACCAGCAGGTAATTCCTGCGGACGTGAGCGACGGGGTTTCCCCCACGCTTGTACCGTAGTATGCCACTTACTATGGTATTGCCAAGGCGTTGACGCCTTGACAATACCGTATCCCGTACCGTACGCCGTGATATCAATGTGTGATTTATGTCGGTGTCCTGATTATGTTATTGCAAAAACTTATACTTAAGTTCTTCAAATTCAAATTCAAATTCAAAAGTTTTTTTATTCAAATAGACTTTTTACAAGTGCTTATGAATAGTCGAATGAATCTACCACTTCAAATAATCTACTTAGTATATTCTAGTCAAATAAAAATAGAAGGTCAAATAAATGTTATGTTAAGAAAAACAAAAGATTTGATTTTAATATAACCTCGTGTTTAATGCATCAAATTAGGATAAGTCAGAATCCAAATTACTAGTCATTTTGATAATAATAATAAAATAATAAAAATAGGTACGGTACATACGAACCTAACTTTAAAAGTGCATCTACGCGTAGGACAAGTTTGTCTTCAAAAGTTGCTATATTCATGCATGAAGTACCTATGCAGTTATATTTTTATCTTTCTGATTATTATTTTTTCACAAAATAAAATAAATGTTGTGCCTTTGTACTAGCTGTAATGAAAACAAAACGTACATGACGTCTATTTTGCTAATAAAATAAACCATTTAAATATAAATTTATATTTTCATTTATCAATCCATCCATCCATCCACCCATCCAACCTTTCACATTTTTAATATTAGTTTAAATAGGCAGTAAAGTATTACTGTCGTGTATAAGTCGAGTATCGCTTTACAAAACGGTGCCGTTTTGTAATACGGCTAGCCGTTAATATGTAATACCATTATTACTTATTATGTGGTAATACGGCGGATTCTACAATCCGACTACGACATAATATGCACAATCCATACTAATATTATAAATGTGAAAGTTTTTTTTTTAAATTTATTTATTAACCATAATAAACATTAGGTACAAACCATTCTATTTTATTCCGTCAAACTGTATGGCAGTTTGTTGACGGGATCATGCTCTTATTTAATTACAATAAATAAGTACCGTCTCAGAATTTCATTCGTAATACTTAATACCTAATATAAAATTATACAAATTTAAAAACTTTGAGCCTGTCTGTCTTGCTGTCTGTCTGCCTCGCTTTACGGCCCATTTATTAAACCGATTTTGATGAAATATCACCAAATATAATTTGGTATAGCGGTAGGTTACATCCCTGGGTAGGACATAGGCTACTTTTTATCCCGGAAAATTAAGAAAATTACGAAGTCGCGGGCATCATCTAGTAGTAATATAATAATAATATGGTTGCTGAGGATTAAAGCAAAGAACGCTATTGTTACTTGTGCAAAGACCCCTATATTTCTCTATTGAGTGTTAGGTATATCGGAAAGTAATATAATCAAGGATACGAGTCGTTAGGCGAGGAAAGACTAAAGAAAATAGATACCTAAGTAAATGGAGATAAATTACTATTGTTTGAGCTACAGGTATTTACTATAGAGTGTAGACTTAGCATTAGGTACAGAGATACTATGTTGAAAATACTAGGCTGACTAAGTAGAAAATTTAAAGAGAATTTCTTACTCAATTTAAGTAATAAGTAGCCTTAATACCCAGCCCGTAAGATGACTATATACGAGTACTTCTTTTAATTTTTTTTGTGTATTTTTCATTTGTTTTTAGATGGCTAAAGAGGCCAATCTCTACGAAGATATCACAGATAATTAGGATCATCTTTATGCCTCACTAACTCAAAAAGTCCTTTCTTTATTTTCGAAACTTTCTAAAAATCTATAAACTCACTTTATTTCAAGGAATATTTTATCTCACCTCTTGTATTTTATCGCTAGTGAAGAAAAAAGTCTTTGGTGTCAAACGAGAGCAAAGTCTAACGTCAAATTGTTGACGTTGGAGTTCTAAAATTATAATCCTTATTTTAGGGACGTCAAGGTACGTGACATAAAGCTATCATTTTGAAATAATGCTGCTTTAAGCGATGGTAGTAAACCAGTAACCCAGTAAGTAGCCCAGGTCAGTTTCGCCCTGGCCAGGCTAAAGCGGTGATCCCACCGCGAGTGGAGCGAGCTAAGATACGATAGACAAGGTTAATATTTTAAAAAACCGGCCAAGTGCGAGTCGGACTCGCGCACCGAGGGTTCCGTACAAACCTGTAGTAAGTTTTAAATTATTAAAAAAAAACTACTTACTAGATCTCGTTCAAACCAATTTTCGGTGGAAGTTTGCATGGTAATGTACATCATATATTTTTTTTAGTTTTATCATTCTCTTATTTTAGAAGTTACGGGGGGGGGGACCAACATTTTACCACTTTGGAAGTGTCTCTCGCGCAAACTATTCAGTTTAGAAAAAAATGATATTAGAAACCTCAGTATCATTTTTGAAGACCTATCCATAGATACCCCACACGTATGGGTTTGATGAAAAAAAAATTTTTGAGTTTCAGTTCTAAGTATGGGGACCCCCAAAATTTATTGTTTTTTTTCTATTTTTGTGTGAAAATCTTAATGTGGTTCACAGAATACATCTACTTACCAAGTTTCAACAGTATAGTTCTTATAGTTTCGGAAAAAAGTGGCTGTGACATACGGACGGACAGACAGACAGACAGACAGACAGACATGACGAATCTATAAGGGTTCCGTTTTTGCCAAATTTGGCTACGGAACCCTAAAAAGGTCATAATTAATAATTCTTTGATTGATGATAGGTAGGAAATTAATGTTTAATATCCTATCTGGAACTGACTTCCCATCAATTAATCTAAACAGGCAGAAATAGTTCAGTAGGTCACATCCAAGTCGTATCCAAAGAAATTACAACACATTTCATTGCTGAAGGGGGCCTCATTGTATCACTTGTCAATTTAATCATCACTCCGTCGCCAGAATGGGTGTATCAAAAGTTTTTGTCTTCCCTAAGTTGTCTGCGACAGTTTCTGTGCCACATACAAAATGGATCAGCTAACATCAAATTAATTGAAACATTTCCATCATCATCGTCTCAGCCCATCACCGGGCTGTTACTAGGCTCTGGTTTCCGGTCCTTTCAGAATCACGAGACTTTGAACTATAATCCACCACGCTGCCTAAATGTGAGCCTTTTAAAGGTCTAGCCTCACTATAGAGGCTCGGAGCGGCGCCCCACGTAGCGGAAAGTATTCTTTGTAAGAGTTTGTATGGAACTGGGCCCACCGGAGATGCACTGCGCATCCCGTACAAACTAATATAAATAAATAATAGGTATTGGCCGCTACGTGCTGTGCCGCTCCGTGCATGTCAAGTGTAGCTAGACCTTAAATCATAATGGGTCCTCTCAGGCATGCAGAGTAGGTTTGCTCTCTATGAATTCCGGGTTTTTCCTCACCGATAAAGCAAGCTATTCTAATCATTATAATACACACAAACGGTACATAAAAAGAAAATCCAGCTTCTTTCAAATATAACCATTTTTCCGTTGATCATTTATTTCTGAACGAGCAAAACATATCGAAAGCAATCACGGAACAGGGAAAATGATTATTAAAGCAATACTAAGAAAATTGACAGAAAGGTGTACATAAATTATCGGAAAATTTGCTATTAATTCCAATTTCCTGTGTCACAGAGCTTAATAAAATCGAGTACATTTTAATTAAATTGGTGAGTTTGACGTTCCTAGGCATAAAATCTTAACAGCGAAACACTTCCGTCTTCGTCAACTGAATGACGTCCACAGCTGGCCATAGGACATCTTACAAGGACTTCTACATGCCGCAGTCGGTGCCGCACTTGGTGGATGGACGCGGCGCAACCGCGTCCATCCACCAAGTGCGGCACCATCCACCATCCAATTTCCATCGCTGTACTGGAATGGCTGTGCAGGATTGCCATTCCAGCACTTTGGGACCCCAACTTCTATCAGCGAAAACACACTACGGACAAAAAAAATGTCTGGTACAAACGCGTCATTCACTTTTATATGAAGCGTACACACTGTGAGACAGGACAAAACGTCATTCCTCTTCCAACGTGGATGTTTTGCGTGGATTCTCGATAAATAAATCGCGTTTTTGGATTAGTTCAATTTAATCACAAAATTATTGTTCCCTTAAAAAATGTGATGGGCCTGACGACCCAATCACTTTGCATAAAAAATGTCTCTCGGTAGTCATTTAAGATAAATTATTGTGGTGCTTAGACCAGCCATGGACCTATAAGTATTAATGTTACCAATTAAAACTTCGTTATCCCTGGAGGACTGAAGGTATTGAGTCAAAGCAGTCCACGTTACGAGTTTATAAGTTAAATCCCCACGAGACAAATACTAATCCTGTAACGATATGCGGGCATAATATTATAAGACTCGATACCCAAACACCGACCAAAAGCTGCGTGACCCTTGTGACCGTAGGTATTGGCCACACAAAAGGTAATCTTTCGCTATTAACACAATTTATTAGCAAAAAGGTTGTTATGCTGGACAGTACTCTTAAGGCCAGATGCCAGTTGGCTTGCAGGTACTACTTAATACTTGATTCAAAGTGTTAATAAATTTGATTTAACCACTTGCTCAATATTGATAAAGCCCTTTGTAACTTGACTATAAAACAATCCCGAACCAATTTTTCAGATTCCACCTTTGGGGGATAAGTAGACAGTTATGAAACTAAAAGCAATAAATAATTCATATACAATATAAATATTTTGCGTATGAATACTTATATTAGGAATAAAAAATAAAATATATTTCTATATCTCATTAGCTCTTTTCTAAAATAATATGAATTTGTATCGTTTTTTTTCATGGGTTTAATAAGTCCGTATTTTAATGTCACTCTACCTTAGCACTCTACCATTTGTATTCTTGATAAATTAATGAAATATTTCATACAGTCCATCTCCACGTATTTCAAGATGCTTTAATAATCTGGGGCGCAATTGCGTATCGTTTACGCAGTTAATATCGCTATACATTAATTAATATGGGCTGAAAACGTAAAATATGTACTTTCTAGCCCGAAACGTAAAATATGTACTTGATGCCCGCGACTTCGTCCCCGTGGATTGAGGATTTTTGGTTCCCTTATTTTTTAATTTTCCGGGATATAAAGTAGCCTGTGTGTTATTGCAGACTATACGTAATTTATCTCTGTGCCAAATTTCATCCAGATCCGTCAAGCCGTTCTGGCGTGATTGAGTAACCATCCATCCATCCAAACTTTAGCATTTATATTTAATTTTAATTTTAATTTAATTTAATTTATTTCAGATAACATATGATCCATATACAATATTATATTAATTAAGTACATATTATGTCAATTATTATTAAATAAATTATAATACATTACATTAAAAAATTATTACATTACAAAAATATTATCATTATCTAACATCATTATTTTCACATTAGTCATACAATATCATGTCATTATTATTATTATTTATGAGTCCTCTACAAGGGTTGACTGCGGACATACCCTAGTACCTTCTCTCCGGCATAGGTACTGCAACATGTCTATCACAGCAATGCCGAAGATACAGACAGTCAAATCTGTCCGCAATCATCCGCAAGCATATGGCAAATCATTGGACTCTTTTGGAACTATGTTATAAAAGCGTACAGTCAACCACAAAGGATTTCTGCACCTTGCGCACACGGTACGACGCGATTTAGTAATCGCTTATGGCGGTTTCTAGTTTAGAAAATTTTCGATCTTGATAAAGAAGACCTATTTTTATAGTAATTGTGATGGTTAATATATACGAAATACTGACAATTACAATCATGTTCAATTTTGAAAGCGATCGTCTATTAAATGAGATTGCGTTGTGGAATTTACTCCATATTTAGATGCGTTTGGTAATTACTCATTCCAAAGAGAATCTTGTTTTGTCACTGTTTGGAGTAGCTCCATTATTCCAGGAATTAGATTTACCGAGAATGAACATATTGCATTTGTGTGTCACACAAAGGAATAATGCCCCCCGATTGTGTAAGGAAATCGTAATCGACATCGATAAGTCGACCTTTTTAAGGAGTTGATAGATGCCTGCACGTCAAAAAGAATGTATGAACTCCTTAAACAGTTTGAGTAATACGTTTTGATCTGTCAAATGATTACGATTTGCTTAGACAATTGGGCCTCTAATGCGTAAAAATGTTTTCTCACCTCCGGGCGGAAAGCGTCAATTTTCCTCCCGCTGCGCTAAACGAAAATGCCGCTTTCCGCCTCCGTCGAGGAGAAAAATAGTATACACACCACGGGCAGTAAATAAGAAAGCCTCAGATCACATGTTTATTGACCTCGGCTTCGCCTCGGACAACAATTACATGTGATCTGAGACATTTCTTATTTTACTGCCCTAGATGTGTAATGTACTATTTTATGGGAATAGATGCCACATTAAATGGACTATCTTGTTGGTATGTATAAGGTTTACGTGCTCCAATAATAGATTTAAAAGTGTATAATTTGATCTGAACTGTCACTAATATCATACTAGTATTATGAAACTAACTGCCTCGTTGGTCTAGTGGTTAGCATGTTCGACTGCGGCCGACGAGGTCCCGGGTTCGAGTCCCGGGTCGGGTCACAACAAGTCTGGGTTTTTCTGACAAGAAATTCTCAGTGCTAGCCCGGAGTTAGGAAGTTGGCGGTGTTGCACCCCCGTGCCTCGGAGAGCACGTTAAGCCGTCGGTCCTGCGCCTGATCTCTCTCCGGTCGTGTCGGATTTTCCGTCCCATCGGGCTATGAGAGTAAAGGAACAGAGAGTGCACCTGTGTTTGCGCACACACTTGTGCACTATAATATCTCCCGCGCAGATGGCTAATCTCTCTGGAGATTGGCCGCCGTGGCCGAAATTCGGTCGGGAGGACATTATTATGAAATTGCGAAAGTGTGTTTTAGTTTGTCCTACAGTCATGCCGCAACAAAGCAACTGATTGACGTGATTTTCCCATGAGTTTAGTTGAAGACCTAATTTTATACCGGAACATTAACGAGTTCCCGTGGGAATTAATAACTTATTCCACGTGGACGTAGACGCGTGCATCAGCTAGTGTTGCATATATTCAGTTGCATTTCACTTTATTTATTTATTTATTTATTCTGTACAGAATACAAATTAAAACTAAACTTAAATATAGAAAGGACGTGTACAAGGACATCTTATCGCTACAAATGTGGATTTCTTCCAGATGCCCTAGGTGTGAGAACAATTGATGTCTAGAGATGCATAGCAGGTACAGAAACGACAAGAGACTATATACAAAACTAAATAATATACATCATTTAAAAGCATATACATATATAAATAATCATATAAATAAGTATATATATAAATATACAAATATAAATTAAAAAATAATACATATAATATTACATACAAATATAACATATATATGAATATATATTTATAATATAGGTACATTTACAATATACAAATAAATAGCAATGAAGAACTAAATATTATTATCTAAAGAAGAAAGATAGTGATGTTTAAGTCTTGACCTGAAAACTCCAAGGGATGGGTTGTCCCGGAGCATATTCTCCGGAAGAGAATTCCAGAGACGCGCAGCCAGGACAGCAAAGGATTTAGAGGCAAAGATTTATATGTTTGTTGTACTTACTTATATATTAAATTATACTTGTTCTCTTACTATATTCAGTATAAAATCCCCAGCGATCATTTAGTAATCTATAGAGTATGGATAGACCAATGTTCATCTCTATAAATTAAAAAAAATAATATTTTTTATTAGTTAAGAAACACATAATATTTTTATGTAATTATACTAATAATAATGTAATAGTCACTAATTGATTGAATACAAAGAAATTGAACAAATAAAGCAATATTTGAAAATATTTTTACGACGGGATAAAGCTCCAAAATTTATAAGCTAATAGTTTTATTAGTTAAGAAACACATAATATTTTTATGTAATTATACTAATAATAATGTAATAGTCACTAATTGATTGAATACCAAGAAATTGAACAAATAAAGCAATATTTGAAAATATTTTTACGACGGGATAAAGCTCCAAAATTTATAAGCTAATAGTTTTATTAGTTAAGAAACACATAATATTTTTATGTAATTATACTAATAATAATGTAATAGTCACTAATTGATTGAATACCAAGAAATTGAACAAATAAAGCAATATTTGAAAATATTTTTACGACGGGATAAAGCTCCAAAATTTATAAGCTAATAGTTTTATTAGTTAAGAAACACATAATATTTTTATGTAATTATACTAATAATAATGTAATAGTCACTAATTGATTGAATACAAAGAAATTGAACAAATAAAGCAATATTTGAAAATATTTTTACGACGGGATAAAGCTCCAAAATTTATAAGCTAATAATTTTCAAAAATATATCCTACTTATAAGTAATAGTATAAATGCAATGTCTAATTTATATACATACTTAAACTAGTATACAAATGTGATAGTTTGGATGCTTGTAGTATTTTTATAAGTTTGTATGTTTGTTTTTACTTACGCTTGTATGTACTCCTTTGCGTCGCAACGACTGAACCAGTTTAGCTGAAATTAGGTGATAGCTTATGACTTGAATTAGCACGACCTGAATCAAAAACCTTATCCCACGTGGACGAAGTCGCGGGCAACACAAAGTTCGAAAGGGGTCAAGACTCCGTCAGGCCCTGTCGCAGTTGAACGACATTTCAGGTATTATTCATTTAACGTGGAGTCTAGCCGGTCACAAGTTGTCTTTTGATAATTAATTAATAGGTTTATCCTACTAAAGATCCTACTAAAGATTCATCCTAATACTTATAGTGCTTGTTATTAACATTTCGAATTTGTTTCATAACGCAAAAGACGAATTTAAATTATTTTGAATAAAGTTCTTTTATTTTGTTTTTAGAGTGCCGTACCTCAAGAGGGAAAAAGAACCCTTAGGCTTAAAAGAATCACTTCGTTGTCCGCCAGTCTGTCTGTCTGTCTGTCAACCACCTTCTCGGGGACGCGTTTTATCAAGTTGAAATTAATTTATATCAAATACTTAGGTCTACGGTCCTTTGGAGCTGTAAAAAAATCAAGCTTCTAAGTCAACGCAATCAAAAGATACGGCGGTTTATGCCGCATATTTTCCATATCTAAATATAATAAAAGAAAATTAAGGTGACTGACTGACTGACTGATCTATCAACGCAGATCTGTTCAGCCGTTCTGGCTTGATTGAGTAACAAACATCCTCCATCCAAACTTTCTCATTTGTAATATTAGTAAGAGTAAGACTGCTGCGAGAATGGATTTGAGCCAATAGCGAAAAAGTGTTAAACCAATCAGCCCCCCGATTACATAAGAATTGTCCATCAAATGGTAAAGGTTCGGCGTCAAAGTAAAATAAACCATGACAGCATTGAATTAGAGCTCAATTTCGTCTGGCCGTTCTTATACGTTTAGGGTATCGTACATACCTAAACGTATAAGAATGGGCAGACGAAATTGAGCTCTAATTCAATGCAGTTATGGTTTATTTTACTTTGACGAAAATCTTTAACTTTTGATCGGCCTTTCTTACATGATTGGGGGGCAGATGTGACTGAAATCATGACAGTGTATTAATCATATTTTTTCTTAAATTGGGCCCCAGACTCTACAGCGAGGCTACTGCGCTCCCCACCACATGCCATGGATATAGTCATTGTTTTAGGAACTAGGCTGTCACATACAAGACTACCTGTTATTCCGGTTTTTCTTTTGATAAAAGTAAACAACCGTCAGTCGCGTCTGTCGGTTCTCGCACGTTGTGGTTTTATTGGCGAACTTCTGCGTGCTTCTGCCGCCGACATACTCGTATTAATACGAAATATGTTTTGATCCAATCGATATATCAAGTGAACTCAATTAACTGGCTGTGAACTTAGGTAATTACTAGTGATATTTAATTACTTGTCGTTGTGTAACGTGATGAAAATAACCAGTAGGAATTAATTGTAGAGTGTAGACCGCGAAGTTTTTATTTATGTGAAATATTATGGGACAGTGACTAATCAACAAGTGCGCCGGTAAACGTCACTAACGGCACATAATTTATACCGAGCAATGACCTTTACTTTGAACATTATAAAGAGTTAAACCCCATCTTTGACGGCGAATAAGAACATTTTTATTTAAAGGATCAAGACTGTGTGCAAAGTAGGTAGGTATGTGTATCAAATAAATATTATAAATGCGAAAGTTTGGATGGATGTATGGATGTTTGTTACTCAATCACGCCAGAATGGCTGAACGGATCTGGATGAAATTTGGCACAGATGTGGAGATAGCTTATAGTCTGGAATAACACATAGGACTTTTTATCCCGGAAAATTAAAGAGTTCCCGCGGGAACTGAAATACCTCAATCCACGCGGACGAAGTCGCAGGCATCGGCTAGTCTACTATATATTTATTAATCAGGGGGCCTAGTGGAGTTTTTTTACTTATTTGATCACATTAAAATCAACTACGATTCTAGAACATCATAACCCATACCCTACCTACTCTAATTTATAAACTTGATGATTTTTATTTAATAGCTGACATATTCATATGTCGTTTAGTGTATATAAGCGTTTTTATAAAATTAACAAGCTAATTAAAAAGAACGCTTATTTCGCCTGAAAGTTCGTCGCTCGTTTAGCACTACCCAGGGGACACGTGCAGGGAGGTAGAAGGTAGTTCCTGCGGACGTGAGCGACGGGGCATCCCCCTGCTGCATAGCTGCTTTGCCGTAAGTAGAAGATTTTATAATAAAGTAGTTATTAAAAAAAATATCTAGTGAATTCTTACTAATTAAATACGTACTTAATCTGAAGTTATCTCGACTAATGAAATGCAACGGGACAGCACGCATCGACCGCTGCAGCCTTTGCATCCCATTTTTCATTTGGTCATTACCATAAGACCAAAAGGTCATCATGTTTAAGCAGACAAAGTAGAAAGGTAGAAAGTAGAAGAATGATAATGTCCTTCCGACTGAACTTCGGCCACGGCGGCCATCCTCCTAAAAGATTAGTCATTTACGCGGGAGATATTATAGTGCAAAAGTGTGTGCGCAACACACAGGTGAACGCTCTGTCCCTTTACTCTCATAGCCCGATGGGACGGAAAATCCTACATGACCGGAAAGAGATAAGGCGCAGGACCTACGGTTTTACGAGCTCTCCAAGGCACGGGGGTGTAACACTTCCTAACTCCGGGCTAGTACTGAGAATTTATTGTCAGAAAAACCGAATGGATACTTAGTTGTGACCCGACCCGGGACTCAAACCTGGGACCTCGTCAGCCGCTGTCGAACATGCTAACCACTAGACCAACGAGGCAGTTCAAGTACAATGATACTAATTATTCAAATCTATGATGCACTATCATGTCCATCTATTAGTTCCGCTCCATGAAGTGAAACTAATAGATTAACACGTCATATACATCGAAAGTCGCTACATTGATGACAGTGCACTGCACTTTACTGGAAAGCTCTCTAATTGAAGGACGGTCAAGCCTGGCACGTGTCACGCAAAGTTAATTATTATGCCTCCAGTGCATTTAAATGCTAGAATAACCTAAATGAAAATGCAGTGGCTTACCTTTATTGTGAAAGTACAAAACAAAACCATCAAAAAATGGACTGTCCTGTGGCGCTAGTATATGGGGGTTAGAATATTCATATTCATTTTTTTGCATTCCAATTTTACAATTGGGTTACTACTCAAATAAATTATTTTTTATTGATAAATAAATAGAGGATCTCCCAAAAGTCGTAATATCCACATCCCCTGATAGTTTTATGTTGAATAACCATTTTAATCACTAATAAACTTTAATGTCGTCACATTTTAGAATTTCATATAAATCTCATACCTACTTAGGAAGCGTTTTGACGTTTGAAAAAAGGTTGCTGATAAGGTTTGTCAAATACCCAATTATTCATAATATTTTTTTTTCATAATTCATTTAATTAATACCAGAACATGGTATATTACAATATAGTTACATATTACAGATGTTATATTAAGACATAATAGGTTCTGCATGTTCTATCGTACCCGGTGTACAATTTTCATTATTATTAATTAATTCTAAGGAATTGTTTTAGGTAATTACATAATGTCGATAGTTATAGTTGGAACCTTTGTGGAGCACAGTAAGTATTAGTGTCATTGATGTAGTCAAAAAAGTCATTTATTTTTTAACAGGCTTTATATAAATAATAGATATCTATTAGAAATTGAGTGAGTTAACAAACCCTATTTTACTTTCCAAAGCTTTTAATATGGTCTGGAATTTTGTTGTCAACACACATCGGGTTAGGACCGGTACTAAAAACGCGAGTTACGCGAATTTCATATCACGTATTTGCACGCTTATTAAATTGCAATACTAAATCTATATTATGTAACTTATTAAATCCGAAAGTGTGTGTATGTCTCTGTCTGTAGCCTTTGACTGCGATCTCACCTTATGGTAAGTGGTTTGTACAAGGCATCGTACCGGAACGCATTATCTGCTTGGCGGTACGTCTTTGCCGGTAGGGTGGTAAGACCATAGAAAATTTAGAAATTATGAATTCCCGTATTGACCCTGTTTGGGATCAAACCCGGGACCTCCCACTTTTAAGACCACAACACTCATGCGCCAAAGTCAAAAAGTTCGCACGGGATATTTAAAAGTTTGGTAAATCATAGGAACGAAATAACGAGCATCATTAGTCTCTATACAAGATAGTGCGAGACATACCTACTATTGTAGGCGTGATTAATCGTAGGTAATAGACATGATAGGACTCTTAGCACCTTTTTAGTCCTATCCTCGAGTTCTGCCAATGTTCCAACCAGACGGACACTAATTGAAAACCCATTGGATGACGCCTTTAGAAATTTGTATGGATATTTTCTACACATTTCAAAAGGAAAATTAATTTCTTTTTGAACTTATAATTTCATTTCCAACTGATTGTCAATTAGTCTAGTCAGCTTTCTATTACGGAGCCTCTGAGCTAAGCCGCGGACATACAGAGAGACAGACAGACGGACGGACATGGCGAAACTATAAGGATACCTTGTTGACTACGGAACCCTAAAAAGGATTTAATTTCCTCTACGGTCTTAAATCATAGCTATGCAGTGTGTATCGGTATTTTATGAGCAAATAAAGTTTTTCTCTGCCGCTGTTCTTGCCTGTTCTTCTCGGTAGGAAAGGCATTCCAGACCAGTATGGTACATTGTATAAAAACATTTTTTTAAAGGTTGTATGCATAAAAACAACTTACAAATAAAACAAAGTCATAAAAAATATATATTTATTTTATGTAAATTTATAATATTAGGTTACTTAATACTTACTTACCTACATGAGTGTTTTTTTTTTAATTATACTTACTTGTACAATAATAATTAGGCTAAAATAACTCTAGTAAATAGTACTTAGGACAGTGTAAATACAACCTAATATTTTATTAGTCAATCTGTTTCAAGCATTGATTTAAAAAACAAAAATAAAGAATCAATCAATCAGAAAAACTTTTACATGTTCTATTTTTTAATATTTATTATAATAATCAAATAATCTATACTAATATTATAAATGCGAAAGTTTGGATGTATGGATGTATGTTTGTTACTCAATCACGCTCCAACGGCTGAACGGATCTGGATGAAATTTGGCACAGAGATAGACTATAGTCTGGAATAGCACATAGGCTACTTTTTATCCCGGAAAATTAAAGAGTTCCCGCGGGAACCGAAAAACCTCAATCCACGCGGACGAAGTCGCGGGCATCAGCTAGTCTGCTATAAATAGAGCACTTATTTACAATTATTATTTTTATATGATTTTGTACTTAAAAAGCGTGATATCACAAATTCCAAACAGTAAGTAACTACCAACTTCCTAAAAATAAAGAAACTTTTAAAATTACTTTTCGTACCACTTGCTCAAAAAAGTGACATTCTATGCCACAAAAAGCGAACTTAACAATAGTCATTTTTAATCTGTTAAAAACAGGGAAAGAAAGTTGTACTGAATTTCATTCATCCTCTAGGGGGAGAATGTGATTTAAATTTGGAATACTTACCGAAATTTATACTGAACTACATCTGTGTTTACACCATTGAGTTTGTTTATAAAGCATTACCTATACATCTTTTTTAAAAAGGAATACGCATTTATTATGCAGATTATTAAATAAAATGACGAAAACCGACGAGGCCGTATGAGCTTGATGTCTTTGCTTTTCCGACAAAAAAATATTAGTCTAGGAATTTGCCGCGTTTTTGTTTTCTTCAAATACCTACATAAACGTTATTTATAACTCTCTCTATCAATAATTGGACCAATGTTTCGAATGTTAACTTTTACTTTTAATTTACTTTTGACTTTTTACTTTTTGACGACCTCCGTGGCGCAGTGTGTAGCGCTGTTGTCTTAACGTGCGGAGGTCCCGGGTTCGATCCCCGGCAGGGTCAATTTGGGAATTTATAATTTCTGAATTTTCCCTGGTCTGGCCTGGTGGGAGGATTCGGCCGTGGCTAGTTACCACCCTACCGGCAAAAACGTGCCGCCAAGCGATTTAGCGTTCCGGTACGATGCCGTGTAGAAACCGAATAGGGGGATGGGTTTAATATAACTGCCATGCCCCTAACAGGTTAGCCCGCTACCATCTTAGACTGCATCATCACTTACCATCAGGTGAGATCGCAGTCAAGGGCTAACTTGTAGTGGATAAAATAAAAAAAAAAAATTGTCATTATTTTTAATAAATGCTTATCTCATATTATTATTGTGTTAATTTTTTCGCAAATGGTACGAAAAGTAGAGTATTTTCCTCGGTGATAAAGCTGTCTTAGTCTTGGGTGAACTTAAATCCCTCGCTACACTCAGGACTCGTCTTAAATCCCTCGCTTCGCTCGTGATTTAAGTTTTTAACACCCTCGCTACGCTCGGGAGTAAACCTCGAGTCCTTCGTTACGCTCGCGATTTAAATCGTTACCCGCGACAGAAGACACTGCTTTATCCCCTTGGTTAATAATCTACTATTTAAGAACCATTATAATTTATGCTGTGATGTAATGAACCACAGAAAAGTTTTTTTAAACATTTATACAAATTATATTAACATTAAGGATTAGACGTTTAAATATTCATTTGTAAACCTGTGCTGAATTTTCTTTAATTTTATATTTCTACATAAAGATTACATTACATAAAGATTATATTTATAGTCAAAGTAGAGCTAATATGGTAACAAACGCGCCGATCTGAGAATTTTCGACAAGTTTGTAAGTATATCACGGGTCCCCAGAAAATCTTGGATTTTATCGTCTAGGACTAGAAATAAAAAAAACCCGTTATAACAATAATTTATTTTGTTTTTTGCAAATTTTTCGTGCAACACAAAAGTATTATTGTATTTAATAAAAATATAACTTCACAAATAAATGCTTAAACATTTTTTTGGTAAGTACTAAATTTTCACTTGAGTGACAGTAAAATTAAAAGCTACTCGTATGTCAATAGTTTTATAGTCACTCCTATTTTGCCTACGTTTAATAGCTCAATATTGTTCAAGTTGTTAGAATTGACGATGAAAGAAGTAAATTTAGGACAATATATTTAATTACCTACCTATTCACGAAGAGGGTATTTGCCAAGATCATCATTTCTATCTTAATAGAAACGTAAGCCTTCGTCGGGTAAATGTACGAGTTTAACCTAAAAGGTTGTTGACATCTGCGCAAGTTTCCGTTCGCTCATTAAAAGTCAAAAGCAAAATAATAATAGAATAATTATTATTGTTTACATTAAGTATAGAAGATAGATGTTCCTGCCTTTGATATATTTTATTAGTACCTACATACAAAAAACAAGTCAAGACTCTAAAAGTGTGTCCAGATCACGTTACATATATTATATTTTTTTTAATTTTATAAAAATAAACCATTTCCATACTAATATTATTATAAATGCGAAAGAGTGTCTGTCTGTCTGCAACGCTTTCACGGCCCATCTGTTCAACTGAATTTGGTGTTTGATACAGGGATAGGTTGTATCCCGGGGAAGGACATAGGCCATTTATCCCGGAATATAAATAAGTACAATAAATTCTTGAAATCAATATTTTATACCGATTATTATTATAATTTATTTTATTTTTTATTTTATTTCTTTGGGTTCACAAGCAATGACACAGTAGGTATTACATAGGTAGTCTTAGTATAACAGTAATAACTGTGGCATCAACCACGTCAACCACAAATTATAAAGTTACATTTTTAAGTGGACTAAGTGCTAAATAATTATAATATAGGTAGGTATGTTTACAACATTGAGATATAAAAATAAGCTAAGTAATTAGTTAGGTTAGAAAAAAATAACAATAACGTAAAAATTATATTAGTTAGGTTAGAAAAAAAAGACAAAATGAAAATTTTCAGTTAGTAGGTAAGTAAGTAACAAGTGATTAATGTAACTCAAGTGTACACACACATAAGAAAGGAAGAATTTTAAGAAATCCCGAGATTTTTCAGAAACGTAAATCCACGCAGACCACAAGATATGGGATTAAGCTAGTCAATATTATCCTAACCTTTTTAACATTGAAAAAGTATTATAATTTTTATTTGAACACTGAGTATTCCATGCATAGAAACACCACAAGTCACAACGGCCCGTCTACACAAAATACATAATATTAGAGACTAAGAGATAACTGCACTTTGGTAACTATCGCTAGAAAGGCTGATTTCGTATTTGGTGGGTCCTAGGCTCTCCACTAGTGGGAAATCTGCCAGTCTGCCCGCATGCTGATGGGCCTTTCACTAGATATGGCCGCTCAAAGACGGTTTATGGTTCCCAAAAATGAACCATAACTAGAAAAGCTGATTCTTGTACAGTATTAAACTATGCGCAGTACCTATGTAAACAGTATAAAAACTGACGCTATTCATTGGGCCTTTCACTAGATATCACCTGTCAAAGACGTTATGAGTTCACTTAATGTAAAAAAATATTAGCAATTATTAGATCGTATATAATTTGACGCGTCGTCACATTGATTTGCTAATAAATAATATAAGGCGTAAAATTAATTGCAGTCCTATTACGCTTATTAGTTTTACGCCTTATATTATTAGCCCAATGAATAGCGTTAGTTTTTATACTGTTTACATAGGTACTGAGCATAGTTTAATACCTACTGTACAAGAATCAGCTTTTCTAGTTATGGTTAATTTTTGGTAACCATAAACCGTCTTTGAGCGGCCATATCTAGTGAAGGCATGCGGGCAGCACTATCGTCATCAGTTTAGAACGTAGCACCCACCTAATACTGAATCAGCCTTTGTAGCGATAGTTACCAAAAGTACTGCTATCTCCTATAAAATTATGTTTCTTGAATATTTTAAACACAAAAACAACTATCACGCTCCAGAAAATTTGAAGGAGTCACAACACCAATTTCACTTTGTGTTTTTAAACCAATTTCACTTTGTTTTAAAGTTCCACTTTGTGTTTTTAAACTTCCACTTTCGACTGAACTGTGAACACGTCACACAGTTTCGGCGTTACCAGCTTTGAGTTCTCACTCCAGCTTTGCAAGGGGTCTGAATTAGCACTTGGGCCAAGCAGCGTCGTCTCGTGAAAGTTTACAGTGTATTGCCGCCTGCATTGTGTGTACATCTGTCAACAATAACTTAAAATTAACAAAAAATACGTTTTTTTAATCCACTACAAGTTAGCCCTTGACTGCGATCTCACCTGATGGTAAGTGATGATGCAGTCTAAGATGGTAGCGGGCTAACCTGTTAGGGGAATGGCAGTTATATTAAACCCATACTCCTATTCGGTTTCTACACGGCATCGTACCGGAACGCCAAACTGCTTGGTGGCACGTCTTTGTCGGTAGGGTGGTAACTAGCCACGGCCGAAGCCTCCCACAGGCCAGACCAGGGAAAATTCAGAAATTATACATTCCCAGATTTACCCTGCGGGGATCGAACCCGGGACCTCCGCACGTTAAGACAACAGCGATACATACGTACTATTCTACTGTTCATAAGCATTATTTTTTTGGATCTACTTATGGTACAATAGACGATATCCGTCCTACGTCCGCGTGGTTAAAATTTTATTGATTCCCGCGGGAACTCTTAATTTTCCGGGATAAAAAGCCTATGTCACTCTCCAGGTCCTCAACTATATCTATGCTAAAAATCACGCCGATCCGTTGCTCTGTTGCGGCGTGATTGAAGGACAAACCAACAAACAAACACACTTTCGCATTTATAATATTAGTTTGATATGATACGTAAGCAACCACACTCCACTTTTGACTTCGCCAATCACTTCCCTATACCTAAATATAAAAAACCGGCCAAGTGCGAGTCGGACTCGCGCACCGAGGGTTCCGTACAAACCTGTAGTAAGTTTTAAATTATTAAAAAAAAACTACTTACTAGATCTCGTTCAAACCAATTTTCGGTGGAAGTTTGCATGATAATGTACATCATATATTTTTTTTAGTTTTATCGTTCTCTTATTTTAGAAGTTACAGGGGGGGGGGGACACACATTTTACCACTTTGGAAGTGTCTCTCGTGCAAACTATTCAGTTTAGAAAAAAATGTTATTAAAAACCTCAATATTATTTTTGAAGACCTATCCATAGATACCCCACACGTATAGGTTTGATGAAAAAAATTTTTTTGAGTTTCAGTTCTAAGTATGGGGACCCCCAAAATTTATTGTTTTTTTTTCTAGTTTTGTGTGAAAATCTTAATGCGGTTCACAGAATACATCTACTTACCAAGTTTCAACAGTATAGATCTTATAGTTTCGGAAAAAAGTGGCTGTGACATACGGACGGACACAGACAGACAGACAGACAGACATGACGAATCTATAAGGGTTCCGTTTTTGCCAAATTTGGCTACGGAACCCTAAAAAATACCACCACAACAGCCCATTAACGTCCCACAGCTGGGCACAGGCCTCCACTCTCATAGAAAAGAGGGAATTAGAGCTTAGCTTATAACATACCATTAGGATTAAATTTCATAAGTTATAGAACACACACCTAATCATGCAGTCCACACCTAATCTTTTCTGTAATCATGTTTACGTAGTACGCGTTTCACGTTTCGAACACCATTTTATCATTTATAGGGACCTACTGTATCCTTACTATAATAATACTTACTTACTTTAATAAATGGGAAAGTGGGTTTGTTTGTATGTTTGTTCCGCTTTCACGCCGTAACTACTGAACGGATCTGGATGAAATTTGGCACAGAGATAGATTATAGTCTGGAATAGCACATAGGCTTTTTATCCCGGAAAACTAAAGAGTTCCCGCGGGAACCGAAAAACCTCAATCCACGCGGACGAAGTCGCGGGCATCAGCTAGTAATTTATATACCCGATAGTCCGGCCATTACTGGCCGTGTCAATGTGTCGGCTTAGCGAACCTCATACAGTTAATACCTATCCACCATAGTCCATACTTAGGTATCTGCTTGGTACTATATGTATCCGGTTATTTACCGTATATAGTAGTGATCATATTTTTATGCTATTCGGGCCAAATATTGGCGTAGGCTTTACTTATCTAACATCTTTGCGTAGGTAGGGATGAAAATCGTGAACGCTGAAATGATCAGATATGGACACACCTTTATTTTGATTTTTTTAAAACCTTTTAGAGTGCTGGCCCGCGGTTTGTTTACCTTGAACGCTCATGCAACAAATTAATAATTAATCGATTTATTGCTTTTAATTTAAGAACTATCCATCTATCTGTTTTTTTTATTGAAAACGTTATGATAAAGCTTATAGCTAGCAAGCCTTATCTAATTACTAAACAAATCATGCCCGCCTGGAATGGTGGCAAGAATGCTCGCTGCATTTGACAGCCAGGCTGATCCTTTGCGCAAAAAAGAGCCAGTCCTTCTGACACCAGATGAGGCAATTAACCGCATTGAAATGTCAAATATCTTAATTAATATCTCAAAAACTATTTTTGATTTCACAACCTCAGTTTTCCAGCCCCTCTTCGTTACGTGTTCGGCAAACCTGCATAGCCTGCCGAGTTTTTAAGTAGCTTGGAATAAATGACCTGGTAATGAAGACGTTATTTAGTATTTACGCACAGCAGAAGAAAATCCATCCATATGAGCAAAAAAACTGCTTGAAGAAGTATAACTTACAAGAAGCTTTGGCTTGAAAGTTAATTTAACCGCAATAATAAATTTACTTCAAAAACTGTACTACTAGAGCAAGATCCCGCGACGATCAGACCTTCGTTATTTTATTAAAGCTAAAAGTTTTTCTATGTATGTCTCTAATAGAGGTATAAACGATCCCGGTTGCTATGGAAGGTATCAGGTAGAAAAGGTAGCACCACAAATACGTTAAAACGGTTAAAATATTAAGCTCCGTTTTTTTATATAATATTAGAAACCACGTTGTCCATTGTCAGACACTCTTAAATTATAAAACAACAGGGTGTCTGACAGGGGTTTGCAATACCTCTATTAGAGACATATAGAAAAACTTTCAGCTTTAATAAAATAACGAAGGTCTGATCGTCGTGGGATCTTGGACCATACTGTTTATACGCACAAAAATATTTAGGAGTAGATTTCTAAAATTGATTGGAAATACTCACTGGTAGTACCTACGAGTCAGTAGGTTAAGCTATAAATCCAGCTATTAAAAAAGTTAGTTACAAGAGCTTTTTTATATTAAGTATTATGAGCGCCGAGTGGCTTTAATAATGAAGTGAGAAATAAATCGAAAATCTCCGCCGGATATATTAATTGAGACGCAACTCGTGACAATTGACGAGGATTTGGAAAATTGACGAAGTGGAAAATAAAAATAATAATTAATTACACCCAATATTTTAAAAATATGAGGCACACAATCGTCCTTGGTGGCAAAATCTCGAGACAAGAATCATCTCAAGAAAATATGTTTTTCTTTTTGTTACTATAGTTTATTGACATAGAATACTTGCAAACCCTCGCCTACGGCTCAGGATTGTGATTCTGTTAATATTTAATTAACCTACTCCATCATTACTTGTTTGTACTAAAATATTTACGTTTATTATACTTACGTTATTAGGATGGACGACCTCTTTTGGTGTTTTGCTACTGTAATTCCCCGGAACGGAGATTATTCCTGGTAACAAATTGAAGTAGGTATTTATTAGCAGAATTTCATGTCACCCATTTCGGCACGGGACCCACTCAGGGCGTGAGTTATTCTCACAAATTACCGACTTATACATAAGGACATATTTATAGTTATATTAAACCTATACCCCTAATAGGTTTCTAGTACACGGCATCGCAACGGAATGCTAAATCGCATGGCGATACATTTTAGGCGGTAGGGTGGTAACTAGCCACGCCCGAAGCCTCCAACTAGACCAGACCAGGGAAAATGCAGAAATTATAAATTCCCAAATTGACCCAGCCGGGAATCGTACCCGGGGCCTCCCATTATAAGACCACAGTACTCACCACAGCGCAAGGGAGATCGTCACTTACTAGAAGGTAAGATTTTAGCGCTCTATTTGTCTGTATATCTGTCTGTTTAGAGAATATGCTTCTTTTATTGAAAAATAATAAACTTCCTCATTCTTAACAAAGAAATACAGTGTCGCTTTAAACGCTGACTGTTGCAGCGACAAACATAATATGACAATCAAGTCTGTATTGTACTGGGAAATTTAATTGGACAGTGAGCTTTGTGACTGAAATATATTTCTGAAAATAAAATATACATATTCAAAAACTGCTATGATATCACAAACAGATACTTACACACGTTTTTTTTTATTCCACTAGGTAAACGTTAGCCCTTGACTGCGATCTTGCCTGATTGTAAGTGATGATACAGTCTAAGATGGTAGCGGGCTAAGCTGTTAGGGGTACGGTTACATTAGCCCCATACCCCTAATCGGTTTCTACACGGCATCTTTACGGAACGCTAAATCGTTTAGTGGCACGTAGGGTGGTGACTAAGCACAGTCGGCCTCCTACCGGACCAGCCCCCCGATTGTGTAAGGAAATCGTAATCGTAATCGTTTGTCAAACTGATAATTCGACCTGTTTAAGGAGTTCATAGATGCCTGCACGTCAAAAAGCATGTATGAACTCCTCAAAAAGGTCGAGTAATACGTTTCAAGCTGTCAAATAATTACGATTTGCTTAGACAATTGGGCCTCAGAGCACGATCAGAAATTACGCCGATGAACAACGCTCCACCACAGCGAAATGGAGGTCGTCAAGACTAGGCGGACTAGACTCACCGTTAGTTTTGCACGTACTGCCTGGAACACAGAAGGCCTTGCGTATACTCTCTTTGACAATGCTCCTGTTAAGAGTATAGGAGCCGTAGACAAGTGGGTCCATGCAGGAGTTAGATACTGCCATGATGAAGAACAGATTCTGGACCTTCTCGGAAACGTGCACTGCCGACTTTCGGTGGAACATGTACCTATATCACAGATATGTTATTAAAAACTTCGATATTAAAAGTAGATAAAAAAATCTGTAAGAGTCTAGCAGTTTCCAGCCACTTCGCAACCAAGTCTAGACTAAAAAAAAACTGTGTTTTAAAGATCTCTTGCTGGTTCTTCGTGCTAGGGTTTGCCAAATCAGGGGAAAATTCATTTTTAAATTCACTTTTAATTAAATACAATGCAATTGCAGCTGTTGTAATACAATTTTCATAAATATTTTAATTTCATTAGATAATAATCAAAATATTTACCTACATCAAATAACCTACTACAAAAAATCTATAACATTTATACAATTATTGTACATTGTACATATTTTATACAATTGTACAAAAAATATACACCGTCCAAATGATCGTTCATGGGCATGGTACCTACCCAAGACACTGGCGCTATTGCCTCTCTGAATTGATAGATTATAGATAACTTTTAATAATTTTATATTTAGACACATTAACCTAGTCTTTCTTAATATCGTATATTATGGTCGTATATCGTATAGGTATATTGATGTCGAATAAGTCGTTAAGAAGATTCAATAGTACATAGTTATATTCTTATGCTGAGATATACAGAGCGACCTTCACCTTTGCTAAAGCTTTACTTAAGTTAAAATTAAATGGGCTTATTTATTTCTCATATATCTATCTCGTAAAACGTCTGTTGTCTTAAGTTTGAGTGAAGTTAAAGTAGGCACCGCTCTATAGATCTCAGACTGAGGCTTTGTATTTTAAGTAAATACTAATTTAAAGTTGAATCTGTGAGCCAGAAACTTGTTCAACGTACTCGTATCACAGAATTGGTAATAGTACGTTGCTCATAGCTCCGAAAAGTTTTCACCCACACGTCACGGTCAACGTTATAATATAAATTATTAATATTGCCTGAAGCCATCTCAAGGCGAATTTCATGCTGTTATAACTTTTTTAATAACATCCAATGTCACTGGAAGCATAGAAAAAAAAAGATATCATAGGATTTTTATTTATTCGAAGATGGCAGCTGAAAAAGAAGCATGGGTACTTTACTGCACAAATTATATTTTTTCCCTAAAAGTTTCGCGTCCTCAGTAATCACGCGCTCAAATGTGACGTAAAATTATATGTTACATACACAAAATAACATTTGCAAAAATTTAAATATTTTAATATAATATAATCCATATCCATAAATGTGAAAGTGTGTCTGGCTGTCCGTCTGTCTGTCTGTCTGCTACGCTTTCACGGCTCATCTGTTCAACCGATTTTGATAATTTTGGTACAGGGGTAGGTTGTATCTCTGGGAAGGACATAGGCTACTTTTTATCCCGGAAAATTAAAGAGTTCCCGCGGGAACCAAAAAACCTCAATTCATGCGGACGAAGTCGCGGGCATCATCTAGTAAATGAATACTTTTTCATGCGTCTGTAATAATTTATCCTCTCTGAAATCAGATATTAATTTATTTCATAACAAAGTTGGCAACCCTCGCTCCTTGCTTTACGTTCGTATTATTGCATTTGCTTTCCCTTTTCGCTCTTAATCTTGATTCAATATATATCTATTCAAGTCAAGCATACAGTCTGTGTGACATACCTAGTAATTGGAAATCTCATACCAAATACCGACACGAATATACACGAAATTCATGAAACCAAAGAGAAAGAAATTGGATAGGTATATTTAATTTAATTTTACAAAAATTTTGAAGTGTACAAAGCTTGCAACTTGTTTAGTCACTTTTATGAAACCTATGATAGTTTTAAGTATTCATTTATTTAAAACAAATTCAAATTCATTTATTTAAAACATGTAGGACATATAGGTGCCTCTTATGTTACGTCATGTTTTGACTCTACCACCGCGCCGGTTCGGAAAGAAGATTCTGCTGAGAAGAGCCGGCAAGAACCTCAGCAGTTGCTCTTTTTTTTTAATTTTTTTTTAATTTTTTATTTATTTTGCACATCATTGCATGGCTGATTGTAACATGCTCTGCACCTTATTACATAATAACAATGTACCTACTTCCAATCATGCAAATAAATAAATATTCTATTCTATTATAATGGATAGATATCATATTTAGAATTTTATATACGAAGGTTCTGAAAAAGTTTATTGTGAAATATTAAATTTATTACCCAAAGGTAAAATACTCTAATAAGGCCGCCTGTTGTGTCATATCCAATAAGATTGTTTTTGTGTTTGTATTTATTTTAATGGTGTACAATAAAGTATATTTTACTTTTAATTTACTCTGTCTAATAAAGCTACTACTAGTATGGCCCTTAATTAATTTTGCCGCTAATATTTTCTTACATAAAAATATCTTATAAGAAATAGCTGGAGAAAATCTGTACGGAACTTGAAAGATGAGGCAATCAAGTTTTTAATTTTCATTCAAGAAAGAGGATTTGTTCATTAATCACTTGGTAAAGTTAAGATCGCAAAAAATATTGACAACGGGTCAGTCCAAAGGTCGGATCTTGCATAAATTACACCTAATTACTAAGTTATAAACCAAGAACGTCCCGTAAAATTAAAGGGCAATACCTAATATTAATGTCCGACCGCATATTTTCGGCCACAGCGGTCAATCTCCATAAATATTAGACATCTGCACGGGAGACAGGTACTCATAGTGCACAAGTGTGTCCTTAAACACAGATGTACTCTCTATTTCCTTACTCTCATAGCCCGATGGGACCGAAAATCCGACACAAGCAGAGAAAGATCAGGTGCAGGACCGACGGATTTACGTGCTCTCGGGGGCACGGGCGTGAAAACCCCAACTTCGTCACTCCAGCATCTAACTAACCACACACCTAACTGCTACAGACGCACGTTTAAGTTATGTCAATCAAAAAGTCAATCAAAAATTTTTTAGGTATTGTATTGTCAATGACATCATTTTCAAAACATATGAGGGCAATCAGAGGCAATCGAGTCAGATATGCCTGCCCGTGTCAGCTCCAATGAAATTGGCATTGAAATGGACGGGCGCCGAGAATGTCGCTTCCAGCTAGTAAGTAATAGTTAGTATCCTGTGACTCCAGACTAGTACCACAGTAAACAGATACAACCAGTATGGAAACTGCCTAGAGGCGTTCGAGGCGGCTCACTCACACAAACATGCGCATCTACGAGACCCATAAGCACGGGTCGCGGTGCCGTCAGTACTGAGTGCCGCGTCATCACGTGTCGTGGATGCGTGTTTGTGTGAGTGAGCTGTTTCGAGCGTTACTGGGTACTTAGTTACCATACTGGTTGTATCTGTTTACTGTGTTAGTATCCTGTGACTCCAGGCTAGTACTGAGAATTTCTTGACAGAAAAACCCAATACTTAATTATGGCCCGACCCGGATATCGAACCCGGGACCTCGTCATCCACATGCTAACCACTAGACCGAGCCCTAGACCGACAAGCCTATTGCTGAGAATAATACAAAGAAGGAGATGGAGCAGTCCACTTTAAAAACTTTGTTCATAAGACGCAAAATTTTATCAGAAATCATCTATTCTTCAGTCTGCTGAATTTATTATACATGCCAACTTAAAACTGAAGTTATAAGGGTTCTAAGAGCTCTTTTGTTCTCACCGTGTTTTCTTATTACATTCTTTTAAAACTATTATAAAGCTAAAAGCAAGTCATTTCAAGCTTCTTTGTCATTTAGAAAATCCCTTTTGTTATGGAATTTTACAATAACTTTGCTACCTTGGTAGCTTTATTATAAACTTGACGCAAATATGAAATAATATCACCCAAACAACATACAAAATGTACAGTACAGTGCTTGTCAGCTTGCTTGCTTGCTTGACGATCCCCCACTAGGTGGACGGACGATCTCAAGCGTGTAGCTGGGAGCCGCTGGAAACAAGTGGCACAAGACCGTGCTCTGTGGCGATCCATGCAGGAGACCTTCGTCCAGCAGTGGACCTCTATAGGTTGAGACGAACGAACGAACGAACAGCGCTTGTCATCTTATATTGTGACAAACAAACTTACGCTTAACAAACGCAGCTTAAACTGCTGATTTACTTACATCTTGTGATGCTGTCACTTTTTGGCAAAAAGATTTTGTGGTTTCCAAAAATTAACAGTATGAAAAAACTAACTAAATTAATTTAAGAGTCCTTGTGCAAGTGGGTCAAACGGAAATGACCCACATCGTCAAGTCAATCAAGTGAGCTTGAATCGTCAAGTGATTCTCCCACTGGTTCGGAATGGCACCTAGAGAAGTAGGTACTAGGTAGTTCCTACTTCTACTCTATCCGATAGTTAGTACGATAGATCTATGGGTATTGGGTAGTAGCAGTGATTGAAATACCGCGGAGAAGAACCAGCATGAAACTCGGCGGTTACTATTTCGAATTATTATAATAAATTACAATAAGTATGTAAGTAAATCGATTTTGAGTTTTGTGTTTTAGCTTCGAACTCACCATAAAGTCATCGTTGCATAGGGTAGCCAGCAGAAAGCAAAAACGCTGACGATCGTCACCGTCATACGAAGCGTGCGACGTCGCGCGCGGGCCAGTGGACGCTGGTCGGATCGCCTCAGTTGTATCCTGCCTCGCTCGTCTGCCGCTGATTTGCCTGAACAAAATTAAGGTGCTGTCAAAGCAAAAAATCCAAACACAAATAAAGAGATAGGCTCTCCTGCGGTGCGGGCGGTGGTGGCGAAGTGCTGCTCGAAGAAACGCACTGCACCTAAAAGCTTTGTTGAATGTATTTGTAGGGATGATGCCTATGAGCTGAGGAGATCGGCAGAATGAGAGCCCTGGCCAACGCAGCACTAGTCCGTAGATGGACGGTGGGCCTGGAGTCCCCCGCCGCTGGTATCTGGACGGTGGAGGCAATTCGACCTCATCTTGAGCAATGGCTCGAAATGCGGCATGGAGCACTTACGTACCGGCTGGTACAGGTACTTACGGGACATGGCTGCTTTGGTAAGTACCTGCATCAGATTGCGAGACGGGAGGAAACACCAGCCTGCCACGAGTGCGGTGCTCCTGCACATCTCACCCTGACGGAGTGTGTGGCGTGGGGACCTCGACGACACATTCTGTCGTCTGCGCTGAGTGGGAGCCTCACGCTATCAAGCATAATCCACAATATGACAGCTTGACAGCGAGATGTTCTGGACACATTCTGTCGTCTACGCTGAGTGTGAGCCTCACGCTGTCAAGCATAATCCACGATATGACAGCTTGACAGCGAGATGTTCTGGACTTTAATGACATCTTTCTGCGAAAGCGTCATCGCAATGAACGATGTGATCCGCAGAAGAAGACAGGGTGGAAGAAGGCGACGATATGCTCATCTTCTCCCGCCATAGTGTAGGTGGGTGTCATGCCGGTTAACGTCGAGCCGTCTCAGTCGTATCCAAGATTTGGGACCCTGAGACGGTTCATTCTCGACGCGGACTGTGCCGCTGGTTTTTTAGTGGGTATTCTGGAGCGAGTTACAAACCGCTTAGTAGTGAGTCCCACATAACCACGTAGTGTGGTATGCGTATTTATGTGTATTTGCCAGACAACATTTTTACCAGAGAGTGTAACCTGGTTGCCCTTTTCATTTCAGTCTTATATTTAAATTTAGAAACTTTACTTTAAAATGTTATGTTGGCTCAAATAATATTATTCAATTTATTTCTAACAAAGTTTCAGGTGGTATGCTATTGAAATGTGTGTATAAATATAGGATTGGGATTTATTTTATTTATTTTCTATGTTATGTATTAATTAACCTTTATAAACTACTAGGTGAGGCCTGCGACTTCGTCTTTAAGGTTTTAGATTCCGGCAGGAAATCCTTCGATAAATTTACCAGTATAAAATGTATCTAGCCTATATAATAATTCAGCATATAAGCTATCTCCATTCGAAATTTAAGCGAAATCGGTTCAGTCATTGTAGCGTGAAGGAGACAAACGTCTAAACATACAAACTTAAAAACATAAATACTCAGTTGGTTTGTCTTTCAATTTGGTGGTACGCAGCTAGGCACAAAGGCGGGAGTGTCTATACTTGGTTCGTCAGCCAAACATTATATTCTCGTACTGTATAAAATAACCATACCAACTAAGCACCTTACTACTATATAATTAATTTACTAGATGATGCCCGCGACTTTGTCCGCGTGGACTACGTTTTTTGATTCCCTCAGGAACTCCTTAATTTAGCCTTTGGCCTTCCCCGGGATACAACCTATCCCTGTACCAAATTTCATGAAAATCGGTTGAACAGGTGGGCCGTGAAAGCATAGCAGACAGACGGACAGACACACTTTCGCTTTAATAATATTAGTATGGATAATATACTCGTACCTAAGAGCTAAGACACTGCCATGAAAATCTATTTTCGCCTGTTAAAACAGAGCTATTTTTCAACCGTGCTCATTTTGAACAACCAGGCATGCCAATATCTCAAATCCTTTACCGTTCTAACAATAAGCTAAGGTGAAAATGAATTATTTTTATGCTCTTGTAAAAGCAAACGGAAGTACTTAAATTGTTTGACATTCCACTATCTCTCGACCTGCAGTATTTAAGGCGCTGTCAGAACAAAACAAATGAAGAGTTTATAGCTCTCCTCACCTCTCATGAAAAAAAATGAGAGAAGCGACCACATCAAAACATCAACGAATCAAAACATGACGGACGACGGACCCGTCGTCCGTCATGTTTTGATTGGTGCGGGCGGTGGTGAAAATGAGCGAGCGCTTCTCGAAAAACGGAATAAATTCGAAAATACAGTATAAGAATATTTCCTTTTTAATAAAATTATAATTAATGTGATTTAGAATTTGAATGTTAAATTAAAGTAAATTGTACTTTTCAATGAGGAGAAAAACTGCTTAGACAATTATTGAAATAAGAGGTATGTTTAATTTTTTTTATGTATGGTTTGGGGAAGCGTCAGCGACTGTTTAAAAACTCACATTCTTTCAATCTTACATAATATGTCAGCCTTTACAGGACACACTACTTTAAAAACCTTTTTACGGATTAAACGACCTGTCAACACCTTAATTCGTAGCGCTCTTCGTTTTCGTAGCACTATCTGTAGCATCGTTGTAGCGACAGTTTTCCGCCCACACTTCATTTCCCATATTTCAACTTGCAACAACCTCTCAACCTTTCAACCTTTCAAGAACTTATCATATTACATTCTAGTTTAAAATTAATAAAATTCAAAGTCAAATTATTCACAACATCGTACCATAATAAACTTTTGCATTTGTTAGGCTTTAAAAACAGAACGGCCAAGCTTTTTTTTGTCAAAAACCAAATTTATATACAGCTAGATAATGTACCGCGACTTCGTCAACGTGGATTTACTATACAGAATCGTCCAGCAGCATTATTATAGACAGAAGATTTAGGAAGTGAAGCTTTTTAGAAAGGTTTGGGACTTTGATGGCAAATAATAAAACAAAGACAGAGTTTGACGAACTCTCTGGCGCAGTGGTGTGAGCGCTATTGCCTTATAAGCGGTAGGTCCTGGGTTCGATCCTGGATTTGGAATGATTGGATTTCGTGAATAGCTACCAACCTACTGGCAAAAAACTTGTACTTACCAAATTTCGTCAAAATCGATTGAACCGATGAACCGTGAAAGTGTAGCAGACAGACACACTAGCATTTTTAACATGTTTTTAAATGTTTGTATTAAAAAAAAATTTATAACGTAAAAAAGGAAAAAGAATCGATAAGGAAGCACTTTTCGACAAGACCATTGATGCTTGGCAGTGGGAGAAACATAATAAATATTATAAACGTACACAAACATGCATACATACATAGTGCACAAAATGTTACTTATTAATATTATAAAATAGGTACATAAATAAATAATTTATATAATATATTAAAATGTTAGTATAGGTTATCTTATCAACAAAGGGCACAAAAAGAAACCAATATTACGTGCTTTTAATAAACAACGATAACTCTTATAAAGAAACCTACAACAAAACACCTTTGTTAAGTGTACTCACATAACATTTATCTACCTACCAATAAGCAATTTATGATAAGTTATTACGAATACATGACGAGGAACAAATATTAAACGATACACATTGTCATTTTCAGGGTTCCGTAGTCAACAAGGAACCCTTATAGTTTCGCTATGTAAATATAATAGATAGTATAATATAAAATATATTATAAATAGTTTTTCTCTCTTTCTTTCTTTCTATGTCCGTCCGTCGGTCTGTCCGTCCATCTGTCCGCCAGCGGCTTAGCTCAGAGACTATTAGTGCTAGAAAGCTGTAATTTGGCATGAGTACCTATACATAATAATCACGCCGAACGTTTCTTTCTGCATGTGTGAAAAAAGTCATAGAAGTAGTACCTATATAATAGTACAATGAAGTCAAAAGGAATAACTATCACAGCTAAGTAAACTTTACAAGTTTACGAGTAATAGTTGATCAACGTATAAAATGTCCGCATATTGTGACGAGCAACTACGGAACCTTACTGCGCGTGGCCCGACTCGCACTTGGCTAGTTTTTAGGGTTCCGTACCCAAAGGGTAAAAACGGGACCCTATTACTAAGACTCCGCTGTCTGTCTGTCTGTCTGTCTGTCTGTCTGTCTGTCTGTCTGTCTGTCTGTCTGTCTGTCTGTCTGTCTGTCTGTCTGTCTGTCTGTCTGTCTGTCTGTCTGTCTGTCTGTCTGTCTCCAGGCTGTATCTCATAAACCGTGATAGCTAGAAAGCTGAAATTTTCACAAATGATGTATTTCCGTTGCCGCTATAACAACAAATACTAAAAATTAAAAAAATATATATATTAAGGGGGGTCCCCATACAATAAACGTGTTTTTTTCGTATTTTTTTGCTCAATATTAAAAACGGTAACAGGTAGACGGTTCAAATTTTCACAGAATATTAACTTGTATATTACCTTTCAAAATAAATAATTAAATATCAATAAAGTAAATATTAAAGGGGGGCTCCCATACAACAAACGTAATTTTTATTTTTAATACGTCATAAATCGTAAAACTTACTACAGGTTTGTACGGAACCCTCGGTGCGCGAGTCCGACTCGCACTTGGCCGGTTTTTTCTACTCTATTACGCGAATTCGCAGTATCGTTAACAGTATTTTTTCTCCATCAAATTTCATTCCTATAAAAAAAACTTTTACTGCCTGCCGATTAGCACAATCACTTTGGGTCTTGCTTTGGGCAAGCCCAGTTCAATCTATTACCTACTCATTTATACTTTACTTATCTTACTAATACGTGAAAGTTTGGATGTTTGGTACTCCTTCACGCCCCAAAGATAACCGTTTCGGCTCAAATTTGTAATGGAGATAGATTATACCCTTAATTAACACTTAACCTACATTTTATCTCGGTAAATTAAAGAGTTCCTGGATGAACAAAAATCAGTTTATAAACTTTCTATAGAGAGTGAATAAAAAATACGTGTAAATATAACATTACACTCACGTATTTGTTATCGGCTTTCGAAAGCCATGTCCCTAACATAGTTTCAAACACATTCGCGATCCGTTGTTATAAACTTGTTAACAATGTGTAGGCAAAATCTAACAAGTTTAAGACTTTGGCGTTGGAGTTCGGAACTTTAGCCTGGCAAACTCTTGGGAAACTGGATAAATGAAATCTATAAAGCTTGACCAGAAAAATAAAAAAAACTGCTCGGGGTCACAACTACATAATAGTTACACTTATGGTCTACATAAAAATTTGTCTACCGTTTTTCTACGGTTAGGAAGTACTTAATGAGTTTTTATTTTCTGGTCCGGCCGTAGTATATATACCTGATAAATATCTATTTCGTAATTCGTGATCGTAAGAAACAGAAACAGTTATAGTCAACATTGGAAAGGTCAAAAATGTTATGTTGTGTATTCCAGATTTTTGTGTGAATAATGGCCAAATAATCGAGCATTGAAACTCGAAGGGTTCGCAGGAATTCCGTAAGTAAATACATTCTTTGTCAGAAAGTATTATAAGATTTAATGCAAAATGTTAAATAATAAAAAATGTAAAATAATGTAAATGTAAAAATCTGAAAAGTGCAATCTTAAGTTTGAAAATGATGTTATCTTCAACGAGATATTTGTTCAAACTGGTTTTATATTACATTTTGCTGTGATTTTGCATGACAAGGCCTGTTTGTTAGTCATGAATTTACCATCGAGTTGGAAACGTCATGATAAATACATAAAGCAATACATCGTCTATGACGTATAATCTCATAACTAATCGAGGCACAAGGCAGTGCCAAGTTTCAGCCAAATACACGAAGTATATCTCTTATTATTTCATCTGTGCTAGTGCAGTATATTACGTCAAACTTACCAGAGATTTCCTTAGAATTAGTATTTATCTCCCAGAAAATACAAGCGTAGCACACGGTGATGACAATCAACGGTAAGAAGTACATAGCGAATAACACGAGGACGTTGTAGGCCTGCTCCTGATGCTCATTGGAAAAGGCTTCGAAGGACACGCACTGTTGGAACCCTGGTACGACGGGATGGTTCTTCACACGGAAAACTAAGCTCTGAAACAAAAAAAAGTTTTTAATACAGTTGCTCAAAAAGTAGCGTATTGCAGGGACGTATAGCGTTCGGGATGTGGGCTATTACATACTCGTGCTTTTTTTTTACCTTTCCCGAACTCGTGCGTTCTCTTTCCCAACTGTCAAAATAATGTCTATTAAAAAGAAAAACCAACCATGAAGTTTTTACTAAAAAAAATCATAGAAGTTTTTATGATTCATGCAAATACGTATATTTCTAAAAAGAAGCTACTAGGTAGGTAATTTGTTTCAATATCAGATTTAATGATTTGATTGAATGAGTTTGGTTAGGTTTCATTTCATTTCATCTCATTAAATTTCATTTTCATTTCATATCAATAAAAAAATTCTACTGAAGTCTTGGCTGTATGGGCATAGTTCCCTTTGCCTACCAGAATGGGTAAAGAAAAAAAAAACTCTGCTTATATTCTACGGTTGGCGCCATTTTTCAGAAATTTTCTTTGCGAGTTTAGTTGTTTGTTGCACAAAATGAGTAATTTCGACCCTAGTTTTTTTTAATTAACACCACCGGAACTCAGTATAATTGCACAAAATGCTTCGGAGAACATTTTACCGGAAAAGTCAAAAAGTCGCTACATATCTACATACGACGAATTTATTGCGTGGAGAGAAGAGAAAAAAGCAAGCAAAAAGTTTGTCTCAAACAGTAAATATGCAACCTAAAACTTCCCCAGTTAGTATAAAAAACTGTACCAATTTCAATGTTTATGTGAATTATAACTTTATAAGAAATAAATGTTAAGTTAGTTGAGTTTATTGTGTTTTTATTATTTTATTAAATTGCTTCATTTTTTCGCAACTGTATTAAAAATAGTCGTTCAGTACACGTGCGGAACCGTCATTGCAACTTGTTCCGACTGTCAACCCTCGCCATCGGCTGCGCCTCGGCTCGGGTAGACATTTGTCGGAACTCTTTGCAATGACAGCCTTTCCGCACTTGTAATGAAATATACTATTTTAATACAGTTGCTCAAAAAGTGGCGTATTGCAGGGACGTATAGCGTTCGGGATGTGGGCTATTACATACTCGTGCTTTTTTTTTACCTTTCCCGAACTCGTGCGTTCTCTTTCCCAACTGTCAAAATAATGTCTATTAAAAAGAAAAACCAACCATGAAGTTTTTACTAAAACAATTCATAGAAGTTTTTATGATTCATGCAAATACGTATATTTCTAAAAAGAAGCTACTAATTTGTTTCAATATCAGATTTAATGATTTGATTGAATGAGTTTGGTTAGGTTTCATTTCATTTCATCTCATTAAATTTCATTTTCATTTCATATCAATAAAAAAATTCTACTGAAGACTTGGCTGTATGGGCATAGATCCCTTTGCCTACCAGAATGGGTGAAGAAAAAAAAACTCTGCTTATATTCTACGGTTGGCGCCATTTTTCAGAAATTTTCTTTGCGAGTTTAGTTGTTTGTTGCACAAAATGAGTAATTTCGACCCTAGTTTTTTTGAATTAACACCACCGGAACTCAGTATAATTGCACAAAATGCTTCGGAGAACATTTTACCGGAAAAGTCAAAAAGTCGCTACATATCTACATACGACGAATTTATTGCGTGGAGAGAAGAGAAAAAAGCAAATAGTTTTTCAGAAAATGTTATGTTGGCATACTTCTCCGAACTCTCAGCAAAATTAAAACCTTCTACGTTATGGTCGAGGTTTTCGATGATAAAAAGTATGCTGAAAATGCAACAAACTAGAAACTGGGAAAAAAATCACACACTCCATTAATTTAAGGTCCAATCCGTCTCCTTCACATGTTGCAGAGAACGTTCGTCCATCTACCTTCGTTGATAATGATAATTCATCAGATCTAACTCCATCAACTAGCAAACGCCATTGTATGACAAATATACATGAACAATCATACGAAATTAATAATTATTTGTCTCAAACAGTAAATATGCAACCTAAAACTTCCCCAGTTAGTATAAAAAACTGTACCAATTTCAATGTAATATGTGAATTATAACTTTTATAAGAAATAAATGTTAAGTTAGTTGAGTTTATTGTGTTTTTATTATTTTATTAAACTGCTTCATTTTTTCGCAACTGTATTAAAAATAGTCGTTCAGTACACGTGCGGAACCGTCATTGCAACTTGTTCCGACTGTCAACCCTCGCTTTCGGCTGCGCCTCGGCTCGGGTAGACATTTGTCGGAACTCTTTGCAATGACAGCCTTTCCACACTTGTAATGAAATATACTATTATACTTAACAGGAAAAAGAAATATTAAAACAGAAATGATATATTATATGAAATATCAAATGATATAATATCATATGAAATATCAATGGCGCTGTGGTGAGCGCTGTCTTATAAGCGTGAGGTCCTAGTTCGTTCCCCAGCAGGGTCAATTTGGGAATTTATCATTTCTAAATTTTCTGTAGGCTGGTCTGGAGGCTGCGGCCGTGGTCACCCCACCGTGGTCGCCGTGGATTTAGCGTTCCGGTACGATGCCGTCTAGAAACCGATCAGGGGTATGGGTTAATTATAAATGCCCTAACAGGTTAGCCCGCTACCATCTTAGGCTGCCTCATCACTTACCATCAGGTGAGGTCGCAGTCAAGGGCAACTTGTAGTGGATAAAAAATAAAAATAAAAGTACTCAAGGTCAATATCGAAGGCAGTTCCTAAAAATGTTCATTGTATCAAAACATGATAAGTAACTAACCTCTTACTTAAAGCACATTTGTAATACACTAGCTTGGTTTAAGTTTGTTTGATTCCCGCGGGAACTCCTTAATTGTCCGGGATAAAAAGTAGCCTATGTCACTCTCCAGGTCCTCAACTATATCCATGCCAAAAATCACGTCGATCCGTTGCTCCGTTGCGGTGTGATTGAAGGACAAACCAACAAACAAACACACTTTCGCATTTATAATATTAGTATGATACAGTATTACAACTTTATACCTATTATAAATCTCTTTTGACTCGGGAAATCCTTGTTTACTGAGATTTTATTTTACAAAGGAGTAGATTTAATAATGTCAATGTTACATTCTAAAGAATCGAATATATCGCAAAGATTATTTGTTGAAGCTAAACAGGTTTCAGCAGGGTTGGTATCCGAGACGTATTGGTTTTGTTACGAGTATGAGTATGAGAGCCAACTTGGAGGCGTAGGTCGTAAGACGTGTACTTCAACAAAATATTTACCAAAGGTTAAGTATTTACATGAACTTAGGGTAAATACTTATATTTACATGAACTTAGTATAAGGGCGAAAGCACAATATGGACAAAAAACAATTATAGGTAGAAACACACACAAATACCATACACACACACCCACACGTCATAAACACGTCTTTATAATTGTATTCTATTTTGTATCTTAACATAAGCTAATAATAATAATTAATTGTAAAAAAAGAACCTATGTAATAGGGAAGGTACTAGCTCCCATAACACAGTTTTTACTTTTTTGGGAGATAGAGGCCAAATTATTAATGTGAACCTATGTAATTTTTGGCAAATAAAGATATTTTATTTATTTATTTATTTATACCACCTGCAGTCCATTTTTCCTTATTTTCTCCTATTCCTAAGATTGCTTTGTAGAGATCGCTAGCAATCGATAAGGCCGCCATTTTGTATCATACTTCTGTCTGATTTTTTCTATTCTTGGTTTGTTATTTTCACTTGTTGTGGTGGTACAAAAATAATGGAAAGTATTGTTTACATCGAACTGTACAGACTACCGCGAAAGGCTGGAAAGTGTTTCCCATATGACGCGGGAATTTCATGGGGAAGTTTTGACCTTCCTGTCCGTACTCTGTTCTCGCCCTAAGTTCACTAAAAAGTGATCACTTTGAAGAGATCCCGGGCACGAGGCCATATTTGTATTGAACCGTCCAGTACCGCAATTTCGATTATATATGGATATAATTTTCCTCGTTTCGATACTATTTCCCACATAAATGATTGGTTTTCTAAAGAACTAATAATATAGATACGCAATAGTACCTATATTATATATTAGTTGTTTGTTTATACAAACAAATAAATAAAACGATAAATTTTAAAACTTAAAAGATTAATTTTCCTCACTGCAGCGATGCGGCGCGGCGCGACACGTAGCGGAAAGTATTCTTTTAACAACTATATCGCAGTGCATCTTCGTGCCGGTGGGCCTAGCTCTATAAAAACTTATGCAAAGAATATCTGCCGCTACGTGCCGAGCCGCGCCGTGCATCTGTAGTGGGGCTAGACCTTGAGAAATCAAGACGGAAGTGTTTCCGCCATCGATATACACATATTATGTAGGTACTACATGGGCCCTTTCATAGAAAAAAGTTAGGCGTCCGACCTGTGGAGTGCGCTCCACACCTGTATAAGCCTGTTCTTGTCCCCACCATAGCCCTGTCCCGCTTTTCAGACTAGATGGCGTTAGTAAAGTAGGTCCACATTCTTTGTTTGACAGGGCCCGTCTATGTAAATTAAGGTCGTTGGTTTTCGCTCCTCCATTGAAAGCTCTCATACACTGACAGAAATTTCTTTCGGTTTCCTCCTGCGTTATAATAGCGAAAGTAATAGCGTTTTCTTTCAAAGGGGAGAACTTTTCCTTTACCGGTTCCACACTTTACCGAATAAGGGCAGATTTTTGTCTGTTCCTACCTAACTTGTTACATCTTTATTATAATATAAAAGCACCCAAATTTAAATAATTTGGTGTTGTACCAGGACGTTGCAGGAATTCTGTCAAAATTTCATTCGTCTGATAAACGTTAATCGGAGAAATCGGCTCTAATGCCCGGGTTAATGTGAAAACTGCAAATTTCCAACCAAAATCGGGAAAGAAAAGGTTTTGTAAGGAAACGTTTATAAAAAGAGGAAATCGTTTTGTAAAGAAACGTTTATAAAAAGAGGAAATTAGATTTTTTTCTCAGTATACAGGATGTAAGGGGAACGCTACCGAAAACTTCCTACCTAAACACAATCCAATGTTATATAATTTATTTCTTACGCGTTTTTTGTAACAGTAATCACCAACTATTACCTGTCTTCGTTACCAGTAGCTGTAGGGGTACAGCATAAGTTTCTGCAGCTGAACGTGTACATAAATCACTTACTACATAAAACTTTTCATCCCTTAATCTCAAGGAAACCAATAGTTTTTCGGCATAAAAAATATGCTAACCCAGAGTATTAGCTTTGAGTGTGCCAAGTTTCATCCGTGTATTAGTATTAAGCGTTACGCCTTAACAGATAGATAGGCACATACAATTTCTAAAAAAAACTGTGATTTTCATCGACCAGATATGTTTCGCTTGAGATCGTCCGTCCACCTAGTGGGGGCCGACCACCGCTGCGTTTTTCGATGCGAGGATGCCACATTAGTACACATAATTTATGATATTACTTAATGTAACAATTACGAATAGGTTTAATAAACCGCCATTTTATTTTATCGTCACATAACACAAATCTGTGAATTTATATTTATCTTAATACAGACGATTCGTTTTCATTGTAATTTAGTTTCAGTAATATTAAATACATAATATTATATACTAGTTTATTTCATATATTTATTATAAGTATTATGTTATTTGTGTAAATGGTTTATTTATGTATGTTTATGTTAATACACCACCCGCAAGTTAATCTCCTCAACTTCTCCTAATCCTAAGGTTGCCTGGCAGAGATAGCTACTAAGCGATAAGGCCGCCTTTTTGTATTCTACTTTAATTCTATTTTAATTTTTTTCTGTGAATTTGTGTTTCCTTTATTTTTCTGTGTTGTAGTGTACAAATAAAGAGTAATAAGTATAATAATAAGTCGGTAAATAAAATCTAACTAACTTGAGGTAAACTGCAAAGTAGAGCGATGAACCATGCGAACCAGAGCATTGTTTTGCTGCGATTTCTTGCAACTGCCAAACGTAGAGGGTAAAGAACTGCGAAAAACCTGAAACAAAACAGACTTATTTAAATAAAAATAAAAATATTATGTAAAATCAATGAGGCGAGACAATAGAGATCTTATACTTATATCTAAAAACTGAATAAATCTAAACTAATACAATTAATTAATATTATAAAGAGGAAAGATTTGTTTGTTTGTTTGTTTGTAATGGATAAACTCAAAAACTACTAGACCGATTTTAAAAATTCTTTCACCCATAGAAAGCTACATTATCAGCGAGTAACATAGGCTATATTTTATTTTCAAAAAATTAGAGATCCTTTCGAAAGTTGCAATTATGTGACCTAAGTCAGAAAAAAACCTCTCTTTTGAGAGCTTACGTGGCGTGCGCTGCGTAAATAGTTAAAGTTACACGAAAACAATGTATGGTGGAATTGTTCTTCTCAAAAAGTTCTAAAAAAGTCCGCGATAGCATTCATCTATCTTTTAAGGTTGACTCACAATAACCATTTTTATAGCTATATTGGGTTATAGACTATTAGGATTATTAGTGCTACCCGTGCGAAGCCGGGGCGGATCGCTAGTTATTAATAAAGGTACATTTTACAAGTCAGTAATGTTTTGCACGTCAGTAATGACGAAACATGTTTGGTCTTTGGTCCTTGTCATCTTAATTGTATAATGTTTCCGGCAATTAAATCATATAAGAAAAAGTAGTAGCTCAATAGAATTTTATTTCAAGCAAGGACGCAAACATAGAATTACGCTAAGAATAATCCTGGTGGGAGGCTTCGGCCGTGGTTAGTTACCACCCTACCGGTAAAGACGTGCCGCCAAGTGATTTAGCGTTCCGGTACGATGCCGTGTAGAAACCGAATAGGGGTATGGGTTTAATATAACTGCCGTGCCCCTAACAGGTTAGCCTGCTACCATCTTAGACTGCATCATCACTTACCATCAGGTGAGATTGCAGTCAAGGGCTAACTTGTAGTGGATAAAAAAAAATCCATTCTCAATATTATGAATGCAAAAGTGTGTCTGTCTATCTGTATGTAAGTCTGTCTGTTACGCGTTTTCGGTCCATTTGTTTAACAGATTTTGATGTTAGGTTCCTACCCATCATACCACAGAGATAGCTTGAATTGAAGCACAGAGCGGTGCAGTGGAATCAGCCGTAATTGGAACATTCCAGCTGAATAGGTGATATAGAGTTGATATCGGACAGCGTCGAGTACTGTCACTGAATTATTGTCGATACCATGAATATAAAGAAGTGACTAGAAACATGAAAAGTAAGAATTGTAAACAATTCCTACGAAATACAATGACGATATAACAAGCCCATTTAGGAAAATACGTGTAAAACGATTAATTTTTCTTTCTGGGAATTGTCTATAATTGCAAGGATTTCTGTCCTTAGCTAGATACTATTGGGTTAGGTTATAAGATAAGTAGTATATTTTTTTACCACCCAGAAAGGAAACGTATCCAATTCATATGGTGGCCCGTACATAGTCAATCTGGATCGCAATCCACGATCAGCGATCAATCATCGCAATCCAGATTAATCGGGTACAGATTGGATCAATTGGATGGACGGTATTGACCGTCCATCCAATTGATCCAATGTGACTGGACTGGAACACGTTCTACCTGTCCGTCTAGAGCTCTCCGTGCAATTTGTATTGCGATCATTGATTTTGATCGCGGATTGCGATCCAGATTGATTGCGTTTGTGAAATGTGTGTAATGAAAATATTTATTTCCAACATTTTCTTCCGATTTTTGACATTGGTAAATAAAACGGCGTAGTTTCCTATAATAGAAAGCGGAACTTGTCAGGGTAACGCACAGGGGTAACGTCTACATAATAAGAAAATTAAAAGGTTTTAGTAAGGCCTCTTTGGCGTCGCTATTTTCTAGGAAATCGTAACTATGCAGAGGTTGCCAGGATACTGTCAGTAGGAAGGTACGAGTACATTACGTCCACAAAAGTGGGATCCCATACAAGTTACCACCGCTATGCAAGGTTCTTTATTTTTTATTCCACTACAAGTTTGCCCTTGATCGTGATCTCATCTAATGGTAAGTGATGATGCAGTCTAAGATGATAGCGGGCTAACCTGTTAGGGGTACGGACAGAAAACAGGGATATTTTAAGGTTTGGAGCATGATAATATTAACCACCTTGAAGTAAGTAAGTAGGCACTTAAACTTGCACGCCAATATTACTTTTGTGTATCAAAATAATAGGAGGACATTCATCCCACGGGGAATACTGCGGAATCATCTCTGTTACTCCAAAATATAAGAATACAAGGTCGGGTTACAGTATGAATAAGTAATTCCAATGTAAAATCCTCCGAACGGCTGCCAAAACGCCAGTTACGTGCGTAGACAGGGATTAATAAATGGCGTGTGAACATGATTATTTATTACGATGTACTAAAAAAATCAATATCACGACTCTACAAAAAAAAAAATTTCGTTCTTTGTCCTAAAGTTTATTTTATGATTTTTCGGTTAATTATGCACAAAAACGAAAAGAAAATAACTTTTTTGGTATAAAGTTTGCTTTTGTTATAGTTATAATAATAATACTTATTTTTGATTTTTTTAATTAATTTTAATACATTCAAAAATACCGCGCGATCAGAGTTGGGTTTAAAAACCCAAAAAAAACAAGCAAACAAAACAACAAACAAAACTTTGGTAAACAAAGATCGGCACTATGTAAACGTAAACGTTTACATAGTGCCGTCTGCCGATCTTTGTTTACCACTCGAGTGATAAACAAAGAGTGTTTTGTACAAGTCTAGAAAAACTTAAAATGTCGTCGCGAAAGTGTAAATATGATGCTGATAAATACAAAATCTCCTAAATACAAAAGCAAATTGTTTCATGTCATATTATTTTTTTTTCGTCTAATTACGTACCTAAAATATCGAAATTTTATGCTTTAAAGTCAAAGTAAAATTTTGTGTTGACCCGTGTATTCTTTACTAATATTATAAATGCTAAAGAGAGTCGGTCTGTCTGCTACGCTTTAACGGCCCATCTTTTCAACTGATTTTGATAGGTATAAACTATACAGGTTGATTACATCCCGGGGAAGGACATAGGCTACTTTTTATCCGAGAAAATTAAGGAAGTTTCCCCGGTAATTGAAAACTAGCTGATGCCCGCGACTCCGTCCGCGTGGTTTAAGTTTTTTTAATTCCCGCAGGAACTCCTTAATTTTCCGGGATGAAAATTAGCCTATGTCACTCTCCAGTTCCTCAACTATACCCATGCCAAAAATCACGCCGATCCATTGCTCCTTTGCGGCGTGATTGAAGGACAAACCAACAAACCAACAAACAAACACACTTTCGCATTTATAATATTAGTATGATTTTCAGTTCACGCGGACGAAGTCACGGACATCATCTATTTATTAATAAATGGATTACTTATTGTAATCATTGTATCCATTTGAAAATTCTTAGTCTCGTTTATCATGAGGCAAAAATTCTGGTAAGAATGGAATTTCGAACCAGTGGTAGATTTACTTGAAGGTTCAAAGGAAATTGTGAAAGTTTGATTTTTTTTTCAAGTTTATTAAATAAATTGTTAGTTATGTACCTATTCGTTATCACAAAACACGCGCTTTTATTTGAGAATGAAATGAGTGCGACAAAAAACCAATAAAATATGACTTGTTTTGACGCGGGTGCCGTAAGTGGATAGGCAGCTTAGAGTTAAGCTATTTTTGGCGGGATTACGTGATAAAGTATTTTTTACAGCCTTTTGTGATTCTGACGGCACATTTCGTCATAGCGCCGCCTAATATTTCTGGAAATTACCCTAAAGTAAGTCACTTACGCGTGACGACACTTTCATGACATTATTGTTACATAATAGGTATACCTACGACTTTGACAGATTATCTATAATCCGCCACAGTAGACAAATCTATGTGGTACAGTGCGTGCAGTCCTTCACCAATAGCACTGTACCACATAGATTTGTCTACTGTGGCGGATTATAGCGAATTAAACTTCTCGTTCATTCATTATCATGGACTTCCGCGAAGTAACGCCTGCTTCGATTCAAAGTTATGTTAATCTCGTATGTTCACGGAAGTCTGTTCGTTACCTATACGTTCGCGTATCATTCATCTAATTGAGTTCAAACTTTGTACAGTGTTCTTCGAACTTCCCAGCAGCAGGGTCTTCTCCAAAGGGATCGGTCTAGGCCAAAAACGGGGTACTTGCTCGAGACGCTCCTTGTGTGTGTAGTTGTGTAGGGTGTGGCCCGGGTGTTGAGGGTTAGTGTGGGAACTTATCAAATAAATATTATAAATGCGAAAGTTTGGATGGATGTATGGATGTTTGTTACCTACTCAATCACGCCCCAACGGCTGAACGGATCTGGATGAAATTTGGCTCAGAGATAGATTATAGTCTGGAATAACACATATGCTACTTTTTATCCTGGAAAATTAAGGAGTTCCCGCAGGAACCGAAAAACCTCGATCCACGCGGACGAAGTCGCGGGCATCAGCTAGTACAAGAATAATACCCTAGTACCTAATGTGTTTAAGCCTTATGCCCATAGATTTAAGATGGGTAGTCTGCTTCGCTCCTGAAGCGAGACCATCTTAAATCTATGCTTATGCCATACTTGGCTTAAGGCCTCGTGGTTGGGTGTTGGGTCCAAAGCTCACGCGATATGGGGCGATATTATTGGAACATCGCTTTGCGCAGAGGTGTTTTCGAGTCCGGTATAACTCGCGTCGCACTTTGTAACTTTAGTGAATATCTTTGGCATAGTGTCATCTACATATACAACAATACATATATATACTACATATATAACATAGTGTAGGTATAACATACAAGTCGTTCAAACAAAAGAGATATTGCAACGCATGGTGAGCATTAGCTATTTAGTTAATCAAAATATCTCACCTATCCAATGATATGCAGACTAGAACATTCGATGATAAGTAGAGGCCGAAAGCTCGCAGGACGAGAAAAATCTTGCAGGCCCAGTTTCCTGCCAGCCAGGCATTCGTCGTGCGCCAGGCGATCTAAAAAAAAACTGCGCTTTAATGGCCACACATGGTTATACATGACCATACATGGCCGATTAGAGAAACATAGTACCACGCAAAGCATCTTTTTTCTCAACTCAAACTCAGCTTAAGCTTTATTTTTTTTTAAATATCACTACAAGTTAGCCCTTAACTGCAGTCTCACTTGGTAATAAGTGATTATGCATACGGTCTAAGGCCCGTATTAATAAGCCGACGTTAAGCTAAGAACATGATCTTCTAGGCAAGCGCGTTCCAACCTAGACCTCATCATTGCTTTGCACTAAGCATGATTGTCGTCAAGCGCAAGCCTATCACCAATAAAAAAAATAAAAAAAAATGATATCAAGTGTCGGCCAATCAATGCTTAAGACCGATATTTGAGATAGTTTATAATATTGTACTGATATCCAGTCTAGCTATAGAACTCTTGAGTAAGGTGATTACGCACGATCAGGTTAGACCTTGCTTTAAGTATCATCATCATCAACCGATAGACGTCCACAGCTGGACATACCTATGCAAGGATAAATTAATAAAATACTACTAATATTGCATTAAGCTAAATAGCCGGAATAAAATTAGTTATATTGCACTGCAGTTTAATAATTTTTTGGTAAAATAAATATATTCAACTAATAACTAACTTTGATTGTTCAATGAACCGAAAATTATAATGAATAGAAGATACATTATATACCTACATGATAAAATAATTACTGATCTATTTATAACGCCTTATTTAACTAAGCTATTGCTAAAACCCTTAACTTACTCCCTCAATGTTATTACATGTTATTACATTGAGGTAGTAAGTAAAGGGTTTCTTTTATCGTGTTCTTCTTTTGATAGAACAAACAAAAACAAAATAAAAGAGTAGGTACTTATGTAACAAAATGGCAATCTAGCATGATCCTTTGATATTTTTTAAGAGTAGTTAGGTAAGTGCTGTTTCTTCTTCTTAGTAGAATCTGCTTCCTGCAACGGAGGATGAGTACTGGGTTACCGCAAAAGTCACACGTTAGCTTAAAAAACCGGCCAAGTGCGAGTCGGACTCGCGCACCGAGGGTTCCGTACAAACCTGTAGTATGTTTTACGATTTATGACGTATTAAAAACAAGACGAAATGAACCGCAAAACTAACTTTGTTTGTAGAGGTTTACTGTTAATATCAAAAAAACTATGATAGTTAGAGCATTGGCTATAGTTTTCCTGTAAAATATACATAAATTCCTATTGACCATAATTATTTCAGATTTTTCGATTGGTAAACTCCGGAGATAAGGGGGGGGGGACGGTATTTTTTTCGACATTTTGCCCGATAAATCAAAAACTATCATGACTAAAAATAATTAAAAATCTGTTTTAGAATGGACAAAGTAAACCCTTTCATATGATACCCCACACAGTACAGTTATCTCACTTTTAAATTTCAACCCTCCGATTTTCCCCCCTTTTTAAATAAGAACAAAAATAATTTCCAATTTTTTTTAATTCCAGTGTCTTTGGGCCACTAATATACACAACTGTTCCAAATTTCATGTCGATAGCTTCGGTAGTTACTGAAATAATCGAGTGTTACGGACGGACAGACAGACAGACAGACAGACGGAGAAAGTCGCACCATAAGGGTTCCATTTTACCATTTTGGTACGGAACCCTCATAAAAAACAGTCATAGTGACTGCCAATAAAAGTGAAAACTAAATCCATTCAATTTTACTTGTAAAGATATACACAGCACTAAATATGTCACCTGTATAGCTACAGATATACTGTCGCGAGCATAGATTAAACTAGCTTTTGCTCGCGGCTTCGCTCACGTTAAGTTCAATTTAAATAAGTCACTTTTGCCTTTTATATATTTAGATGGAAGCCAAAATGCCAAGTTTCATGGATATTACTTGAAAAATATTACTTAAAAAATAACTTTAAAATCAGAAATTTTCTTACAAATTTTCATCCCCTATGTGATGTCTTTGGGGGTGGAATTTCTTAAATTTGTGAAACACGTATTTCTTTATTTTTAATCGAAAGTCCAAAATCAAATTTCATGGATATAACTTGAAAAACAACTTAATAAACGACGAACTTTTATACAAACTTTCAACCCCTATTTCACCCTCTTAGGGGTGGAATTTTCAAAATCCTTTCTTAACGGATGCCTACGTTATAATAGCTATCTGAGTGCAAAATTTCAGCCCGATCCGACCAGTGGTTAGAGCTGTGCGTTGATAGATCAGTCAGTCAGTCAGTCAGTCACCTTTGCCTTTTATATATTTAGATATAGCAAGAGGGCTGAGCAGACAATGTAATAATAATGCCACAGGTTCCCTTATATAAAAAGTACTCTGTGGCCACAGGTGCGCGAAATGAGTATATACATAATATCTTTACCTCTTTCTCTGTCTACGGTCGCGAGCATGTCGGTGACATGAACCCGAAAGATTTCCCCCTACCAAAAAGTGCTCAACGCGGCTAAATAAGTTCAATAAATAAAAGATTTTCATGAATTCTACGGCCGGATCTATTGACAAACCAGTAAATTAAACAAAGCGATCGTGTGATGACGCGCGTTCGTTTTTAGAATTGACTTATTTAATGTAATAGTTCTCCCTCTCCTTCTATTGTATTTCCTCTTGATGAGTGTGCTGACCCCTGATCCATTAACATTGCGATGGGCTCCCAAGTCCGTATATAGGTCTTTGTTTAGAATTAGACTTAAGGTGAGAGAGCAGAAACATACTTAGGGCCGGACAGGAAACACCTCAGCGCAAAACGCCCATGTTTGATGGGAACTACATTGGAATAAAGTGGAATAAATTAAACCTCTATATTGTGCTTTCCGAGGCACAAAGAAAAGCTGTATCAAGTTATAACGCCTATTAAAATTGTATCCAAGTTATAACGCCTAAAATTAACTCCAGCAAATATTCTCCGACTCACGATACATTAATTCTTTTCAAGGTAGATTATAAGTAGGTACATAATATTATTTTACTATCTAATGCCGGCGAATTTGTCCGCGTGAAATAAGTTTATTACGCTACAAGTTAGCCTGCTATCTCATCTGATAGAAATAAGTTGGTATAGCGGGCTAACCTAGTCGGTTACACGGCATCGTACCGGAACGTTTAATCGCTTGGCGCTTGGCGGTCTTTGCCGGTAGGGTGGTAACTACAGACACCAAGTGGTGGAAATTATAAATTCCCAAATTACACCCATTCAAAAAATCACGTCAATCAGATGCTGTTGTGGCGTGATTGATGGAAAACCAATATACAAACACACTTTCGCGTTTATAATATTAGCATGATAACTTTTGGTTAAGTTATAAAACCGAAATTCGCAGACGCCGAATTTCACAAAATCCTTTACATTATTTGTTGTTATTATGGTTTCACAAGTTTTATCAGTAATAATATTAATATTTGACTAGATGTAGTTCTTAGAAAAAATCTAAATATATATTCTAGTAGATGATCTAGATGATCTAGATGATGCCCGCTACTTCGTCCGCGTGGATTAAGATTTTTTTATTCCCGCGGGAACTCTTTAATTTTCCGGAATAAAAAGTAGCCATGTCCTTCTAAGTACCCCTGTACCAAATTTCATCAAAATCGGTTGAATAGATGAGCTGTGAAAGCGTAGCAGACAGACAGACAGACAGACAGGCAGACGGACAGACGGACAGACAGACAGACATACAGACAGACAAACTTTCGCATTTATAATATTAGTATGGATATATGGCTAATATAGCGAGTACTCGATAGATTTCGTCAAATTACATTTGATATACGTACCGATTATTGATTGCGAGAATTATTAATTATTAATTTCTGTTGCAAATGGACGTCTTCTTACTAAAGTGAACACTAATAGCTGTTAATTACTCCGATTTCGGAATCCCGCCAAAGTGAATCGAATAGCAACATTTGATTTTCGTAATTCGAATTTCATTTGGAGTGCCTTGTTCGGAATATTCATGTGCAATAAAGGGTGAATAACTTTCCCAGAACATACCTCGACCTATCCATTCCAAGTACTTACCTACTCGTTAATGGTCGATTGAAAGGTTCCCGCTCAACAACAATGCAAGAATTAGCACAGAGTACTTACTACTTCTCAAGTGTTACATCTAACATAGAACTAAATTATAAACAAAAAAGCAGAAAACAACGCGTGCGCAAGGGCGGTCTTATCACTAAAAGTGATCTCCTCCAGACAACCCTTAATTATAGAAGCAAAATGATGATGATATTTTAAACTTCCGTGCCTCAGAGAGATCCCGTGACTTGTTATTTATTGGAGCTTGTTAACTTTATAAATTCTTCTTAATGTTTTGTGTGGCAATAAAGCATTTATCTATCTATCATCTTATTCTCTGGGCGTTACTAAGAATTTCGTATTAGAAAAACACTGTCACATGTTTGTTCCGAGTTTCCGATACTCAGTGTTCTCGTAACACGGGTTCTAATATTTCATAAGAGACTATATATTATATTATTATTATTATATAATTACATTACATATATTATAAATGCGAAAGTGTGTCTGTCTGTCTGTCTGTCTGTCTGCTACGCTTTCCCGGCCCATCTTTTCAACCGATTTTGCTGAAATTTGGTTTAGATGTAGCTTATATCCCCGGGAAGGACATAGGCTACTTTTTATCCCGGAAAATTAAGGAGTTCCCGCGGGAACCAAAAAACCTTATTCCACGCGGACGAAGTCGCGGGCATCATCTAGTTGAATAATAATTGTTTGAACTAAATTTATGAACATTCATAGATATAAGCTATGTATGGGCTTTTGACGTCGACTGTACATACCTCAAGAGGTATCCCGATGAATATGACAATCAGGTCTGCCACCACCAAGTGGGTCATCAACAAGGTGACCCTCGACTTCCTTCTCCTCGACCGCACTAAAGACACAAGCACAGAGACGTTTCCAACTGCACCAATAACCAACAAAGCACTGTATATGCCCACAACAAAACCCTGGTCCGAGTTCGGCACTACGTTTAACACCGTGTCGTTTAAGTTCAAATCTATATTATTTTGATCCGTACCAAAGTAGTCCCAAAACATCTGATTCAGGTCCGACGTCTCCGATGAAACATTCGCCATTTTTACCGCTTTTTATAAACCCGTCACATTGGATACATTGGCTTTACATTATTTTTAATTCGTAATATTTTTTGCTTGCGATATGATTCAAATTAAAATTGTATTTGACACGTGCTTTATTTTTATAGTTTATATTTATAACTTATTTTATAATACAGAATTTTTATTAATGTTAAATATTAATAACCTAATTAATACCTCATCATTTAATTAAAGGGCAGTTGAAAGTTTTATGTTTCTTTTATTTAAATAAGTTCTCTTTCTTGCACCAAAATTATTAATGGTTTTAAAAAATTAGGTTATTGCTAATTTTATAACATATAATTTTAATTAATATTTGTCGTTTAAACTTAGGCAGGGATGTAAAAAATTAAGTGTAACTTTATTTTAATTTTATTAATACCTCATTCATTTAATCAATAGTTAATAGAAAGTTTTCTGACTTAAATGAGTTCTATAATTTTATTACAGTACTTCACACACGAGGAAAGTTTCTAAACTTACCTAAATGAGAATTTTTTTAAATGAGATCCACAATAATTCACTTTCTCACATCTAAATAATATTATTGATAGTTTTTTAAAGTTTAAGGCTCTACGATCTCGTAGCGCAGAGTGTAGCGATGCGTAGCGATAGGTCTACGCGACTGCTCAGCGTAGCATCCTAACTAACTGTGACGGACGGACGCCTACACCAGAAAAATAAACGTTCCATTATCCCTTAAGCTGAAGCCATCATGCTCAGCTAAAAGTTATTAATGCCCCATTTAGTACGAAAAAATATCGCGACTCAATATTCTTTAATACTACTTTATCTGTACTGTAACGGTATAGAAAAAGTTCGAACGGCCGACGCACAATGATCATAAATGATTTTTTTATTTCATGTAGGACCACTTGTGCCACTTTTGATACGTTAATACTCTACCACCGGTTCGGAAAGCTAATTCTACTGAGAAGAGCCGCCAAGAAACTCAGCAGTTGCTCTTTTCTTAAAAAAGAAAAAAGTTTCAATAAGTAAACATACACATACATTACGTTACAAGTATTACACTGACTTGTGGGTCACTGGATGCGAGGCCGGTTGCTTCCATGCAACTTTGTCATTGAGAAAATCATCGATAGTGTAATAACCTCGACTTAACAAATGCTGTTTAACACAGTCTTTAAATTTATGGAATGGCAAATCTAGAAACTCTTTGGGAACCATGTTATAAAAGCGTACGTGCATAGAGTTAGGCGACATTACAAATTCAACAATGTTACCCTTATAAACTAATGCTATGATGTTTTGATTATAAAACTTTTTTGGTATTCACCCACTGAAACTATGAGTTTTCACTGAATAATTGTTGTATAAATGAAAATTAATAGTTATTTGTGTTACATGGGGTCAAAGAAAATTTTTGTTCCCCGAGGGCGCTATTTTGAATTCAGAGCGAAGTGAAGGATTCTATAGTAGAATCCCGAGCGTAGCGAGGGGTTCTAAAGTAGAATCCTGAGCGTAGCGAGGAATTCAATATACGCCGCCCGAGAACAAAAAATTTGGCCCCGAGTGACACACACTATTTTTCATCATTACGTATGAGAAAAAGCTAGGAGTATCAACCTACTATGTATGGACATTACCTATACGTTTAAGCACCAATCAGAAGATACTCCTATCAACCTTCTATGTAATTGTATAGACATTATTTAGACGTATATTTAAAGTTTAAATAAAACGTAAAGACGTATATCCGATCAACAAATTGATCACGTGACTTCGGACCAATCAGAACAGAGAAATGCAAAGTCGTATATTCGATCAACAAATTGATGACGTGACTTCGGACCAATCAGAAGAGAGAAATGAAAAGTCCTATGGGCCTACAAGTTACACTTTGCTCCCGCTATCCTCTGAAGCCAATATGCGTTTTTCGAATAGGTATGATGAAATAGTTATTTGTGTTACATGGGGCCAAAGAAAATTTTTGTTCCCCGAGGGCGCTATTTTGAATTCAGAGCGAAGTGAAGGATTCTATAGTAGAATCCCGAGCGTAGCGAGGGGTTCTAAAGTAGAATCCTGAGCGTAGCGAGGAATTCAATATACGCCGCCCGAGAACAAAAAATTTGGCCCCGAGTGACACACACTATTTTTCATCATTACGTATGAGAAAAAGCTAGGAGTATCAACCTACTATGTATGGACATTACCTATACGTTTAAGCACCAATCAGAAGATACTCCTATCAACCTTCTATGTAATTGTATAGACATTATTTAGACGTATATTTAAAGTTTAAATAAAATGTAAAGACGTATATCCGATCAACAAATTGATCACGTGACTTCGGACCAATCAGAACAGAGAAATGCAAAGTCGTATATCCGATCAACAAATTGATGACGTGACTTCGGACCAATCAGAAGAGAGAAATGAAAAGTCCTATGGGCCTACAAGTTACACTTTGCTCCCGCTATCCTCTGAAGGCAATATGCGTTTTTCGAATAGGTGTGATGAAAAATATTTTTATTTAACTTAACTGTAAAGTTATTGTAGATATTGTATTTATTACTTACTAAATGATGCCCGCAACTCCGTCCGCGTGGATTACGGTTTTTTGATTCCCGCGGGAAAACCTTAATTTTCCTATGTCCTTCCCCGGGATATAAACTACGAGTACCTCGATACCAAATTTCAGCAAAATCGGTTGAAAAGATGGGCCGGGAAAGCGTAGCAGACAGACAGACACAATTTCGCATTTATAATATTAAGTATGGATACATTTTTACAGGTCACTACTAAATGTTTAGCTATCAACTACACGCGGAGCTTGTGGTTGAAGTTGACTATAGGAATACTTTAGTTAGGTTTCAAATCACTGTCTAGAACAAAAACCTTTCCTAGTCAATATTATCCAACTGTACGCTAAAATTGTTTATTCTGCCCCGCGATTACGGAAAATGTAAATCAATCATTGCTACAATCTTAATTATCGTGATTGGCTGAATTTATGATATTCTTCCTTGTAATTGGTATTTTGGCGAATACCGAAACATAAGTGATTGTTGGCCAATTAGAGGTAATTGCGATCGTGACACCATGGCGGTCCTTTTACCATAACAAGGTCCTAATAGGGCTCCAGAGTTCACCGTGTATCTTGTTGTTGTTGTTGTTGTTGTTTTCAGTGGACATATTATATAACAGATATTTATTTTTCACTGGTCGATGATTGTAGAGATACTACGCAGAGTCAAACACAATACAGCTTTCAAACCCCTGCCTTTTTTAACGGCTAATATTATAGTGCGAATACAGGGGGACATACAACCAACTCTTAAAGCAATACTTAAGCCAACCACCACTACCACCGTTCACCACTACAGCCCATTAACGTCCCACTGCTGGGTACAGGCCTCCACTCTCATAGGAGAGAGGGAATTAGAGCTTAGACCCACCACGCAGCTCTAATGCGGGTTGGCGAGCATAAGCCAATACTACATAAGCAATATTACTCAAAATGACAGTTTGACATCACGTATCTTGACGTTCCTAAAATAAGGATTATAATTCTAAAACACGAAAGTCAAAAATAATGAAACAATATGGGTTTAAGCGTTCGCAGTAGGCCCCTGAGGCCCAATTATTTTCTAAGCCAATCGTAATCATTTGACAGCTCTTATCGTATAACTCGAACTGTTTATGGAGTTCATAAATGCTTTTTGACGTGCAGGCATCTATGAACTCCTTAAACTGGTCGGTTTATACGTTTGACAAAAGTTTTCGATTACGATAATCTTACACAATCGGAGGGCTGGTCCTAAGAACCAGATAAATTGCATAAAATGTCCATGCGATGCGTCCGCGTTGAAGGCGAACAACGTTTGGTCCTGTCGTGCTAGTGTGTGCGCTCCAATAAAAGTGAATGATGCGGACTTTTTATCTTCCAGACATTTTTACAAGCTTTTATTCAACATGCAACGTTTCCTTGCAACTGAATTTTTACAGTTGGCCTTAACCGATTGACCTCAAATTTTGAAAACAAGTTTAGTTTGACAATTCGTTTAAATCCAATATGGTGCTCACAAAGATAGCGGACTAGTAATTTTGTCATGCATCCCCATAGTAAGTAAGGGTTATCAATTAAAAGAGTTTTCTTATCCACTACAAGTTAGCCCTTGACTGCGATCTCACCTGATGGTAAGTGATGATGCAGTCTAAGATGGTAGCGGGCTAACCTGTTAGGGGGCATGACAGTCATATTCAACCCATGCCCCTATTCGGTTTCTACACGGCATCGTACCGGAACGCTTAATCACTTAGCGGCACGTCTTTGCCGGTAGGGTAGGGTTTACTGAAAATAATGTGAAAAATAAAAATACGTCACATTAAATTCAATATGGCGGACGATAAAAGCTTGTTTTTAAAAAAATTTAAATAGCTTAAGACTAGTCTAGTGTGTTGTGTTCTTCTAGGTGATTCCAACCGAGATGAGGCTATGAGCTCTAAAATCTCAGATGAGATGACAGCTCAAGATGCATAATTTATTGAACACTGCATAGTGTATAACTTAATTACCTACATGTCCACTGAGATACGCAATAAGCTTGCTGCTCCTGATTAACTGACCGAGTCATCTACCGAGAACTGAAATTATTAAGTACAAGATGATGCCCGCGACTTCGTCCGCGTGGTTTAAGCTTTTTTGATTACCGCGGGAACTCCTTAATTTTCCGGGATAAAAAGTAGACTGTCACTCTCCAGGTCCTCAACTATACCCATGCCAAAAATCACGTGGATCCGTTGCTCCGTTGCGGCGAGATTGAAGGACAAACAAACACACTTTCGCATTTATAATATTAGTATGATGCAAGCATAGATACTTATTACTTTAAAAACATGTCGTTTAAAATCATTGTATAGTTTTACTGCATCCCCGTGAGTTCTTCATAATGTTCTCAAGGGTGTGTGAAGTCTGCCAATCCGCAGTAGGCCAGCGTGGTGGACTATGACCAAGTGCTTTTCATTCCGACAGGACACTCTTACTCAGTAGAGAGCCGGCAATGGGTTGTTAGATGAAGAAGATGAGGATGACTCGCGACCGCCCGTAACTTCGCTTACGAGTTTCGGAAAATCCTGTCTTATTCCTTGTCTAAATTTTAAAGAGAATATATTCTGTGCACAAATTCAGCTTTCTAGGTCCAAGAGTTTTGGTTGGGCGTTTATGGGTTTGTGAGTGAGTGAGCGAGTCAGGACTTTTCCTTTTATGGAGGGTGTTATTTATTAATAGATATAAAAATTTAAATCCAACGTTACAAAAATTGTATTTTGCCGCAGACTTTCCGATTCTTCTCAGTAGAATCTGCGTTCCGAACAGGTGGTAGAATCAAGACATTTCTTAATGGGCACAAGTTGTCCTACGTGAAATAAATAAATCATTTTATTCATTCACTTTATTTGCATATTCTAGTACAACTCAGTAAACCACCTTAAAAAAACCTCAGTAATTGAAACTTAAATTAAAATTAGTAAATAGTACTTATACTGCAACATTGTTATAGTTTAAATTATAAAATTGATATCGGCACTTTAATAAAAAGAACGTCTTCTCGAAACGTCCACATCGAAGTGAGACCATCGATACTAGATATATATAGATATAATTGTAGGTACTTATAGATGGGCCCTTTCATAGAAAAAAGTTGGGCGTCCGACCTGTGGAGCGCGCTCCACACCTGTATAAGGCTGTCCTTGTCCCCGCCATAACGCTGTCCCGCTTTTCAGACTAGATGGCGTTAGTAAAATACGCCCACATTCTTTGTTTGACAGGGCCCGTCTATGTAAATTGAGGTTGTTGGATGAAACGTCTTCTCGAAACGTCCACATTGAAGTGAGACACTGTTAACTATTCTATGGTGGGACGAAGTTTTGTCCTGTCGCGCTACACACGGCTAAAAGCTACACACAGTACAGTGCTTCGAGCGTTTACTGTTTAGTTCGTCGATTACTCGAAGGTATAGTTACATAGTGTAAAAGTGTTCCTTTACGCGGACTTTTTGTTCGCCAGCCAATTTTATTTTCGCAGTGTAATTTCGCTCTAAAGCAATATCTATTGTCTGTTTTGAAACGAGAAGCCTTAAGAAGCATTTTGCTTTATTATTTCCTTTTACGAATAACGGCGTTCAAGGTTGCTGATTTATCCGGCTGTACTTTGCTCCCATTGTCTTCGCAATTTTACAGGGAAGGAGTTTGCGCTGAAATTGCCTGAATAATCTAATTTGTGGAATGAACAATCATGTTCCAAAGTTTATGTTTTAACGTAATAATATATGGATAATTTTCTTCGAGCTTAAAATAATATGTTAACGGTGTTAAACAAATTAAAGGTCAAGGTAAAAGTCAAATTATTAAAGCTTTACGCTTGGCAGGGAAAGAAAAATATCGCAATCTTAGTAATGATCGTCAACTGGGAAGAGACTGACCCCCAAGATACGGGCTATCCTAGTTTGGGGGTCTAGGGTAATTTAAGAAAAATTGTCTATTTATTTTGGAACAAATAAAGATTTTATTTATTTATTATTATTAACTGCTAGGTTCCTTGCAGCCTTAAGTTGCTCTTTTATTAAAAAAATGTAACAATATATAGCAAATAGACAATAACCGAAAGTTTGAGAACCCGAATCCTCAACTACCCCAATAGAAGGCGGAAGTCTTAAGATTCTGTTCTGAAAATAAACGCCTCTTAAGACAAATTGCACAAGTCCTCATGTTCGTTCCGTCACCAGCTACTGATTTATTTACACATGAATTTTACGGATGAATAAATTATGCGTACGTTTAGTGAGGAGTATGCCTTTACCTCAACTTGACTCAACTCAAAACATATTTATTTAAAATAGGTACCTACAAAGTACACCTTCTGAACGTCATGCTTACAAAGTATAAGACGTGATGGTGATAATTAACTACGGTATCTTAAAACTAATGCTACGAGGTATATACCATAAGATACCAATTGCTTTATATAGAAGAATGTGATATTGTACAGTTCAAACAATAAAACGATTAGGTTTAATGCTAGCAGTATCATTCAAGTTCAGCTCTTGTCCATTAGAGTCCGTGATTCATATTGGATTTTGCCTTTGCCTTTTCTAAAAGGGGATTACTGTGTTCTATTAAAACTGCTGTCGAACTCTTGTTTGGGACCTGTTGTCAAGTTATTAAGGGAGAATGGAGGAGTTAGTGTTAAAGATTTGTTGGTATGAGAGATCGAAATATATATCCGCTTTTAAGGATTAATATGAAAAAATAATAACTGAGTACTCGCCCCAGATCTCGCATAAAAGCTGTTGCTTTGAAGGTTTTTATTTTTTATTTTACGAGAACGCATGATTAAAATTATACAAAAATTTAAGATCTATAGAATAAGTTTGAAGATAGACCACGGAACAGAATTCTAAAAAATAATCGATATTAGAATCTTCAACTTTAAAGTAAAGGACTATTTCAAGAAAATTGTCCTTATGTTTTTCAAAAGATTGTATCGCCTGGTAGATATATAATATCATCGGACTTATTTAGTGAGAATAGTATGATCATTTGACGGTCTTTCTATTTCATACAAGGTTTTGTTTGATATTCATACAAATGAATATAATATCATCCCTTGCTTCATCATCTATTTCTTTTCTTTGCGTAACAACCATCATAAATAATACTGTGTATTGATAAAGCCCCTGATGTTACCGATATATTTTTGATATTGAAAAAAGATATCTCTTAACTGAGAAATACGTCTATTTTTAATTAGTCAATTTAACTGATTTGATAACTTACAGCTGAGCCAAAGCACAGTAACAGCTGTAAGTAACCTTTTTTTATCCAACATTAAGCCCTTGACTGCCCTCTCACCTGATGGTAAGTGATGATGCAGTCTAAGATGGTAGCGGGCTAACCTGATGGCATTTATATTAAACCCATACCCTATTTGGTTTCTACGTCTGTGCCGGTAGGGTGGTAACTAGCCACGGGCCACGGCCGAAGCCTCCCACCGGTCAAAACTACCTAGGCAAGTGCGATTTCGTTTTCTCGCAGCATTTGCATCGACAAAGCGTTGCAAAAGCTGCGAACGTATTGTTACGTTCTTAAAAGTTACAAAGTTATTAACATGTTAAGAAAACTCTCTTATATCAAGTAATTAAAGATTATCACATTCTGAAAATTAAAAAAAAATACATTTGGTGTTTTATACTCGGGCACAGTATTTCACACAGTGCGGTAAAAAATATTCAAAAAGTCCTTTATTTTTTGGTTTTACATAATACTAGTTTCGATATAACGTACTTAAATCAAAGTAAAAATTATTTGATCATATTTTACTTGAAATTGAATAGAACTTTGGTGACGCATTAGAATATTCATTATTATAATATTATGCTCCATAATAATATCAAGTTCTTTTTTGTAGGCCGGCTTAAAAAAATTTGCCCAATTTGAGTGTCCTTTATCCCTACAAAGCTTAGGATCAAATTCATTAGAAGTCTGCTCATACTTACTTAGTTCTGAATTTATAAATCGCTTTATTTACCTACATAGCGAAAGATATATTTACATGCCACCAAATATTTTTTACTCTATTGTAATCTCTCTGCGTCGTATCCCTCATTACTGAGGTTCGTGACCCATTTCCATTTATCAAATAATGGTAGGAGTTTTCTTGGGATAATAATGCGGTGGGTTTCCACGTCCTTCCGCATACGATGCGACTGAGTATTTAATCTCTTAAGTTTTTGTAAGGATTATTATCAGATGCTAGTTATAATAACCGGGACCGATGGCGTAGCGTGATCTCCAAGGCTGCACGAAGAAAACGAAAAGGCCAAAATTGAACCTCCAAATTCGGTCACCCATCAAGTTACCGACTTGGGTTAACGTTGCTTAACCTTCGCAATCGTCACAATTAGACTCTATTGTGATGATAGCCTAGTAGTTTTCCATATATGAAATATGGGGTCGCGGGTTTGACCTCCGGGCACGCACCTCTAACTTTTCGGAATGCGAGCGAGTAAAGAAATTAAATATCACTTGCTTCAAACGGTGAAGGAAATATCGTGAGGAAAGTTGCATGTTCGAGAGTTTTTCATGATGTTCTCGAAAGTGAGTGAAGTCTGCCAATTTGCACTTAGCCAGCTTTGTGGGCTATGGCCAAACCTTTCTCATTCCAAAAGAAGTCTCGTGGTCAGTAGTGAGCTGGCAATGGGTTGAAATGAGACTATTTTTAACCGACTTCCAAAAAAGGAGGAGGTTCTCAATTCGGCGCGTATGTTTTTTTTTTTTTTTTTTTTAATTTTTGTCGGTGCATATTTCCGTGGTTTCTTTTTTTTGAAAACCGCTTTGAAAATTTTTTTTTTAAGTTTCTATTTGGCGCTCGGTGACTTATTTTTATTCCTCATAGAGTTTTTCTGACAAGAAATTCTCAGTACTAGAATGAAGTTAGGAAGTTGGCGGTGTTTCACCCCCGTGCCTCAGAGAGCACGTAAAGCAGTCGGTCCTGCGCCTGATCTCTCGCCGAACGTGTCGGATTTTCCCATGGGGCCATGAGGGTAAAGGAACAGAGAGTGCACCTGTGTTTGCGCACACACTTGTGCACTATAACAGCTCCCGCGCAAATAGCTAATCCCTCTAAGATTGGCGGCCGTGGCCGAAATTCGGTCGGGAGTACATTATTTTATTTATTTCTCATAGCTGAGGATCTCGTGATCTTCCCACCACTTAAATAACGGTGTAATTGCTTAGGCTAAAAATGCCATCGGCCACATGAACTATTCTTAGAAATAGAATACTCGAAGCTTGACTCAAAAATGATTGGTAAACTCTATCTAGGTAAAGCTGAGAGTGCAAAATAGCGAAAATTTTAAAAACATTAGATAGGGTATCCCCGAATGTAGTTTTATGTTTTGCCTTGAGTGCTGGATGGTCCTAGTGTTGCCAGTATATAAAAATTAAAATCGTCTCTCTGCAGCTTTTGCTAGTCAGACTCTATTGATAATAATTAATTAATCGGAATTTAAGGCACGGTGCAAACGAAAACGTAAATTAATGCGAACCAATAATTAAGTAAGCGACAGATATAGTTCAATACTAGACGATGCCTGCGACTTCGTCCGTTTATTGTTCCCACGGGATAAAAAGTAGCCTATTTCCAGGGTATAATCTATCTCCATTCCAAATTACAGCCAAATCAGTGCCCAGTAGTTTTTGCGTGAGAAACATGCACACATACAAACTATCGCCTTATAATATTAGTGTGATACTGTGATGTAATGGTGTGTTTGGTGGATGAGAACAACATATAAGTCGCGTCACAGTTTGAGTATGAACCAATCAACAGGAATATCGCCAATTTTTTTTTACGCCACTACGAGTTAGCCCTTGACTGCAATTTCACCTGATGGTAAGTGATGATGCAGTCTAAGATGTTTGCGGGCTAACCTGCCGGGGTATGGTAGTAATATTAAACCCATACCCTAGTCGGTTTCTACAGGGCATCGTGCTGGAGCGCTAAATCGCTTGGCGGTACGTCTTTGCCGGTAGGGTGGTAACTAGCCACGGCCTAAGCCTCCCACCAGGTCAGACCAGGGAAAATCAAGAATTTATAAATTCCCAAATTGACCCTGCCGGGGATCAATCCCAGGACCTCCGCACGTTAAGACAACGGCGCTCAACAATGCGCCACGGAGGTCGTCAAAAGTTTGCAGTGAAATACTATATCTTATCTGTTTTTATCTAGCAATTAAATAATTGTAACATTGCTTATTGACGTCCGATATCCAATGAAGGAGAATATAGCTACGATGAATCATGATTTTGATAAGACACAGTAATTGTTGATTGCGTATTACAAAAACAAGTGTTTGCATATTTGTACAACGAATTAACATAAATTAAATATAAACACATATTTAATTTCTCTCATATTACGGAATTGAACGGTAAAATAAGTGAATTAAAGTGAATAAGAATTGTTGATTAAAGTGAATTTGTATTCCGTGGTAAAAGTGACGACAGTGTTTATTGAATGCAGAATTATGAATTCGACGGAATCGAGGATTGAAATTTTGTGGTGATCTTTTTTAATTATTATTTTTCATTATTATACCTACTTGTCAGACCTTAACTGCAAATAGACCAGCAGGGCAATTGCCTAAAAATGACAGCTACAATGTAACGATCGCGATCACCTGTGATTGGTTAGCATTCTTACACTATTGGCCAAAATTGATGCAGCAAAAATACCATAGATTCAGCGAATCAAAACAATTGAGACTGTAACAATGATTGATGCAGGTTTTACTTAATCGCCCTGCTCGTCTTGCAGTAGCTGCAGCAGGTCACTAGTAGAAAGAAGTAAACTTACTTAAGGGTTATTAACTACCCGTCATCGATTTGTACATAACATCTTCGGGAAGCGCCACAGATCAGAGAATCAAGGGGAAGCGCTTTGTTGCAGAGAGTGGTTAACTATACTTAATCACAGACGACTCCTTCCACTGAACCAGATAAAAGACAAATAAGAATTGGGTAATTGACAACTAAGTAGTCAAATCAGCAACTTTTTTCCAAAAGTCAAAACGCGTTCTTAGCATGGGATTTTGTATGAAATCACCGATGAAATACTGAATTGTTATGTCATCAAAATTCAAAGATGAACATGCTTAAGATGCATGCACATGATAAAGATGCACTTTACAATCGTGCATTGTCTAGTCAACATCTTATAAGTATACTCCGCTGTCGGAGTGAAACGTACGTTAAGAATAATTTGGCAGATTTGTGTGGTGTGGTGTTGTGCCGGTACGAATTACTGGCTTATTGGGCTTTGAATATCGCAAGCTGCACGTGCAAGCTACACGCTGTACCACATAGATTTGTCTGCTTTGGCAGATTATAGCGAATTAAGCTTTTGTTCCTTGATTATCATGGACTTTCGCAAAGTAACGCCTGCTTCTATACAGTATCATCTGAAGTTCGATGCACTTTTTTTACTTTAATCGATAGTTTAAAATGGTTATTCAACATAAAACTAACAGGGGATGTAGATATTACGACTTTTGGGAGTAAATCACTAATAAATAATCTGACTAGGTAGTAGTCAAATACCCAATTTGTAGAAATAGGCATTTCCTGGTAGCACCTACTGGGAATCAAATCCAAGTCTTCCCACTTTAAAGACCACAGCGTGTACTTCTACGCCAGGGACTCTTAAAACGTAATCTGTTATCGACTATTAATGTTATTATGTTTCAGACACAAGATCATTTTTTCGTGGAAGATCTAAAAAGATAAACAAAGAAAATGATACCTCATATTAACGATTCAAAGGAAGAATTGGTTGGATCGGATGTGTTTTATTCATATGAAAAGCTAAACAGTAAGTGTTACTATATATACCTAGTAGTATTTGTAATAATAGTTGAAAATTTTACGATTCATAAAACTATTTTACTAAGCGCTATTGATTTTCTGAAGATGTAGGCTGTGGTTTGGGACTATTATCCTCTATCATCTAAGATCTTCGTCAGATGTATGCCAAATTTACAGACGACCAAATTAGACGCAGGACAAGAGTTGTATAAATTGATTGACCCAATAAAAATAGTTGTAAATGTCTGACAATCATAATATCTGTAAAAGTATATACCTATAAAATCTCCTTTTTTACAGATATAAAATGGTACGATCGGATCCTATTGAACAGACCTCTGAAAGTAACAATAGTATTCCTGATTATAGGAATAGCAGCACCGCTCCTCTTGTATCACTTTTACTTTTTCACGGCTCTAAATCTACCACCATCTGATGGATTTTCCATAGGTTCCTGTTTAATTCCGAGAGAAACCCGACTCGCTTGCGGTGTAGGCCAGATGCCTCCAGAAGAATGCCACCCTCAATGTTGTTACGACCGCAACTTGAACATGTGCTTCCACAGGATTCCGTCAAGATTCTCCTACATCATGGATCGGCCGTGGAGTGAAGATCTTATTTTGCAGCCCCGAATAGCGACAGTGCCTTATTCAAATCAGAATAGCATACCGCAATTAAGCCTTTCCATCAGTGAAGAATCGGCCACACACATGGTTCTAAACTTTTACAATGCACGAAATAGGTTATTTATTGGCAAACGTATTGGTAACAAGAAATATTCTTATGAAGTTGGGTCTCCGGAGATGAATGTAGTTGTCAACGCATCACAAGGTACCATTTTCGATACTGCACGAGGACCATTAATAGCGTCTGATAATATTTGGGAGATTGCATTTAAACTGACAAACGAGACCTTGTACGGCTTTGGAGAGATACCTATAAGGAAAAATACAACTAAAGTCATATACAGTCACGATGGAGATACGAGCTCTATACCACTGATATTTGCCAAAATTAATACGTCGTTCCATGGACTGTTGATTGATGTGAGCGAGCCTACAGAAATCTACATTCACCCCGGCGACCAAATAGTTGTTCGTAGTATAACAAATTCTGGCTTGAAATTTCATTTGTTGGTCGGCCCCGAGCCAAAGGGGATTATGGACGACGTAATGAAAATTATAGGTCATTATAAACAACTAGAATATTGGATGCTGGGAATCCATGTTTGTAGGTAAGCTTTCTTCGTACTCGTATTTAAAAACGTTCCAAATACGCGGTAATCACAAACATTTTTTCTCTCTTTATATGATGAATAATCCTGGATTCGAGAAAAATTCCTCGTCACCAGTGCTTTTCACAACAGAATACATTTTTGTGAAAAGGTCTTTATAAAGTAATCCTTAAGCTTGTTTCAAATATATTATTATTCTGCCTGTTTGTAATAATAATTAATTCAGATCAGATTTGTTAGATCGGATACCGTATTTATACGTACAATATGTAATAATTGAGTATAATTATTAATTTATCATATCTACAAGTGACTATTGCATTGCTGTGAGAGCAGATGAACTTGGCCTTAGTTGGGTTACACAGAATGCTAAACCTTGGTAAAAATATAGCGATATTTAGAAACAAAACTCCACGAACGTTATCAATCTTTTAAGCATAGTAGGCCCTTTAATTCTGCTACCTGAAGTTTCTAAAGATTTTTACAGATTTATTATTTGTAGAGTTCATAAGCAAAAAACTTGCGATGTGATTGATGATTACTTAATTAGATTTCTTGACAAAATCTGTAAACAACTTATTTCGTTTACTCATCAAGTCCTTTAACCTTAGCAGTACTTAATATTATTTTCTCTAGTTCATTGCCCTTTACTAACGAAGAACGCGGGTAAATTTTGGTTGGCTAATAAATAATTGTCTTTTAGTGTAAGCCTCTCGTACTATTACTTATTATTATTGTATTATACAACTAAGTAGCAATCCACGTTTGCCTGCATTTTATTTGTTTGAATGTTTAATATTATGTAACTTGTACCCGTGAGTTTATTTGACAAAATTGAGATATTGCATGCAGGTTTTTAGTTCTTCTGCAATACATTGTTCTGTTATAGGGATTTCCTCTATTTACATGTACACAGCTCCCCTGTGACATACACCAAACATTACGTACTACTACACTAAACTACCTATGACACTACTATGACAGATTAGCAACCTAATGGCCCTTGGGTTGGCCTCATAAACTAAATAATGTTCTTACTTACCTATATTGATTAAATTTTTTGTCGTTCCAGTGAAGTTCCAGATCTAGACCTGGATAACTTCATATCCATTGCCACAAGAGACCAGATGCCATTCGACAGCCATTGTGGCCACGGACCCATAGTCTTCAACAGCGATCAATGCAAGAATAGCAACTCTAGCAATATAGATATAGTGAATATCGGAGCAAATATTGTTAAAGAAGCTGGTAAAAAATTTATACCCCATGTTTCACCTTATGTAAGTAACCTGTGTACCTTATGTAATATAACTAGTTGATAGGTATTCGAAATTCGTTTGCATGGATTTGCTATTTTTAAATTAACTTTTCTCATTGGGCTATGATATTTTCGAGGTTTAGATCAGTTCAACGGTATAATAGATAGACGCACTTTCATACCCATAATTGTTATGGATATGGATTTGAAAATCAAATAAATAGAGATAAAAGAATCATTCGAAAAATAAATACACTATGATCACTATATATTTTATTAATAATTTAAATATAACAGATACATCACATTGAAGAACTTAATGAAACCCTGAATGAAGAAAGTAATACAACAGCAAAGAGGAACGATCGAGAAGGTTGTAGAATCATACCGACTTACGAAGATATTATGTATCGTAGATCAAATACACTTGAAATGTATAGAGGCGAGATTAACGATACTGAAGTGATATACCCAAGTTACATGGAAGCTCCTGATGAATTCTTGAACGACTTGTGGGCTTATGACCAGTTTGATGGGTTGGTATTGGAAAATAACTGGCCGTTAGACACATCCGCGAAACAAATGAATGAAACTGCTACTTATTTACCATATTTCAGCGAGGTAATATTTTTTAGTTATTTAAATAACTAGATGATGCCCGCGACTTCGTCTGCGTAATTTTCTTTTTGTATTCCCGCGGTCCTATGTCCTTCCCCGGCGGCCGGCACCTATCATTATACCAAATTTAATCAAAATCGGTTAAAAAGATATGCTGTTAAAGCGTAGCCGACCAACAGACACACATTCGTATTAATAATATTAGTATGGACAGTATGGATATTTTTAAGTATTTATAATAATTGAGCATTTATATATTACAGCACTTTGAAAATGTTTTTGCTGATACACCACAATGGAACTTAACACTTGTAAATGACATCCAATTGTATCTTTTTGAACATAATTCTTACGGAAATGATTTCGCCCAAGCGTTTGCAAAGAAAGACAATACAACACCAATCTGGTCCAGTAGTCTATGGATGAATGGCGGCTTGGCGATTAATAGACAAAATATCGACGCATCGTGGACGAATCTGCATAAAGAACTAATTGTGGCTGCTCTTGGAGGAGTTTCTGGTCACTGGCTCTGGTCAAGTCCAGTTTGTGGTGACACTGAGAACTTTAACCAAACAACCCAATCAAGTCTCTGTATTAAATGGTACTTGGCAGCGACATACTTCCCCATGGTAAAGATACACTCAAGGGGATTTATGAGATACCCAACAGCATTTAATGGAACACAAAGAAGTATTATCGTTGGAGCTTTAAATCGACGACTTGGCTTGCTGCCTTACTTTTATACTATACTTCAAGAAGGCCCTTTACTTCGTCCAATGTTCTATCAGTTCCCTAAATCTGAAGCGCTACATGATATTAACACTCAGTTTAGTGTGGGAGACATGCTATTGATAGCCCCAAACTTAACACCTTTGCAAAGTCATGTGCATATGTGGCTACCACCTGGAACATGGTATGAGCTGTGGAGTGGACTCAAGCTAGAGGGAAACGAGGGTGACCCAGTTACTATGATGACGGCTGAAGCAGATTTCCTTACGTTCATCAGAGGTGGTTCAATTTTAATTTATCAAAAGGTAGGTAAAATTAAATAACTTATTAACCCAATTTTAAATACCTAACTAGTTGATACCAGCGACATCTGACTGCATTTAACATAAAAGGAAATAAAGTAGCCTGTATGTATTCCTCTGCGGGATGCAAGCTATCACTGCTCAGAATCGGTGAATGTGGATGGTTCGTGAAAAGGTAACAGGCAGACACAGATTAACAGACATCTAACAGACAGACAGACACATTTGGATTAGAATACTATTAGCAAATGACGCGCCGCCAAGCGATTTAGCGTTTCATTCCGTTAAGATACAGTGTAGGAACTGGTTAGGGGTATGGGTTTAATGCACCTGCCATACGCCTAACAAGCTAGCCTGGTACCATCTTAAACAGCATCATCTCATTATCATAGTAGTACCTAGTGAAAAAAAAGTTTGGGCTGAACGTTGATGAGTCAGTCAGTGAGTGAGGAAGTCAGGACTTCTCTTTTCATAACATTCATTAACTTTTTGTGCTGTTTATATTTCGTAAAAATAGAAAAAATATTTGCAAAAAATATCATTTGATAGGCAAATAAAGAATACTTTTATAACCAAATTATTATTTACGACCTCTATGCCTGCTTTTGTTTCTTTGTGCACCAAACATTGCTAATGAGTCGATTTCAATCACATTTCAATAGAAGCCTATAAAGGCAGTTTTGAATAGACTTTTGGAAGGTGGGACTTCAAAGGCGTATGGCGTAACACAAAATCAATAATAATTGAATAATGTAGGAGGTCGGTACCTTTACAATATAAAAGCTAAGAAAAGAACGTGGTGAGTTTTCTACTTGTTGGGCAACAACCTTTTCGCTACAGCTCGTTAAAGTTAAGAGTGGTGGCAAGTACCAACATTCAAACTGTATAAAGCATTAGGACAGGCACAAAAATCTGTTGGGAATACCGCGTTAAAGACGTGGATAACCTCTAAATCTCTGTATCAATTTACTACAGACAGACAGACACATTTTCATATTTATAATATTAATATGGATTCAACATTATATTTAATTCAATCTTGTAGTACCTACTCAAACTTGGTTCAATAATTGATGATTAAACGTTGTTATATGTACCTAGTTATGTAACACATTTTCCTTGCTAACCTTATTTTCGTTTTGCTCGCCTTTGCTCACTGAATAGGTTAACAAGGTCTCCCATAGTAATCTCATCCTCCTTACTTTCCAGTCTCTCGCTACTTCAATTGACGAGATTTTTATTCCCAGATTTTCCAATTCTATTTAAGTATTTCCGTTCCTTTAGTGTTATGTATAAAAAAATGGTGTAAAAGGACAGACATAGATTAGATTAGATTAGATATTTATTATTATTATTATAAATGCGAAAGTGTGTCTGTCTGTCTGCTACACTTTTCCGGCCCATCTTTTCAACAGATTTTGATACAGGGAGAGGTTGTATCCCGAAAAAGGACATATGCTACTTTTTATCCCGGAAAATTAAGGAATTCCCGCGGGAATCGAAAAAACTTAGTCCACGCGGACGAAGTCGCTGGCATAATCTAATTTTATAATAGCTGATGCCCGCGACTTCGTCCGCGTGGATTAAGCTTTTAACTCACTTGGGAACTCTTTAATTTTCCAGGATTAAAAGTCCCCCGGGATACAACCGATCCCTGTACCAAATTTCATCAAAATCGGTTGAATCTGACAGACAGACGGACAGACAGACACACTTTCGCATTTAGGTATAATATTAGTATGAATTAAACCTGTATTAATAAGTTTATCTTGTATTATAGTATTGACGATCATCTTATTGATTATCTTGTATTATAGACAATGTCAATGGCCCAGTCCATACGCTAGTAGGTAATTATTATTATCGATCTCTCCCAGACAACCTTAATAATAATAAGTCTATGTGTTTTGTGTATTATTTTTATATATTTATGTAAAACGTGTTTAGAAATAATTTTATAAAAAATTGTACAAATAAGTTAGTCTATGTAATATAATAAGTCCCTCCCAGTAATATAATAAGTCTATGATCATCGGTGATTTATTTTTCACCGAATTCACCACGAATTCACCGATTCAATAATAAACTTTATTTTTTAAATTCCACTACAAGTTAGCCCTTGACTGCGATCTCACCTGATGTTAAGTGACGATGCAGTCTAAGATGGTAGCGGGCTAACCTGTTAGGGGCATGGCAGTAATATTAAACCCATACCCTTATTCGGTTTATACACCGTACACGGCATCGTACCGAAACGCTAAATCGCTTATGGTATGGTAACTAGCCACGGCCGAAACCTCCCATCAGGCAAAATTGGCAGGCACTTGATTTTATTTGTTATTTTCAGGAAGCTCAACAAACTGCCGAAAACACTAGATTCCTTACACCATTCTCCGTTATAATAGCATTGGAATGTACCATTGACAACGAAACTATGACTATATGCCATGCATCAGGAAAACAGTTCATATCGAAGAGTTTGACATTGCATTTCGTGGCCAATGATACTAACTTGACCATCACAGCTGAAGGATATCAATTTGACCCTATATGCAATATTGGCTCGGAAATCTGGGCGTATAATATCCAGAATGTAAATATTTATGGACTGGACGAAGAACTGAATAACTATGATAACCATAGACAACTGGACACATTCGTGGACTTGTGTCGTTTAGACATTAATGATGAAATTGTTGTGAATTTACTGACTTAGATATTTAAACTTACATGTGCATAGTGTACCTACGTTCAGATTGAAATAAATAAAGCCTTTATTTACTGAGGTTTAGTTTGTTATTGTTACATAATTTCTATTATATTTTAAGCACCCGTCGGTATCCGTTCTTATTCCCCAGTGTCTTCTGACATAGGCATCCTCCTCCAATAACAACTTTTTGTATTTGTTTCTTCTCAAATTGAATCGGTAAGTATAGGTACCACACTAGACAAAGTTTGCTTCTAATAAATGATTTTGGAAACCTCAACGATAATTACGATTTTTGTTATTGCAGGATAAGCACAGTTAAGAAAACTTATAATAAGAGCTATTATGTAATGTAGTCTACTGAGCGCTTACATAGCAACAGCGGATAACTTGCCGAAAAGATGAAAAGTTACCTGCCCACACCTTTGCTAATTTTACTGTGAATGGGAGTCTCGAAATATCGTGCAACGAATACTTAATATATTATACTTCTGTAGGATAGCAATAATCTTAGCTTTCACAATAAATGTTCCTATATGACAAAGTCCGTCAATTGTTAATACCTACATGGCAACGTACTAAATAGATCTTTTTTTTTTTTTTTTTCGGGTATTAGTTTGTAGGAATATGACTTTCATCGGGATGCAACCTATATACTGTGCAAAGTTTCATCGAAATCGGAATTACAGATAGGCCGTGAAAGCTTAGCAAGACAGACGGACAGACACTTTCGCATAATATTAGTAAAAATTATGCAATAATAAAGCTATGATAGTTTATTTGTGATAAATATTAAATGTAGACAGTGTGCGTAGATTATTAGTTAATGAATATCATTAAAATAATCCAATTTTTGGGGAAATTTCTAATTAGCAGACAAACAGAGCTTACAGTGTAACACCTCTAAATATCAAAAGTAAATTAGTTCAAATGTTTATTTTAGTGTAATAATAATGGTCAGTAAACACGAAGATCAATAATTATTATTGTATGATGTAACTCTATTTGTGTATATCGTTATTCGTTATATATTGCGGTGATGCTACGATATGCCGACCCCGTCTTGAACTCTGATAAACATGTTTATAGCAAATAGCTCATTTACTCTCATGATCACCAAATCACTTGCGCTCTCTACAAACATCAGTCAGGCTAATGACATCAAACGAAAATCACGAAAACGTAGCGGAGGGAAATCAGAAGTTAATAACTAAGGAGTCACCAAGAATGCCGAACATTAAAGTATTTAGTGGAAGCTCACACCCAGATTTGGCAAAACTTATAGTCGGTAGACTCGGTCTCGACTTAGGCAGAGCAACATTGAAGAAATTTAGCAACAAGGAAACTAATGTTGAAATCGGAGAGTCAGTAAGAGGTGAAGATGTGTACATCGTACAAAGTGGATGTGGTGAAATCAACGATAATCTTATGGAACTCTTGATAATGATTAACGCCTGCAAAATCGCATCGGCATCTCGTGTTACGGCTGTCATTCCTTGTTTCCCGTACTCCAGACAAGATAAGAAAGAGAAGAGTCGAGCTCCGATCGCTGCTAAGCTTCTTGCTAATTTAATATCAGTTGCTGGGGCTGACCATGTTATAACTATAGATTTACACGCCTCCCAAATTCAAGGTTTCTTCAATATACCTGTGGATAATTTGTATGCAGAACCCGCTATTACTAAGTGGATTAAGGATAACATTCCAGAATGGGAGAGCAGCGTTATGGTTTCACCAGACGCAGGTGGGGTGAAGCGCATGACTTCCATAGCAGATAGACTTGATATTGATTTTGCGATTATTCACAAAGAAAGGCAAAGAACTAATGATACTGAAGATTCAACGGTTTTGGTAGGGGATGTAAAAAACAGGACTGCAATAATGCTAGATGACTTGGCTGACACATGTGACACTATCGTAAAAGGTGCAGAAAAGTTACTTGAAGCTGGTGCTAACAAGATATATGCAATTCTTACTCATGGAGTTCTTGCTGGTAATGCTATTGATAAAATAAACAATTCGTGTCTCGAAGCTTTCGTTGTAACAAATACGATACCTCAGGACAAAAACATGAAATTATGTCCGAAATTGCAAACTATGGACATATCGGTGACGTTAGCAGAGGCGATAAGAAGGACCCATTACGCTGAGTCCGTTTCATATTTATTTACGAATGTACCTTACTAATTAATTAGGTATAAAATGTAAGCGACGAATCTTAACTCTTTTATGAAATACAGTTATCACAATAATTAGCGTGTAAATGGTTATTATGACTAAAATAAAAAAAATAAGCTTGAGAAATGGCAGATCAAGGGGTTTTTTCTATTCCTACCTGCCCACCCCTGACCTATCCGCTGTTTTTGCTCTATCTTTGTTGATTATTTGTTTTTGCGTTTTAATATGAAATCCTTCTCAAATAAGACATTACAATTAATGATCCCTTGTTGTTGATGTTCTAATATTCCTACTTAATATTATTTGTATGTCTATCGGTCTGCTAAGCTTTCACAGTCCGATTCAATTCAACCGTGATAGACTGCATCCGCTACATAGGAGGACATAGGCTACGGAATCTCACGGGATTTTTCAAAAACCTACATTGACGCGTAATCGCGGGCATCACCTAGTTTGTTTAATACTGAGATGCATCCTCGCATTAGATTTGCGGAACAAAGCCTGTGGTGCTTGTGAGTGACGCGGAATTACTTCAACCTGCAAGGTTTCCATTAATCATTGCGTCAGGAACTGATGGATCGAGCGCAATTTAACGTAACATGTTCACACAAACACGTGCAAATATTAATATTGAAATCCTTATAGGAGATTTATATAAGTGGGTATTAAATCTACCGAAAGGCGAAACTGGGCACATACACCCCTTTTCTCTAACTCGGTGGCTATCAAAAAATGACCACCAAGTCCACTGAAATATTCTTTATCCATTGCAGGTTTACTATGAAGTGTTAGTTTTTAGGGTTCCGTACCCAAAGGGTAAAAACGGGACCCTATTACTAAGACTCCGCTGTCTGTCTGTCTCCAGGCTGTATCTCATAAACCGTGATAGCTAGAAAGCTGAAATTTTCACAAATGATGTATTTCCGTTGCCGCTATAACAACAAATACTAAAAATTAAAAAAATATATATATTAAGGGGGGTCCCCATACAATAAACGTGTTTTTTTCGTAATTTTTTTGCTCAATATTAAAAACGGTAACAGGTAGACGGTTCAAATTTTCACAGAATATTAACTTGTATATTACCTTTCAAAATAAATAATTAAATATCAATAAAGTAAATATTAAAGGGGGGCTCCCATACAACAAACGTAATTTTTTGATATTAACAATAAACCTCTACAAACAAAGTAAGTTTTGCGGTTCATTTCGTCTTGTTTTTAATACGTCATAAATCGTAAAACTTACTACAGGTTTGTACGGAACCCTCGGTGCGCGAGTCCGACTCGCACTTGGCCGGTTTTTATTTTATAGCAATCCTTCAATGGACAAAAAATATATACCTTTGTGTAAATGTAAATGTAAATGTAACTTTTGTCACTCTTTTTCTAGGAGGGAAAGTCACTGTAGCCTAAACCACAGGGTAACCTACATTAGGTTGCAGAGACCGACCATACATTGTATTTGTAGACCTAAGCCTTACTTTTGTAATTTTGTGAAATAAATCATTTATTTATTTATATTTCAATGGCTTTCATTTTTTGATAGCCACTGAGTTAGAGAATAAGGGGCCTGGTTCGAAGAACTGATTGACTTTAGGTCCCAAAGTGTGCAGTATCGGCATTACAGGTTATCCTAACGTAGCGAGTAGGGACCATTTAATTTTCTATTCTAAAAAAATAGCTGGAAGCTGGAATGTCTGCTCCGCACTGCAAAGTGCAGCACGTACCTACGTCTCCCCTATAGCAGTAGGATGAACGATGATGGACGACATCAAGAGAGTCGCACGGAGACCGTGTCGACAGTGGAAAGGCGCCAGCGGAGGGCTAATTGCTCATACAAACGTAATACCAAAATAATTAGTAATTCGAGCATATTTCCTCCATATTATGCGATTATTAAGATTGAACTTGTATTTATCTAGGTCCCTGGATAATTATTTTTCCAAAATACTTTCCCAAAGTTAAATGTAAGCACATTGCGTTTTGCTTGTTTTTGCGACATAAACGACATGTTTTCTCCTTATTTGTTTCATATTAAAACCAACGATATCTCACGTACTAATTGATCAGGAACATAGCCTATATTGTCAAGTTACAGAATAACAACACGAAGTTAAAAACACAACAATTTTTCATTCATCATTTTTGGTATTCACGGAACAAGACTAAATATATAACAAATTCTGTACGCTCATATTGCTATCGCGCTTGCACGCGATCATGTGTCTTCAGCCAAATAGGGATAGCAATATACCGGCAAATTTATATTTGCGGTTCGAGTAGAAGTTGCGAGCGGCGGTCGCCGGTCCCATTATCTATCTACTTCCAGCAGTGGACGTCTATCGGTTGACGACGAGTGGCGATGAAGACGGAAAACAAAGTAAGTACCTAGGTACTTAGGTACTTTACTGTAGGTAAGTAATTTGGTACATTAATAGAATAAAATAAGTGAATAAAGATTTTATTTATTTATTTATTTATTTACCTGATACATAAACTTTATTCTATACTGTGCCAAATTTTATCTTTGGGAAGGTACAGATTCTTTACCTATAGCTTCGTGAACAGATGACTGGTATGTTCTCCATGAAATCACTTCTTCTCATAATATTGACAAACAAAAAAAGCAATGACTATAGTTTTTTAGCCAGGCAACAATATTTGAAAGGAAGGTTGTTAACCTTCCGTTCAAATATTGTTTGTCTCAACACAGCCAGTCAGCATGACGTGTTTCAAGTTATTTTAAAACTAGCAGATGCCCGCGACTTCGTCCGCGTGAAGTAAGTTTTTTAAATTCCCACGGGAACTCCCTAATTTTTTTGGGTTAATAATATATAGCCTAGGACACTCACAAATAATGTGGCTTTCTATTGGTACCAACTTTACCTCTTTATAATATTACTAGCGGATGTCCGCGACTTCGTCCGCGTGGATTGTGATTTTCCGGTTCCCGCGGGAACTCTTTAATTTCCCGGGATAAAAAGTCTATGTGCTATTCCAGACTATAATCTATCTCTGTGCCAAATTTCATCCAGATCCGTTCAGCCGTTGGAGCGTGATTGAGTAACAAACATGCATACATCCATACATCCATACATCCATCCAAACTTTCGCATTTATAATATTTATTTGATAGTAATAGATTAGCTCGATATCGTAGGTACGTAAGGTGACTTTAGGGGCTTGTTGTTTACCGAAAAACAAACAAGTTGATTATTACGTTAGAAGCTAATTCAGTGAAATGATCTGAATAAGTAGGCAAAAGCCACGCAAGTCGCAACTCATTGAAAAATATAACAACAATAGACCTATATTACAATTTTCTTAGATAACAAAAACTATAACAAAAATAAAATAGATTAATTAGATTAATATATAATAATGAAATAAATCATTTCATTTCATTTCAATATTGTCCATGCTTATAATATAAACGCGGAAATTATGTCTGTCTGTCTGTCTGTGGTAGGTACCTTTTAATGGCGCATCCGCTTAACCGATTGTGATGGAAATTAATACAAAGATGCCTTTGTTGTATCCTAAATTCCTACATAGGTAATAAAATGCCAAATAAAAGAGTGCTAGTTTTCTAATCGAGGTATTAAGTTACTTTAATATCTCTTAGGTACTTGTCTCTACTCGGCTGCGTTTGTGCAGGTAGGTACAACTGATAGGTAATAGTTTGAAAAAAAATTGCGTTTAATGCTAGAGTCGAATTCTTCGATTTACCTACTTACCGGTATGAAAAAATATAGGCAATGTCCTGAAAAAGCTGGGATGGGAGCTTTCTCCGCACCGAATTTCATCAAAATTTACAGCTGATGGGACGTGATCTGTGGCGTAGCAGAGAAAAAGACAGACACTTTCGCATTTATAATAATAGTAGTAAGGATTACTTAACTAGTTACATTTTACAGGCAATCCAAATCAACATCAAGACAATTAACTTTTATACATTATTATTACACAACATTAGAAACGAAATTTTGACTTTGTTTGGGAAATTACTTTCCCAAACAAAGTCAAAATTTCGTTTTGTGTGAAAATCTTAATGCGGTTCACAGAATACATCTACTTACCAAGTTTCAACAGTATAGTTCTTATAGTTTCGGAAAAAAGTAGCTGTGACATACGGACGGACACACAGACAGACATGACGAATCTATAAGGGTTCCGTTTTTGCCAAATTTGGCTACGGAACCCTAAAAATCACGTCGATCTTGCTCCTTCTTCTTTCTGAATAATAAGCAAGTGCTTAGGGCACCGTATCGTATCGTTCTTTTATAACTAAGTAGGTCTATGTTTTACACCGATAACGATGTAGAATATAAATAGTAAATCCCCTTAAAATCTTAAAGATGAACACATCGTGCGTTTCTTAAGTCCTCCTGTAGGTACGTAGCTTAAGAAAATCCCTTACAGCGTGGGCGGACGGTAATATTAGTTACGGTAGCAATCATTAATATTATAAAAGCCTGATGAGTAGAGTCACAGTAGACACATACAAACCACATACAAATACATAATATACGTATAATGTAGGTATACAGTCAATGTATAGTCCGTTGACAGCGTCGCTACTCGCTAGTTGTTATGAAAAAAACAATTTAAAAAAAATTGTGTGTATCAGCTCCGCCTCCGACGCACGACTGGAGTTTACCATTACGAACGAAAAGTGTTACCATGGAAACAAACAAGTGTTCCCATGGAAACGTAGTAAATAACGTAATGAAGAAAGCCGCGTGATTCCCTTAGAGAGAAATTTAAATAAATTGGTATTCTAACAGTAGCCTCGCAATATATTTACAGTAATATATTTTTTGTAAAACAGCACATCCATAATTACAAAAAAATATGCGATCTGCACGATAGGCAAACTAGAGGCCGTAATAGGCTCGTGACTCCATCGCTCCGTATCAAAAAAGTCGGAAAGTCATTCGTTGGAATGAGCATTCTTTTCTATAACAAAATTCCACAACCTATTTTAAACTTGCCTATACGCAAGTTTAAGAAATCCATTAAAATTATGCTCCTGGAAAAAGCTTATTATCCTACTGTTGAAGATTATGTAAATGATAGAGGAGCTTGGATTTGATCGCTCCAGCAATGCTAAGGACAGCGGTTACTTATGTACATGTTACGCTCAAAGATCGAAAACGCTCATTGAGCGGAAAAATAGCTCACAACGCGATGTGGTCACAGTAAAACATCCACATAGCGAAATTCGTGTTATGGCTCTAATGAAAACGCGCACGACGCGTTGTGGCAATCAAAGAAAGACCAAATAGCGAAATTCGTGTCGTGGCTTACATGCTATTCGATCTCAACGCGTTGCGGCACGTTTACTTGGCAACTCATATGGTAACAGATGTCTCCGGATGCCTAAGTGTCTCTATTTCCGACTCTATATTTCCTAAAAATTCCTTCAGTATAATTAATTACAAATCACGAGCCAAGACGATCACGTACGGTGCCACCACAGAATTTTGACGTGCCACAACGCGTTGAGATCGAATAGCATGTAAGCCACGACACGAATTTCGCTATTTGGTCTTTCTTTGATTGCCACAACGCGTCGTGCGCGTTTTCATTAGAGCCATAACACGAATTTCGCTATGTGGATGTTTTACTGTGACCACATCGCGTTGTGAGCTATTTTTCCGCTCAATGAGCGTTTTCGATCTTTGAGCGTAACATACACATTGATTTAAGTAGGTACCTAATAATAATTGTAAATGAATTACATAACTAAAAAGAGCAATCACAGAGTTTCTTGCTGGTTCTTCTCGGTAGGAATGGCATTCCGAACCAGTGGTAGATTCACTTGACGATTCAAAAGTACTTGTTAAAGTTTATTTGAATAAAAAACATTTGTTTTTTTTTTATTATTTTAGAAGTTTGATTTTACTTACTACCCCCTAAACTTTCATACTTATATAGGCTTATATACCTAGTCTGTTGTAGTATGTATGAAAATCTATTCTTATGGAGGTAAACTCCAATAAACTCCAAAAACTTAATAGGCATAAAAACTTGTTCAAATTTTGGCCACCGGGTGAGATAAGTTTGACGGACTGTACCTACCACAGAACACATCTTATTATGTGTCTGTGGTACCTACTCTACGTTTTGTAGATTTTATTGATATGTTAGGTACGTAGTATTCATTACTAATCTGTGGTTAGGTAACAGTCCGTTCATTATTTTAACTGTCGCGTCCTCATAGAAAATAATTTTTTATGCTTTATTTTTTGTCTTTATTTACTTTCCATAGGAATAGGTAGTGTGTTTAACTCGGGAAAAATACCCATTCACACCCACAGACTATGCACGAGCATAGCTCGGGCTGGGTGTGAATAGGAAAGATTAACTACTAAGTACTTAAACTAGATGGGTTACTTTCCAATCTACTAATTTACTTACTCTGTGTGACCTTAATTGAGTTTTTCCTTAAATAATTAAAGAGTTTTTCACGCACATACCCAGTATTGTTGTTATATTCATTATTCTCTTTGTCTGTGTTCGGTGACCCTGAGTTCGGAGTGTGAGGTGGTGAGAACGTAGTGATTAGGTACTCTTTGGGCACCTCTTTGGGTATGTGATGTTCGGCGTTCGCTGTGTTCGGTGGGTGGTGGGTGAGTATTCCTACTATAGCATCATTGTGCGAGTGTTGTGCTGTTTATGGTCTACTTTTAAGTTTAATTACGTATTACGAAATACCTAAACTTAGGTAAACTACTATGTATGTTTCTGAGTACCTACTTCACAGGCATACCTAATATTATAACTCTGTGACCTACTTACTGTACCTACTTACCTACCTACTACGTGATATGAGATGTCCCAATGGATAAATCTAATTTAAATTCTTGCTATCAGACCAACAATTTTACAATTCAGTTTAGAAGGTAGGTAGGTACGTACATATTATATTATAGTTAAGTACTTACCTATACTTTATCTAACCAATTTTTTTTGGTTAAGTAACTAAAACGTAAACGCGCTATTTGGTACGTAAGTAGTAGGTAAGTACTAAGTAGGTACCTAGTAATAGGTAGGTACTTACCTACTTACTTCTTCGTTAGTTGTATAAAAAAGTACCTACAAGTAGTCTAGTTACCTCACCTTAATCAATAATACTAGGTATTACTTACTTATGTATTCTGTGCCTTTATTATTGTTTCATTTCATAAATAACTAACTACTTAATTAGATGATGCCATTGATGCCCGCGACTTCGTCCGCGTGGTTTAGCTTTTTTTGATTCCCGCGGGAACTCTTTAATTTTCCGGGATTAAAAGTACCTACGAGTATGTCCTTCCCCGAGATTCAAACTATCCCTATACCAAATTTCATCAACATCGGTTGAACAGATGGGCCGTGAAAGCGAACTAAGTACCTACCTATATATAGTTACATTGGTATTTGGTAGTCTGTTCATTATGTCAGTTCAAGTCTAGAAAAAAAAACGTATTCTGCAGACGACACCAATAATATTATTGCTGTCAAGTACCTAGGTACCTAACTACTTTGATTCCAGTTTGATTCATCGATGATTTTTTCAGTGTTGCCATAAACTATTTTTCAATTAACTACCCATTTACCCATGTAGGTACATTAACTGACTTATTGAACAGGCTAGTAAGTAAGTAACTCTCTGCAGTATGCACATCCCCTGTTAATTTCCCAACAAAACTCCTGCCATTAGGTAAGTAGGTATATGTGGTTGATAGAATGGAGTCACGCAACTCAGGCCTCAGCAATGAGAACTAACTAGGTAGGTACAACGCAGTCACATTACACATTATAAGTGGGCGAGTGTGTACATTACATTACAAGGTACACATTATAGTAGGTATAGTTCGCGCATGAGTTGAATGCAGAGCAAATGTATGGTGACATATACATTTACCTACTCTGCATTCAACTCGCGCGCGAACTGTACATTGACATCTCCGTCAAATTATAAATGCGAGTGTGTTTGTTTGTTGGTTTGTAATTCAATTACGCCGCAACGGAGTAACGGATCGACCTGATTTTAGGTATATATAGTTGAGGACCTGAGAGTGACAGGCTTTTTATCCCGGAAAATTATGGAGTTCCCGCGGGAATCAAAAAAAGCTAAACCACACGGACGAAGTCGCGAGCATTAGCTAGTTAATTAAAATAATGCAGACTGTTCTGTTCGTTCCCACTAACATCAATATTGAATGAAACATACATGTGAAATCATACTTTTTACACGACTGGCCAAAAAAAGGAGTGTTTTCAGGGTCAGTTTTAAGTTTCTTTATTCCACCATAACATCTAAAACAGATTTGGATGTAGGTAGACGTAGATATCGGGTATCGTTAGTATCCTTACATCCTCCCGAGTGACACTGGCTATGAATTTAAGAAAAAAACAATAATATATGGCAGGGCAGTCGTGTTTTTATAATTTACATTATGTTCACTTGTTTCTTTCTTCTTTACAGATTTTAAAGTACCTTCTTAGATAGCTGCCATAAGATCAAGTAGGTATGCCACTAACACTGTACAAATTGGACGCCAGTCCGCCGGCGCGCGCTGTGATGATGGTTGCTGACATTCTAGGAGTGAAGTATGACCCATGCGATATCAATCCGATCATGCGGGAGCAAGACACGCCGGAGATGACTAAGGTGTGTGTGGATTCCTTCTCTATATTTCCTAAAATATTATAAATGCGAAAGTGTCTTTGTTTGTTGGTTTGTTGATTTGTTGGGTTATTGGTTTGTTGGTTTGTCCTTCAATCACGCCGCAACGGAGCAACGGATCGACGTGATTTTTGGCATGGATATAGTTGAGGACCTGGAGAGTGACATAGTACTTATTATCCCGGAAAATTGAGGAGTTCCCGCGGGAATCAAAAAACTTTAACCACGCGGACGCAGCGCGGGCATTAGCCCGCGCTTCCGGGGGCATTTCCTTATAAACTGTACAAAATTACATCAAGCACTCTTATGGCCTAGCTCCAAAGGTTGACCTAGAACCTACAACGCTACTTGACCACAATTAAGGCTACGGCGACTATATTAGAGAGATCGTTGGCTCTCGAGCTGGCAGCAGCAATCCATTTTAGTTGTTTTGAATCGAAGCAGGCGTTAAGTCCATGATAATGAATGAACGAGAAGTTTAATTCGCTATAATCCGCCACAGCAGACAAATCTATGTGGTACAGTGCGTGTCCTTCACCAATAGCATGCGAACACCCACCACCCAGCAATTCGCACCGGCACCGCACCACACCACACAAATGTTGACTCGACAATGCACGATTGTAAAGTCTTTACAGCCGTCTCTTCGTCGTCGTTTGTCGTCTTTGGTGCCAAATCGACAGGCGGGTTTCACGGTTAGTGGTAACATAAATAGCCACGGCCAATTCCTAAAATCAGACCAATGTGAATATAAAAAAGGGGAAAAAATCTGCTCACGGGGAATCGATCCCGGGACATACTAAGTACTTAAGACACAGGCAGCGCGAATCATTGCGCCAGGGAGGTTAACAGAGTCCTCTCTGTTAACTGGAAGAAAGATTTTTGATAATTTTCTTTATCTATAAACGTAGGATGGGTAATTGGGTAATGGATTGACTGGTTTAACCTACCTTATGATCTTTATTATTATTTCAGAAAAATCCTATGCGTACTGTACCTTATATAGAAGAAGATGGATTTTGTCTAGCGGACAGGTAGGTAAATTTATCTTATACAATAAACCATATTAATTATTATTCATATTTAATTGATTAAGTATATCGTAATCCTAACGTTAATTAATTTAACGTTAATTAAGTTATACCAGCCCTATTTTTTTAATTAAAAAAAAACGAAACAGCTCCCTTCTAAAACATTTGTCAAAAATTAACTCTGTGACATCGTAACCCTTTGTATGTTTTATTACAAGTGGTAGGTAAGGGTTTAATAAAGCCATCCGTCTATTTCAGTCACGCCATTATGTTGTATCTGTTTGACAAATACGCCACGGCCGAGCAATCGCACCTCTACCCTACGGATAAGAGGAAAAGGGCGACGATTAATCAAAGGCTATTCTTTGACTGCGGCGTTTTATTTCAACGGCTCAGATCTGTGATGGTTAGTAGGGACTTTTACTAACAATTTTATGAACTACTTGCATGGGTATTGCCCGCGCCAATCAAATAGTCACGTCTGAAGTTGACCGCAAGTTTGTGTGATAGCTGCGCAAACAAACACTCGCACCTCAGCTCAGAGACGACTATCATTAGCACGAACTAGACGCGGCGCGATACAACGCCATAGACAATGACAAACTTAACTACGCGATAACGTAGGCCACGTGAAGGGTCAGCTACTGTTGGACTGTCGCGTTTGTCACTCACGCAGGACAATGGTCACCTAGTACAACAGGTTGCTAATATTATAAATAATGTGTGAAAGTTTGTAACTTTGGATATTGGTCGTAAGTAGGTACCTATTTCACCCATCAAATAGCGGATTTGACAAAATCCATTGACGCATCAAGAATACCATAAATTCAGCCAATCTCAACACTCGAGACAGTAACAATGATTGATGCAGGTTTTATTTACAAAATCAGGCTACTGTGCTACTTACATTTACCAATAACGAGAAATATTCTTTTACAGGCACCAACTTACACTGGGAGACTGACGGAATTATCCAAATCAATGATAAGGAATATAGACGACGCATACAGAATGCTTGAAGCTTACTTGTCCGATACTCTGTATTTAGCTGATGATGTGGTCACTTTGGCTGACATAAGCGTCATCACTACTATGTCATCCTTGCATGGGTTACACGCTATTGACGTAAAAAGGTGAGCAACTTACATAAAAGATAAGTAATTCCCTTTTTGCAGAATGGAATGACCTTTTGGATTATAGTCAGCCTTCTGTGCCATTGAGGCTACAGACATTATTATAACATCCTTTACAAAATTGTTACTAGTTAAGAGTTACTAAAATGGCGGAACCGGTTTTAACCAACGACCTCAATTTACATATACGGGCCCTGTCAAACAAAGAATGTGGGTGTATTTTACTAACGCCATCTAGTCTGAAAAGCGGGACAGCGCTATGACAGGGACAAGGACAGGCTTATACGGGTGTGGAGCGCGCTCCACAGGCCAGACGCCCAATTTTTTTCTATGAAAGGGCCCATCTAGTACCTACATGTATTTCGATGGTTTTAACCAATCGTTTTAAAGATAACTCGACATGATTTTTGCACGAGTATAGTAGAGTTCTTTGTAAGTTACAAAGGTTACTTATTTTATCCCCGAAAATTAAAATAATTCCGCGTAATTTATGCAAACTAACCCGCGGGGGTCTTTTTTTTTGTATTTATTTGAATAGAACGAATATATTATTTGAATAGAAAGCTTACCAATAAAACTTGTTTTTTTGCAGATTTCCAAAACTGAAGCAATGGTACAATAATATGTCGCAGTTAGATATTTGTAAGCGCATAAACCAACCGGGGGCGGAGTCGCATATAGCAAGCCTAAAAGGTTTTATGGAGATTAATAAAACGAAGCTGAATTCAAAATTGTAAACTGAATATGGATACAGGTCTAAAGATTCCATATTTTTAGGTCGGGCGAGTCCGGAGCCGGGGAAAATGCAGAAAACCTAGTGATATAATATAGTTAACTATTCAATGCGTATTAATATGTTGTTCACAATCTCTAAACGTAGATAGGAAATCCATACTATTATTATAAATGCAAGTGTGTCTGTCTGTCTGTCCGCTTTCACGGCCCAACTACGCAACCGATTTTGATGAAATTTGGATAGTTTACATCCCGGGGGAAGGACACGGGCAACTTTTTATCCTGGAAAATTGAAAGTTCCCGCGGAAATTAAAGAAAATCAATCCACGCGGACGAACTCGCAGGCATCATCTAGATGAAAAAAATAAAACTAAAATAGAAATAAATAAAGCTTTATTTATTTTTTTAACGTCATTTTTTATGTGGTACGATCATGGATGTAATAAGTACTTACGTACAAACCGTAAGTACTTATTACATCCATGGGGCTCGTGCAGCATGCGGGCGATATCGCGCGACTTCGGTCGCCTGTGATCCCCGCTCACTGCGCTGTGATTTGTCGCTAAAAGTCGCGCAATACCGCCGACACGCTTCACGATTCCTAACATGTTATACGAACTGTTCAAGGAGTTCATATAACTTCCTCAACAGCATCCTCCATCCAGTGGCGTGCAGTTCATAGAGGCATAGAAGCACTGCTTACCCAAATGGAAATAAGTCCAATGTTCATTTTCATTATATCAGTCAGTAAATAAGTATTCTGACTAACTAATGTCTACCCTAGCTTCAAGCCCTGTGCACGCCACTGCCTCCATCCATCATCATATTATGAACTGCTTATACAGTTCGAATAAAAACGTTTAACGCTCTCATTTAGCTGTTAGCAAATTAGCTACAGATTCATTTAGCTGTTGGCAAATTAATTGGGTTAAAAACTAGGGTGTTGGCTGTAGGTATGTGAATAATTGGGTGTAAAAATCAAACCAAATATATAATCATTACGAATCACAGGTTTTTCATTTTATTTCATCATTAACTAAAGAGAAATGCAAAGAATTATTTTCCAACTTTACACTCCAGTAACGTCTAAGGCTACCATATTATGGATAACTTGATGAGAAAAATTAATGATTACAAAAAACATTACACATTTTTTTGTCTATAAGTCTTATATGGTCTCTCGCGACGTCCGCACTGACATAATAACACTTACATTCTGTCCATTTATTTAACTTTTGACAAGCACGCCTATGAAGTTTCATAATTATTGACATGCAACCATTGTTAAAAATGCAATACTTCATAGACACAGTTTTTTTTCAATAGTGAAGCGACGCGTTAGAACGCATTAGAACATCATTGACTCGAGCTGCCAAAAGTTAAATAAATGACTGGACAGAGAATAATATTATATCGATAGAGTACACACTGCTGTGTCGAGTGTCCGTTCCGTGCACAACACATATACAAACTTGGAATGCGACTGTCGCGTCGTGTCGCGTCGCCGTTTGCGTTCGTATTCGGTGTTAGCGACGCACGTTGCACGTTAATCTTACGTTAGGTCTGGCGTCAGCATTAGCCGTCTTCCTTAGGCGGCGTGAACCAACCTGAAATGTGTTGACGCGATTTAAATTAACGAAGTTTAAAAAAAAAACATTATTAGACATTGTTCAACTAGCGACTCGCCCCAGCTTTACAGATGTGCAATGTACTATTGTAGAATCATAAATGTCCGAGTGATTTGAAACATTTAAATATATTCACGAATAACCGATCATTTGTAAGTTTTGTAGTCACAGCTATAACAATATGATGTAGAAAATATAACCCCTGCCATTATGTGATTAATGGAAAGGGTTCACACCCCTCAGCAATGAGGAATACGACTCAGAGAGAGAAGATATAAGATAAGATAAAATCGATCCTGTGAGTTATTTTGTTTGTGAAGATGGACATCTTGTAGTACATATATACAATTCTGTAGTGTAATTGGGTATTTGAGCTGCAACTTTTTTTCAAACGTCAAAACGCATTCTTAGTATGGGATTTTGTATGAAATATTAAATTGTGACGTCATCAAAGTTCGACGCACTTTTTACTTTAATCGATAGTTTAAACTGGTAATTCAACATAAAACTAACAGGGGACGTGGATATTACTACTTTTGGGAGATCCTCTAATCAATAATCACTGTCTAAAAAATAATTTATTTGGCTCGCCAAATAATTTTTTTTTAGCAAATACTACTCGTATTGACTTTGGTATTTGACTAAGAGTAGTCAAGTACCCAAGTCAACACGAGATCATCATATGACACGATGATACGATGATACGAGTCATCGTATGAGATCTAAACCAATTGGTTGGTTTAGATCTCATACGATGGTTGGTTCAGGATCTGTATATTGAACATAGAATTTCTAACACTGCTTAGCTCTACTTACTGACAACCCTAATCTGCGTGTTAGTGTCATTATCTTTTCGGGAGGCCACTTTGGTCGCGCCGAACTGGATGCGCGCCTTGCCCTTGACGAGAGTCGCCGCGACCTGCATTATGACCGCTCCTGCCGCGTACGCGACTAGAGCCCAGCAATGGTCGCCACTCACCATTCTTCTCGTGTATCTGCACTAGGCACTTGAAGCTCTGCTGCGCGCGCGCCAGGCTGTACTGTGACGTGGAGATCACTTTGGTCGCGCCGAACTGGATGCGCGCCTTGCCCTTGACGAGAGTCGCCGCGATCTGCATTATGACCGCCTCCACAGTGTAGGCGGACGACCAGCCCTGCTTCGTGAGCAGTTCCATACATATTGCACCTCCTACGAGGACGTAACCACCTGGAATTAACAAAATAATATTATATCGACATATTATCCTTATCCTTACTCCTTACTAATATTATAAATGGGAAAGTGAGTTTGTTTGTATGTTTGTTCCGCTTTCACGCCGTAACTACTGAACGGATCTGGATGAAATTTGGCACAGAGATAGATTATAGTCTGGAATAACACATAGGCTACTTTTTATCCCGGAAAATTAAGGAGTTCCCGCGGGAAACGAAAAACCTCGATCCACGCGGACGAAGTCGCGGGCATCAGCTAGTATCAAATAAACTTTATAGTTAGGACACTCCGAGAATGCGGATTTGGCAACTGTCAATTGGGCACGACTAGTAATGGGCAAAAATATCGGTACTTTGAATGTGTTGCCGACTTTCTTTACGGAGGATCTCATTATTTTTCTTTGTGTGTCCCAACTGTAAAATGCTCTGAAATGTAAATAAACTTAGCAGATGGGCCGTAACGTCACGAAACTTGACGCGATTTTAAGTATGAAGGAACTTGAAATTTAATTTGCTATAATCCGCAACAATAGGCAAATATATGTGGTACAGTGCATCTTGCACTTGCAGCTTGCAATATTCACCACACCACATAAATCTTCCAAATTATTCTCAACGTACGTTTCACTCCGACACCGGAGCATCTTCAGGAGATGTTGACTCGACAATGCACGATTGTAAAGATTGAATTGTTGAGATTGTAATGTACGATTTAAGTGTCATGATTATTTATTTCTTAAAGGGAGTGTATATCGATTGATGATCAAAAATGACACAAAAAAAGAAACGGCCATCTTGAATTTGGAAATGTGAAAATGGATGTCATATTCGCAATGAGACAAAAAGACAGAAATGTGCCATCCACAATGAATATGAAAACGAAACCCAAACCAACCTAATATAAAAACGCCATAAAAGTATCCTATGTTTGAAAGCAAGGATCACTTTCATCAAAATCGATTAAGCAGATGGGAACGTGAATATAATATTATTAGTTGTGATAGCAGCTCTCCTGATATAATAGGATATAGAACACGTACGAAAGGCGGCTCTAAGGGTTAGGTCATGAACGTGATGTTCAGCCATATGGAGTCCTTGCCATCCTTTTTCAGTAGCATCAGTTAAGCACATGGGACCGTGAATGTAAAATTAGTTGTGATAGCAGCAGCTCACCTGATATAATAGGATATACAACACGTACGAAGGGCGGCTCGAAGGGGTAAGTCTCCTTGAACATGATGTTCAGCAGTATGGAATCCTTGCCCTCCTTCTCCTTCAGCATCATCAGGTCATTGTGCAGTGGACTGTCGGGGTCCACTGAGCGCAGTCTTATGTTCCACTCGTACAGTGAATCGTTTATTAACTCTGGAAAATAAATATATTTTGTTTGTACTATTCCGGTAAAAAACGACGACAGGGGCATGTCCGTAGGCACTTTTTTCATACTTATAGGATCTCACCGTCATATCATAGGTCACCGTGATATGTCACTTTTTACTGAAAAAATTCAAATCTATCCACAAAAGCGCAAGTACAGGTTTAGTAGTTTTTTATTACACAAAGCCACCGATTTGCATAAACATCGCGGAAAAAAGTCGGTTTTCTTGTCACAAGCCCTTTTCAGTTGTCAAGAATCTGGTATAACTTTTTAAGTTTGAGTTGACAAGAGTTGTAAGTCATAATGCCATATTTACCATCTACCATATTTTTAGATTTGCATAAACCGAAAAGAGAATGCAAAATCGCGGCACCTTGTGTTGAGTCTTACCAAGTCACTGCATACATCAACAGACAAAGGAAAGTCATCTTTTGGGTCAAGACTCAAGACATATTGTCGTATGGCTGCAGTAAACATCAATCTCTCACCTATAGAATACATGTTGTTTTTGAAGGAGTGCGAGCGGTATATGTCACGAAGCTCCTTCATGAGACGGTCGGTCGCCTGCAGACTGCCCGACACACTGCCTGACAAGTAGTCTTGTCTCTGATTCTGCCTCAGCCGCTCTAACGTCGCTAAATGCTCTATCTCCATGTCATCCTGGAATATACAATTGAAATTTTAAGAAACGCTAAAATTTAAACAAACGCACGTACGGACGCACACACATAGAAAACAATGTTTAACCACGTAAATATTTTTTTTAGCAGTTCACTCAAACACGGCAGTCGGCGCCATCCCGACCCCGATATGACGACCTCCGTGGGGCAGTGTGTACAGTCTATTTGTAGAGGCGAAGTAATATAAGTAAACAAATATGGCGTCAGATCACGTGATTATAATTGTCATTAGACATATAGTGATGGAAACATTGACAGATTAGTTGTGACTGAACGATTGAATGAATACATTCTGAAATCGATTACCACATACTTCTACGGAGCGAAGTAAATCATGTAAATAAAACATACCAGTCACGTCATTTCAACTTCCCTAACAATATTTTAATATGTTGTATATCACAAAACACTCACCAACGTATTATTTCCTGAAGTAAAACATTTAAAGTTATACTCAAAAGTAATTCAATTTAAGCACTAAGAAGCTAATAATTAGCAAATAACTAGCAAGAATCCCAAAATAAAAACACAAACTAATGACCTAATGGGTGTTTGACATGTGTTTGACCAGTGAACCATAGACTGAATGAGAGGAGCGGTTTTAGTCGATTGTAAAAATCGAAAATCGTAAAATTAGGGTCGTAGATCTTTAATCCCTTTACGGCAGGCGGTTGGCGGCCGGGACAAAAAAATCTCGTCATTCGTTTCGCTGCTTCTATTGATGTTCGTAAAGAGTAAACTCCAGTCGTACGTCAGAGCTGACACACACAATTTTTTCAAAATGATAACTGATCACTACAGCCCATTAACGTCCCACAGCTGGGCACAGGCCTCCACTCTCATAGGAGAGAGGGAATTAGAACTTAGACCCACCACGCTGCTCCAATGCGGGTTGGAGGGCTTTAACAACTATTATCAAGTTAGTGATAAGATGTTATTGAAAGGTTTAATTATAATATCGTCCTCAACATCACAAGGTAATTTCATAATCATAGAATGTGGTAATCGATTTTCGATTATTACAATCGATTAAACCCGCTCCTATCATTCAGTCTATGGTTCACTTTTCATGTCACATCTCTATGGAATCATTCTATTTCTATATGTCAAACACCCATTAGGTCATTAGTCTTTGTTTTTATTTCGTGATTCTTGCTAGTTATTTGATAAATTATTAGCTTCAAAGTGTTTGAATTGAATTACTTTTGAGTATAAAACTTTAAATGTTTTACTTCAGGAAATAAGACGTTTGTGAGTGATTTGTTTTCTTTTCTTTCGTTTGTTGCCTTGTTGACCATTTAGTGGGCAAACTCGATAAAGGACAAAAGCGCGTAGCTTTGTTTTTGGACTTGTCTAAGGCTTTCGACACCGTCTCCGTACCTATCTTAATTTCTAAGCTTGAGACTCTTGGCATTCGAGGTAACCAACTTGCTCTCTTTCAGAGTTACTTGACAGGTAGAACCCAATTTGTGAAGATAGATTCCTATACTAGCTCTGAGTTACCAATCACACATGGAGTACCTCAAGGCAGTATTCTTGGCCCAAGCTTATTTTTGGTTTACGTGAACGATTTATGTAACATTCATCTTGATCATGGCAAGATATTTTCCTATGCTGACGACACAGCTTTGATTTTTTCTTCTGATACCTGGTCTGACACGTATCGACTTGCTCAAAGTGGCTTTGACACAGTAAGGGAATGGCTTAATAACAATCTTTTAACATTAAACATTTCTAAAACAAAATGCATAAATTTTTCCATTCGTAATTCTACACTTCCACCTAGTAACTCTTTACTAAAGCTAGTTGCCTCGACACCGCAGTTTAACCACACACCTGACAGTGATCCCGTTTTTGTGGAAAATGTCACCTCTATAAAATATCTTGGCATAGTAATTGACTGCAACTTAACTTTTAAAAATTACATTGAACACCTTTCTAACAGAGTACGTAAACTTATCTATATTTTCAAACAACTTCGTCACTCAGCTGATCCTGAAATTTTAAAAATGGTCTATCAAGCACTATGTCAATCTATTATAGGCTATTGCATAACAGTCTGGGGAGGTGCAGCTAAAACACATCTTATTCAAATCGAACGTGCACAAAGAGCTGTATTGAAGGTGTGTTGCTATAAACCCCGTTTGTATCCTACTAATATGCTTTACGAGTATTGTCAAGTATTAACTGTACGGCAATTATTTATTCTGGCTACAGCTCTTAAACAACATTCTGTGACGTGCTTCACCTGCATAGAATTATCTCTCTGCATTCTTTAAATCACCATAATTACAAAGATGCACTTAAGAATTGGCTTCTTAAGCAAACATACTCGACCACTGAAGGACTTTTGGAGATTCTAGTTTAATCATTACCTACTTAAATTAATACACACACACACACCCACACACACACACACAATACTCATTCACACACAACACAAACACACACACACTCACTCACTCACACACACAACACCCATACACATGCAAACTCAAGCCTACACGCAGTTGCAGTGTTGTCATTTTTCTTGTGTCTCTGAGTTGGAAGCCCTGTTTTCCGAGACACAGTTCTAACTAGTTCGGAAAACAGGTGCACAATAATATTTAAATAATTGCATGTCAACTATGTTCATTAGTTTTATCCTAGTTGTAAGGCTAAAATGTTATTTAGTTGTCCCACTCTGTTTAATTGAAAATAAATTTATTTATTTAAATTTATTTATTTATTTGTGATAAACAACAGTGAAAATATTGTTAGCAAAGTTGCAATGTCGTGGCTGGTATGTTTTGTTTACATATTATATTACTTCGCCTCTACAAATAGACTGTAGTGCTGTTGTCTTAACATGCGGAGGCCCCGGGTTCGATCCCCGGCAGGGTAAATTTGGGAATTTATAATTTCTGAATTTTCCCTGGTCTGGCCGTGGCTAGTTACCACCCTACCGGCAAAGACGTGCCGCCAAGCGATTTGGCGTTCCGGTACGATGCCGTGTAGAAACCGAATAGAGGTATGGGTTTAACATAACTGCCATGCCCCTAACAGGTTAGCCCGTTACCATCTTAGACTGCATCATCACTTACCATCAGATGAGATCGCAGTCAAGGGCTAATTTGTTGTGGATTTAAAAAAAAAACTTTCATTAGCATGTTCAACTACGGCTGACGAGGTCCCGGGTTCCAGTCCCGGGTCGGGCCATAACCAAGTATGTATTGGGTTTTCTGACAAGACATTCTCAGTACTAGCCTGGAGTTAGGAAGTTGGCGGTGTTTCACCCGTGCCTCGGAGAACACGTAAAGCCGTCGGTCCTGCGCCTGATCTCTCTCCGGTCGTTTCAGATTATCCGTTCCATCGTGCTATGAGTGTAAGCCTGAGAGTGCACCTGTGTATGCGCACATACTTGTGCACTATAATATCACCCGCGCAGATGGCTTATCTCTCTGGAGATTAGCCGCCGTGGCCGAAATTCGATCGGGAGGACATTATTAGTCATTAAAGCCCGCCAACCCGCATTGGAGCAGCGTGGTGGATCCAAGCTAAATTCCCTCTGTCCTATGAGAGGCCTGGGCCCAACAGTGGGACGTTAATGGGCTGTAGTGGTGGGTGGTGGATATTTATAATGCAGATCCCACTGACCTTGTTGCTGCGTCCAGCGTCGTCGACCATCTCAAGTGGCAAGTCGTCCTCTCCTTCGGAGTCGTCCTCCTCCGCGGCCATCTCCTCGTCCTCTTCGGTGCCGGACTCCGCACCGTTGGACGTCCCGTTCGGTACTCTGCGAAGAAAAATACTTCCGTACTATAATATTAGTAAGATAGTATAGTAGTATACTTTCTTACTAATATTATAAACTATCTCACTTATATTATAAATGCAAGTTTGGATGTTTGTAAGTTTTAAGGTTTGTTACTCCTTCAAGCAACAATGACTGAACCAATTTGACTCTTTGGAAAAGAAATCATAGTCTATGCTTAATAATATTATAAATGCGAAAGTTTGGATGGATGGATGTTTGTTACTCAATGACGCCAGATCGGCTGAACGGATCTGGATGAAGTTTAGCACAGAGATAGACTATAGTCTGGAATATGACATAGGCTACTTTTTATTTCTGAAAATTAAAGAGTTCCCGCGGGAAGCAACAAAACCTCAATCCACGCAGACGAAGTCGCGGGCATCAGCTAGTAATATTATAAATGTGAAAGTGTTTATTTGTTGGTTTGTCCTTCAATCACGCCGCAATAGAGTAACGGATTGACACGATTTTTTGCATGGGTATAGCTGTTGAGGACCTGGAGAGTGACATAGGCACTTTTTATCACGGAACATTAAAGAGTTCCTTTAGGGAACCAAGTTCCTCTTAATCCACGCGGACGTCTCATAAAACTTTTTTTCTCACAAAGTATAAACCAGTGAGGCTTTTCTACCTAGTAATTCTGCTAAATACAATGATGATACGCGCTGGTACGCGCGACTCGAACGCCCAACACAGTGACTGAACATAAGAACCTCTTCAGCTGCTCACTGAGCGAGTTCACAAAGGCCTCTTCATTTGTATTAAGTAAGTTAGATTATCAGTAGGTATGTTAATGTATAGTTAATTAAGTATATTTTTTATTATTAGTATATTTTAATTATAAATAATGTAAGGCTTATTCTATCGCATTAGGTGACCTGTAAGGATAGAATTAAGTTAGGTGAAATAAATAAATGATTACCTCTGTTGTGGTGCTGGATGGAGGGGTAGCGACAAAGAGTCCAAATCCGGCGGTTCGGGCACGCCGTGTAATTTGCATAGTTCCCTTAACAATATGCCCACCTGGGAAATTATATAAAAGCTACAAACTGAAACTTATATTAAATGATATAAAAGATACAAACACAGCCTATACTTGTCTTGTAAGTCCAGAGTTACCTTACCACTAGATTTTAAGACGTTTAACTTGTTTCGGGTATTGTGTTTTAGAGTAAAATGATTTTTTTTTATTGCGAGATAGGCTTGACGACAATCATGCCTAATACAAAGCAATGATGAGGTCTAATAGTTTGGAGCGCGCCTGCCTAAGGCGTCAGACACGAAACCAGCGACGGCCGAGCGACGGCGACAGTGGGGCGATGGGGTCCGAGAGCTAGCGACGAATTTCGGGAAATTGTGGAAAAATATAATTTCGTTTATTGGTGAATCCAGTCATGCCAGTCTAGTAGAGCGTTTGCGATTATTTCGCTACTGTGCAGCATATAACATTTGCAAAAAAAAATCAAAAAAAAAAACATTTTTTGGCAACTTGATTTTATGTTTAAATTTTATAGGTACTTAAAGAATTCGAAAAAATAAATCTCAGACGTTTTTGTCGGCTATAAAGTATTACCAGCCCTCTTTCAAATTCCTCCCTAAAAGATGCCTATTCACTCTTTCCTTGAAGGTACTTATAACACGTGGCAAGGAATACATGCGCTGGAAGGGCATTATTGCTTATTTCACCCATTGCGTATTTTAATAGAGTTCGTGGAGTTTCTACATGGGGTACGGGCGGGTTATCCGGCTGGCATGTAATTACCACAGACTTGATTTGAAGTCCCCAATTCAGTACCGGCGATTTTAATTTCGCAACATTTCCGCTTTAAATTCACCAATTCGGATATATGGCCGAATTTGAGCTCTTAAACAAGGCGGTTAAGGTCCATTTTACTTGAACGCCAATGTGTTACGACTTTCGAATACGGTCACCGTTAGTATGATTTACTTGTTTGTGGTAAGGGCACAAAAGTGCGTCTAGTATTCGCATATTGCGTTTGTCACTACACGGACTACTAAGCTCAAGTCTCGACTTACAGACCGCTAGCGGCTATTATACTCGTAATACTACATTTAAATTCATTTTTGTCAGACAATTCCCGAATACATCAATCATAATATTATTATAGGCCATTTTAGAAGCCATGTTGATAAACAAGGCTTCTAAAATCTTGTTATTTTTTGTTAAAAACAGTCACACTGCCTTTATCCATACTAATATTATAAATGCGAAAGTGTGTCTGTCTGTCTGACTGCTACGCTTCGCTACGCTACTTCAAAGGAAAATGCCGGTTTTTGTTAGAGATTTCGGCCCCACTTGCGTCTGGATCGAATTAACGGTAAAACATAGGAAATATACTCAGGATTATATAATAAAAAAATCATTATGATATTATGTGGGAGTTTGGAGTAATCTCACTTTTAATTTTGAAGCTAGATTACAAGTGGTGCCATCTAGGTAGCACAAAGTAAACTAAATTAACTTATACGCAAATAATTATTTTAATTAAAGCTAAGAATAAAATAATTATCTATATTATATATATTTATTTACGTATTTCGGAACCCTGCATGTCGATAAATATATTATATATTAAGTTAATTTAGTTTACTTTGTGCCAAATAGATGGCACCACTTGTACTCTAGCTCGCGAATGACTCGCGTAACGCGAGCCAGAGTACAAGTGGTGCCATCTAGGTAACACAAGATGAACTAAATTTACTTATACGCAAACCATTATTTTAATTAAAGCTAAGAATAAGATAATTATCTATATTATATATGTATATTTATTTACGTATTTCGGAACCGCATGCCAATAAATATATTATATATTAGGTTAATTTAGTTTACTTTGTTCCAAATAGATGGCACCACTTGTACTCTAGCTTCAAAACTTAAAAGTGAGATTACTCCAAACTCCCACATAATATCTTAATGATTTTTTTATTATATAATCCTGAGTATATTTCCTATGTGTTACCGTTAATTTCATTAAGACGCAAGAAGGGCCCACTTTCCGGCAACATCCTTTAAATATAATATGTAAACCAATGGCCTCCAGCCGAATATGGCTAAAAAAGTAATAAAAATCTTTATTTCAGGGGGGCTCTCATAGAAGCGAATGCGAAGTAAAATATTTTTTTATAGCGTTACATAGGGTTGCGGTATATCATTTTAAAGATAATTAGGAATAGAGTTCAAAAATATATTTTTTTTAATTTTTAACCTAAAATTGACGAAATGGTGGGCTTTCAAAGTGGAGATTTTCTAACGTCCAAAGTTGACCTCAGAACTCTCAATTTTCTAAAAGGCTGAGGCTTAAACTCATCAATTATTTGAATTGCAGGATATCCTGTAGTTGAACAACAAATACTAAAATTAGATAAATATTATAAGGAAACGAAATTATTTAATTTTTAATGAGCTTCCGTATTTTTAACAGAACTTCACAATGATGTCAATAGATGGCACTCTGTACAAGTTTATGGATACCGCGAGTTCTCAGTTCGGGGCGAACCACTAGTATGTATTGTAGGAACATTGTGTAGGTACCTTGTACCTTTTAATACAATTAATTTCATGATTTAAAGGAAAAGGGATTTGTAGGAAAATCAATTTGTTAGTTAGAACTCGCAATTCAACAACAATTACATACAAACGTTTCAAATTGTTAAATTGCACTCGATAGCTTACTTAGCCTGTATTCAGGTCAGGTAACTCAATACAGTGGGTTTGCTACAATCGCTTAAAGCAGTATTATTTTGACATCGGCGTTTTATATAATGTGCCTTGACATCCTAAAAATAAGGATTATAATTCTGAAACAAGAGTGCCAATAAGATTAAAATAGTACTGCTTTAGCCAATGGTAGTTGTGGAAGGGATGTGGGAACTCACCGCATAATTATCCCAAGAAAACTTCTACCATTATTTGATTAATGGAAAGGGGTCACGAGTCACGACCCTCAGTAATGAGGAATACGACGCAGAGAGAGAGAGAGAGAGAGAGTAAGCCCCCAGAGTAGCCATCAAGTGTAACTCCACCATTAGTGTACACCACATAAAGGCCGGATTACATAAGAGTATGTAAATAAAATAATAATTTTATTATTGGAGTTAGTACCTGATTTATAACATGATTGTCCCTTCCTTGTGTGTTGCTGAGGATCTGCACAGCGTTCGTCACAATTGGATCCTCGCTGTCGGCGAACCACACTGGCGGTGTGTTTGGATAAGTCTCCTATAACAAATAGCAAAATATCTGTATCGTCGAAATGACACGGCGGTTTCTCAATACAAACATATTCATCTCTTTTCTCCGTGGATAATTACAAGCCGTGTCCGTGCCATGTTCTTATGCTTACCTTTTTTTGATAAATCAAAAATTTTAAGAACATGGACAACTTCAAAAATTGCAAAAAATGGCCCAGTTTTGGGGCCATCATCAGAAATCCCGCAAATAAATTTGACGAATATAATCAAAAAAGAAAAACATAAAGACATAGCCTGAGTCCTTCTTAAATTATTCTTGAAAAAAAAAGTCGGTTCAGTTTTTGACGAGGAAACAGGAGAATACGAGAATAAAGAATTCGACTGTTTTTCATAGGTGTAATAATTAATCGGTCCAAGCTGCAGTTGTCGCTATCGGGTGCTAAGGGACTCTATTCGAGGAGTAGCGCGACAGCAATATAATTGTTAAATACCTATTCTCAAAGTTTCCCGTTGATGGCAATTCCTCTTAAGTATATTGAGTAAAGTTCCTTTAATTCAAGAGCACATGTGTACTTTAATTATTGTAAGTATGCACTGTGGACAATGTGTGTACCTGTCGACCTGGTCAGTAGCTCGTGCGCAAAATCACGTAGGCAAGCACACAATTACACGTAACTACGTATGACAGATGCGTACAATAATTACTTTGATCATGTGTTGAAGTCTCTTTTCAAATCAGTGCGCGAATGGTATCCTCGGAGCAATATAGGAAAATTTCGAAGAGCTACTTAGCAGATTAGCGCGAGCCGCGAACACAGGGCACAATCATGAGTTGCAGCTTCTGCTTATTCTTTAACTCAGTGGCTATCAAATGAATCCCACAGATATAATATATTTTTACCCATTACAGGTTTGCTATAAAAATGTTATTTTTATTTCACAGCAAACCTTCAATAGATAAAAAATATAATATGTCAGTTGCGTTCATTCTTTGATAGCCAATAAGTAAGAGAATTGGGCTGCTGATGCTTAACACTAAGTTCCCTTTTTAGTCAATCACTGAAGCACATATAGGTTATTAAAAATAACTTTCATATGTTTGTTTCTTTACAAAGATAAAATCTCAAGGTTGTTTTAATATCGATTAAATAGAATGTGCAGCCAGTCGAAAAGTGTTTAGTTCAACTTTGATTGACAAATGTTCCTTACCTATATCTATCTCAAAAAATAAGTACTTCAGTAGCAGTTATCTCATTCTATAGTAAGAAATGTACCTACCAGTTACCTACCTATACCTATTTTTATTAGCATTTTTGAATGTCGAATATTCAATACTACTTACAGTTCACGCGCGAGTTGAATGCAGAGTAAATGTATGTGTTACATTGCCATACATTTGCTCTGCATTCAACTCGTGCGCGAACTATAGATTATTGCCATAAATTGTCAATAATGTCAACCTACAAGATTATTTATGTAAGTTTGAGGGTGACTTTGTTACTAACAAGCCATCTTGTTTGCTTATTCTATATGGACTTTTGATGGACTGTACATTACCAGTAAGGACAAAATAACAATGTTCTCTACATTAGCCGGCAGGGGGACAGTGGAAAGTCACTATTAAAATTTACAAAAATCAATATCACATCCTGATGAAAGTAACCTTTAAAGTAGTTTAAACCATTTCCTTGTTACAAGTTGTTAACCTTATCACCACATTGTTGAAAGAGATAAGAAAATAATACAGCAACTTTCCAAATCACTGTAACATTGTGTACATAAACTCACATTGTAATCCTTTCTTTCCTGTCTTATTTTTATCCACTACAAGTTAGCCCTTGACTATGATCTTACCTGATGGTAAGTGATGATGCAGTCAAGATGGTAGTGGGCTAACCTGTTAAGGGCATGGCAGTTATATTAAACCCATACCCCTAATCAGTTTCTACACGGCATTGTACCAGAACGCCAAATTGCTTGACGTCACATCTTTGTCTGTATGGTGGTAACTAGCCGCGGCCGAAGCCTCCCACCAGGTCGACCAGGGAAAATTCAGAAATTATAAGTTCCCAAATTGACCCTGCCAGGGATCGAACCTGGACCCTCCGCACTTTAAGACAACAGCGCTCAACACTGCTCCAGGGAGGTCATCAAAACAAGATGTCTGATAAAACAAGAGAAAGAAGTAATTAATTACATCACATAGGCAAAACAAGTAGTTACAAACAAAACTTTGATAACTAACTACTGTAATTCCTAACAATGCCAGCACTTCATTTGTTTTATTGAATAAATCCATTTTTTTTGGGTTCCGTAGCCAAATTTGGCAAAAACGGAACCCTTATAGATTCGTCATGTCTGTCTGTCTGTCTGTCTGTCTGTCTGTCCGTCCGTATGTCACAGCCACTTTTTTCCGAAACTATAAGAACTATACTGTTGAAACTTGGTAAGTAGATGTATTCTGTGAACCGCATTAAGATTTTCACCCAAAAATAGAAAAAAAACAATAAATTTTGGGGGTCCCCATACTTAGAACTGAAACTCAAAAATTTTTTTTTCATCAAACCCATACGTGTGGGGTATCTATGGATAGGTCTTCAAAAATGATATTGAGGTTTCTAATATCATTTTTTTCTAAACTGAATAGTTTGCGCGAGAGACACTTCCAAAGTGGTAAAATGTGTGTCCCCCCCCCCCCCCCCGTAACTTCTAAAATAAGAGAATGATAAAACTAAAAAAAATATATGATGTACATTACCATGCAAACTTCCACCGAAAATTGGTTTGAACGAGATCTAGTAAGTAGTTTTTTTTTAATAATTTAAAACTTACTACAGGCTTGTACGGAACCCTCGGTGCGCGAGTCCGACTCGCACTTGGCCGGTTTTATTTGCAACAGTTAGTTACTTTTATAGGCCAACAACTTAAGATTGCAACAATTACTTAATTAGATTGAATGATGTCTTGCAAAATAATGTCTTATAATAATAATACTTAATAAACAAAAAATTGAGATGCTCTTAATAATACAGCTTGATTTATTTCCATCTTTTGTTACAATGTTTCTTTACAATACCTTTATCATTGTATTTGTGTTAATTTTTGTTAGGTTAGTAAAAAAAAAATTAAAAACCACAAGGAAACAGAAGTGTAGGTCAGCCAAAGGAAAGATGATCATTGGTCAGACACTATCACAAAAATGGCCGGAAAAGACTGGATGCATGTGGCAAAGGTGTTATAAAATGGAAGGCAATGGAGGAGGCTTTCACCCAGGCTATGGGATCCGTCTTGTAACCTTAACTTAATTTTAATAAGTTAAGGAAAAAGGGCTGTAAAAATTGCACTACACATTTTCTCATGCATAAGTGGCAGAGTCAGTCCTAGGCTTCTTATCTGCTTGGCCTTGTAACTTTAGTTTTAATAGGTATTAATTATGATCATTAGTCCATCAATATTGACGAAATTGTTACTTAATTGCTATATAGATAGGTTACATCCCAGGAAGGCTTCTTATTGTTCCGGAAAATCAGAGTTCTCACAGGATTTTTCAAAACCTAGATCCACATGAACATTTCAAAATCCCATCATCTATACTAGCGGCACGCTATGATGGCCGGTTGGACAAACGTTCCGTATTAATTGATAACGACTTTGAAGGAAATAATTGTATTACTTTATTGACGATAGCTATGACGATAGTGATGTGCAGAGATTCATAAATTTAAAAAAACTTAATTGTTTTTTGTTCGAGAATAAATTGACCTATTGTAATGTGTCAACCGGCCATCATAGCGTGCCGCTAGTGTAGTATACTTATTTACACTGCTACTGATTAGTAACAATAAAAAAACTCTAAAATTAATTATAATTTTAGGTAACAAAACAATCAAAAGAACTTATGCACTATCAAATTTGAATAATTATTGTTACTTCCTCTTGAAATATTGTCAACAATAATGTTTAAGAATAATATTAAGTATGATAGAATAATAATATGATTACATACACATGGTGTACTTACTTAAGTATAACTTTATGAAGTGAACTTTAAATGTAGTTTACTTACTTATGATTACCTTATTTTAGATATTTTTCTGAGTCCATGCTTATTACTTAAAAAAGTATTTTGAGAGTTTATGATTATCTAAGTAATATTATATTATGATATTATTAGAGATCTAGGTACATAAGTATTAAATTATGTTTTCTAAAGGAATTATTTAGTCGGAATGTTTTGCAGCCAAGGTAGTTTTGTAATATCTGTCAGAACCATTGATAACAGATAAACAATAACATAAACAAGTTCCATGAATAACTACCACTGTGAAGCAAAAAGCAGGTACCTAGCTATCTAAGAGCCTTTGTCCCAAAATCGCGCATCAATACCGTTATACAAACAAAACAGATGTTACCCACGATAGTATAGCTGTAACTGGTCGCGAAGACCACGAAGGAACGCGAAACTGCACTGAAACTCTAGTAATCGATATGATGATTCGTCACGGGACCGCATAATCATTTCAGATATTACAGTCGTATAGACCTGCGCGCACAACTTGGAAATGTTCAACTTTGTACCAAAATAAACAAAGTTATGTTCTTGTACAATTACACAAGACATAGACCATTTTATGAAAAAAATAGCACTTCCGTAAACCTTTTTGTTGACAGCCCTGCCCCTATAAACACGACCCTTTGTCCCGACTGGCGATAATCAATACGCACAATCATTAATTTCAACGACATATTTACCCCTGAACGGTATGCAGTTTATAAAAAGTGGATTACTTACTGTAATATTTGCGTGTATTTCATATTTCTTTCCATTTTTGCCAACGAATCTGCAGGTCAGTTCATCGACACTGGCTGACATTATCTGAAACCGCTCATGGTTTTTTGGAAACACTTGTTCTAAAGTCTTAATTTCTAACTTAAGTGTATTTAAGCAAGCCATTAGTGTACTAAAACACTAATTTTTATCTAAACAACTATTTGCCACATTGGAATACATAAAATTCCTTTACGTTCACTCCCGACTTAGCAAAATGGCGGAAAGCAATGGCGGACGGTAAATCTACCAAGTATTGACGATAGAGGGAGCTTTTGCAATATTTTTATCATCTTTCTCTTTCTCATTTTATCTCTTGCTTTCGTAAAACACCGTTTACCTCGTAGACAGAGAAGGAAATAGACCAGGGTATACAGTATGCGATAGCGATAGTTTAACTTAACTACATGTACTTATGGGTATGGTCCGAAATACACTGCGAGCACGGTAAGGTGTGACGTCAATTTAGTATACTGCGAAGCCGTTCCTATAAAGTAAGTTATACTGGTTACCTACTGTTTAAAACGAAACGCAATCCAGCAGTAGATCACGTGATCAAAGCACTGAGAGCACCTTACCTCGAAACCACCAGTGCGTGAGCACCAATCGTAATCGGCGCCATTTTTGTACTGTGAAGTACAAAAATGGCGCTGATTAATGACGTCATAATATATTTCCCTAGGAAATTGCGACAGTTTACTGTCAGTCATAACGGAACGAATTTCTCCACAGTAAAGAGCACTGAACAGTGCTCGCAGTGTATAACGAAACAAACTGTATATTTGACCAAGCGAATCGAAGGTCTCTGAGTCTACGCCCCGAACTGAGACCTCGCGGTATCCATAAACTTGTACAGAGCGCCATCTATTGACATCATTGTGAAGTTCTGTTAAAAATACGGCAGCTCATTAAAAATTAAATAATTTCGTTTCCTTATAATATTTATCTAATTTTAGTATTTGTTGTTCAAGTACAGGATATAATTCAAATAATTGATCAAGTTTCAGGCTCAGCCGTTCAGAAAATTGAGAGTTCTGAGGTCAAATTTGGACGTTAGAAAATCTCCACTTTGAAAGCCCCCCATTTTGTCAATTTTAGGAGAAAAATTAAAAAAAAAATATTTTTGGACTCTATTCGTAATTATCTTTAAAATGATATACCGCAACCCTATGTAACGCTATAAAAAATATTTTACTTCGCATTCGCTTCTATGAGAGCCTCCCTGAAATAAAATTTTTTATAACTTTTTAAGCCATATTCGGCGGGAGGTCATCGGTTTACATATTATATTTAAATTTAAAGTAATTACGTTCAGTAGTTCAGAAGTTATAAGGCTCTGACAGACGGACGGACGGACGGACGGACGGACAAGTGCCAATTCACTCAAGTAGACTCAGAGACCTTCGCTTTGCTCGGTCAATCAATATGTTACGGAATTTTCACACTCATAAAATAAGTGCGTGCTGTAGGAGAAATAAAAAGCTAATACACATTGAAAATAGTAAGTACTTTAATTTACTAATATAACGTCTTCTCAATTTCACAATTATTATTCTTTTAGTAGCAAGTGCATCAGCTCTTATACTCCGTCCACAAGTTGAGTGGATATCACACAAGTAATAAAAAAACAGCTTCACGCCTCGTATGACTTTTATTGATCAAACAGCTGACATAAAAACAATCAAGTTTTGTTATCATACAAGATCTTCTAAAGCATCGTACGGGTGATACCATCATTGGATAGGCATAAAATTAAACTTACGAAGTATAGAAATAACGGCTCAGCTATAGTATAGTCGCCGCGGAGTTGGGACGTTCACATAATATGTTTTTACAGAAAGACCTTGATGTGGAAAGCTTTGCACTAAAATATTTTATGTCGGAAACTAAGTATTTTACGTCGGAAACTACTTAATACTTTTCGAGAAATAATTTTTTGAAAATGTTTTGAAAAACAGAGCGGTTTAATACTAAAGTGTCAAAAGTTTTGGTTAGGTTAAGTTAGAACATGAATATCCAGGTAGTGCCCAGCCGCAGGCCGGGCACTTAGGTTCTTGTGGGTTTAACATACCGAACTTAAGTAAAAACTGTAAAATAACATTGTGAAAGCAATGTTATTTTACAGTTTTAAAAACTGTAAAATTATAAACTGTAAATATTAGTGTATTTTTCATGAGAACCTAACCTCAAAATTTAAAAAAATTAATATCTCGAAAACTATTTGGAATCGACGGGTTTGCCTTGGAGGGGGGGTAGACCCCCCCCCCCCCCCCCCCCCCCCCTCCCTCGCGGCGACTATACTATAGCCCAGCCGAAATAACAAAAAAAATATCTATATACCATTAACAAACAACGTAAAAATCCGTATTTCTCAAAAATAAACACAAGACACTGCACGCGACACCGGTATTTTCAAATGAGGCTAGTGTAATGAGTGATTGGCGTATGATCAAATGTCATACACCAATCAAAAGGAAATTTTATTGTTTACAAGCTATGGTCTATGATACATTGGATTTTAGACCAAAATTTATCGTAATAAGGCATAATCTTGGATGCGGTACGCTGACGTACGAATAGGTCGGTGGGGTGCAACGGTTTTTTTAAGCCGACCTACGAGTGGGTCGCTGGGGCGTCAGAGGTTAAGAAAATATCGCATTTAAGACGATCGCTATCGCATACTGTATACGCGGACGCCCTGTCTATTGTCTATATTTCTTTCTCTGTCTACGGGTGCAACCGTAGGGTGCAACCCATAGAGGTATAATATTATAGACCGGTCAACACACAGGGTCTTAAGGGGTCTTGGCACACCTTGGCTTGACAGTTGACATTAGACATACCAACGTCATACGGTTTGTTTTGTTTACAAAATAAAATGCAGTTTTTGCCTGTCTTTTCTTTCAAATAATTTAGAGATCCGAAGAAAAACTAAAAAATTAAAATGGACCTTAGAATTCGAGACTATCACCGATCTTCATCTAGAAGAAAGCGTTCGAGGTCTCGTAGTCGTGACAGTGATTCCAGAGAAAGACCTAAGTTGCGAAAAACCAGTCCACCGCCAACTAAATCTGTAAGCTCTGAATTTAGTTTTCTTGATTACAAACATAATTTAAACAAAATACTCACGTACAGTAACGATACAAATGTTGTTGTGAACAGTTTAGAGGATTTCTGGGTATTCGTCAAGAAATATGAAGCAACTTTAAAAAAAGCAGGCAAACCTATCCTTGATTGTGATTCCAACATTGCAAATGATTCTGGGATACCAGTAACCTTTTCCAAACATGACTGCATTAATTTTACTAGTAAAATGAAATTTATCGACAGTGTGTATGATGAGAGAGACCGGAAGAAGTTGGATAAGAAAATGTTTGAGGTATTTTTGAAGATAGTTTCAATTTACTTAGACTTTAAGAATAAAGAAAAATTCGAAAAGTTGAAGAAGTTAAGGAAAGCTCAGGCTGATCTGCCAGTTGCAAAATACAGGTGAGGTTTATGAAGTTTATTCAAGTAACCAAAATCATAAATGCTTAAGTGTATCTGCATTTTCACAGCCCAACCACTGACCCAATCTTGAAATTAAGGACTGAGATAGCTTGCATCCTGTAGCACCTAGCAGTTATACTTTTACTAGATGACTAACTGATGCCCGCGACTTCGTCTGCGTGGTTTAAGGTTTTTTTAATCCCGCAGGAGCTCCTTAATTTTAAAAAGTAGCCTATGTCACTCTCCAGGTCCTCAACTATACCCATGCCAAAAATCACCATTGCGGCGTGATTGAAGGACAAACTAACAAACAAACACACTTTCGCAATTATTATAATATTACTTAGTATAATGCCTGCAACTTGGTCCATGTGGATGAGGTTTTTTAATTCTTGTGGGAATTTACCATCAAGTTTATTTATTCATCCATACTATATTAAACTCTAATTTATTATTAATTTGATAGTTTTAAGTATTTTGCACGCCATTGCATGGCTGATTGTAACTTGCTCACCATATTATATATATTAATAACACCTTTACTTACAATCATGCAAATAAAAATATTCTACTCTTTTCTATAATACTATAAACTAGATGATGCCTGCCCCTTCATTAGTGTGGATTAAGTATATTTTTATTCCCCCAGAACTCCTAAATTTTCTGAGATAAAAAGTAGCCGATGTCCTTCCCTGGAATACAATCTCTATACCAAATTTCATCAAAATCGGTTAAAAAGATAGGCCGTGAATGCGTAGCAGACAGACAGACACACTTTCGTATTTATAATAGTAGTTTGCGCACCATCCCGTTTGTATTCTCTTATCCTGTCACCAAAGGTTGTCTGGAAGAGATCGCCCTAGGCGATAAGACCACCTTTGCATACTGTGTAATCCTAGTTCGTTGTTTTAATGTCTTGTTTATTTTCGTGTTCTTGTGTGCAGTAAAGATTTAATAAATAAATAATAAATAGTATTAAGTAGCACAGTTGTAGGATTGTGGAGATGTAGGTACAAGCTTGAGCTAGTTTCAAATATTATGTTTTGAATTTTTTTAGGCTAGAGCTTGACAACAATCTATCAATGAGGTCTATGTTGCCTACGAAATTCCTATTCACTCTTGTCTTGAAGGTACTCAATATAACAACAATCTCCTTACAGAAATGAAATTGTATCAGCAGTACAAAATGAAAAAGTTGTCATAGTAGCTGGGGACACAGGCTGTGGGAAATCAACACAAGTGCCACAATACCTACATGAAGCTGGATTCCAGAATATTGGTAACATAATTTTGTTTTTTAGCCAGGATATATCTGTATGTATGTATGTATCTATGTATTCAAAACTATAACCTGACTATTGAAGAAATTTAAGAGACTTTTTGGATGTAATCTGTCATAATTGATTTTGTTTGTGTTTGGCTCATTAGTTGACTAGATTTAGATTGTTTTTCTTAGCATTATTTACACAAATATATACTTACATGAGGTTTAATAAATAGTTAGTGATTTTTTTTTGTTCAAAGAAACCTTAATCTTTTCTTACATGTTCCAGCATGTACCCAGCCTAGGAGAATAGCCTGTATCTCACTATCAAAACGAGTTGCATATGAAATGCTCACACAATTTGAAAGTAAAGTCGGCTATCAAATCCGGTTTGAAAAGAGCAAGACCTCCGATACTAAGATATGTTTCATCACTGAGGGATTGTTACTTAGGCAGGTAATGAGACCAAATCTATTGTGCACCATCTCTAAACTTTTTTTTTTTATTGTAAGATGGGCTTGCGCTTGACGACAATCACGCTTAATACAAAGCAATGATGAGGTCTAGGGTGAAGCGCGCCCGCCTTGAAGATACCTATTCACTCTTGCCTTGAAGGTACTTAAGTTACACGTGGCAGGGAATACATGTGCTGGAAGGGCTTTCCACATCCTGGTGGTTCGAATCAGAAACGTAGAGCAGAACCGTTTCGTTCGAGCTGACTGGACGTCAACCACTTATCTAAAATGACAGCTCTATTTATATTGCTATCCCTTTCGTAATACTCCCTGCTGAAAGGAGCATCATTAGATTTAGAGCTGTCATTTTAGTTTAGAGATTGTGTTAAACAGAATTGGCCATAATATTTGTGTAATTATAAAGTGATGGTTTCTCTTATAAATTTTTCTATTTTATAGAAATCTGTCTAGAATTTATTATCTGCAGTATTGTGTATCTCAGTAGATATATGGTTTAGTTGTTAACTACTGCAATGTCTCTATCTATCTATATTAATATTATTTATATCGCGAAAGTTTGTATGGATGGATGTTTGTTACAAAATCACACCAGAACTGCTGAACGGATCTGGATAAAATTTGGCACAGAGATAGATTATACTCTGGAATGACACATAGGCTACTTTCTATCCCGGAGTTCCCGCGGGAACCAAAAAACCTTAATCCACGTTTTAAGCAGCGCTTTTATGTTTCTATGACATGCAAGCCATTGAGACTTTTAACTACTTATTCTAGTTGCCTAGTTGAAAGTACAGTAGTACACACACAAACAAAACACACACATTCATACATTTTCCTCATAAGATAGATAGACTACAATCATCCGAATCGTTTGAAACTTTGTGCAGAGTGTGTCAGGACTTGCAAGAAGGTTTCTTAAATTCTGTTTTCTTTATATCTTTATGTTTGTGTGGCAATAAAGAATTTATCTGTCTATTTATCTATCTGATGTATCATATAAAATAGGGCTAATTGCATTGTTTTACAATTTCCAGATATCAGCCGAGAATTTGCCAAGCTATGACGTCATAATCCTCGATGAAATCCACGAAAGGCACTTAATGGGCGACTTCCTATTGGGCATCCTAAAGATCCTGATCCACACTCGCAATGATATAAAACTGGTGCTCATGTCTGCGACAATCAACATTAAACTGTTTGAAGACTACTTTTCCACTGAACAAGCTGTTGTTATTCAAGTAAGTTATATTATCCACTACAGCCCATTAACGTCCCACTGCTGGGCACAGGCCTCCACTCTCATAGAAGTTATATTATGGCTTAGCTTAATAGGGCGGTACTCTCCCCTAAGTTACCCTTTCTCTTGCATGTTCTTACATTTTTAATGTTGTAGTTGTAGTAGAAGTCTCAGTATACTTTTGGCCAAACTATGTTACATTAACTATACAATTGGGTATTTGACAAATAGTCAAATCAGCAACTTTTTTCAGCTGTCAAAATGCTTGAAAAAAAGTCATTAATATTCGACGCACTTTTTTACTTAAATAGATTATTCTGAATGGTTATTCAACATAAAACTGTCAGGGGATGTGGATATTACGACTTTTGAGAGATCTTCTATTTAATAATCACTAAAAAATAATTTATTTGAATAGTAGTCAAATACCCAATTATGGAAATTTTAGACATATTTTTATTGTATGAAGCCCTATGTGGATAAATTTTTTTAATTCCCGCTGGAACTCTTTAATTTTCCAGGATAAAAAGTAGCTTTTGTCCTTCCCCAGGATGTAACCTACCTCTATACAAAATTTCATCAGTCGGTTGAACAGAGGGGCCGTGAAAGCGTGGCATACAGACAGACACACATTTGTAATATTAGTATGGATATAAATTCCTAGTTTTTGATAAGGAAACATGGCCAAAATAACAAATATTTTTTCTCGCCTATGCTTTTTGGAGGGAAACTAAACGATAACCATCAATGGTGCAATTAACCCTAAGAGAATAAAAAAATCTGTATACTGCCATGCCATTTTTGAATTTTATATAACCTACCGATTTTTTGGAGGTGAAAAGTGACAAAGCAAGATATTGAATTTGACGAAAAGTTAAAAAGCTGATTGTCGAGGTTACTATCTTATATAGATTTTGAAACTTCAAGGTTCCAGGACGGCTGTACCCGATCGAATTGAACTACAAACCAATACTGATTGAAGACAAGCCATCGAGGGACGACAGACTCGATCCACAGCCCTATGTTCAGATAATGCAGTTAATTGACAGCAAGTTTCCAAGTAAGCACATTCGAATTTGATAACTTACGCGCAGTACCTCTTGACAAAAACAAACATTTACACCAGACACGAGCAGCAACTTTGAGCTGCGTAACAATGAATTTTGAGGTAAATATAAATATCGATAACTATTATGGTTTTGACTCGCTCCAGCAATGCTAAGGACAGCGGTTACTTATGTAATTACAAATGAATGAAATTGTAATTTTTTTTTTTCAAAAGAGCAACCGCCGATTTTCTTGCTGGCTCTTCTCGGTAGGGACGGCATTCCGAACCAGTGGTAGATTCATTCGACTATTCATAAGCACTTGTAAAAAGTCTATTTGAATAAAAAACTTTTGAATTTGCATTTGAATTGAATTAATATGATTAAAATGTTACATAAATGCCTGAAACTGTTGTGCCGACCCCACATAACTTGGGAAAAGGGCAAGAAGAAGAAGATAAATGCCAGAAACGCACTTCAATTGTTATTTCTCTCGTCGTTTTAGCTTGATATAAGTGTTTTCTTTTTTATTTTGTTTCACGACAAACAACAATAATAATCTTTTAAAAATAATATTGTGCTTTATATAAAGCACAATATTTTATTATTATACACAATATATTATTGTATTTAAAGTAGAATATTTCTTTCCTTATTTCTCATTCTCTAAGGTTTGTGTAGTCTGCAAACCCGCGCTTGGCCATCGTGGAAGTCTAGCTGAAACCATTATCATTCAAGGTGGAGAGTGGAACCATTACTGGTCCAGCGATGGGTTGAGATGATGATAATAGGGATGATGACAACTCAATCAAATCAGCAACTCTTTACCAAACTTAAAAACGCGCTTACAGCGGAAGTTGTATGAAATTCACAGTTATGGCAAAACTTGAACGCACTTTTTTCTTTAATCTATATTTTAAAATGGTTATCAAACTTAAAACTAACCGAGGATGTGAATTTTAGGTCTGTTGGAAGACCCTCTATTTAATAATCCCTATTATAGTTATTTCTCTGTGTCTTCTAATAATCCTAGTGCACTATATATTTTCGATCCTTTTCTATAATTCTAGGCGACGAAAGAGGCGATCTACTTATATTCATGTCGGGTGTTCAAGAGATAACAGCTATTTGTGACGCGGCGCAGCAATACGCAGAGAAGAATAAGAATTGGATCGTTTTGCCGTTGCACAGTGGACTGTCTCTTACCGAACAAGACAAGGTAAATTGCTTTATTTACCGTGTTTTTTTTTTACCGTGAGTTTCCACTGACGTAACAATTAACATGTAATGTCTCGCAACTTGTCGGATGAAACAAATCCAAAACTTGTTTTGTTGAACGTTTCCACTGACGCAACATTAAACATATCATGTCTCGAAATTTGTCGGATGAAACAAATCCAAAACTTGTTTTGCTGAGACTGATGTTCACATTGCAATAAACTGGGTAAAATCATGTAAACAAAACAGATTACGAACTATTAATTAATGTACTATGCAAAATATTAAAAAAAAACTTCATTGTGTTGCAAGATTTGTACAAAACATTTGGTTTTAAACATGTCTCAAACATGTCTCAGAAGACATGTTTCGGTCTACGAAATGTCAAACAACTCCTTGCGCAACAAGTTGTGTGACAATGGATACACGGTTCGATAAGTCATGTTTTATGTGAATGTTACGTCAGTGGAAACTCACGTTATACAAACTATTTTTGTTAGATTTATACTTTTATATCTGGAAAATAAATGATTCTTACAGTATAGACATAATGAGGCTGATTCTGTTGTACACAATCTCTAAACTAAACTAAAATGACTGTATTAAAAATATCATACTAATATTATAAATGCGAAAGTGTGTTTGTTTGTTGGTTTATTGGTTTGTTGGTTTGTCCTTCAATCACGCCGCAACGGATCGACGTGATTTTTGGCATGGGTGTAGTTGAGGACCTTGGAGAGTGACATAGGATACTTTTTATCCCGGAAAATTAAGGAGTTCCCGTGGGAATCAAAAAAACTTAAACCACGCGGACGAAGTCGCGGGCATCAGCTAGTTGCTAATAATGCTGCCTTTCTTAATATTCCCTGCGGAAAAGGACATAACTAGATTCAAAGCTGTCATTTTAATGAATGAACCAGAAGCTTAATTCGCTATAATCCGCCACAGTAGACAAATCTATGTGGTGCAGTGCGTGTCTTCCACCAACAGCATGCGAACACCCACCACCCAGCAAATCGCACCGGCACAGCACCACACCACACAAATCCGCGATTTGCTGGGTGGTGGGTGTTCGCATGCTGTTGGTGGAAGACACGCACTGCACCACATAGATTTGTCTACTGTGGCGGATTATAGCGAATTAAGCTTCTGGTTCATTCATTATCATGGACTTCCGCAAAGTAACGCCTGCTTCGATTCAATAGCTGTCATTTTAGTTTAATTTGATTAGATTGTGTTATACAGAACTGGCCTCATCATCTTGCATCCTGATTCACTACTTCGGCTTTCCCACAGGAATTTAAAGCATTAATTCGTACGGACGAAATCGCATCAGTAAATACAATTTAACATAATATGTACCTTTAACCATCGATATATATGTTGGTACTAGATGGGCCCTTTCATAGAAAAAAATTGGGCGTCCGACCTGTCGAGCGCGCTCCACACCTGTATAAGCCTGTCCTTTTCCCCGCCATAGCGCTGTCCCGCTTTTCAGACTAGGTGACGTTAGTAAAATAGGTCTACATTCTTTGTTTGACAGGGCCCGTCTACGTAAATTGAGGTCGTTGCCTTTAACATATTTTTTGTAACAGGTATTCGACTATCCACCAGAGGGCGTCAGAAAATGCATAGTATCAACTAATATTGCCGAAACATCGGTTACTATTGATGGTATCCGATTTGTTGTGGACTCCGGAAAGGCAAGCTATTTTTTATTCCCATTTTATTATGTTACTAGCTTTTACCCGCGGCTTTGCTCACGTTAGGTTAGATTTTCATATTTTGAAAGCCCTTATATTTCATCCCCTTAGGGGTTGAATTTTCAAAATAAGCGGATGCCTACGTCATAAAAGGTATCTGCCTGCCAAATTTCAACCATCGCGTCGGTTTGAAATCCAGTGGTTCGGGTCCAGTGGTTTGAGCTGTGCGTTAATAAATCATTCAGTCGGTCACCTTTTCCTATTATATACTTAGATTATTTACCAATAAGTTAATGCTTGAATCTGATCTCACCTGATGGTAAATGATGATGCAGTCTAAAATTGAAGCAAACACCTGCCATACTAATATTTTAACTTCTTTGTATTTCTAAGGGAGGTTTCGGCCGTGGCTAGTTACCACCCTACCGGCAGAGATGTACCGCCAAGCAATTAAGCGTTCCGGTACGATGCTGTTTAGAAACCGACTAGGGATATTGGTTTAAATAACTGCCCCCTAACACCTGTTAGGGGTATATTAGGTTAGCCCGCTACCATCTTAGACTGCATCATCACTTACTATCAGGTGAGATCGCAGTCACGGGCTAACTTGTAGTGGAATAAAAAAAAACTGCTGTAATGTGTTTGTTTGTTGTTTTGTCCTTCAATGACATCGTAAGAGAGCAACGGATCGACGTGACCTTTACATTGACCTGAGAGAGACAGACTCCTTTTTATCCCGGAATATCAAGGAGTTCCTCGCAATTTTTAAACCTAAAGTCCGTTAATGATAAAATTAAGGGTAGTGGTTGACTTAGGATATTAAATCATTATTATCGATGCATAAATCGATCATCAATCATCATTCATCGATGCAACAATCATGCTGATACATGTCAGCTTTACGTTTAAAATTTAATTGAACTCTTAGAATTGTAATAAGTTTTAATTGAGTTTATTTAAACTGATATTTGACTCATTCGATGTATTTCACTCAGTCAGTTATTTGGCGGGATACGCTATATTGGAATTATTTACATAAATACGAGTAATTTTGACTTTGGTAATTCAATCTGCTTCTGGCAGACTCAAACGATTATTGAATGCCTTTGGTGTTTGGATTTTGATTTTGAGCTTAGAAGTAGCAACTGATTAATAGCTGATCAAATGATTAATTATTGTCGTAATGCTTTGGCCAAGTTTTTATAATTAACTATTACATTAAATCTCTCGTGGAACCGCTACACGTTGTGACCATTCGCTCGTGCAAGTCTTTAAGAGAGTACAAAATATATTTAAAAGCAATTTAAATTATTTGCCCACTTCTGGAATTATGCCTTACATACACGACCATTTTATGTATTTACAGGTTAAAGAGATGAGCTATGATTCATCGACAAAAATGCAAAGACTAAAAGAATTTTGGATATCGAAAGCGAGTGCTGATCAAAGAAAGGGCAGAGCTGGCAGAACAGGTATTTATTTACTAGCTGATGCCCGCGACTTCGTCCGCATGGATTGAGGTTTTTCGGTTCCCGCGGGAACTCTTTAATTTTCCGGGATAAAAAGTAGCCTATGTGCTATTCCAGACTATAATCTATCTCTGTGCCAAATTTCATCCAGATCCGTTCAGCCGTCGGAGCGTGATTGAGTAACAAACATCCATACACCCATACATCCATACATCCATCCAAACTTTCGCATTTATAATTTTTAGATTATATTTGATTACTTCATATTACACCTACCGACCTGCCAAAACATTAAAAATTATAGCCAGTATCACTTGGGACGTAACGATTAAAAGGAAATATTACACTCATTTTTTGGATAGTCGTGTATAAAAGATATCACTAGCATATTGACTGAAATAAAGTAATAATTGCTTTTACTATGCCTAAAATCTTTTCGTTAAATTAAGAGTTTTGATATCGTTTTTGGAACTTTTTTTTCGTTTTTTTATCAGTCGTACGCGCAATCACGTACACGCACACATTTACAAGTATACAAATGTACACAGATACGACTTTGAAAACAACCATGAGCCACGCGTACTTGTGAATTGCAAGAACTAGGGCAATTTATAACTTTTCAGGCCCTGGCGTTTGCTATCGCATATACTCTGAACAGCAGTACACAGATTTAGAAACGTTTAGTACACCCGAAGTATCTCGAGTACCGCTTGCATCGCTTCTGCTGCTCATGAGTTCTCTCGGTGTCAGCGACGTCAGGCGATTCCCTTTCATAGACGCTCCGCCAGAGGACGCCATTGAAGACGCCATTTTGGAACTCAAACAACACGTAAGTTCACACACGTTCTTAAAATATCGCTAGAGCTTTATTGTTAAGTCGAATGCCGAGTGCATTTACTAAAAACATATGATAAATGATTAATTTATTTGACGTAGGATAACTTGTGTCACTTATGATACTTAGACTCTACCACCGCGCCGGTTCGGAATGACATTCCTACCGAGAAGAATTCCTTGCTTTGTTTACCCTTATCACCTATTTCTTTAAAGCATTTTGAGTTTTTATGGCATTCTACTGAGAAGAGCAGGCATGAAACTCAGCAGTTGCTCTTTTCTTAAAAAGAAAAATGTTACAATAAGTAAACAATACAACACATACGTGACGTTACAAATATTACACCGACTTGTGGGTCACTGGATGCGAGGCCGGTTGCGTCCATGCAACTTTGTCATTAAGAAAATCATCGATAGTTTAACACACACTTTATTGCATAAAAAAAGTGATCTTGTATTTTGCAGGCAGCCCTAACATCCAACGAGAAACTGACAGCCCTGGGCAGAGCGCTAGCCAACCTACCAGTAGAGGTCTCCCTAGCTAAGGCCCTAGTCCTGGCTAGTGCGACCTTGCCGCCGCACAAACTAGACTCTGCTTTAGCCCTAACAGCTGGGTTGGGCATCCGCTCCATTTATACCACCCGAGCGCATAGGGATTTCGAATGTGAAGTTAGTATGGTATTTTTTAACCTAAAGAAGCCGTTCCTGACTGAGGATTTAATGCGTCAAGACTACATTTGGGAGATCATATATTCACTCATAAAGGCACTGTCTACTACAGCGAAGTGGCTATTGAGATTATTGATAACGTTAAAACTCATGGCATGGCATCTCTCAATAATTTGATTAGTCTACTTCAACTCTGCTTCAGTGGACAGAGGCACCCTTATTACTTGGTGGACAGGGTAGGGTGCATCTACGAAGGCAATATTTAATTTTCAACCACTTCTTTGGAGGTACTATTTAATGATATTAGAGAATTATGGGGGGACGGCGCGTACGCAGTCCCCACTACCAAAAATTACGCGTCCGAGTTATCCACATTAGGGATAATCGCAGAGGTCAACCCAGCCGCAGTGCAATGGAAGGGCCTCGCTCTGGGGGAACCGCCTTCTTGATCACGGTGTCCCCTACGCCAGGTAAGTATGCTTTGACGAGCCGACACCGGCGAGGTCATTGTAAGAGGGCCAGTCTTCCCAGCGCAATATATATAATTATCAATACCAGATAGCGTCACCTAGCGATAAAGAATCGAATTACAAGAATAACCTTAAAATAGGTTCGTATCCAAGTTGGTTACATGGCTTACCTACCTATCTGTACACTAGATGTCGCTATTGGCAGTGTATAGACTTTATTCACATATTATTATTATTATTATAATATTATCACATTTATTTACCTAACTAAAAAATAGCTAAACTGAAATCATAGTTGAGCATACAGCAACATAAAAAAATAGGGGTTCTATTTTAAAAATAACAGTAAAAAGCCAACATCACGCGGTGTTCCCAGGCGGTCACCCATCCAAGTACTGACCGCGCCCGATGTTGCTTAACTTCGGTGATCGGACGAGAACCGGTGTATTCAACATGGTATGGACGTTGGCGTTGTATTTCTGATAATACTCGAACAGACTCACCGTAAAACTGTGAACAGACTTGTTCTCTTGTATTTTCATCCAAACAAGCACATCATTCCTTGCTTTCTTTACCCTTTTCACCTATTTCTCAAAAGTGTTTTGAGTTTTTATGGGATTTTCCTTACAGAATGCTCGCAAACCCGACGAGTCAGACCACGGGGACCCCATAACACTGCTGTCGCTATACTGTGCGTGGTTGCGAGAGAAGTCGGGCGGCGGAGGCAGGGCTTGGTGCAGACGCCGCGGTATTGAGGAACAAAGGCTGTATGAGCTCACAAAGTTGGCTGCACAACTTAGAAATTTATTGCAAGTAAGTGTACGGGCACGAAATGAGCGACGGAGACAGCGGGGCGATGCGATTAGTCTGAGAGCTGGCGACGAATTTAGGGGAGGATTTTGAAGAGGTCTGGTAATACTTTATAACCGACAAAAACGTCTCAATTTTTTTTTTCTAATTCTATAAATACTTACTAAATTTAAAGATAAAAAAATAAGTGGCTAAAAAAAAGTTTTCTTGGAAATTGTTTTGCAAATGTTATATAACCGCAAACGCTCTCCCAAAAGTTGTAATATCCACGTCCCCTGATAGGAGTAAAACCATTAGGCTTTATTCAACATAAATAAATAACCATTTTAAACAATCGATTAAAGGAAAAAAAAAAAGTGGGTCTTACTTTGATGACGTCACAATTTAGTATTTCATACAAAATCCCATACTAAGAACGCGTTTTGACGTTGTGAAAAAAAGTTCTGATTTGGAACTTAATTAATAGTTTAAAATTAAAATGGTTATTATATCGGCTAAGGTATTTTAATGGTTCATTCCTAAAATTACAGGATAACAATTTGATGGAAGCGCCAGAACCAGAAACTATGTCTTCAGCAGAAAGATCCTTGAGACACGGACAGATCAAACAGTTGAAAGATATGAGAAGGTACCTTTATTTCTTTACCTCTTAGGTAATAAACAAGTCTTGCCTACGTTGTAGACCCACTGGTCTTACACTAAACGTTCACTGGTTTCACTAAACGTATTCTACTGACTATCAATTCAAGGGCTTCAGAATTCAGTAACAAACAGGTTTAAAAACTGAGAACCTTTTGGAATGAGTAGTCAGTAGAACGAACATATTATTTTATTGTTTGTACAGTTTTTGTTTCTAGTAACTCATTATAATTGTGTATTTCAATATCTCTTTCGCCAACGTCCATACCATGTTGAATACACCGGTTCTCGTCCGATCACCGAAGTTAAGCAACATCGGGCGCGGTCAGTACTTGGATGGGTGACCGCCTGGGAACACCGCGTGATGTTGGCTTTTTTATTTTTCGCAGGAGGTACATACCTATATACCTACTTTTCTTTTTCTTTTAAAATTAATTACATGACGTAATTTAATAATAATTATTATATTACAGTGGAATGTGGTTAGTTGTAAATTATAATTTTTTTATTTATTGTTTCTCTGCAATTAGTGACATCTAATGCAATGTAGGCTATCAAGCTTTCGCAATGTAAGGAACTTGGATCTGATCCTTTGGTTGCCTTGGCGGTTTAACCCCGCTACGCTAGGTGTCGCTGCCTAACATAGGTGATTTTACATATCGCGCTGGAAAGACTGGCCCTCGTTCAATGACTACGCTGGTGTCGGCTTGTAAAATCATACTTACCTGGCGTAGGGGACACCGTGATCAAGAAGGCGGTTCCCCCAGAGCGAGGCCCTTCCATTGCACTGCGGCTGGGTTGACCTCTGCGATTATCCCTAATGTGGATAACTCGGACGCGTAATTTTTGGTAGTGGGGACTGCGTACGCGCCGTCCCCCCATTTAATAATAACTTTCTATAAAAAAAAAAAAAAATAGGAAAACATCATTTTCTAAATAGTTCGGACTTCGGCATCTACTCAAAGGATTTATGATCAGTCCAAAATGCCAGCTAATCTCATATTGCAAAATGTTTTTTTAAGACAGTACAAACAAAAAGCTGCCGACGAATCGAAACGTCGTAAACGCCTCAAAGTCGATTCTTGGGAAATAATCGATGAAAAGGACAACGATGACAACACAATGGACATTCGAGACATCGAGTTCCGTATGACGAATGACGCTAATCGAATACGAGCGCTGATAAACGGCTCTAGTGCTAGCAGTGGAAGAGACCTCATTATGTTAAAGGTGAGGAAATTAAGATAACGAAAAACACAACTTGCATAATTTTATTTATTATAAATTATGCGAGTGTGTTGATTGCAAGTTGCAACGAAACGACGTAATTTTTAATCAGCTGGTATTTTAATTATATAGGACTAGCTGATGCCCGCGACTATACGTCCGCGTTGGTTTCGGTTTTTTGGTTCCCGCGGGAACTCTTTAATTTTCCTGGATAAAAATCTATCTCTGTGCCAAATTTCATGCAGATTCGTTCAGTCGTTCTGGCGTGATTGAGTAACAAACATCCATCCATCCATTCATTCATACATCCATCCATGCATCCATCTATCCATCCATCCTAAATTCCTAATTTTCGCATTTATAATATTGGTATAGATTTAATATGGTTCGAGAAACTAGACATCTTTTACACAATATCAGTTATTATCAGTTATTCCACTTTTGTAAAAAAAAAATCTATTTTTTAAAAAGAAAATAAAGACTTTTGACCCCGACGTGATTTGAACACGCAACCTTCTGATCTGGAGTCAGACGCGCTACCGTTGCGCCACGGAGTCGATGAGATAATTGCCCAAATTATAGGCTAAGCTCTAGACATTTAACGATATTATATTTTTAATACTAGATAATGCCTGTGACTTTGTCTGCGTGAATTTAGGTTTTAACTCTCGGACTTCTCTGGATAAATTGTAGACTGACCTTCCCTGGGATACAACCATTCTCTGCACCAAAAACTATGCAATGTGTACTTAACAAATTTCGTCAAAATCGGTTGAAGACATGGGACGTGAAAGCGTAGCAGACAGACATACTTTCGCTTTTATCATATTAGTATGGATGCATTCTGGCAGGATAAAATAGTTGTATTTGCTGTGCATAAAATATGTTAATTAATTTAAAAATATTTATTTATTGACCGAGCGAAGCGAAGGTCTCTGAGTCTACTTGGGTGAATTGGCACTTGTCCGTCCGTCCGTCCGTCCGTCCGTCCGTCCGTCCGTCTGTCAGAGCCTTATAACTTCTGAATTTCTGAACGTAATTACTTCAAATTTAAATATAATATGTAAACTGATGGCCTCCCGCCGAATATGGCTTAAAAAGTTATAAAAATCTTTATTTCAGGGGGGCTCTCATAGAAGCGAATGCGAAGTAAAATATTTTTTATAGCGTTACATAGGGTTGCAGTATATCATTTTAAAGATAATTAGGAATAGAGTCCAAAAATATTTTTTTTTGAATTTTTCCCCTAAAATTGACGAAATGGGGGGCTTTCAAAGTGGCGATTTTCTAACGTCCAAAGCTGACCTCAGAACTCTCAATTTTCTGAACTCTCAAGCCTGAAACTTGATCAATTATTTGAATTATATCCTGTACTTGAACAACAAATACTAAAATTAGATAAATATTATAAGGAAACGAAATTATTTAATTTTTAATGATGATGATATTTTTCACAGAACTTCACACTGATGTCAATAGATGGCGCTCTGTGAAACCGCGAGGTCTCAGTTCGGGGCGAACCACTAGTAAATAATATGATTTGTTATTTTCAGGTAGTACTGTGCAGGGCTTTGTATCCTCAAGTGGCTGTAGCAGACGAATTCAACCATTGCAAGGTAATTTTAATACCACGGTATAAATACATAATGTCCTTGGTTGATGTTTACAACATCTAGGGAAAAGGGAAACAGGATTTTTTTGAGTTGAACCGGTTTTGCCTTTTTCAGAGTATAAATAATAAATAAATAAAGCCGTTAAATGTGTTTACGTTAAATTCTCTATCCTGGTCCTTTTTATGTCAACCCCGGAACTTATCAAAAAGTGACAGCATCAAAAAATTTAACAAGTAAGTTTAGGCATTTAGGCAGTTGTCGCGCAAGTCGGTCTAAAATTTAAAAATATGAAATGTTTAAAAACTATATTTTTTTTTTAATCTTAATTTATTTGGGACTTTTGTCTATATTTTATTGATGTAAAGATGGTAATTGGTAACTACTTTAAACAACATTTAGCTGTCCTAAATGTAAATTGTAAAAAATATTTCTATTGGGAACTATTTCACAAGAAGCTCAATTTATCAGGAAGCAAATTAATATAAACGGAATAACGCATGGGAATTATGATCCTGCAAAAGCACAGTCTAAGATACGTCTTTCCTACCAGTCGTTCGACGAAGGCGTCTAGAGAAATCAACGCTGCGAGGTGACAGGGACCTCCCTCCTTGTATTCTGGACACCAATAATCCTTCTATGGACGATGTCGCACCATGACAGGGACATGACGGAGGAAACTGTCAGAATTTTCAACACAAAAATCTGTCACTGATGTCAAATTCGTATGCAGTTTCCTACCTCTATATGGCTGTGTTCCGTTATTGACTGCGAGCACTGTTCAGTGCTCTTTACTGTGGAGAAATTCGTTCCGTTATAACTGACAGTAAACTGCTGCAGTATCCTAGGGAAATATATGACGTCATTAATCGACGCCATCTTTGTACTGTGAGCACTGGCGTTTTCGAGGTAAGGTGCTCTCAGTGTTTGTCTCAGTGCTGACAGCGTTCCGTTTTAAGCAGTACCCAGTATACCTAACTATAAAGGAACGGCTTCGCAGTGTACTAAAGTGACGTCACACCTTACAGTGCTCGCAGTGTATTTCGGAACACAGCCTTGCTCACTCAACCTGTGTCGTTAGATTGGTTGATTGAGGTAGCTGGGTCGGTCATATTTTGTATGGGCGTCGACCCACTGTATGAATATATATTTTAAATCGAGACTGAAGCAGCATTATCTTTCTTCTTTATATGATTATATAATATAATACTTATTATTTTATGTTTATATTTGTTTAGGCCAAGGCCTTAGGCTTGACCCGCTGTTCAGCGTTCACAAATCGGATACGATTCGGGGGCCCATAGACCGATCGTACGATTCGCTGAATCAGCTTAAGTGAAGTAGGTGGTTCTGTAACTTACGCATTTCGGACTAATGCCCTTAACTGAATATCCTAGTGGTAGGCTTAACACTAAACACTTACCTAGGTGATCACGCTGCCATAGTCCAGTAACAGCAACCAAAGCTAGTGAGGGGGCAAGTGTGAGGATGGACTTGGGTGATGCAAGGATAAGGTAAACGGTGAAACCTCACTTAGCCTGTTAGGCTTGTGTCAGGCCGCTCTTAGCCTCAAAATTGGCCGGATCTTCCACTGGTAGAAGGTCCTCGTTGTGACCCCTATCACTGACACGATTTCACTGCCTTTCCAGGCGCACAAACACTTATCAACACACAGTTCACGTCTTATCACCACGCGGTGTCCAAACAATTAGTTCTAAGCTTATTACAAATAATATATAATAGTTACGCGACAAAAAGCCAATACAAAATGGATCCCATACTCCTGGCTCGCGTTTTACAGTCTAAGATGCACGGGCGCCTTCAAAGAGAATCTACGTGTCGCGCTCGGCCATCTTGTACTCACGGGTTTACCTACCCGGCCGTGACTTATCCCGTCGGCACTCAGCAAGAGACTCCGTTTGTCACCGATCAGAGAGTCACGTGGGTACAAGGTTAATCCTGCAGCATCCTACCAAAAAATACCCGTAGCGACATCTGTCGCTACACTGTAGTACCATCTCTTAAATATTGCTTTGGTACTGTTGTACACCACTTAGATAAGCGCTAAATGTCGTTGCAGTTTTGCCAAACTGAGCTAGATGGCGTTTAGCGCGTACAATATTTATTATTGTATATTATGTATAATATACTGTTATGTATGTATATTAGTATTTTATTATGTATGTATGTTATTAAATTGTGTGTTTCTTGTATATATAGGTACTATATGTATATTTATTATTTATCATAAGGCGTAATAAAAAGTTTTATATTCTCCATTTAATAAGTACCTCAGCTTTATCTATTTTTCACTATTCTCACATTATAGGGCAGCTGGAAGAATTCTCTTCAAGAGTAAATTGTCCTTGTACGTCATGTCCTTTAAATTTTTATGTTTAGTTTTTAAGTTTGGTACTAAATATATAAATAAATAAATAAATATACTTACGTTGTGGTAAAAGTTTGTTTTTTGTGTGTTTCAGTCGATATCAGACCATTTGTACCACACATGGAGTAAACCCTTCATATTCCTCCACCCGACGTCATACTTCGGCAAACAACCCAAGTTGCTTCAACTGACCGAAGCTGACATCCAGGACAACCCGCCAGGGTATAAGAGCAAGCTACCGTTGTCCTCTAAACACCAGCTGCTATGTTATCTGTGAGTACACTACTACACTTATTTATAAACTAGCTAAATTATATTTTGGCACGGGTGCAATGCCTTCAGATTCTTTCTAAGGCGTCAGACACGAAACTACCGACGGCCGAGCGACGGCGACAGCGGGGCGATGGGGCCCGAGAGCTGGCGACGAATTTCGGGAAGGTCCTTTAGGCAAGCTGTAATTGTGGAAAAATATAATTTCGTTCATTGGCGAATCCAGTTCTGCCAGTCTGGTAGAGCGTTTGCGGTTATTTCGCTACTGCGCAGCATATAACATTTGCAAAAAAAATCCAAAGAAAACATTTTTTTGGCAACTTGATTTTTTTATCTTTATATTTTATACTTATAGAATTCGAAAAAATAAATCCCAGACGTTTTTGTCGGTTATAAAGTATTACCAGACCTCTTTCAAATTGTTCCCGTAATTCGTTACCAGCTCTCCGACTAATCGCATCGCCCCACTACCGCCGTCGCCCCGCTACCGCTCATTTCGTGCCCGTACACTAACACCCACGGAGTATTTTATGAGTCTATAATAAAATTAAAATGGCGGGACAGGAGGTAAAAAATATATTCAAAATAATACCTAACTACTTGTTACGTAGCGTATGCATTTTATATTTTAAACAAATTGTTACATTTTTCTGTTTTTGAAAAGAGCAACTGCTGAGTTTCTTGCCGGTTCTTCTCAGTAGAATCAGCTTTCCGAACCGGTGGTAGATTCTTACGGATTATCATAAGTGGCACAGGTTATGAAATAAATCATTTTATTTCATTTCAAAACCCTTGAACAGAAAATTACATTGAAATTTGAATTAAAATAATTTAATTACAGATCCCTCTTAGAAACGACCAAGCCGTACATAGTGAATTCTATGCGAATGCCCGCAGCACAGACTCTACTCTTGCTAGCGCACTCTATTGACACCAATATGGGATTTACTAGGTAAGTTTAGTTTTTGAAGTGAAAACTTCTTTAGCCGCGTTGAGCGCTTTTTGGTAAGGGGTAAACTTGTGTATTCGCGTCACCGACGTGCTCGCGTTGTTACGAAGACAAAAGGTCTTAAATATAAATATTAGAAATACTACATTCGTAATTAAACTTGAATTGCCTTAGTTTTAAGGTTCACAATATTTTAATTATTTAAAATAATAAGCATATATATTTTTTACAAGTAACTTATAACTATTTTATTCTAAACGGACACACGGGCACCGACAATCGCCATTATAGAAGAACGAAAGCTTAGCTAGCGGAAACGGAAGACAGTGTTGACATACTAATGACATGATTCGAAATGCACAGATACAAAATTATAAAGCAAGGTTTGCATTCACTATAGTCCAACAGGCCGTGGCTTGTTACCACCCTACCGGCAAAGACTTACCGCCAAGCGATTTAGCGTTCCGGTACGATGCTGTGTAGAAACCGACTAGGGGTATGGGTTTAATATAACTGCCATACCCTTAGCAGATTAGCCCGCTACCATTTTAGCTTACCATCTACTGCATCATCACTTACCATCAGGTGCGATCGCAGTCAAGGGCTAACTTGTAGTGGAAAAAAAATATTGTAAAAGTAGCACGCTCATGTTTTTCTCCGCGCAGGCTCGTTTGTGACTCTTGGCTGTTATTGGAGTTCCCGCATCCCGAAACTGGATTGATTTTATTGACGAAGGCCACAAAACTGCGGCAACGATGGGATGCCATAATTAATAGACGACTTTCAGGTAGGAATAAAAAATATGTTAAAAGAACCCTTACAAACTTCATGCTTACTGGTGGACTCATGCAAAAAAAAAATTGTATATTTAAACTAATACTATTTACTAATACCTAGTTATATAATATACAAAATGTCAAATTAGTCTCTGCGCAAAAACCCTGCGCGGGTTTATGTGGAGGCTTTTACAAGTATTTAAAATTGTAACAATTCCACTTTTATTTTGAATAAAGAAAAATAAAAATAAGTAAATACGTACTAACTAGCTGATGCCCGCGACTTCGTCCGTTGAGGTTTTTTGGTTCTCTTTAGTTCCGCGGGATCACTTTAATTTTCCCGGATAAAAAGTAGCCTATGTGTTAATCCAGACTATAATCTCTTTGCCAAATTTCATCCAGATCCGTTTAGCCGTTCTGGCGTGATTGAGTAACAAACGTCCATCCGTCCATTAATCCAAATCCAAAATCCAATACGCATAAATCATAGACTAGATGATGGCCGCAACTTCGTTCGCGTGGGTTTAGGTTTTTGAAAACCCCAAGAGAACTCCTTGCCTGTAGACTATGGCTTTCCCTGGGATGGGACTTATCTCTGCACAAAATTTCCTCAAAACTGGTTAGACTTTTTACCCTGTATAATTAAAGAGTTCCCGCGGGAACTACTGATCCACGCGGACGAAGTCGCGGGTATCAGCTAGTCTTGTATATATTAGACAACCAGTTTTCATTACATATTATTCTACAGTTTTTGTCAGTCAGCACAAGAAGAGGGTTTTACATGAGTTTAATTTTATAACAACATAACATAATATTAATAATTTTTGTTTATTTCAGATGCAAACCCAAACAAGTCCGTCGAATCCGAACTTCAAAAGTCCCATCAAAACACTCCATACGACGAACTACAACATGAACTGTCCTGTGACGTCACAGCCTATATGAACAGTGACGTATATTACACGATAAAGAGACTTTTGCCCGGTGATCTCAAAGTATTGTACGTAGGCTCGGATGAGGTGCATCCGAATATAGACCTTAACCCGTTTGAAGAAGGTTTCGAATGCCGCGCGCACAAGAAGAAAGGCGGGGCTTATGTTACGGACAATATTGTTTATAACTGGTATGTATAATTAACTAGCTGATGCCCGTGACTTCGTCCGCGTGGATTGATGTGTTTTGGTTCCTGCGGGAACTCTTTAATTTTCCGAGATAAAAAGTAGCATAAGTGTTATTCCAGACTATAATATATCTCTGTGCCAAATTTCATCCAGATCCGTTCAGCCTTTCTGGCCAAACTTTCGCATTTGTAATATTAGTCCACGACGTATTATACCTACAAATAGACGCGGCATACGCGAACATCATTGCACTAAAAACGGCGTAAATATTACGTACGCGGAGAAAGGGAAAGAACATAAAGGTCAACATACGCTATACCTGTTATTAGAAAGAGATGAATATAGATTCTGAGTTATATCTTATATTCTTGCCAAAATACAGCGCGGGTAACGTATCTAATGTTTTAAATATCATTGATATTAGTATACTTTTTAGTTTCATCGAATTTTCAAATCACAACGATTCTAAAGAAGTTTCACTTCAAAAGTGTGTTCAAATTTGATGACATCACAACTATGTATTTCATACAAACTTCCATAAGAGTTGCTGATTTCATCAAGTTTTCACCTTCCCTATTGAGGGACAAATCATCAAACAAACACATTTTCGCATTTATATTAGTAGAAATTTTTAAGATATTCAAAATTGAAATCTCATTTGTTTCAGTGTGGTGGACACAGAGTGGAGTTACAACACATATGAAGAAACCTATAGCCTACCATGGAAGTGTCAACACTGCGAACTAACATCTTGCCTCTCCCCCCTAGAAAGGTTGCAGCACACTCAATTCACCTGCTCTTCTAAGCCGGAGAAAAAAGAAGTGAAAATTGTGAAAAGGGATAATAGACCTAATACTAAAGATTATAAGTGCGATATTTGTAATGAGACTTTGTATCTAACACCGGTTGAGATATTGAAACATAAAAAGGGATGTAAAATAAAGTAATGTATATATAATTTTGTTTTTAGATGAAAATTCTTCGGGAATATTGCTTGGGTAGTGAGTTCTAGAGAAAATATTTGGCAATATGAGTAAGTTTTTTTTGTCTAGAATGTGCGAAAATTCGTTGCACCTGTAGAAAACTATCTTGTATAAACTATGCGTAATGGTCGCACTGGATCAAGAGTGGGGCTATGGGGATATCTGAATATCCGATTGTCCCCACTTCGGATGTCGGTTGTTCACTTGGTATATAATTCACTGAGAAAACGTCATTTATTTAAACTAATAGGTAATGAATGCGAAAAAGTGTCTGTCTGTTTACTACGCTTTCACGGGCCATATTTTCATCCGATTTTGATGAAATTCACTACAGTGATATACATTTTATCCTAGAAAATAAGAGTTTCCGAAGGGAATCATAAAACTTTAATCCACGTGGACCAACTCGGTGGGCATCATCTAGTAATCTATATTTATATTATCTTGTAAAATAGATAGAACGGGGATGGAGGGTATACTTACTAAAACATGGAAGAAACTAGGGGAGGCCTTTGGCCGGAAATGGGATGGTTATAAACTTACATACATATCAAAAAATTTTCGGAACCGGCAGGATTTGAACCTGCGTCTCTCTGGGAATCGCGCCCTGAGCGCCTGGACCACTCGGCCACGGTTCACTTACCGGCCAGTGACGAAATTTGAGATATGCATCTTCCAGTCTTTTAACGCGACTGTTTGTGTGTGTGTGTGTGTGTGTGTGTTTGTGTAAGTGCACGCCATGTTATTTTATTATTTTTAAAATATTTTCAGTTGCGTCGTAGCCCTTAGGTGCCAGCCAGCTTCTAAGAGATTTAGTCAAGTTAAATTTATTAATAGGTATTATTCAAATTAATACCTTTGTTAGCCCTACTGAATACATTATATGCATATGATGAGCTGAATTCAAATTGAGATTGGGCACTATAAAGGCTTATACTAGTAATTATAATGATAAAGGTAAAATAAAATAAAATGACAGCTTTATTTTGCCATCCCTTTCACAATACAGGGAGTATTATATAAATAGAAAGGGCAGCACTTGGCTTAGAGCTGTCATTTTAGATTGTGTTAAACATTATTGGCCACAATATTTCGAAAGTAATTTTAAGCAATGAAACAAACGGGCACCTATCTACGCCGTACGACGCTTCTGCACTGAGACAAGTCACGAACAAGCCATTGCGATTATAAAATTACCTATACACAAAAATAAAAGCTGGTATCACACTTTACTATTAAAAGGTTCTGTACATTCTATGGTATGAAGATATTTACTAATAAGAGACATAATATTATTGATTAGGGTAGTATTTAAACGAGCGAAAGTAAAATTAAAACGAGCGAATATAAATTTAAATTATAGGTGTCAAAAATACTGAATATAGCTTACTGAAATACTAAGTTAGTATATTAGCAAAAGAATGTGGGCGAATACAAATATTGAACTTGATTGACTGACTGATGTATCAACGCACAGCTCGAATCACTGCAGACGGATCGGGCTGAAATTTGAGTATAGATATAGCTTTTATGACGCATGCATCCGATAAGGATTTTGAAAATTCAATCCATAAATGGGTAAAAACCGAACTTAACGTATGCTGCGGGCATATTTATCTACTGTTAGAACGTAAAAAATAAGTAGCTGCATCATCACTTACCATCAGGTGGAATCGCAGTCAAGGGTTAACTTGTAGTGGATAAAAAAAAAGCTAATGAATAGGTAGGTAGTAGGTACACGTAATACTTAGCTGAACCTCTAGTGAAAGCTGAGGGTCAGATTTTTAGATACTACTTAGTTGCACTGCGCTATACGAAATTTGCACCCATTTTGGGATAGATACCCGATCAAATTTTCACTCGCATCTTTCTCTAGAGTTATTAGGGTGCATTTTGACTGAAGCGGAGACGAGCGGAGTGTAGCGCAGACGTGTGCGCTTCGACCAATTATTAGAGTTTAGACCAATAAAAATTACGTGGTCAAATAATTATTTCATGTTACTTATCTAACAATCACCTGATAGGTCTATTAAATTATGAATACGTACATCTGTTCAGTAGAAATGCAGCCTAACGCCATAGTAATGGTTTCGAACTCTACAGAACTCTAAAAAGGGCGCTAAATCCGAGCAAGATGGCGTGAAACCTCAGATATGAAACAGTCGTGCCGATCGTTCGCTACAGATAAACATAGATACATTATTTTTAATTTAAAACTATGATCTTGATTGTACCTACCTGCTGTTAAGCGTGTGTTAAGCTACGACATCCAAACTTTCTATTTCCATACTAAGAAGGTAATAATCCATACTAATATTATAAATGCGAAAGTATAGTTATCTGCCTGCATGTCTGTTACGCTTTAACGATTCATCTTTTCAACCGATTTAAATGAAATTTGGAGCTTCATCTAACGATTTAAGCTCTTTTCAGACTACGCTATAATATAATAGCATATAGCATATAGTTCATAGCACAACAATATCGCGCACCATACATTATTATGGACACGTTCACACTTCATTGTACGATATTCCTTATTTGCTATACACAATATTATAGCGTAGTCTGAAAAGAGCTTTAAACTATGAAAATCAAGCGCTCCTATTGGTGGGTTTTCATACATCCTTAGCTTAGCACTGTAGCATATCTATGGTGGAGAGGCACCCTGAAACTGCTTCATCAGGCTAGGCCGCATCTATCTTAATTAATTATCATGCAAGGTACTTTAGCGGTTCTTAGAAAAGAGTTGAGAAAAATAGGTTTTAGGTAAGGTGATTGACTGCCAACCACAAGGATATCAAGTATCAACACTCAGGGACTCATACTGTCTTATTTAAAAAAATCTTAGCAATTCCGTAAATTAGCTTATTTCCTGCCACGTAATTAACTTAGGCATCTTCTAGGCAAGCGCGTTCCAACCAAGACCTCATCAATGTTTTGCACTAAGCATGATTGTCGTCAAGCGTTTAGGCCCTTAGGGGTGAAGGGCGACTTCATAAAATTTACTTTAAACTTTATTGCGTGATATACATATAATTATTTATTATTACAGCGAGTACAGTGCGAGTCTCCAGTAAAACGACTCTAAATGCGAACTGCGTCTTAAATGCTAATGTTACAGATATATTATACTAATTAAGTACGTTACGTAATGCATAAATGCCGTAGCTTACCCCTACAAGCGCAAGCCTATCTCACAATTGAAAAAAAAACACTTTCATCGCGAGCAATTTGCTTATTAAAAGACAAAAGCGTTTTGTTCCATGTTAATAAGTCCCGTTGCACACTGGGTACGGCGCACACAGGCGCGCGCGTCGTTAAGCCGCGCACACACCGAGCGCGTCGTGACCCGCCCGCCGGCTGCCGATGCCGGATTGCGATGCCCTTTTTAATTCGCACAATAACGCACCGTGCGTTGTGCATGTGGCGGGTGTACACGGGGTGGTTTTAAAAAACTAAATCGGCCTTACAGCTAACGTAGTCTTTATAGTTTAAACTTTTATTTTATTTATGTAACTATTACAGAAACCCAACAACTTATTGTTCAATCTACACTCTACAGTCTTAAAATTAGGTAACTTATAATAAAGCTAAATAGCTGATGCCCGCGACTTCATCCGCGTGGTTTAAGTTTTTTTTTATTTCCGCGTGAGTTGATCAATTTTCCGGGATGAAAAGTAGGTAGCCTATATGTCACTCTCCAGGAAAGTGATTCATTATAGTCTTCACACTTCACTTCACTCTGAGTGAAGTCTTTCGGCTTTGTGCATGTGATTTCCCAGTAGAGCACCATATTATTCGTGCATGAGCTTAGGGTCTTTTTAGCACGTTTGTATGAATTCCACATGGAATGACGCAGTGTGTAGTGACGCGCTCTTGTCCAGCAGTCGTAAGACTCGTAAGAGACGCGGCGCGCCCCGCCCTCGCTCAGCCTGACATTAGAGGACCATTCGTCGTGTATGAGCCGTGCTTTTTTTGTTATGTGCTTTATTAAACGCACGCGATGCCTCGAGAATTGGAATTTTAATTTATCGGTGGGAAATATATCGGCTTTGAAACTATTAAAATCTGTAACTATATTCGTACACTGTAATTAGGTACTTACCTACTTCTTATCTAGGTAGGTACTTATATTATATAAAATTTTCGAAGAATCCTTTTTCCTCTTAAAACTACCAGTAGGGTAGCCTTACAGCTAGGCTTTTATTATTATAAGGTTAAGTAATAAGTACCTACCAGATTAAGCAAGTCACATTAAAAACAAAGAGGTACCTAGGTAAGTACTAGGTCCGAACCTAGTTCTTATCCATATAGAATTCGTTAACATTTTCATAAACAGAAACTTTCCTAATCGTTCCTGAATCGATTCTCTTTTCCCCCTCCCTTTTTCTTCCTTATTCCTGTGTATCAATAGTTTCAAAGTTCTAGATAATACCTACCTAGGTACCTATCTGCTGGAATGATCAGTATCACAATTCACAAGACAACGCTTTCCGCGCCTTTAAAGGCCGCTAGAAAGAAGTAGCGCATTAGGTATAAGCTAGTTCAATCCACGAAGACGCGCCCCACTCTTTTTCGCAATCGCTTACAGTGCAAGTGTGCAATATAAACTACAAGAATGTGAGTTCTATTACTACGCAGCGAGTAGCAATGTCACACACGCACACAAAATTAAATAGCGAAAAATTCCCCCGAACCCCGAACCCCGTTGTTTCCCGTCGCGATAAATAGTGGGGCGCGTCTTCGTGGATTGAACTAGCTTATAGTCCTTATACCTAATTCGTTAAAGCCTCATATTTCTAGCCTCGACATCTCTAGACACAGGCGTCGCGGGACATACCTACTATTGAGTTCCTGAATACGAGGCATAATGTACTAAGATTGTAGGTAGTAAGATAGGTACCTACTTCAAAAGGTAGGTAATTTTCCGCAAGTACCATCTATTAGGTATGTAAATCTATGAGCAAAAATGAAAATAAATAGAATAAAGTATCTACTTACTAGGTTAATATTATACGGACCTTGTCATCAAACCCTGGCCTACCGACACGATAAAATCAAACAGAACAAAATCGTGATCGGCCTGCTCAGCCATGGTTTAACTTTTGACCTCTATCTTATAAACGTAATCCTATACATGCAGCTTTACTATCCCTTAAATGTAGACTAAGAAGGGATGTTTTTGTTTGTTTTGTGTTAGTGTAAAGTTTGTGCAGGTATAACCTGTCAACCCGTCGCGTCGCGTCGGGTAGGAAGCAATGGGAGCGTGGCATCTGTTGTGTAATGAAATTATTTCGTGGATAGAGGCATGTGACAGGAGCGGTAGAACTTAGAAGGGTTAAATGAACTCGTGGTTTATGTTCTTGCATTTCACGAGTGCGCGTGGCTCATGGTTGTCCTATCTGTATACATTTGTATACTTGTAAATGTGTGCGTGTACGTGATTGCGCGCGTACGACTGATCGCTCCGAGAGCGGTGAGTCGTACAGAGCGAGAGACAATAGGAAGCTGGGTATTACCTATATAGAATTGACTAGACAATCTTGCATTGTAAAGTCGACATCTCCTGAAGATGCTCCGGTGTCGGGGCGAAACGTGCGTTGAGAGTACTTAGCATAAAAGTCTTGTGTGGTGGTGCATGTGAGTGGTGGTGGCATTGCTTGCTTGGGAACTTGGCTTTCTTGCTTGGTTGGGAACTTGGGAAGGTAAGCGGTGCTTCGCTTGTAACTGCATGTTGGACCATACAGATTTTATCTGTTGGCGGATTATAGCAAAATAATTGTAATCTTTTCTTGCTAAATAGGAAGCTGGGTGTCTAAGTTACTATGCACTGCTTATAATATTTATCACGCATATAATATTTGCTTAGCATATGCCTGTGCCCAGCGGTGGGACGTTAATGGGCTGTGGTAGTGGGCTATTTATTAATATTTAGCTCTTGTGAATTATGATTATTAATTTCCTCTAAAAAAAGAGCAACTGCTAAGTTCCTTCTGTTTTCCGAGCCGGTGGTAGACTAGGTAGGTACCTGTACTGTTATACCCACTGAGTAGAGAAATTTAGGTAAGTATACACAAGTTTTCCTACATGAAATAAAACATTTAATTTAATTTCATTATAAGTAGGTACCTACCTAAGTAGGTTTGTCCCTATCTATAATTAAAATTCCCACCGCACAATATCCATTTTATCAGCACCGGACCCGACACGGGCGGTCACGAGGTTTTTCAATTTACGCGCCAACGTTACAGCTTGTGAAAATAGCCGGACAACGATAGCATAGAGTCGCATTTGTTGTAAAAATATCGTAAGAATACCGGCGAGTACGAATTTCGGCTGATATAAGAGAGCTGTAAATCGGGCCATAGGTACTGTCGTGACTCGTGACCCAAGAGTTGCTTGATGCTTCTAATAAAATATTAATCACGAAGTGTAGCAGCTCCATCTATTTCTATGTGTCATATAGGTAGTCGTGGTCGCAGATATTATTATTATATCCACGCTTGTGTAGAGGGGCTAGACCCGCAAGAATTCTAATAAGAGATTCATTAAGTACTCGACTACGGGGAAGCAAAAAGGAGGGTTATGATTTTTTGTTGCTTCTATAATAATAAGCACAAAATGCAGCAGCTCCAAGTATTTCGCTGTGCCGCATTGTCGCGGTCGCACGGCAGTCGCGATGTATCGCCCAATAGAGCAGTAAATCGGCCGATATCTGTCGCGACCTGCGAAGATTCTAACAAGAGGTTTATTAAAGTGGGTAATTTTCATACTAATTTTCTATGAGGATAGAATCTCAACATTAAAATTGTTAGAATAAAGGTAAACTGTCTGTCTTGTAATGCGGTTTATCTATTTATAATTTACACCGACACCGATTTACAATTTTAGATTATTGTCACCTGAGGGCAGGGTAAAATCTATTGGTATTATGGATAATGAAATGTTACAGAAATGTTAGGTGCACGCGCACAACACCATAGGTAGGTATATAGTATATATACTTATTACTTAGTACTTTATTATAATAAGTATTTAACAAACTTAATAGGTAGGTATTAATTCCCGCGGGAACTTAATTTTGTGGATTAAAAAGTATACTTATGTCCTTTCCCGGGATGCTACCTATCCCAGTATCCCTGTACCAAAATTCATCAAAATCTGTTGAACAGATGGGCCGTCAAAGCGTAGCAGACAGACACACAGACACTTTGTTATATTTTATAGTTTAGTATGGAATATGGATCTGCGCGCAGTCCGCTCGGGCATAAGCATAACCACGGTAATATTATAGATACTTAATATTACCGTGACCAAGACACGGTAATACTTATTATGATATTACCGTGGCATAACCCTGCAATGATGGACAAATTCTGCAGGCTTTACTAATTCTTCTTAAAATGCCTGTGCGACGAAGACATACCGATAAGTACAGAAGTTTTTTACTAGTTTAAGGTCCTCTGTTTAGAACTGCAATACATCTTGGTCCACCGAGAACACTAGGTAAGTATACAGTAGGTATAGGTACTTACTTTACGTTTAAACTAGTGAATTGTTGTTTGCTCCCCTTTAGCACTCGTATCTAGCTCAGCATCTGATGAGATAAGAGTCGACACGGGTTTATAGCGCTGCGGCACGCAACACGATCCGATGCTCCTCGCTATGCATGCCGCGTGCGAATGTAAGCGTCGTCAGGTCGTCGTCGTCGTATAGGTAGATAGATATGTACTTTCATTTGAGGTAGTGGATGGTAGGTAGTGAAAGAAAGAAAAAAACACATTTATTGACAGCATTCTTCCACACAGAACAATACCTTAAGGTTTATGTTACCATGGCGTTTCCAGTAGGTACCTGAGTAAGTATAAGTGTACGGGCACGAAACTAGCGGTAGCGGGGCGACGGCAGTAGCGGGGCGATGCGACTAGTCTGAGAGCTGGCGACTAATTTCGGGAACAATTTGAAAGAGGTCTGGTAATACTTTTTAACCGACTAAAACGTCTGGGATTTATTTTTTTGATTTCTTTAAGTATAAAATTTAAATATAAAAAAATCAAGCTGCCAAAAAAATGTTTTTTCCGATTTTTTTGCAAATAATCTCAAACGCTCTACCAGACTGGCAGAACTGGATTCGCCAATGAACGAAATTATATTTTTCCACAATTTCAGCTCGCCTAAAGGACCTTCCCGAAATTTGTCACCAGCTCTCGGCTTCCATCGCCCCGCTGTCGCCGTCGCTCGGCCGTCGCTCGTTTCGTGCGCGCCCCCTAAGACTCGTGATCAATTAGTCATAGAAGCACCACAATAACAGGTCTTTGTCGTGTGTGGCACAACCTGAAAAAAGGCAGCAGCTCAGCATAATGCTGATTGCTGAATGCCTTGCAATGAATTAAAAGGGCATTCAGCGCTGATTTTCAGCTGGAGCCCTCCTCCAAGTGACACCACAACTAAACAATTTGGTAAATAATAAATAGTACTTACTTACTTAGTAAGTAATCAAATAAATATTATAAATGCGAAAGTTTGGATGGATGTATGGATGTATAGATGTATGGATGTATGGATGTTTGTTACTCAATCATGCCCCAACGGCTGAACGGATCTGGATGAAATTTGGCACAGAGATAGATTATAGTCTGGAATAGGGAACCGAAAAACCTCAATCCACGCGGACGAAGTAGCGGGCATCAGCTAGTAATGTAATAAATAGTAAGTAGTAGGTAGTAATAGTGCAGATCATATTATACCTACCTACATTAATATTATAAATGCGAACGTTTGGATGTCTGGATGTTTTTAATTGAACAGAAACAGGTGTTACTTTGCGGAAGTCCATGATAATGAATGAACTAGAAGTTTAATTCGTTATAATCCGCCACAGTAGACAAATCTATGTGGTACTGTGTGTGTTTTGCACTTGCAGCTTGCGATATTAACCACCCAGTAAGCCAGCAATTCGCACCGGCACAGCACCTCACCACACAAATCTTCCAAATTATTCTCAACGTAGGTAGGTACTTTGCACTCCGACACCGGAGCATCTTCAGGAGATGTTGACTCGACAATGCATGATTGTAAAGATCGATGTTTGTTACTCATGATCACGCCGTAACGGCTGAACGGATCTGGATGAAAAGCATAGAGATAGATTAGTATAGTCTGGATTCTAGAATAACACATAGGCTACTTTTTATCCCGGAAAATTAAAAGTTCTCGCGGGGACAAAGTTGCGGGCATCAGCTAGTAGGTACCCATAGGCAAATACAGATCGCGCGCGAGTTGAATGCAGAGCTAATGTAATAATGTAATGTCACCATACATAAGCTCTGCATTTAACTCGCGCGCGAACTATATAGGTATACCTAAGTATCCAGAATGAGTTGTACCTAATACAGAACATTCAATCACGCCCTAACTTGCATAGTCTTATAGGCTACAACAAAAACGCTAAAGCGTGTCCTAGGATTTCAACGCAGCAATATTTCCCCCGCTATCTAGCCCTCTCCAGACTCCAGATAGATAGATAGCTTAGCATCGCGAGATAAGGACCGACACTTACACAGTTTATAGGGCATCGGTTCGGTACAATCGATGCCGATGCGTTGTCCAGAGTCCTTGGTACATTAACGTGTATCAATTTATGTAAAAACTATGTAGGTAGGTACGGACAGTACGGTATCTATTAAGGTAGAATTATTATCTAAACTCCCGGGAGTTGAACCTGGAACTTCCCACTTCTATACTCACAGCGGCCAGCGTTCATCAATTATCACTGTGCCAGGGAGGTTTTCGAGCATAAGTAGGTATACGAATTAATTGAGAAGTAATTTTCTGAGCACAGTTGTATGTAGGTAGACCTAAAGGCTACAGCTACGTACAAAAACCTAAACGCTTAAAATTAATAGAAAAGGCTATAGTAATCTACTCTCTATCAAAATACTTACAAAACACATATATTCATTGAAGATATCTTTCAGAAGCTAAAATAATTACCTACTTTCGAGATACAAATAAACGTGTGTAAACTGTAGAGTGCAAACAAGATTTGTCACAATGCAATTTATGCTTGAAGATAAAGAAACAAGATGAGAAAGTGAGAGTTGGGGAAGTCAAATGTTACTCGTATGTTCCGTGGATTCTAATATTGTAATGCGAATAGTAGAAGATCCGAATCTAAATCGAGACCTACCGGTTTGATAAGAGAATCAAATTTATTTTATAATAAATTTCATATATTAGAAAATAAATTAAAAATGGGTAGACAACAGAAATCCTGGACAGAATATTTTTAATTATTTTTTGAAAAATGATTTTTCATAAAATGTTGCAACATGAAGATAATAATAAAATTTTATACTGGACTTAAAGTATAGAGCATATAGAATGTGCAATCGTAGGGTAGACTATTATTTACCTGGACGAACTACTGGGTAGACACTAGACAGGTATAAACAGGTATGTCAATACTAGTTACTTTCACTGGATCGATAATAGAATAAAATTTATATCAGCATAAGCGCTGTTTTATTCTGAACACGATGATATAGGGTAGACTGCAAAAAATTTGGTCCTAATAGGGGTATACAAATTTTAAAAATTTCAATTTCAACGCGTCCGGAAATGAGTGACAGAGAGATCCGAGGTAAGTATACTGTGTGATAATAAAGGACCGAACATTGCTGTTGTGTCTCATGGGATCGTGAATATAAGAAAGTGCGCATGCTCGGTATGTAAACTTCATAGAGAGTAGAGCCCAAGCGGCACAAATTTTTTTTTGTTAATGTTTTGTTAAATTTAAGTCTGACTTCTTGTTAAAGAAAATCTCCAAAAGTCAACATTTTTTTTTGTGACGCTTGGGAGGTACCTCTGCTATCCTCCATATTGTAAACAGTACATGTTATTTTGGATCAACTGACATTTGAATTCAGTATGCGTTATTTCGGAGCAACTGAAAAAATGTTGCTAACAAATTAATTATTTAAATACATAACAATTTAATATATTTAATATCATACAAAAATATTAAATAATATAACATAAATTAAACAAATAAATATATATAAATATATGTATATGTACGCTGATAAAAGGTTTTTTTTTATAGTTAAAAATATATGTTAAGTTATAACAAATAATAGATGATCAAACGAACTTCCTGAAGTGAAGTTCGATCATTATTATATTTCGTCGCTTCATTCGAAGATATGATTTATTTACTAGGTAGTTCCTTTATTGTACAGCAACAATCGCACGATTTTTAGAGATGTTTTATTTTAGTATAATGACAAAATTCTCCCACTTAAGCCATCCCCACTTGTTTACCCATTCAATATTTCTTCGTCATTCTTTTTAGAGATATATACCTAATGTTATTGCAAAAATAGGTATGTTTCAGGTTGGGTGGGTTGGGAATTTATATATCTTCGAATGAAGCGACTCAAATAATAATGATCGAACTTCACTTCAGGAAGTTCGTTTGATCATCTATTATATTTCGTCGCTTCATTCTTCAGATATGATTTATTTACTAGGTAGATGTTTAGAGATACAGAAAATATCTATTTTTGCAAGAACTGTTTCCACATTGAATATATAATAATTATTGTTATCAATAATTTTTTTTATACTTCCCAATCTCTTATTTGAGTCGTAATGTTTTAAACAGCTTTATGCTTAAGGTTGGAATCATGTGCGGATTTCTTGAGATTCTCATCTACGTATAGTTAAGATGAGTCTAAGATTTTTCTTAAGTATTCATTTTACTTTAGAAATACAATGTTGCGCTTTTTACATCAGCTGCTGAGTAACAAGCTTACAGATTTGATGCAAGCAAATGAAACCAATAATTATTAATGTTAATGCTGCAAGATTTATGATCTAATCAAAATTATCTTATCTTATCGTTTTATGCTGAAAGGTTTACTCTCCTTCGTTGTTACCTCTCGGGTAACCCCCAGGAAAACCTTAAGTGTAATTTGACACTGCATGAAAATACAATTCTCAGGTGCGTCATGCTGAAAGGTTTATTCTCCTTTGTTGATACCTCTCGGGTAACCCTTCGGAAAACCTTTAGTGTAATTTGACACTGCATGAAAATATAATTCCTCAGGCGCGTCATGCTGAAAAGGTTTATTCTCCTTTGTGGATACCTCTCGGGTATAACCCCTCGAAAAAACTTAAGTGTAATTTAACACTGCATGAAAATATAATTCCTCAGGCGCGTCATGCTGAGCTGAAAGGTTTATTCTCCTTTGTTGATACCTCTCGGGTAGCCCCTCGGAAAACCTTTAGTGTAATTTAACACTGCATGAAAAATTAATATAAGAATAATTTCTTAAGCCTGTCATGCATGAAATAAATTGCTGAAAATGAAAGATTAAAGACTCACCGTTTTCCTGTAAACAGCAGGGGTTGTTTCTTTTTCAAGATTTTTTGTTTAGATAAAAAATAATATTAACTATGTTGAAAGTGGGAACGTCCGATCGTTGCTACGCACGATAAAAGAATGACGAAGAAATATTGAATGGGTAAACAAGTGGGGATGGCTTAAGTGGGAGAATTTTGTCATTATACTAAAATAAAACATCTCTAAAAATCGTGCGATTGTTGCTGTACAATAAAGGAACTACCTAGTAAATAAATCATATCTGAAGAATGAAGCGACGAAATATAATTTATTAGAGACCACTTTTTAGTTCTTAATAAATATAATATCTTATTATTTAAAAAGATTGATTAACAATCAATTGATCAAGAATTCATTTAATATTTCTTTAACTTTTATCATCTTATACAAAAATCTGATCATGAATTATATATCTATATATTTTTATTAATTAAATTTTTAAAAAATATTCTCTTCTTTTTTGTTGGCTCTCATTTGAATAAAAACCAAAATATTTTCACTGAAAATTCACTGGAAAAAAATGATTTTCAGTGTAAACAATCAATTGATCAAGAATTCATTTAATATTTCTTTAACTTTTATCATCTTAAACAAAAATCTGATCATAAATTATGTATCTATATATTTTTATTAAATTTTTAAAAAATATTCTCTTCTTTTTTGTTGGCTCTAATTGAAATAAAAACCAAAATATTTTCCTACCTCATCCAAATCCGTAGGAGTGTGCGATGTGACATCAGTATTATTTTCTTCACCCTCAGTAACCGCTTTACTAGAATGGACACTAGAATCTAGACATTCTGTGCCTTCATCAGCTATTGAAGTATTGACATGTTACTAGAAGCAATTTTTTATATTTAATGTTAATCTTTAAAATTTCATTGTTATAAAAAACTTTGTTAAAAATTAAAAAAATTATAAAAACGTAAAAAGGTAGAAATTGAAAAATAAATAAAAAAAAACAGGTGAGGTCTTTCAGAAAAAATATTTTTCAAATTATTTATTTGTCAACGAATTTAACGAACGTTAAAATTGTGCTATTTCGAATTCTATTAAATAATAATTGAAAGAATCATATATTATGTACTTACTGAATACTCTGTAAGAAAATTTTTATAATCTTCATGGTATTTACTTCGTAAAGCAGTTATTTTTTTGTAACACGTGGTATGGTAACCAACAAAATCGAGTGCTGCTTTAGTTAGTTCAACTTCTTGATATTTAAAGTTTTTCTTTTTACGAAAAGCTAGCTTTGACGAACAATTTTTAAAAGTTTTATCTGTAAAATCAATTAAAGAATCGTCCAAGCCACACAAAAAACACTTTTTAGCCATTTTTTATCACAACGATACAGTACAACACGTGTTTACGACGCGATATAAGCTACTCCAAAATAACATGTACTGTTTACAATATGGAGGATAGCAGAGGTACCTCTACTCTCTATGAAGTTTACATACCGAGCATGCGCACTTTCTTATATTCACGATCCCATGAGACACGACAGCAATGTTCGGTCCTTTATTATCACACAGTATACTTACCTCGGATCTCTCTGTCACTCATTTCCGGACGCGTTGAAATTGAAATTTTTAAAATTTGTATACCCCTATTAGGACCAAATTTTTTGCAGTCTACCCTATATCATCGTGTTCAGAATAAAACAGCGCTTATGCTGATATAAATTTTATTCTATTATCGATCCAGTGAAAGTAACTAGTATTGACATACCTGTTTATACCTGTCTACCCAGTAGTTCGTCCAGGTAAATAATAGTCTACCCTACGATTGCACATTCTATATGCTCTATACTTTAAGTCCAGTATAAAATTTTATTATTATCTTCATGTTGCAACATTTTATGAAAAATCATTTTTCAAAAAATAATTAAAAATATTCTGTCCAGGATTTCTGTTGTCTACCCATTTTTAATTTATTTTCTAATATATGAAATTTATTATAAAATAAATTTGATTCTCTTATCAAACCGGTACGTTTCGATTTAGATTCGGATCTTAGACCAGAAAGTTTGATCTGTCAGTGTGCTATACGTTTTTACAAGTTATTTTTTCCGGCTGATTTTGATGAAGTTTTGTAGGTCAGATTGATAGTAAAAGCTCGGTAAAAAAAGGATTGTTAAAAGCGGTTCCAATTTGACTGAGTTATGGAGTAACATTGACTGAAACTTTCATCTCGTATCCTGGTGGAATCCAATATTTTTTTCCAATTTGACTGAGTTATCCTTTAAGAACCCTATTGGTTTTTGGGATAGGCAAAATCCTGTATTTACCCAGAATCTTAGCTATATGTATGCCATGTTGCACTAAAATCCGTCTAGTTTCGGCGTGATGTCCAAACAGAAACAAATCCAAAAAAACTGTTTTGGGCTCCCTAAAACATTTTTTTTGGTAATCTTAAAGCTTCCTCCAATAAAAAATTTCAAAAAATATTCAATCAGAAATCGTTCAGTTATACTTTTATTATAGGTACCTAAGTACCTAAGTAAAAAGATTTTTCATTTGACTGAGGAATCCCAAAAAGGAATTCATGTTTTGCGTCGTGCGAGATTCATTGTAGAGATTAGTAGGGGAATCGAACTTGGTATTGGTACACGGATTTTTAGGGTTCCGTACCCAAAGGGTAAAAACGGGACCCTATTACTAAGACTCCGCTGTCTGTCTGTCTGTCTGTCTGTCTGTCTGTCTGTCTCCAGGCTGTATCTCATAAACCGTGATAGCTAGAAAGCTGAAATTTTCACAAATGATGTATTTCCGTTGCCGCTATAACAACAAATACTAAAAATTAAAAAAATATATATATTAAGGGGGGTCCCCATACAATAAACGTGTTTTTTTCGTATTTTTTTGCTCAATATTAAAAACGGTAACAGGTAGACGGTTCAAATTTTCGCAGAATATTAACTTGTATATTACCTTTCAAAATAAATAATTAAATATCAATAAAGTAAATATTAAAGGGGGGATCCCATACAACAAACGTAATTTTTATTTTTAATAAGTCATAAATCGTAAAACTTACTACAGGTTTGTACGGAACCCTCGGTGCGCGAGTCCGACTCGCACTTGGCCGGTTTTTTCGTATTTTTTTGCTCAGTATTAAAAACGGTAACAGGTAGACGGTTCAAATTTTCACAGAATATTAACTTGTATATTACCTTTCAAAATAAATATTTAAATATCAATAAAGTAAATATTAAAGGGGGGCTCCCATACAACAAACGTAATTTTTTGATATTAACAATAAACCTCTACAAACAAAGTTAGTTTTGCGGTTCATTTCGTCTTGTTTTTATCATTATTTTTAAATCGTAAAACTTACTACAGGTTTGTACGGAACCCTCGGTGCGCGAGTCCGACTCGCACTTGGCCGGTTTTATTATCTATCGTGGTCTATACTTAACTGTCGTGACAATTACCACATTTTAATGGTCGCGTGAAAGTTTACAATCTACCCTCGTAATTTAGTTTTATATTTTTTTTGAATAAAGTACCTATCTATGTTTATCAGCCTAATAAAAGAATTATTGTGCTTTGTTTTGCAAACATTTACGCCCGCGCACTCTAGGTATATGAAGCTGCACAGACCTGCGGGACAGTTCGAAACGTATATCCCATTCGGCACGGGCTTTTCGTGCTGACGTTTTGTTAGTGTGTTTTCACCCTTACTTTTCCTTTGAATAATATTTTTTGTATGCACATATATAGATTCTCGGGGAAATCAAATTAGATAATATGATTGGATCCTACTTATGAATTTGGCAGGGTTTTTAGTCGATTAGTTATACACGACCTTAGATAAAAACTGAAGATTTATTAGGCATAGGTAATGAATCAAATCGCAGGACGAATCTATATTCTATAGGATGTAATTATTGAAAAATTTACTGTAAGTATAGCTATACCTACTTTAGGAAATAGGAATGACTAGTACAATCATTTTATACAATATTATGTTCTAATACCTAAAATAAAACTTTTATTAATTACCTAAAACCAACTCCAGTTACCTACTTAGGTACCTACCTTAATAATTATTTTATAACGTAGCTACCTATGGTATCCTTTTTCGAAAATTACAACCATTTACATTTTACTATAATCACCGATAATTTCTACACCCATAGAAGCATAAACGTTTTTTGATGCGTAAAATATTTCATAAAGACTTAGCGCCACCTATCTTTAAAAAATATTAAAATATGAAAATGAACCTAATGCCACAGCAATTAAAGTTTAATTTTGCAAATTAATAATAACAATAGTATGTCCATCTACGCAACTATCAAAGCGGGAGGTCCTCTCGTCAAAGCTTGTCATATCTCCCTTTGTAAACTCAGAAAGGCTTTATTGTTCACTGGATTTGGTAAAAATATAATTGCATTACAATTTGTAAGTAATTGGCTTATAGAAAGTCGATTGACATTCAATACTTTGTTGCTGGTCTTTTGTTGAGTTGTTTGAAGTCGTGTTTCTAGCTATAAAAATAAAATATACTTAGGTATTTTATTTACCTGTCTACTATACTTACTTATTAACTATAGTCACCTATACCTATCGACATAATGATAAAACTATAAGCGCAAAAGCCAAATCCTTAGCATCAAATCAAATCTCATCAAATATCTAAGAGAGAAAAAAAAAAAAAAATCTAAGAGCTCCCCCACGCCAACCAGAACGCCAAGATAGGGTTTAGAATATCTGAAGTGAAAACATGAAAATCCTCTTCAGCTTTGTCCACGTAAAGTGCTTTCAAGTTTCAAGCAATCAGACAAACGTATCAGTAGCTTTTTTAAGACATTGCTATGCTATGGTACTTTAATTTCAGCCGCGCTATCGTAACCGCCTGTGGTTTTATGCGGACAAACTAAAAAAAAACGTAAAGCCTGTTTATCGATCAACATGTAATGACTAATGACGTATTCCCACGGTGGGCGCAGAGTTGCAGAGATTAATACGAGTACGCACGCATGTCATACAGTTTACAGCGATTACGAGGTTCTGGTTTGGTTCCTTTAGAAAATTATACAGTTCCGCCGCCCTTTGAGAAACATGCTTGCTTGTTTTACGTTGCTTTGAGATTATTCTCTGCGAGATATGTTAGCCTGGTACTTAGAGCTCATTATTAAGCGATATAGTCGCCTTTTCTAGTCTTCTTCCTCCTTCTTATGTCTTCTTTATGCCTGTGTTCTTTTTTTGTGTTGTGACTTGTGGTGTAGGTTGAGGATATATGAGTGTTTTTTTGGAGTAAATATGTTTTTAGGCCCTACTGGTCGCTATCGGGTCTGAAGCATGGGCGAACGCGAAAAATAAAAAATAAACAAGTGAGTTCGGGGCAATCTTCCACGTTTCCGAAGCCTAGATATAGGTACTTACAAAACTGACTTTGACGAAATTTGGTACCTTTAAGCCTCTATGTCGTGCACGCCACTGCGGACTACCTACCTCAAAGAGTATTAAAAAAAACTAATTTCATTCAGAAGAAGACTATAAAAAATACCTAAAGCCTTTTCCACTCATGGTAGAGTCGCTTTAAATACATAGTTTTTTCTAAATATAGCTATATTTTCTTCTGACAGGACAAGGAGTGCAAATAAAATCCTGAGAGTAACGCGAGCTGCAGGGCTTTTAAGCACTCAGCATCCGCAATCTGTGGAAGCAGTATGCGATAGCTGCAGAACCTACTGCAAATAGACTCGCAAATTTAAAACTTTGTACCATGTTACTGACGTTGTAAAGAAGCATGCTCATTAGACCACTGCTCTTAAAAATCTATTATTTTGTTATTTTAGAACGTTACCGCGTCGTAGGGGAAAGACATCTAGGTATACGGTCGGCTAAGATGCTTGCTTCATATTCAAAGTGACAAATGAATTATTTATTTGACGACCTCCGTGGCGCAGTGTTGAGCGCTTTACCTCCTGGGTTCGATCCCCGACAGGGTCCATTTGGGAATTTATAATTTCTGAATTTTCCCTGGTCTGGTGAGAGGCTTCGGCCGTGGCTAGTTACCACCCTACCCTATCGGCAAAGACGTGCCGCCAAGCGATTTAACGTTCCGGTACGATGCCGTGTAGAAACCGAATGGGTATGGGTTTAATATAAGTGCCATGCCCCTAACAGGTTAGCCCGCTACCATCTTAGACTGCATCATCACTTACCATCAGGTGAGATTGCAATCAAGGGTTAACTTGTAGTGAATTTGACGTTTTGTCCTCTAGCTTCTAAGTTACGGTTTAAAGTGATATCCAGGGTTAGTTTAAAATGATATCCAGCCAGAAAATACTGTGGCAGGTTAAAGGAGGTTAAAGAGTGTTAAAGGATAGTGAATAGACGAAAGGGATAGTGAAGAAAGTGCTTTCAAATTCAAATTCAAATGTTTTTTATTCAAATAAACTTTTACAAGTACTTTTGAATCGTCAAGTGAATCTACCACTTTCAATATTTAGGGTTGCCATTTAGTAGGGCTTGTGCAGCTCCAAGTTCGAGCTCGCCTTGAAATTAGGCGGTACGTGTGAAGGGCAAAAATCATGTAATTTCTTCGCATTATTCACGCGTAATTAATGAATTTGCATTTTTTGTGCGGCTGAAATGGGTTGTGTCTAGCCATAGAATATTTTGTGCCTTTGCTTAGTAATATAAAGATACTCGCAAATTTAAAAATTTGTACCATGTTACTGACGTTGTAAAGAAGCATGCTCCATGGTCTTGTTCCATGGTCTTTACGTTCGGCTAAAACAGACAAGTATGTGTAAGCACTCCTTTAGACACGTCGCATCAGTAAAGTCACACCCCACCTGTGCACCAATTACGCAGCCTTCAGTCGAGACAATGGACGCCGAAATAACGCTCAACTCTTACGCTGAATTACGGCTGGGGCTAATTACGCGTTCACAGCAATTGGGCGCAAAGTGGGCACAAATTAAACGAGTTTCATTTGGAAGTCTTTCTCCAGTGGATGAGTAGGTTCCTTTAAAAATAAACGCTAATTCGGAGACACCTAATTATGTTTTTTTTATTCCACTACAAGTTAACCCCTGACTGCAATCTCACCTTTTTCTTCTTCGTTATCCTGGGAATGTTTTCCGCACTTGGACGCAGGCGTCCGCTGTACGTGTAATTAAGTACATCTTGTGGTACTCGTAAGTGATGATGCAGTCTACGGTAGTAGCGTACTGACCTGTTAAGGGTATGGCAGTTATATTAATATCAAATTATCCTCATCCTATACCTACCTTAATCGGTTTGAACGGAGTCGTACCGGAACGCTAAATCGCATGGCGGCACGTCTTTGCCGGTAGGGTGGTAACTAGCCACACGGCAGAAGTATCCTACCAGACCAGAGAAAATTCAGGAATAATAAATTCCAAAACCGATCCTGCCAGGGCTCGAGCCACCGAACTTCCTAATATAAGACAGTGCTTGCCACTGCACCAGGGAGCTGGGAGGTCGTCAAGAGTTTATTTGGAAGTTTCTTTTCTGTGGATGAGCCAGGTTCCTTTAAAAATAAACACAAATTCGGAGACACATAATAAGGGCGCAGATTTCGTAGGAAAACCAAAATTATAGTTATCTAGCCCAGGCTACTTATGCAAGCTTTGTATGGGAACCCTAAAATAAAAAATGTAAAGCTGATTTTTGGCACAAGTGTTCTTTAGGGTCTTAAAAGTAATTCCTCAAAAATCCCCCCTCCTAGGGTGCGGGCTTTCCTCTCCCCCCCCTAAAATGTCTCCCTGAGCGCAGTATTTTATAATTTTCTCGAAAACTATTACAGCTAGAAAAAAACCGTCTATGGCAAAAATAATCTACATTAAATAATCTACCCAATGACGTTTTGATCATTATGATAAGACAAATAGTTTTGGAAATATGCCGGCTTATTTTGAGTTTTTTTTTTTTTTTGAATAATCGTGTATGTTTCTTGTGATTTACACGAAAAGTATAAGATATAGGAAAAAAACGACAGAAACAAAATTAAAGTTCACGAAATCACCTACAAAATGCTTTTTATTTCATTTCAATAAACCTAATACTTTCGGAAATATGACGATCGGAAACGTGCATGACAGAAAAATATTTTGTAACTAGCTGATGCCCGCGACTTCGTCCGCGTGGATTAAGGGTTTTTCGGTTCCCGCGGGAACTCTTTAATTTTCCGGGATAAAAAGTAGCCTATGTGCTATTCCAGACTATAATCTATCTCTGTGCCAAATTTCATCCAGATCCGTTCATCCGTTGGAGCGTGATTGAGTAACAAACATACGTCCATACATCCAAACTTTCGCATTTATAATTATTTTGTAATAATTTAGTCTTTGTACCTACTTATTTGAAAATCATCGATTCTATAATACAATAAACAAATAGTAATAATTATCATATCTTTATCTACAAAACAACACCACACTATAGTCTTAGTAAATGCTGATATACCTACGTGTCGAAGTACTTTCAACAATATGTAGGTATGCAATATGCATTTATCGAAAAACAATGTAGTCCTAATAAAATGAACCACCAACATCCAACAGCCATCTTGTAGATAATTTTATCAGATTAACTTTTAACGGCATTCCGAACCAATGGTAGATTCACTGGACGATTCTAAAGCTTTTTATAAGTTTATTTGAATAAAAAACATTTGATTTGATACTTGAATTGAAATTTAATTACAAAAAAGCACAATAGGCGAGATGTTTGAGAGGGGGTGGGGGTGGGAGGGGGTGGGGGAGGGTTGTGGGGGAGAAAAGAGGACATCATTTGTGCCTAAAATCAACAAGACGTTATTTATTTGGGGTTTATTTCTATTTATTCCATAGTATTATGCTAAGTCTACATGACTACCACCGGTTCTTACACAATAGCAAGGTATATTTCGAAAACTATTAGTCCTATCAAAATAAACTAAGCACTATTTTATAGGTAAATTAATAAACTTTGTACTAAGTCCTGACAGCTTTTTTCCTAGCTCTAATACTTTTTCTTGAAATTACAAAAAACATTTAGGGTTTTTACAAAGGTTTAGTTTTTTATGCCAGTTAGGCAGCTATATTTCCGAAACTATTAGTTCTATCAGAATACAGTAAAAACTATTTTGGAGATAATTTAATGTAGTTCATTTTTGCTACTGATATTTTTTTTCCTAGTTGTAATAGTTTCTGTGAAAATTCTAAAATATTACACAGTTTTTGAAAAAAAAAAAATTATTCATGGAATAAAGGCTAGGACATTTCTCGAACTATTGATCCTATCTAAAAACACCATTAGACTTTGTTGTAGGTAATTTAATGAAATTAATTATTCTTTCGAGGATTTTTCCCAGCTCTAATAGTTTTTGTGCAAATTGCAAATAACACAGGATTCTAGCAATTTTTTAATTTTATTACGTACACAATACATGAATATATATGCAAAATTATTAGTCCTATCTTTATAAACTAATATTTTTTAAATAATTGGTTAAATGGTGTTTATTTTTACTTCTGGGAGTTTTTTGCCTAGCTCTAATAGTTTTCTAGAAATTACAGAAAACATGTAAAATTTTGAAAAATATTGTTTTCATGTAAATTATGACAGGTATATTTTCGAAATTATTAGTGCTATCAAAATGAAACAAAATATTTTTTGTAGGTAATTTAACTATATTTATTACTGCTTCAATCAGATTTTCCTAACTCTGTTATTTTTTTCCCAGAAATTAAAAACAACGTACACGGTATTTGCATATTATTTTCGTTATCTAACACAATAGGTAGGTATATCTCTAAAACTATTATTCTTAACAATATAAACTAAACATTATTTTATAGATAATTTAAAAACCTTTCATTTTGCTTCAGGCAACATTTTCGTAGCTCTATCAGTTATTATGGAAATTACAAGAAAGTACATTTCAAAAAGCGATACATGCAAAATATTTTCTTTTCATGCACAAAGGGTTAACATATTTCCTAAACTATTAGTCTTATCGAAATGAACCATAATTATATTTTGTAGACAATTTAATGAAGATAATTTTCACCATAGAACGTTTTTTTCTAGCTTTAATCATTTTTGAGAAAATTACAAAAAACTGTGGTCGGGGAGACGTTTGAGGAGGCAGGGGGGGAAGCCCGCGGCCTAGGGGGGGGGATTTTTGAACAGGTACTTTTCAGACCCCAAGGAACACTTGTGCCAAAAATCAGCTTTACATTTTTTATTTTAGGGTCAATGTCTAATAGTCCCGTACTAATCTTTGGCACTGGTGCCATACCTACCTGGCACGTGCCATTTTTGGGCTATTTTTTACCAATTACAAGGGTCATTTTTGCTATTATAATAACCAGGAGGGTGGACCGTGGACCATAAAGTAGCGGATCCATATGCTACGAGAAAATTGCTATTTGTAACGTTGAGATTCTTCAGTAGGGCGACCATACTGCCAGGTTTTTCTACTAAGTATAAAAGATTCATTTGTTTTTCAACAGGTTAAAGAGATCTCTCTGCATCGTATTCCTCATTGCTGAGGGTCGTGACCCCTTTCCATTAATCACACAATGGCAGGGGTTTTCTTGGGATAATAATGCGGCGGGTTTCTAGGTCCTTCCACATATGAAATGGGCGGGTTAAAGATATGGATCGTTCAATAATGCAATAATTAAAGTTTATTACTAAATACCTAGAGTTCGTAATATTAAATAACTAATAAAATATTCATGAAAAATTATAAGGGTCAAGGTCGGTAGGTATCCTAAACAAAACTTTACTCTTAAGTAGGTAAGTAGTAGTGAATGAAATAATAAAATGAGCCTAAATTATAATAGTCTCTTTGGTTGCTACTTGCTCCCACCATTTCATTAAATAAGGTTTACTTACGTTTTTATTTCATTAGTGTACTTAAAATATAATAGCAAGAAATACCTATAGTGTACCGGGGTGTACAGTATGTGTTGATGTATGTATGTATGTATATTATTTATTGTACACCACAAAAACACAAAAAAAACAGATAACAAATATGAAAACTTCAAACGTAGGTACAATAAGGCGATCTTATTGCTAAGTAGCGATCTCTTCCAGACAACCTTATCGATACGGAGAAAATGAACAAGAGGACAGTGGGAGGTGGTGCATAAAAATAAACTTAAATACTAATAGATATACCGGCAAAGACGTGCCGCCAAGCGATTTAGCATTCCGGTACGATGCCGTATATAAACCGAATAGGGGTATGGGTTTAATATAACTGCCATGCCCCTAACAGGTTAGCCCGCTACCAACTTAGACTGCATCATCACTTACCATCAGGTGAGATCGCAGTCAAGGGCTAACTACTAAAATACTAAAATACCTACATAAACTAACCAATATCATAAAATACTATTTTCATCCCACCATCTCGGAAAGAGTATTTTTATTCTTCGATATCTGATGGTAAAAGCCGTTATTATCCTCTAGAGGATAAAGTAAATTGAATTTAGAACATCGTGTGCACGTTAGTAAGTGTGTGTTCCGTTATAAGCACTGCGAGCACTGGCAGTGCTCTTTACTGGGGACTTCCAGTGCTTTCAGTGTATTTCGGAACGCACCCTAAATATCACTCGTCTATGAAGTTTGTGAATTCAAAACATCATTAAAACCTATTTACTTGTACCTCTATGGTGCCGAATTTCCATACAATCGTTTTTAATTTGTTAAAAACTCACACTCGTAACCTTCTTGGTGTACTTTTTTAATTTGCTTTGCGCGCACCATTTTCTTTCACGTCATATTGTTTAAAATTAAAACCGATTAAAAACAAGAAAATTGAAAATAAGTGAAAATCCTAAAATGAGTGATTCTAGTGACGAAGAAATTAACAGAATTGAATTTAATCTTGTGATTTTTTTTGCATTTAGTCATTTCCTCGCTGAGGTGGGATGAAAAGTTACGTGTTGCACTCGAGTGAAAAGATTTTTCACCTCGTGCTCTTTTAATTCCCTCGCTGACGCTCAGGATTCTAATTTTTGAATCACTCGCTCCGCTCGTGATTCAATTTTAGAATCCTTCGCTTGCTCGGTCATCAAAATTGAGCACGCGGTTAAAAAACAACTTTTCACTCTTGTATAACAAATAACTATTATCATAGCATTGATCTACATTCGTTATAAAAAAAATAACCTTTCACAGTTAAGGTCTAGACTTTAGGTAAGCTCTAGGTATTAGGTAAACCAACTCCTTTTCTGGCAATCTCCGTTCCTGTCAAGCAAATCCACGAGATCTAGAAAAAAGAAAAATGCTTGTTATTTTTGCCATAAAAAATAGATGTAGGTCCCTACAGACACTTAGCACGGAGAAGAATTTGTGGTCACCCTACAATATCCAGTCTAACGATCCAGCGTTCTTAATCTCCGCCAGTAATGGCTCCCACTTTGGCCGTCATAAATCATACACTTAATTAGATTTAGGGACCTTCGTCCGCTATGGGATACGATGATGGCAGTTTTTCTACGATCTCTCATTTTGTACCGGTTGCCGCGACCGGTAATGGCACCGGTGGCGGTAAGATAGTTTAAAAGTTACCATAATCTTCTTCTCTAAATATATAAAAGGAAAAGGTGATTGACTGACTGACTGATCTATCAAAGCACAGCTCAAACTACTTGACGGATTAGGCTGGCATGCTACAGATAGCTATTATAAAATAGACATAGAATTTTCAAGAAAGGATTCTTGAAAATTCAACCCATAGGGGGGTAAAATAGAGCATTGAAATTTGTATGAAAATCGAAACTAATGCAGGCGAAGCCGCGAGCAAAAGCTATGGGTGATTTGAAGCGGTGATAGCCTAGTTGCTTAGACAACCGACCTCCGTCCTATACGGGGTAGGTATGCAATCCCTGGCCTACGCAGTTACGCACTAAGCACCTCAAACTTTTCGGAGTTAGGTCTATTTATGAAGGTACGTGTGTATAAATGTGGGAAATTCAAATCTGACAAATTATCCAAATCATATTTATATCTATAAAATATCTACAGGCAGGTACATACTACATAGGTACCCATAGGAAGTTATTTAAGAAACATTTCCTTATATTAAGATTATGATGTAATTGAGAATAGCAATCGTGACATTAGAGTTTTTGCTTCGATGTTTCTAAAAGGTTTAGGTGCACATAAAGACCTATGTGCTTAGCTAAAAATCTTGCACACATTAATCAAATTAAATGTTATTTAATCACTCACCTGTTGCCAAATGGTGGGAGTAAAGGATTGACGATTGTAGAAACTTGTTTGTGTTTATTGGACTTGACCTTTGTAAAGACAAAAAATGTACAGTTATTAATTACCTATGTAGTAAAAATACAAAGCATCAAGTGCGTTCATTCCTGGTTTATCTAGGGACGCATGACTTTTACACGACCTAGTTTAATACGTAAAATTTAAAAATTTGCTCTTTATATTTACCTATACAATGTATTGATCGCAATCACTTCCGATTGGGTAATCCTTCCTGCTTTAAGTGACCTAAATCCACTGACGCAGCAATAATACCATAAATTCAGTCAATCACAACTTTAGGTAATATTGATGCATGTTTTACAAAAGTACCTAATGGGCTAATTTTTTTAATAATTTGTCGCGATTTTCCAGTAGGTATCCTGTCCTGTATCCTGTCTATCAAAACGATGTAGGTACGCCACTCTATCATCTATTACGTGTATACAAAGGTGCAATTAGGTTACTCAATTTTAATATACTTACTGGTTTACCAGCATCTTGTAGGCTGTAGCCAATTACTTATAGTGGTGTGACTAAAACTGCTTTGATTTCTATTTCAACTAAGTATAGGTAATTAAGTATAATTTCGAATTTATATTTTCGTGGTCGTCAATCATTAATATTTCACTATTAAATTAAATCAACCTTCTATCACTTTTAGGAATGCTCAAAAGTTGAGCTTTTAAAATTAGGTCAATAATCAATATCACATTTTCATATTGAATCATACTTAATATTATTATAAACCCGAATGTGCTTTTGCTTGTTGGTTTGTCCTTCAATCACGTGGCCGTGGCCGGATATCGATCAGGACGACTAAGGAAGATGTACTAACTAGAAGTGAGCGCCATGTCGTGGGTAGCAGGTTTAGCAAATGTACTTTATAAATATCTAATATTTTTTAATGCACTGCATGCTAATGTTTGATGATAAAGACGCGCGCGTAGAAAGTCAAGATAATATTATGAGATATGCAAAATAATAATTATATAATTGCGATTTGCGACGGTGTTATTATTTAGACAAGTGAAAATTCAAAGTTGCGACGCGACGCGAAAAGATTTGGTAGGTACATAGAAGTGTATTAGGTACTTTACTTTCATTATCAATAATGAACCGATGTTGCCCATCACTATAATCATCGCCGTATAACTCGCTGTATGGAAGGTTGTAACACGCACAAAAATCATTATTCATTAATATCCGGCATTTAAACGACGTTGTGTTTTTGTAGCTCTTCTAATTGCTTTAATTGTTCGGTACTGTAACAAATCTTTGAAATCAAGGACAAGAATAAGACGTGATGTATAACATTGAGTTATATGAACGAATAGGTTATACATCACTTATTCTTGTCCTTATATATACCATTATAAGTCAAATATCATCACAGAGTTAATATCATCTTCGAACGAAATCAAATTTGGAACGCGTCCATTAGCCACGTGCCAAGATGGCGGCGCGGCGCGTCTGTTAGCACATCGCCAGCTTAATAATATATTCGGCAAATGTCTGCTGCTAAACTGATTGGCAGCCAATGAGTGCCATTAGCGTGGAAATGCCATATTCGGGCCACGGTGACTCAACGTGACATGAGTGCGAACAACCCGTCTTGAGCCATGACAATAAAGCATCTGCTAGACATACCGACAAGTCCATGTCACAAGTCCGTCAGCCGCCGCCGGTTCACATGCGGTCACAATTTTTTATCCGAATCGAGTCCCGACAGAAATCTTGGCAAAATCCGGTAGATTTATTGGAATTATTTGAATATAATATTTCATTATACGTTCGCACGATAAAGTCATCGTAACGATAAATGTATTTATCCAATAGGTATATGCCAACGGTTGATTGTTTTTCAAATTCTGGTTTTCAGTTAAACAAATGTGTCACTCCGAATCGGTATCTAGGTACCTATCTGTATAGAGATAAATTGATTGAAAGATTAGGCATACCATTAGCTTGGAAAAGCCATTGCATATAGACCGAAGTATATTTACCTAACATTTCGCATGTCTGCCCTGAGCTATCAAGACTTTTTTTAGATAACTTTAATTATGTTACAAATAACCCAACCATTAGGCTAAACTTTTTAAAGATTTGAGTTCGTTGATAACTTACGTGTTGGTACATCTCTAGATGCCTTAATAGGAGACCTCTTATGCTGCAGTCGTACAATGGAGGTCTTTGTAAAATGGGTGCTTTAAGGTTGCAAAAGCGCAATTAAAATTCATTAGTGTTGTTTTAAACAGCGGTAAATTATTATCAATGGTGTTTTTTTTTTTACTTTTTCGGTTTGTAACTCTCTTGACCCTTGGTTACCTACCTAAAGTTACTTATACATTGAAGCCATTGGCCGAAAGGTTTATTGACCGGACGTATTGATAAAGTATTAATACATCAAAATATAAAAATTCTTCACTATTTAAACTTTTTTATTATTGTGTAGTAAGTAATAAGTCTAAGACAACAAGAAGACAAAGATTACATTGCGATGCGTGATTCAAGCTGAACCATGCAAAATGTTTACAACACACAGTTTATAAAAAATCCGTTGAAAATCTAAGATTTTCCGGGATACAAAGAAGTGGATGTCATTCTCCGAAACGCAAGCTATGCTATGAGCTATCTCTGTACCAAGAGTTCGTCAAAGTTGGTAAAGCGGAAGGGCGGCGAGAAGGTAGCAGGTAGACAGACATAAAAACACATAGGTATTCATATATTTTATAAATCTAATATGGATTATTTTTATCTTATTTTCAAACCGGAGTTCATATTTATAAATCTCGGATGGATTTTTTTTTTTCATCTTTTTTATGTCAGTGCATTTTTTAAATTCGAAATTGGGTAAGTATTCAATTTCAATTTCGAAGTAAAAACGTCTATTTAGACATCCTTAATATTATTATGTTGTTAATATACAGTACAAATTCGTTCCGCTAGCAAGTAGTAACCCTATCCATATTACAGTGATTCCCATCCACCATACAGCACACAGTTTCCTGGGCGCGTGTTAATTGGTAATAATTGATCTAGCGGGGGCCACCCGCGTCGTATGTATTTTTGAACGCAACTACAACACTGAATGACTGTTGTCGGCACTCGGTTGGATTACCCGAGAGCGCCATAAAGTATAGGTATTTGTTCAAGTACATTCTTTGGGACTTGGGACTCATACGATTCGATTGAAATTTGAAAAGTTTACACCAATTTGGTACTTTATGCAATAAATACAGCGACGTGGCTATGTGGCCACAGTTTCTGAATTGACTGGTCAAAATCTAGGGTTTAACTATTACAGAGTAGGTATTATCAAATACAAAATGGATAGGTTGGCTTAGTGACAATAAAAATGCCTAGTTGCACTATCACAAAACTTCATTAACACTCAATTGTCAAACCGAGCTAAAAGCGAAACGTGCTCAATTATTTGAAAGGAACATAGACCGAGAACACTGACTAATAAACGATTTCTACAATATGTTTTATGACTAGATGATGCCCGCGACTTCGTCCGTGTGGATTAAGGTTCTTTGATTCCTACAGCCTGTAGCTTTATCTACATTCTACACCACTATAGCTTTCGCTATTGGCACCGCCACACTCGGTCCTCAACCTTCTTTACCCAGGCAGCAGGTACCTACCATGTTGTGGGCACATTTTGCTTTCGGCCGTACCTATCAAGCATGGACGTACGTTTCACCTCCAGGACTTCCCAGCTCATACGGCGATCGTCCATCGCTCATCCATCGCTACTATAAAAACATGGTCTAAGTACTACACTTCAAAATTGAACTAACCAGTAGGTACCTATCTCCCACAAATTGTCCAATATCTCTTAGACTATTAAATTCCGTTCCCAACGACATCGACAGCTCTACAATAACTCACGACACTGCCGCCTCCCTCGTTAGCGAACTGTTCCGAGTTCAAATTTTAAATTCATCGCGAGTCATTTGCTCTTGCCGTTTGCGATCGCGCTGCGCGGGACACATGACGTCATTAGTCAAGACGATAGAGCGTGACTGCACAGTTTTCATACTAATATTACTATTAATTAATATTACTATTTCAAACTAAATAAAAGGTTTTCTGCTTTTGGTTACAATCACTGAAGTTCTAGGTGCTATAACGATGAACGATCTCACCTAATAACAAGTGTTCATCATGTTAAATATAGACGCATGAACCAGAAAGAGTTATTTGGGTAGTGTAGCAGTTATATTGTAGACCTAGTGGCGCTATACCGCACTAGGCTAGTGCTAATCGATTTTCTGCGCGGTAAATTATTATCGGTAGGTATCCAATACTACACCAGTTTAGCTTAGAACACAAATTGGTTTCTAATAACTACCAAAGCCTCCCCCGGGATCCTAGGATAACCAGCCCTATATTCAGCTCTAATTATTGTGTTATTATTTTAATGTCATTTTGGGTTCAGTAGTCAGTCTTGTGAAACCTTTGAAAAAATATATGGCCTATGTACTTGCGAAAATTTCAAAACTGTTCAAGCGCAGTACACCATGTCGCATTGGCGGCACAGTGTCGCGGGTTGGCGGCGACATGACGAATGGCCGCGGAACGTTCCAAATTTAAAATCTGCCGCGTAACGCTCGCGCTAATGGCATTGTTTATGGAAGCGTTCCCGCGCAAACCTGCCAGTGACTTACAGATTTGCACGGCTGAATGACTGGATTTCCTTTGCCTTGGCGTTTATTTATGTTCCTAATGAAAAAAAATACATAGAGGACTAGATTTCCCTCAAGCAAGCGCCAATAGCTGGATTGGCTATTGCTTATATGTCATCCTTTGATAGGGCTTGTCGCAGAGTAGAGTTTAGTATTCTGTGGTAGCTACGACACCCTATATCTAAATTTTTATTATTAAAAAATTATTGGAATTCTACTTAGTATATAATATATATCTTATAGTAGGTACTATTTAATTCTTTATGTTTCCATGATAAAATACCTAGGTATACCTACTTAGCAGGTATTGCCCTGACCCTTTCAATGCCACTCTAAAATACACATTTCTACCTAATGCAAAATTGCAGAATCTCATTCGCAGCGGGAAGTAAAGTCAGATAGGTACGCAACGAAACCGACGGACGAGCAAATTGGGAGCTAGATTAACATGTCTCGTATTCATGATATAAACTGGACTTTAATAATAACCTGCACAGTTCCTACTTCCCAGGTAGGAAAGGTTTTGAGACGGACATTGGCCTGTGCTGTTCAGGATAATTTGGTTTTTGGTGCATTCGTTACAATCATGAACTCATAATATACTAACTTTTTGAGTACCGAATGTACCTTATAATACAGGACATGAGCAACCTTAGAAGCCGAGAGGCTCGTGGATTAACGGAGTGGAGAAGAACTTGAGAGTTTTGGTTCGTAAGGAAGCTTCTTTTGAAACCCCTGACAGAGAAGTTTGTTTGACCAAGTCAAGGCCCATCCAAAGCTGTAGCGCTTTACTGACGATAAATTTCTTATACTTAGGTACCTAGGTTATTCTGGAGCTTATAGTCCTGCTGGCCCAGAAACATGAGTTCTAGAATTTTCACAATTTTGAAAAACTCTAAATTTTCGCAAATTAAACTTGTAAAAGAAGACCTATTAACATTATATAGATATACCTAGACCTGCGATTTATTCCAAGGGAAATCTTTATTTTCTTTACTCCGCCACTTCTAACACTGGCCATTATCCCGAACTCATAAACCCAAAAAACAAACTGCGCAACCCTTGAAGTTAACCCTCGGCATAATAAAAATAAAACGACAATAAAACGGGGTATAAAAGTGTCCGGGCCGAAATGAAATGGAATGCAAATGTGAGTGAAATAAACAAGCGGGGTAAGGTGAAGTGGCTAGTTATGGAGAGTGGGAACACGGGGGAAGGGTGCTCAAGATTTGTTGCTCGAAGACACGGAAATCGTGTTTTTATTTACGGGTTAAAATGGGTGAAAAGTTTCGCTCGCTGAAGTGGCGAAAACTTTCAAACGGAAAAAAGAGCTTATATTAAACTTAAGAACGGCCTTTTCTTTTTTTTCCTCTAAGTTGCTGAACGAATACCCATCTAAGGTAACTATAGATGATGCCCGCGACTTAGTCCGCGTGAATTTAGGTTTTTGAAAAATCCAATGAGAACAATTTTATTTTTCAGGATAATAAGCCCATGGGATGCAAGCTATCTTTAGGGAGTTACTCGTTACTACTCGTAGCATCGCTTAAAGTGCAGTATTATTCCAAAATGCCAGCTTTATGTCACGTATCTTGACGTTCCTAAAATAAGGATTATAATTATCAATATTAAAACAATACGGCTTTAAAAGCGATGGTAATATGCTCCCAGTATCGAATTTCAACAAAATAATTTGAATAAATGGTTCGTGACAGAGGAGCAGATGGGTACCTACACAGACAGGCAGACGGACACGCTTTCGCATTTACCTATAATATTAGTAGGTAATGGAAGCATTTATTACCTGTCCTTCAATCACGCTGCAACATAGCAACGGATCGACGTGATTTCTTGCACGGTAAAGTATACCTAGTTGAGTACCTGGAGAGTGACATAGGCTACTTTTTATCTTGAAAAAGTTCCCGTGGTAATTAAAAACACTTACCTATTCCACGCGGTCGAAGTCGCGGGCATCAGCTAGTTAGAAATGAAGTAGATGACGTAGGTATATTATAGTTACCTACCTACCTAGTATATTAGCTACCTAAGCTTTAACGTTCCCATTCTCAGCACGGAGTCAAGTGAAGTAAGGTAGCCGGTAGGCATCATAAGGTCAATCACCACCGCCGTAAAAGCTAACGGCGGGCTGTAAACTGCGCCGCAATCCCACCGACACGCGTTTTAGCATCCTAATCACAATTTGCAAAGGTTTTTTTTATCCCAACTCCGGATCAACGCAATAGGTACCTACCTATAGTCCCACAAAATAGGACCAGTGCAGTGGCCAAAATGTGAACTAATTTTTTTTATTTTATTTTTCATAGATACCTACCTAGTACCTACCTACTAGGTACGCTGTTATCGGGTCAGATAAGTTTTTCGGACTGTACCTAGGTAGAACCTGAAATAAAATTGCACGCAGCACGTCATACCGTAAGTATACCTAGGTACTTATTCGTAAATTTTTTAACCTCCCTAATTGAGAAGTAGCTACTTAAACACACACACAATGTAACGAATAACGATCGAAATTAGATTAGATTGACATACGATTCTTTCGCTATTAAGTAATTAGGTACTAGCTGATTACGAGTAACTTCGTCCACGTGGATTGAGGTTTTTTGGTTCCCGTGGGAATTTTCCGGGATAAAAAGTAGCCTATGTGTTATTCCAGACTATAATCTATCTATGTGCCAAATTTCATCCAGATCCGTTCAGCCGTTCTGGCGTGATTGAGTGACAAACGTCCATGCAACCATCCATCCAAACTTTCGAATTTATAATATAATATAATATTATAATAGTATAGTAGGTATAGATTAAAAAGCACTAGGGTTAAAAAATACTTCTAAATAAAATACCATAGATTCAGACGCAACAATGATTGAGCTTAGCCTCCTTGGAAAAATGGTGATTATCTCAATTTTTAGGCAAAAGGCGACGCGACACAAACTGTTAGGTTAGTGCATCAACAAACACACATTTGAAGCTATAGAATACTGAGCTTTAAAAAAACCGCTTGTCCTTTCATGATAGTCTCCTCTACGTATTTGTTTGAACCTAAGTACCCTTTTATTACAAAAAATAGGAGCACAAATCGTCCTCGAAACTCCAATTAGCTAACAAAATCAACTTGGGAATGAATTTGAAAAACCGAGCCAACGAAAAGTTTGCACCGATATTCCAAAGTTTGAAGAGAGCCGCGATTATTCTGAATCTGGCTAAAAATAAAGTTTAACTATGGAAACTAAAGTTTAATAAGTACTTGAGTTAGCTACATGCAGAAAATATTAAGTACCTAGTAGGTACCTACCTACAAGTTACCTCTATGTAGAGGCCTAATTCGCGGTGTAAGAATCAGATGAACGTAACTACAAAAAAATCAAAAATCGTTTTTTTTCTTATATCATCACTTAAGGTGCTTGTTCACAATGCGGTCCTTTATTAAAAAATATTTTACTTCGCATTCGCTATATGAGAGCCCCCCTGAAATAAAGTTTTTTATAACTTTTTAAGCCATTAGTTTACATATTATATTTAAATTTGAAGTAAGTAATTACGTTCAGTACCTAATTCAGACAGACGGACGGACGGACAAGTGCAAATTCACTCAAGTAGTCTCAAAGACCTTTGCTTCGCTGGGTAAATAAGTAGGTACATACTTAACTATCACGTCTCTTATTGCATATCTTTTCACATTTCACAACTGTTCTTAATGACCTTTTTTGTCACATTATTACCTATTGGTAGATCTTCTACCGCTTTCATTGTTGTGTTTACTATTCCATTCTGAATTGTTTAATGACTAGGTACCTCTAGGTAGGTGTAGGTTTACCCAGTACCTACCCTATAAAGGTTTTAGCTCTGAATATACCAATGAACTTGAGTTTCAGTCAAAGTTTGAAGTATTCTTTCAGAATTTTCATATTCCTTGGCAGTAAGGTAAGGCTTGGTCTACATAGAAACAAAGCTAACTTTTATTTTATTGAAAAGAGAGTGCCTATTTCAATACTGCATATGCCTGCGTGTGCATCTATACTTAGGTAGGTATAACTCCTCTCCTGGGCTAGGTAGGTAGTAGGTATGTACATACTTACATTACATTTCTTACATAAACTTTCTTTCTCGAAAATACAGAGTTCCCGCAGGATATTTCAAAGACTCAGATTCATGCGGACTAAATTGCGGGCATCATACACTTTGCAGAAGGTTCATTATGCCTTCATATATTATTATAATAAAGGCTTTATAGTTTATAACTAAGTACCTACTTAAATAATGTGCCTTCAGATTATAGCCTTTTTGAAAATTATATTGTAAATGATAAAAGAGCATGGATTTGACTCGCTCCAGCAATGTATATATCTATTAGGTACATTACTTATGTATCTACTCATTGATGTAATAATTTGTAATTTTTTTACTTTTTAACCGAGTTTCTTGCTGGTTTTTCTCAGTAGGAACGTCATTCCGAACCAGTGGTACACGCGACGATTCAAAACCATGTCAAAGCCTACCTAATTGAATAAAAAGATGTGAGTTTGAGTATCAGAATATCTAGCACCTTATCGAGTCTAGCACAACCGCAGTGGTACGCGTGGCAGTGTCAGGAATTAGCGGCATTTGTCACCGGGCGTGTGCGATCAATAGTTCCGCGCACGCCGCCGCCCGCCCGCCCTGCGACACGGCAGAGAAACCGCCTTAGCTAGCCCGCTGCCCAACGCTTTAGATAAACCTTCATTTATATAGAAATATCATATTGAAGATTACAGAAGATTTATCATAAACTAGCGGTCGTCCGCGTACAATTTCTGATTTCCTATGAGATTATGAAATTTTCCTTTAACGACAAAAGTCCTATGCACTAGTAAAAGCCACGATTTCGTATCCGCGGAGATTGCAATTAAGATAAAAAAAATTAATATTCGAAACGGCTTCACTCTATAATAATTACCTACTCTACTATTACTACTAACTCGCTCGATGTACCTATGACTAGGCTATGATGCTCTACATCGGCATCGTCCGCTTGGATTAAGGTTTTTCGATTTCCGCGCGAACTCTTGAATTTGCCAGGATAAAAATCTTATACCTATCCGTTGGATTTAACCTGTCTCTGTAACATAGATTTAGGATTATTCTCCGCTGCGCTTCAGCGCGTAGGAGCGCAGCGAAGACCAATCCTATACCTATCTAATGCTTTGTAACTACCTTGTTAAAATCAGTTGAAAAGAGCTTTGAAAGCGTAACAGACAGCCGGGCAGACACGCTTTCGCATTTAGGTATATCTAATATTAGTTTGGCAGTATAGATTAACGCAATCTTTAGCAAGATTACAGAATCCAGAAATAATAAACTCAAAATCAAATGTTTTTATTTAAATAAACTTTTACAAGTGACTTTAAATCGTTAAGCGAATCTACCACTGGTTCGGAATACCCACCTAGTACCTACCATTCCTACCGAGGATAGGAAATTCAGCGTAGGTAAATATTTTGTTAGAACTACAATCTTATTGTTACAATATCGTGTCTATTTTAAGTCCTATACACTTAACAAGTTAGCTAATAAATAGCTTTAGAAACTCATAACTACCTACTAGTACTTACTCACTTACTTCGCGAAGTGTTGCTAAACTAACTTTGATTATGATAAGTTCCACGCAGTACCTACCTACCTACAACATCTTTATGTAGGCACTTTATAGACCAGCTATTTTTAAATAATTGTATTAATCATGCTTTCATGAACGTGCTACCGCAGTTTCCAATGACTGATAAGAGCTTTAAATTTAAAATTAGAACACGCGTGTAGGCGTGGCCGGACCAATCGGGAATGTCACGCACTGCGACACGGTGACACTTTCAGCCAATGAGAGCGCGTGGAAAGTCGGCGGTGACAATTCTAGCGGACCAATGATCGCCGCCCACGATATTTGAATAGAATGACATTCTTGTATTCGGATTTCGGAATCGTTCGGGAAGTGTTCGTGTCGGTGTTTATCAGGGAGCGGTTTGCTGAAACTTTTTAATATTTTAATATTTTGGTTTTATGTTATTTTATAAACTTTTTCTTGTTTTTATGTTTACAACTTTATAATATTACTTATCGACATTAGTAGCTAGTCTAGTTACCTACCTACTTGACAATGAATAGAACCCGAAAATATTCAGAAAATGCGATTTACTGAAAATTTCAAAGCAGGTATTTATTCCAATGTCGTTTTTAAGTCTTTTATTATAATTTTCTATAGTTAAGAATTCTTTGTCGAGTTATTGTGGAACTCAGGAAGCATAGATTACCTACCCAAGTACCTACCAACTAGGTTTTAAGGTAAGTAGTAAGTGGATACATATACATAATAGGTTTGACGACCTCCCTGGCGAAGTGTTGAGCGCTGTTGTCTTAACGTGCGGAGGTCCCGGGTTCCTTCTGGTGGCCTGGTGGGAGTCTTCGGCCCTGGCTAGTTACTTACCACCCTACTGGCAAAGACGTGACGCCAAGCGATTTAGCGTTCCGGTACGATGCCGTGTAAAAACCAAATAGAGGTATGGGTTTATATAACTGCCATGCCCATAACTACCGCTACCATCTTAGACTGCATCATCACTTACCATCAGGTGAGATCGCAGTCAAGGGCTAACTTCTAGTGGATTAAAAAAAAAGAAAGATTAAAGTTAAGTTTGTACTAAGCTTCTAAAAATAATAATAAATGTTAATTCTGGATTTTATTCGGGAACAATAAATTGCGTGAACATCGGAGAGCGTGCAGGAAATTTATCAAATTGAGACCAATTCTATCTCGGCACGAGCTTCTGATCGCGATCGAAGCGATGTGAAATTGGCCGAATTAAACCGAATTTTCACCTAACTATCCGATTATTCGGCTTCCGTGTGGGAATTTTTGCGTGTTTCGGCTTATTAGGCCTGCCGTCTGCTGTTTCAATTTAATGGGATAATTTTGATTAAAATATTTTTATTCGCATTTATACCTAATGGGTAGGTGGGTAGTAGGTACATATACCTACTTAAGCAGGTACCTAATAGTGAGTAATAATAAATTAACTAAAATAATAATAATAAGGTTTACGATTTTCCAATATTTCTTTTATCTCTTTTGCGAGCTGAAGTGGTGGGGTGTGGAAGAAGTCCTGTATTTTCGCGAACTAAATCGTTGAGCAAGCGCAGGCGTAACCGTCAGGTGCATGTAGGGAAATTATACATTTAGTATCTACACTAGAGTTTCTTTTTTCCCCTTGGATAAGACTGAGTATGTACAAAAGTAAGGCTATATCTATTGCGCCGTAGTTTTAAAGTAGGAATCATACCCAGTCATACCAAGGAGAAACCATACTTGGGTATATAGGTATTATAGTATATTATCTGTCTTAGTATCTAGATACTTACCTAGTCAATATTATTTTATTAGTGTTCGGTAGTAGGTACCTAGTTAAACCTTTTACCTAATTTACTTGTATCAACTTAGTGAGTAGGTAATAGGTAGATATTAGATAGGTAAATCTATGTTGTCCGAACATTCCTACTTACCTACCTACAAACATTAGGTAGGTACTCCAAATGTATGGATAAATAAACAAAGTCAGTTCAAAAATCTAAATTGCGACGCATTGAATTTGAAAACAAAATTCCATCAGGGACACGTAGACTCAAAAGAATGTCGATATTTCAGTTATTCGTCAACAATTTGAATATCGAAGCACGTCACAACATTCTCACGAGCTGTCATCCGTATCTTCTACATAATATGCAAGGAATTTGAATATTTTCATTCGAATCGTTCGAATTTCGAATTTTTGGTGATTTCTTGAAATTGTAGCTTGAAGCGCTACTGCTTCTTGATTTCGGGTGCAAATATCACGAAGAACCTAAGATATCTAAATTATTTTGTGGTAGGAAAAGGGATTTTATGGCTACTTTTCTACTGATCTTCCTACTGTTTCCTGTTTACATGGAATTAGTGTGCCATTGGGTATTTGGGAAAAAGTCAAATCAGCAACTTTTATTCAAACGTCAAAACGCGTCCTAAGTATGGCATTTATATGAAATTCTGAAATGGGACGTCATTAAAGTTCGACGCACTTTTTTACTTTAATCGATTGTTTAAAATGGTTATTCAACATAACAGGGGACGTGGATATTACGACTTTAATGGGAGACCCTCTAATTCAATAATCACTAAAAATAATTTCTTTGAATAACTAAGTAGGTAGGTAGTAGTCAAATACCCAATTGTTTTGTCCGAAAATTCCTATCAAAATCACTCGTAACTATAATGATTTGCATAGAATGTTAGGCACCAATTGACATTTCTTAATCTTTTTATGTGAATATGACTATACCTAATTAAAAAATGTAGCTACCTACCTATAATGATACCTACCTACAAAATGTTACATAGCAAGTCGAAGGACTTGATTTGACTACCTAGGCCGTTCAGCCGATATATTAGCCGTTCTATTCTTTAATGTTTATCTCTTTGGCAAAGGTCTTATTTTCATAGTTATGCGACAGTTCAGTAATAATGTGGGGGATGGTAACGTGCCTGAATGTTAACTGACATTTGCCTTTAAGCTAATAGGTGTTTACATAAAATATTTAAATTATTTAAAATTCGGTAGGAATGCCTACTGAAACGCAATTTTGAAAATCGAATGTTTTAAATTTTTAATTCCTATAAAGCACGCTTCTTTGTTCCCACAGATTTTAAAATTATTCGGAATTCAAAATTCTTCAATAATGCTTTACCTTTAGAAAATATTCCAATTTAAAAACCATAGGTACCTACCTAGTACCTACCTAATATTATGAATGCGAAAGTGTGTTTGTTTGCTGGTTTGTTGGTTTATTGGTTTGGCCTTTAATCACGCCGCAACGGAGCAACAGATCGACGTGATTTTTGGCATGGGTATAGTTGAGGACCTGTAGAGGGACATAAGCTACTTTTTTATCCCGGAAAATTAAGGAGTTCCCGCGAGAATCAAAAAAAACTTAAACCACGCGCATCAGCTTGCTTTATATTGCAAGGTATCGTACCTATATAGCTACCTATTTAATATAGGTACCTATATTTAATAATTTATATATTTTATGACCATCGATATATATTTAGGTAGGTACCTACTAGGTACTAGATGGGACCTTTCATAGAAAAAAATTGGGTGTCCGATCTGTGGTGCGCGCTCCACACCTGTACCTACAATAAGCCTGTCCTTGTCCCCGCCATAGCGCTGTCCCGCTTTTCAGGCTAGATGGCAGGCTAGTTAGTAAAATACGCCCACTTCATTCATTCATTCATTCTTTGTTTGACAGGGCCCACATTCTTTGTTGTTTATAACTTACCTAAGTATTACATAGTCATTAACCGAGCGAAGCGAAGGTCTCTGAGTCTACTTGAGTGAATTTTCACTTGTCCGTCCGTCCGTCCGTCCGGCTGTCAGAGCCTTACCTATAACTTCTGAATAATTCAGTAATTATTACTGAACGTAATTTTACTTCAAGTTTAAATATAATAATATGTAAACCGATGGCCTCCCGCCGAATATGGCTTAAAAAGTTATTTTATTTTATTTTATTTGTTAAGGAAAACCAACAGCTTATTGTTCTAGATAGTCTTAAAATTAGGTAACTTATAGCTAATGACAGGTTTTCACAAATAGACACTAAAAAGAACAAGGGTAGGTACCTGTTGATACACAAAAACAGTTGTTGAGAAAGATATACCAGTTGTTAATCACTAATCAGTTGTTAATAACATAATGCACTTGACTGTATGAATACATTTGTTAAATTTCGACGTACACTGCACATATTGCCAAAAAATAAGTCTATGCTAGGTTCATTATAAATAGAGTTCAGAAGGCGAGACGCGCGAATAATAAACGAGTTGGATAAAAATCTTTATTTCAGGGGGGGCTCTCATAGAAGCGAATCTTTGGAAGTCAGAAAGTTGGCATACCAGCCGAGCGATCGCGTAACTTCTGCATCAATCATTGATACATCGCAATCACCTCTGATTGGATAACACTCTTCCACTATTGGACATAATCCATTGACGCAGCAAGAATGCCATAAATTCAGCCAATTACAACAATTGATACTGTAACAATGATTGATGCAGAAGTTACGCGATCGCTCGGCCGTGTGCTGTTATGATTGAATTAGCGAAAAATGTACCTCCGTCAAGGTACAAAAATGAATCAGGTTGGTTCAAAAACTATATTGCAAGAAACCTAAGACTGTGTCTGAGGACGCCTGAAGCTACATCTCTGAACCATGTTTGTGTTAAATTTGTAAAACATGTTTTTATTAATTTTTGAATATTTTTCTATTAGATTAAAATTAAAACTTAAAAGTCTAAGTCCGTTTTAGGGTATCTAAAGTTTCTAATGCTAAATAAATCTTTGAAAAATAGAAAACTGGTTTACAATTCCTACTGTTACAACTATAGCCCCAATTACGGGGTAAGTTGTAACACTCGTCAGTTTTTTTTTCTAAGCCATTTTTACAAGAATTCGTCACAGGTTTGATCAAAATTTTATTTGAAATCGATAGTTGAATAGTAGCTCATTCGAATAGTCCTAGGTACCTACTGCTGTATTTCCTAAATACCCAACTAGTAAGCTTCCATAGCCAAGAAACGAAAAATTTTTACAACTATCCCCCGCTCCCCTACTTGAACAACAAATACTACAATTATATAAATATTATAAGGAATAGTACATTACTGCAGCGGCCATCAAAACAGGCATTGAAGGACGAACGTGTAAATGTGGGCCGAGGCGAAGCCGAGGCACACATACGTAAGTCCATCAATGCCTAGTTGTGGCCAAGGCTTGTATAGTGCTTTTCTCAAATATAATGCGCGGAAATTAAAACTAAGTGTTCATCACACTCATTGTCTTCACTTGAACTCATTTTGTCAAAACATTTCAAAATCAATGACGAACAACGAACAACAATAATTTTTCCCGCGTCAAAGTGTTCATTTGTTTTTTTTTTCAATAAACAGCTTTCTATTTGCAAGCTAGTTCGAAATTTAAATACAACCTTCGATAAGTTACCTTCTTGGTTGCCATGTTTCGGAGTAAAAGATCGTTCCACTTTTAAACTACACGACAGATATGAATTTAGTATGTAATTTATTTGGCCGCTAAACCACGACAGATCTGGATTTTCATACAACTTTAGAAGGCCGCTGCTCGCATGTATTTGGCCAGTACAGCAATTTCGATTTATCTCGAAGAAGGTTGTCAAAATAATGCTCAAATTTCCAAGCATGTTTGAGAAAATGAACTTATTTAATTTTTATTGAGCTTCAGAATTTTTTACAGAACTTCACAATGATGTCAATTGATGGCGCTCTGTACTAGTTTATGGATACCGCGAGGTCTCAGTTCGGGGCGAACCACTAGTTATAGGTATAGATGCTGCAGTAAGTAGGTAGTCATTACATATTATTGTATTACATAAAGATTATGGTAGAGTCGAGATAGTTATCTCGACTCTACCATGTTGATATGTTGTAGATGTTGGTCTAGAATCTAGATCTAGACTGTCTAGGTGGGTATGTTTGGAGATTCTAGGTATTAAGAATCTACTTAATTGATTTTGATGAAATTTGGTAAGTAAAAGGTACCTACCTACCTAAGATAAATTTGATCCCAAGGTAGGACGTAATCGTCTTCTTTCAGCCCGGAAAATCAAAGAGTTCCCACGGAATTGTCAAAATCACTATCATCACCGGCAATCATCTCGATACTTACCTATACTAAGATTGATTGAAAGATTAGTAACCGACTTTTTGAATTCGGCAGCTTTCTAGGATGCATGACTAAAACACTTTTTATACCGGTAAATCCAATAGGTTTTCAAAAACTTAAATCCGTTCTAATGGAAGTAGGTAGGTAAGCTTAGCCCATAGTTTGAATTTTGCAGCTGTCATGGCGTCGCGTGCTTTAGGATGACGAAAATGCGCTCGCGGCGATGGCTTCCAAATTCAAAAATTCGAATCGTCCGAATTCGATTGTTCCGCGCCTTCCCTGCGGCCAGCGCTCGCGTGATAGTTCAGAAACAATACTTTAAAAATATTATCTGGTGCTTTATGGTTCGAGGTTGTTATTGATGTCGCCTTTGTTCGCTAAATATTCGGTAGGTTTTAAGTATTTGTATGGGTGATTATAAATATATTTTAAAGCTTCTTACATAAGTAAGTAGGTAGGTATATGTAGATGCCGTAGATTACACCCGCTCCAGCATTCTATATTCAGTAGGTACCTACTCCAGTTATATGCTTGGGACTTCAGCACTTATCTTCAATTTAATAATCAATATTAGTTAGACCAATTATTGTAATTTATGATTTTTTCAATGACCAATTTTCCGCCTTAAGTTTCTTGCTCTGTCGACTGGCTCTCTTCGGTAGGAATGGCATTTCGTAACACCCTGCACACCTTGTAAAATTTTATTTGAATAAAAATAAACATTTGTACTGCAACCATAATAGGTAATATCTGCCCGTTTTGTAGAGAAATACCTACCTGTTATCCTCTAATGATGCCGACCTGAGTGATGAACTACTTAGGGCCGCTTGCACAAGGACATTTAAACTGATTTAGTTAAATTTTGTAATGCTGTCCCTTTTTGGCAAATGCATATTTTAGTTGCCAAAAAGGGACAGCATCAAAATATTTAACTAAATCAAATTAAGAGTCCTTGTGCAAGTGGGCCTTAGGGATGTACCTATAGGTAGGTAACCTATAATTTTTTTTCCTAGATAAATCTTAACTAAAGCCTCGATGACACGGGGCGAGTTTACGAGCTGCTAGTCGGCGAGTTTAAAAGCTAGCGAGTGAGCGAGTAAGCGAGTGTCGATGACACGCAAAACGTTCCACTCGCTCAGTAGCCAACTATTAGCTAGCTAGTGTTGGTGTTGTTTGGCGTGGCGTGCTGTCTGCTTTATCGTTCATTTTTTTAAGCTGAAAAATGAAGTGGAACACTCATAGCTGAGGTTCTCAACATCTATGAGCAGTACCCTATTTTGTCATACTAAGTAATATTATAAATGCGAAAGTGTGTCTGTTTGTTGGTTTGTCCTTCAATCACGCCGCAACGGAGCAACGGATCGATGTGATTTTTGGCATGGGAATAGTTGAGGACCTGGAGAGTGACAGGCTACTTTTTATCCCGGAAAATTGAGGAGTTCCCGCGGCAATTAAAAAAAACTTAGTAAACGCGGACGAAGTCGCGGGCATCAGCTAATGGAATAAAAAAGACAAAGAGTATTCTAACACAAAAATAAAGGATGAAATTTTCAAAAATTAATTAATTAAAAAAAAAATTCAAATTTACATTTTAGCTTTAACTGCCAAAACGCAGATGCTCACAACTAGTTCACTAGCAGCGATGATGACACATGGCTAGTTAACTAGCTTTCAGGCCAACACGCCAGCGAATGGCGAGTAAATTAGCCCGGCTTTCTATTTTACAAGCAGCTTTTTTACAATCAGATAGTCAAAAGCAGATTGTAAAAAAGCTCAATGACACGGGGCGAGTTTACAAGCTGCTAGCGAACTCGCTGGCTTGTAGCTTGTAAACTCGCCCCGTGTCATCGAGGCTTAAGGCTGAAAAAGCTAGTTCACCTAAATACACAATAAGCTGATACTGATTCGTAACTACGTGATTGTGATAATCAAGTAAACTCGCCGATTAGTGCTAGATATATCTAATCATAAGCATCTCGGGCATCGCTGAATCAGTTGACTTTTCCATTTGGCACTCCACATCATAGGTACTTCATAGGTATAGTACCTACTATAATATTATAAATGCGAAAGTGTGTTTGTTTGTTGGTTTATTGGTTTGTCCTTCAATCACGCCGCAACAGAGCAACGGATCAACGTGATTTTTTGCATGGGTATAGTTGGGGACCTGGAGAGTGACATAGGCTTATTTATATCCCGGAAAATTAAGGAGTTCCCGCGGGAATAAAAAAAACTAATTCCACGCAGACGAAGTCTAACCTATACCTAATAAACGTATTTTATTTTATCATCATCACCTTTTTTTATTCAATACAAGTTTGCCGCTGACTGCGATCTCACCTGATGGTGAGGGATGAGGCACCGCGGGCTAACCTGTTAGGGGTAGGTACGGCAGTTATATCAGACCCATACCCCTATCGGTTTCTATACGACATCGTACCGGAACGCCAAATCGCTTGGCGGTACCGGTAGGGTTGATGTCCTCCCGACCGAATTTCGGCCACTGCGGCCAATCTCCAGAGAGATTAGCCATCTGCGCGGGAGATATTATAGTGCACAAGTGTGTGCGCAAACACAGGTGCACTCTCTGTTCCTTTACTCTCATAGCCCGATGGGACGGAAAATCCGACACGACCGGAGAGAGATCAGGTGCAGGACCGACGGGTTAACGTGCTCTCCGAGGCACGAGGGTGTATCGTTCCGGTACCGGTACCGGTAGGGTAGTAGGTAAGTAAGTATCTAACTAGCCTCTCATCAGACCAGACCAGAGAAAATTCCCAAATTAAAAAATTCCCAAATTTACTCGGATAGGAGTTGAACCCTGGACCTCCCACAATAAGACGGCGGTACTTAACTGATAAATTAAGTAGATCCCGTGGGAATTAAAAAAAACTTATTCCACGCGGACGAAGTCGCAGGCATCGTCTAGTTACCTAAGTAGGTATAACGTAACAGCAAGCTGTCAGATACTCAAACATATTCAATACGATTTGAAGATTATTCGTCATGGTAACCCGAAACCTTTTCATTAGTAAAACACCAACGCTAACATTATGGGTGTTTCTAAAAAATTTCCAAACCGAAATTATCTATGGAAATAACCAGCTCCCTAAGAAGCCACACTCATTAGCAGGAAAAAAGTATAAAACCTTCTATAGAAAGGCACCGATTTAGACTTTTCATATTCGAATTTCGAATTCGTAAAGGCGCGTTCACATTAGTGGGATTTGTTTTGTAAAGAACCTTCGCTCCTCGGCGAATTCTTCTGTCTCGGAGTGTACTTACACGCAATGCAAACGAGCTTGTTAGTGTAGTCGAACGCGATTGTTACGCAAAGAAAAAAGGAAACTCACGACTAAACTACCAAGAGTGAACGAATGAAAAGAAAAACAGTTGTCTACGAAATCAGTTATTAAATTAAAATTGCGCTTCTATTTTCATAATATTGATAAAATATTAAAGGTGGTAGAGTCACGACATTTCATAAGTGGCACAAGTTAAAATAAATCATTTCATTTCATAACTATCAGTATTTTTCAAGGTATAAACAACTTATCTACATTAGGCTTTTTATTTCACGTAGGTACCTGTACGTAGTTGGAGAGAAAAGTTACACTACTTTACAAAAGAAGCCGAAGCTAACGACCCTGCAATATGCACACACCTTTAGTTCGCGTGTCGATACTTTTTAAACATAGGAGCGTTTTTTGCAAATTAGAAGTGTTCTCTTTTCAAAACAAATTGCTGACAACCAAGACGTTCGATTCTCATTTCGAATGCGCCAACCACAGTCTACAACGCATTTCGAATTTCGATACCATTGACTAAAGGAAAAAAGTGGAACTTTAAAGTTCTCTACGGATAATGAGTCCCCTCGTCTTGATTCGCGCCCCGTAGAACGGGTTACGTCACAATATTTTAATAAACTGTCGATTTATAGGTAACTTTTAATCTTGTTGCCCCCTACCCTTACCCCCTACCTAGTGCCATTTTTGGGCATCAAACTATGCTGGCCAAGCTAGTGAGTTGCCATCAGTTGTCACGTCATTAGCATTTATTTTTGTACCTACTAGATGATGCCCGCGACTTCGTCCGCGTGGATTAAGGTTTTTGATTCCCGCGGGAACTCCTTAATTTTTCCTTAATTACGGGATAAGCAGCCTATGTCCTTCCCCGGGATATAACCTTCCTCTATACCAAATTTCAGCAAAATCGGTTGAAAAGATGGGCCGGGAAAGCGTAGCAGACAGACAGACAGACACACTTTCGCATTTATAATATTAGTATGGATATTAAAGGATACCTTTTCCTAAAGGATACCTAACAAAAAAACTAGTCAGTATGCTCATGACATGGGCCTTAATCCTGGTTTTTATTAACTTGCCGAGTATACTATGACAAAATACTTAAGCAGAATTTAGGTCTACTTATATATTTTCAACTAGATGATGCCCGCGACTTCGTCCGCGTGGATTAGGGTTTTTTGATTCCCGCGGGAACTTCTTAATTTTCCGGGATAAAAAGTAGCCTATGTCCTTCCCCGGGATATAACCTACCTCTATACCAAATTTCAGCAAAATCGGTTGAAAAGATGGGCCGGGAAAGCGTAGCAGACAGACAGACAGACAGACAGACGGACACACTTTCGCATTTATAATATTAGTATGGATTAGTACCTACTTACTAGGTAGTAGGTACCTACCGTTTAAATCTATTATTGTAGTAATAATAAACTGTGTATTTAAACACAGTTCTAACGTTTACAATGCAAGTGTATGTTATTTGATCGGAGTTGATTATGCTAATGGCGATCTAGCTCTATGACGTAGCAATATTGTATTGCAGTTTAGGAAACGGTCATAATATAGCGACTCTCAATAAACCCCTTTTTCTAATTTTTGTATGAATAGTGAATACAATTGTACGGATGTGTTAATATCACATGCTATGTACATAACGCTTGTTTCGAAACTACCAAGTACCTAAATGTTATTAATTACTCTTAAAAATATTCTTCAAATAAATTCCTAGTTAACTACAAGCTAATTGCATATTTCGAGACAATGGGCAAAATACCGCAAGAAGTTCTTATGCTATTATTAGTTTCTATTAAAAGTAAGCCCTTGACTGCGATCTCATCTGGATGGTATATGTGATGATGTAGACTGTTTGACGACCGTGGCGCAGTGTTGGGCGTTGTTGTCTTAACATGCGGAGGTCTCGGGTTCGATCCCCGGCAGGGTCAATTTGGGAATTTATAATTTCTGAATTTTCCCTTATCTGGCCTGGTGGGAGGCTTCGGCCGTGGCTAGTTACCGCCTTACCGGCAAAGACGTGCCGCCAAGCGATTTAGCGTTCCGGTTTATGGTACGATGCCGTTAATAGAAACCGAATAGGGGTATAGTATGGGTTTATTATAACTGCCATGCCCCTAACAGGTTAGCCCGCTACCATCTTAGACAGCATCGTCACTTACCATCAGGTGAGATCGCAGTCAAGGGCTTACTTGTGGTGGATAAAAAAAACTGTCGTCTAAGACGGTAGTGGGCTAACCTGGTATAGCAGTAATGCCTATTAAACCCACGCCCTTTTACCTATTGCGCCATGCCCGCTTAAATGTAGAGTAAATTCAGCTCTAAGGCGTCAGGCACGAAACAAGCGACGGCCGAGCGACGGCGACAGCGGGGCGATGTGGTTCGAGAGCTGGCGACGAATTTCGGGCAGGTCTTTTAGGCAAGCTGAAATTCGTCAATTGGCGAGTCCAGCCCTGCCAGTCTATGCCAGTAGCCCTGCCGGTAGAGCGTTTGCGGTTATTTCGCTACTGCGCAGCATATAATATTTGCAAAATAAAAAAAAAACGTTTTTTTGGCAACTTGATTGTTTTATCTTTAAATTTAGTACTTATAGAATTCGAAAAAAATATCCCAGACGTTTTTGTCGGTTATAAATTATTACCAGACCTCTTCAAAATTCTTCCCGAAATTCGTCGCCAGCTCTCCGACTAATCGCATCGCCCCGCTGTCGCCGTCGCTAATTTCGTGCCCGTGCACTAAGACTAGTTAGAAGCTTTTTTACTAATCTTAGTCTTAGGAGAAAAATAAATGTTACTCCTAAAGGCAATATTTATAGTTAGTTAAAATTAACAGCTTTCGTAAATTTTCTCCGCAAACATTTCTTATAGGTACCTATGGCTGTATCAAAGTCCTATTCTGGCTGTAGATCAACAAGAAATAAGATCCCTCATCCAATAGATGTTGGGTCAGGGTTACCTACAGCTGCCATTCAGCCGAAGTAGATGTATCTATAATACACGAAAATATTATGCAAAGGTGTGCATCTGGAATCGATGTTGCCACCGAGCTCGTGTGATGCGACTGGAGTGGTAAAATTAATGTTATTCTTACGCAAATAATGTATTTAAGCTACCAAATTAATATTGAGTGTCAGTGCCAATCAGAACTCGGTAAAACAGCACTCGGTAGGTTCCCTGGTATCTCTCTCTCTGCGTCGTACTCCTCATTACTGAGGGTCGTGACCCCATTTCATTAATCACATAATGTAGGAGTTTTCTTGGGACAATAATGCGGTGGGTTCCCACGTCCTTGAGCAATTATCCTTGGTATACTTACTTATTAAATTGCGTTGCAAAACGCCACGTCACACGTGAACTATGACGTCAGGCTGTCGCTGTTGCGACTGTCTTGAGCATTTTATTTGTCAAACATTCTGTCAATTAACTTTTACGACCTACCATTGCTCTGTCTACGGTACCTACCCACGTAATCGATTGTCAATGCATTATAGATGATAGTCGCCCGTATAAAGCGTGACATTTCCGTCACACGACACGTCGCTGTCACGCCGGTCGCTGACGTCGCGTGCTGTCTCGATGGTTAATTAATTATTCAATACTCCATTACTGAGCGACAATGTCGGTAAATTGATTTTGTTATACTTCTCGGTAAACTGACCGCCCTTATTGTCGTTTTAATGACGACTAATAAACCATGGAAAACTCGATGAAAATTGTGCTGAAAATGCGTTTCCAAAAAAACACCAGAGGATATAAAACTCCAAGGCCCGATTAATACGCTAACCTCAGCTAAGAACTGGTTTTTAAGTATCGGAGCCTAGATTGACTGATACCTACTTACTTGATAACGTGTTCTTAGCTTGATGTCGGTTTATTAAAACCTACGGACCTTATTTAATCTATTTATTCAAACATGTATTCATAAAGCTCGCGTGTTGACGAGGGCTAACCATAACCGCATACTTTTTCATGTAACTGTTTTCATGGGGTAGGTACTTAATGGGCTTCGTTTTTAGGGTTCCGTAGCCAAATTTGGCAAAAACGGAACCCTTATAGATTCGTCATGTCTGTCTCTCTGTCTGTCTGTCTGTCTGTCTGTCTGTGTGTCCGTCCGTATGTCACAGCCACTTTTTTCTGAAACTATAAGAACTATACTGTTGAAACTTGGTAAGTAGATGTATTCTGTGAACCGCATTAAGATTTTCACACAAAACTAGAAAAAAAACAATAAATTTTGGGGGTCCCCATACTTAGAACTGAAACTCAAAAAATTTTTTTTCATCAAACCCATACGTGTGGGGTATCTATGGATAGGTCTTCAAAAATGATATTGAGGTTTCTAATATCATTTTTTTCTAAACTGAAAAGTTTGCACGAGAGACACTTCCAAAGTGGTAAAATGTGTGTCCCCCCCTCTGTAACTTCTAAAATAAGAGAATGATAAAACTAAAAAAAATATATGATGTACATTACCATGCAAACTTCCACCGAAAATTGGTTTGAACGAGATCTAGTAAGTAGTTTTTTTTAATAATTTAAAACTTACTACAGGTTTGTACGGAACCCTCGGTGCGCGAGTCCGACTCGCACTTGGCCGGTTTTTTTAAATCAGCAGAGAAAATAAATTAATCTTGAAGAAAAAAGAAATATTTACTTTTATTAGTAAGTACATATAGTAAGCTAGACGTGGTCTAGCATTATTAGTATCCCAAGTCTAAGTGTACGGGCACGAAACTAGCGGTGGCGGGGCGACGGCGGTAGCGGGGCGATGCGATTAGTCGGCGAGCTGGCGACGAATTTCGGGAACAATAATGAGGTACCTAAATCAGTGTATCGAAACGCTGATTTCAATTCCATATTATACCTAATTATGTTATTTGAAAATTGTATAATTTTCTCTTCACTTTTGCGATTGTATTAGAGATTTCATATTAAATAAAAGAAGGTATACTTAATTGTATTAAATGTTTTATTTTTATACTTAGTAATGTTTGGCAAAAGGAAGAATAACATGCTTCAAAGTGTAGCTGCATCTACACCCGTCTTAAATACATAATACTTTTTGGTTCTTACATATTATTATTTTAAATTATGTAACAAAATCTTCACATGCACACACTAAAGGAACAAGGTAAACGGTAGAGCAGAAACCGATCGCGCGGTAATTTCTCTTAAATATTTCCATATAAAGATGACGTCGCGGATACAACTGGCTTCATTTAACCAATGTTTGTTTGCATGTACTTCGTCTAGTTTTTCCTTTAGTCTGTGGAGTTGTAATATTTAAAAATTTACGTTTATTTTCGAGAGTAAAATAATTACAAGTGTTGTTTAGCACCAAAATAGCTAGAATAGGCCTAGAATGGATTTCTTCATAAGAGTATTTCATTGTGGCTAGTTTGGCACTCGTGGTCAAAATAATTGAAAAAAGTATCGATCCTAGATCAATTTAGGTAGGTGTATCATTATTATTTTTATGAAAAGGACGAAGAACAAAAAAAAATATATAAGTACCTATGATGATAAAAAAAACAATAATTTTGACTTTTTAGGGTTCCGTAGCCAAATTTGGCAAAAACGGAACCCTTATAGATTCGTCATGTCTGTCTGTCTGTGTGTCTGTGTGTCCGTCCATATGTCACAGCCACTTTTTTCCGAAACTATAAGAACTATACTGTTGAAACTTGGTAAGTAGATGTATTCTGTGAACCGCATTAAGATTTTCACACAAAACTAGAAAAAAAACAATAAATTTTGGGGGTCCCCATACTTAAAACTGAAACTCAAAAAAATTTTTTTCATCAAACCCATACGTGTGGGGTATCTGTGGATAGGTCTTCAAAAATGATATAGAGGTTTCTAATATAATTTTTTTCTAAACTGAATAGTTTGCACGAGAGACACTTCCAAAGTGGTAAAATGTGTGTGTCCCCCCCCTGTAACTTCTAAAATAAGAGAATGATAAAACTAAAAAAAATATATGATGTACATTATCATGCAAACTTCCACTGAAAATTGGTTTGAACGAGATCTAGTAAGTAGTTTTTTTTTTATTATTTAAAACTTACTACAGGTTTGTACGGAACCCTCGGTGCGCGAGTCCGACTCGCACTTGGCCGGTTTTTTAAATATCATACAAATATACATATTTTATGCACCTATAAATTTTTAACAAAATATTATAAATTCGAAAGTACGTTTGTTTGTTGAGTTGTCCTTCAATCACGCCGCAACAAAGCAACAACGGTCCGAACTACGGCGTGACATTTTGCATGGATACCTTTAAAAGCTTCGAAAGTTATCTAGCCAATTTTTTATCCCGGGAAAGGAGAATGCCCGATTCTGCCCCACCCATTTTCTTAATTTACACAAAATGTATACTTTTTACAATTATCTTGGGGAATTATGACCACGTATGATTTAATAATTATTGATGAAACACTTGCGGATTTAAAAATGTAAAAAAAAAGTAATTCAACAACTCCCTCGTCTACTTCCTATTTCTCCTGCGGCAATTTGCATTACATTCTGCGCATACACGACTAAATAAAACTAGAGTTATTATAAATCATACTATACGGATCTTTGTTTAAATTCGTTATTTTGTGTTTTTAATTATTGAAAATGACTCATAATTATTATTTTAATGTAAATAATAATGAATAATAATATAGTTTCATTAAAACCTTACCTTCACATTCACGCATTTTGTGCAACGAAACGTCATTGACAAACGTATTTGAAGATGTCAATGTCATTGTGATTTGTGATCATTATTTATACCTGTGACGTTGACTGTTACCCGTGCTTGTTTTGAATGTTTCACCAAAAACTTTTGCTATACTTTAATATGAATTCGATCTCGCCGACTTTGCGCTATTTTCCATGGATTACCATTGCTTGAGATTTGGGTTACGACGTTGAGGTGCATAAATTGTCACCTGAGTGTAAACAGGTTGCTAAGACATGTTGTTGCCATTGCAATAACCTTGGTTGGGCTCATCATCAAAATGATATTGATACACCGGCAGCATTTCTTGATAATGTAACGACTGTTTACCTACTTATTTAATATGAAGATTAATAAATCAATGATTACTAACAGTTGTTTTACTTCCAATTAGTCTACCATTTTATCGTTAGAGAAGATAGCACAAGCTTAAGGTAGACCTCAACCTACGCAGGCATTTGAATATCCTACTTCATTTTAAAAGCCATAATATCTCTTGACAAGAGCATTGTAAAGATACACATCATTTTTTTTACTTATTTCAGAATTAAAAATGCATATAACCTAAAATCATTTTGAAACTTAAACTTAGTTTTAATAAAAAACCGCAAGTGTTAGAGACTTAAAAATATATCTTTGGTTATCAGTAATAAAAATCTATTAAATCCTACATACGACCTGCTTGTAAACGAATTTTAATAAGTGGGGCAAAGCTCCATACATAGTCTGTCGTTGTCCTTTAATGGTTGCCACATGATTTTCAAATACCTACCCTAAATCTATACACTAGGGAACAATACATTTCTAAATGCACTATAGCGCCAAACTAGCAGACACTCGTTAGTGAAATGCTATTTGATGGAAAACCAATATGGAGGTTATCAGTTGCACAGTTTTATATAAATTGATCAAAGGTGAAAATTTTAACAAAATATATTTTAGAGATATTTTTTGTAGTAAGTATAGGGGAATAGCCCATTTCTTTCATTTTCCACCAGTACTTAACAGATTTTTAATATTAAAAATTATTATATTTATTTTCACTGACCTTTAAAATTAATTCGTCTATTATGTTAAGTATAATAATAAAATAATAAAAGTAGGTTTTTTATTATTACGAAGCAAATCAAATCGATACAATATGTAAATACCATTTAAATACTGATAATATTTATCAGTTGACGATATACATTTTGTGTAAATAGCATTATTGAGCCAAACACCGAAAGCAGCAAAATTTTTAAAGCGGAAAATGAATGGAAAATGGAAATTGGTGCTTTTAACGTAATACTGTGTAAAATAAATAGAATCACATTCCTGAAGGCCTATATCTTAATTTTTGACTTTAAATAGTAACTTTCTATATTATTAAGTTCCAAAGGGACATATCTATAAGAAATTTCAGCCACAAATTTGTACATCATTATATCTATTTACTATAATTATATACAGTTTTATTGCACAATATTACTATGGAATGTTGAAGTGTTTACAAATTATGTTATAATATGTATTAGGAAAGCTATTTGAAACATTCTATAATCACTTATTAAGTCTTAACAACTCCGCTATAATAATATAATATTTACAAAGCTCTTATAAAAAGAAATCACAAACAATATTTTATTCGTTTGTAAAATAATGTAACCTATAATTACAAAAGTTTCTCGCCATTTTTACAATATGGATTTATTGAGAATTCAAAGGTACTGGACATGTACAAGATCTAATCTAACTAAGCTATTTGGTAAATCTAATTAACATCACAAATGCACTGGATATTTGGCCGCGGTTAACAGCCCATAAACATATTTCCGTAATCGGGTCACGAGGAAGTAGGTTGGGCCCTACCATTCTGCCGGCGATTAGCGTGCGCCTCGCTGTGAATATTTCTCTTAGTCCTTGAGAAGAAGGCAGCGTTGCACCCGCTCACTGAACACCGATGTAACAGCTGTACATGAACACTTTCACAATGTAGCTTCAAGCTTGACAAGTCTTTGAAACACTCTCTGCAGCCGCGGCACGGATACCCATCCTTATTCGGCCGAGGCGCCTCATCTTCGACACAGTAGTTGAGTTTTTGTGCCAAAGGGGGTGAATAGCTTGGGTTTTGGCAACCGAACGCGTTCAGGCTAGGTGGCAAGAAACCAAATGGCAAGGGAGGGAAATTTGGAAGCATTCCAAATGGTGTAAATAAGAAAGGATGTTGGTTGAACATGTCACGACCATTTAAGTATGTCTCTGGTAATGGAAGCGGTGGGTATGGTGCACTAAAATGCATCTGTCCTAAATGACTTTTTGGCTTTTCAGTTTCTCTTACACGGTAATACTTCTGCGATTCAATATACGGACACGCACGTTCTTCGTCGTTCAGTTTGATCAAGAGTTCCATTTGCTCTTTAATTTTGTCTAGAATCCGCGATTCGTCAAATATCCTTAGGTCATCAGCTAAAATTCTTCTATGGAGATTCGTATTTGAGCTATGACGATCTCTACTGCGTCTATTGTTAAATGCTGCTCTACATCCTTCGTGGTTACATTTATACATTACTTTTAAATGAGCATTTTGGTAATGCGTTTTCAGTATATAAACATTCTGGAACATTTTATCACAAACTCTACATTTTAGCGGGTTATCAACATCAATTGGAACGTCGGTTGTTGTTACAAAGAAACCATCGTCGAAATGACCATATATTTGTCCTTGAATATCCTCTGATCCATAGTCGTAACTTGATACCGATGATGAAGGAGATCTGTCAGAGAACTCAACGTTATCATTTAGACTTAGATTAAAAGGTCCTAGAGGATTATGTGTATCAATTTTCTTTGCAATATTAGGAAAGTCCCCTTTTGATAGTCTTTCTAACCGTTTCAATGAATTTTCAGATGAATATTGATCGCTATGTTGATGATATGATTCATGAGTTTTAGAGGACTCACTTTTGTCAACAGGCTCTTCCTTGACTCGTAAGTCTTGAGCGCTATAATTAATTTCAGTGGTTTCTAATGAACCAGCTGAAGGAGGTTCTTGTTTTATTTTAAGGTTTTCTACTTTGTCACATGGAACAGAATAGTTCGTTCTGCCTGTTTCATTTTCTTCACATTTAACTCTTTTCAGATTTAATACTCTGTCTTCATCATTGCATTGTTCGTCATTTTTGCAATCCTGATCGTTGTTTTCATTTACATAGTCATTTTTAAGCCTAGTTGGGTTAAAATTCTTTCTTTTCCTCTTCATAACTTCTGGGCTTATTGTGTCTTTTATATTGTCTGAGTTTTCATTATTATCACTCACACTTCTTTGGTCATATTCTGCTTCAGAATCCTCTATTGATCCTATAGATTTATTAACATTAGAATAATAGTCACTTGTATCTACGTGATCATTTTCATCATCATCGTCATCACCTGCTACTACCACTATACCGTCATCTTCGTCAGATTCTCCATTAGTGTCATGATCTTTATTTTCAACTGAGCTTGATTCACGTCGCATATGTTGTGGAATATCCATTGAAGATGAAAAATTTAGGTTATTTTTGTAATCAAGCGGTATGTTTGATGGATATCTCATGTTCTGCGATGGATTAAGTAGTGGATATGATCCAAATGGATGTATAGGGTTCATTCCTGGTGGCATACTTAAACCAGCGCCAGGCGGAGGGATTAAAACAGGGTGAGCTTGAGCGCTTCTACCATCATGTGGTGATATTTTCCTTCTTAAATGAGGAGAATGTAGTTTTGGATTTGGATTAGCACTGTGTCTATTTCTAGACCTTCTTGAGCTAAACATCATGCTACAACCTTCGACTGTGCATTTATGCATTTCACGCAAATGTACTGCCGAAAAATGAATTTTTAGGGCACCCTTATCACAAAAGGTTTTAAGGCACACATTGCATTGTACTCGCTTTTTACCAGTAGCAGGATTAATGAAATGAGTACCCAAATTCAGAGGCATTTGAGATGCACCCCATTGTCTTTTTGGTGGACTAATACATTTTCCTAACATCATCTCTCTCGTTTTCTGCGCTGCTTCAACATAGGCATCCTTACTTAGATTAAGAACATTCTCATCATCTGTTCTTAAATTATCAGATCTTATTTTATTAGTAGAACTGTTTACTCTGCTTTCAGTATGTTCTGTTTGTTTACCCGATATTTGTGGTAAAAGCGCTTGCAGTGATGCTAATCCCATTGGGTTTTGACTGAGAGCAGCTACCATCGCTGCAGGATGGGAAAACGTTGAAGGCATCGAAATTGGTGGCATAGGTATGTTATTTGGTAGTTGAAAGTTGAAAAACTGACTTCTCATCACATCCATAGCTGCCTTCTCTGTTAAAGTCATATCGTAATTACTTTTTCTGTTTTCTTCCTTTTTTTCACTAACTTTGTGCTTTCTAAAATCAAATGGTTGCATGTTTTGTAGATGATTTAAAGGAGAAGAATTAACAGGACTAGTGGTTGAAAGGGGACTTGATGAGGTAGATAAGTGGACACTGTGATTAGGAGAGGCTTCTGCAGACGAAGTTCTTTGAGGTGAATGAGTTTGCTCGGGTGTATATCGATTGCAATTTGGCGACATCTTTTCTCTTTTAACTTCGAGGTCTTTGTCTACAGAATTAGTTCTAGTTTCTTGCATGCTTTTCAAGTAATCGAAGTTGTGTTTTGCTTCCATCACGTGTTGAAAGTACTTTAGAGATTCATCATTCCGTATATCTTTCGCCGACCTTTCCATAAGTCGTCTGAACTCTGCTTCGAGTTTTAAATGTTCGAAGGCTCTAAGCTCGTCATGGTTGTCCATGTTCTTTTCTTTCATTTTTTCATATTCTTGTCTCGCCCCTGGGGGTGATGGAAGACCATTTTTCTTGTATATTGGTAGAAGAGAGGTTTTGTGAAGCGCCCTGGCTTCCTGGAGCTTGAGGATCTGTTGGAGAGCCAGGTTGTGTTCTGGCCCACATCCACTCCATCTTTCTGCGCTGCCTGATTGAGATTCCTGTAACAATATGAAGAGTTTTATGAATTTGTGTGGATAAATACAAAATATTGACAAAAACAATTTCGATTTTCAGAAAATATTGAATAGACTAAGAGGTACGATAGGATTAGTATTACACATAAACTATAAAATTTCGATTTCGATTCCTGTATTTAAGAAGCAGCCTATTTTACAAGGACAAAAGTTATGACCTTTTTCATTCTTTGTGACCGGTTATATGCAGTCATCATGTCAAACCATAATTTATATTATTAATCATTCGTTTTATTTTGGATCACGAAAATCACAGACCCATAAATATTCACAACCCTGATTCGATTAAATTAATTTGAATGTATCCGCCTATTCGTATAAAGATTCAGTCTATAACAATTTTAAAGACAGGTTGGTCTAATGCCTCCTCAAACTAACTATCAGGTCGACACAAAACCACACCTTGCGTTTTCAAAGGCTAATATCGAATTAATTCCGAGAACGGAGAGCAATTGGGTAAAATTGTGTAAAATGACGGTTTCGAGTCGACTCAAGAATAGAAAAGTGGTTTCTGTCGCGTGTTTGGAACGATTTAATCCGAAAACTAAATTACTATTCATTTGGTAAGTATTCGGGGCCGGGTTCACATTGTCAAACTTGAGTTATCTACGGTTAATTTGGCCACTCCTCAAGCTCAGTATAATCCTGGTATTATTGTTATAATTGGCTAGCTGATGTCCGTGACTTCGTCCGCGTGTTTTGAGGTTTCCTTGGGTTCCCGCGAGAACTATTTAATTTTCCAGGATAAAAAGTAGCCTATGTGTTATTCCAGACTATAATCTATATCTGAGCCAAATTTCATCCAGATCCGTTCAACCATTCTGGCGTGATTGAGTAACAAACATCCATCCATCCATACTTGCATCCATCCAAACTTGCGCATTTATGATATTAGTATAGATTCATCTATAAGTGTAGCAAAATTACGGGAATTTACCTATCGTAATCATTTCAAATATAAAAACGGTAATTTACATAAATGTAGACGACTATGTGCGATGGAATTGTGCTATTTAGGTATAAATATTGATTTAATCAAACGTTCTTTTCCGATTACTCGAACACCTAATCTGCGAAACTCGCAATGAAATCCACTTCCGATAATATATTGTCGGCATTATTATTAATTTTATGAATTATTATTCTATTATTCTATAACATAAATGATATTATCTATATATTATATATAATTCAAAGTCCTGACTGACTTATATATCAACGCACAGCCTAAACCGCTGGGGCTAGAAACTTGAAATTTTGACAGCAGGTTCCTTTTGTGACGTAGGCGCTCAATAAGGAAGGATTTTTCATAATTCCACCGCTAAGGGGGTGAAATAGGGGTTGAAAGATTGTATGAAAGTCCGTCATTTCTCAAGTTATATCCATGAAACTTGGTATATAAGCTACCGGAAAAAAATTAAGAAATACTTGTTTCACAGTTTTTGAAAATTCCGCTCCCAAAGAGGTAAAATAGGGGTTGAAAGTTTGTATGAAAGTCCTTTATTTCTCAAGTTATAGCCATGAAACTTAGCATTTGGGATTTAAGTTAGATATATGAAGAAGTACGAGTATCACCATTTTTGAAAATTCGCTTCCCAAGGACGTTATATGTACAGAGAGTTCATCCTTCAATCACGCCGCATTATAGCAACGGATCAACGTGATTTTTTGCATGAATATAGTTGAGGACCTGGAGAGTGACATAGGCTACTTTTTATCTTTTTTTATACCGGAAAATTAAGGAGCCCCCCTGAGGAAAAAACTTCAACCACGCGGACGAAGTCGCGGGCATCAGCTAGTTTTTTGTTATAAGTACCTACGCGTGTATCATATTTGTTTTAACTTTAATGCAGCAGTCATTTGAAACTCGGTTTTTCTACTAACTCTTATTTATTTTTATACATCATTAATCATCATTATTGGCACCACCGATTTTCTGTTCTGTTAGTACTGTAATGAAATATTAACTGTAAATCTCCAGTTAATCTCTGTTTAACAGGCTCGGTGCTACGGGCCTTTTCGTGCAGACGCAAGGTTGTTCTCGTCTTTTGAATTCATAAGGTGTAGAAGAGGCTATGCGCAACGTACCCTGCTACCAAACTACAGGACCATTGGGTCCAAAAGCAATAAAGTTGTCACTGAAGTGTAAGAAATATGGTAACCTGTAATAGTAGATTAGTAGCCAAGGGTTGTAAGGCATCAATTGCAGCCCGAGATATTTAGGCGCACGAGCGCAGGGAGGGCGCCTATAGTTCGAGGGTGCAATTGATGCTTACACCCGAGCTAACTACTCTGCTTTACATCTCGATTGTGAGGTAAAGTAGGTCCTTATTACCCCCAAATGGAGCTTGTAGGTGACCAATTAGCGCTCTAGGGTAATAATGTAGCTAGAAAAGCCCGAGGGCGGTAAGTAATTAAAAAAAAAACTCTTCACTCTTTCAAAAAGTTCGCGTACATCTAACCATCATACTTTTTTTAATTACTTACCGCCCTAGGGCTTTTCTAGCTACATTATTACCCCAGAGCGCTAATTGGTCACCTACAAGCTCCATTTGGGGGTAATAAGGACCTACTTACCGAATATGAGAGATGTACAAGCAATTTTGTCTTTAGTTGGATCCCGCACGGGTTGAGACTTGAGATGAATAACTAATAGATAACAATTTATTTGTAGGTACATGAGGTCTCTCGTAGTAACCAAAATAGTTTCATACGATAAGCTTTACGTTGTATATTTTGATAGCTTTTAAATATAGCACATGTTTAAGTATTAACTTATTTTCTTATTAAATAAATTATTCCTTTTTCTGCTTAGAAAATCACACCTAATAAAGGTGTGACATAACAACCCAGCATTTGCAAAAACGTCTTTTTAGGGTTCCGTAGCCAAATTTGGCAAAAACGGAACCCTTATAGATTCGTCATGTCTGTCTGTCTGTCTGTCTGTCTGTCTGTCTGTCTGTCTGTCCGTCCGTATGTCACAGCCACTTTTTTCCGAAACTATAAGAACTATACTGTTGAAACTTGGTAAGTAGATGTATTCTGTGAACCGCATTAAGATTTTCACTTTTGGGGGTCCCCATACTTAGAACTGAAACTCAAAAAAATTTTTTTCATCAAACCCATACGTGTGGGGTATCTATGGATAGGTCTTCAAAAATGATATTGAGGTTTCTAATATCATTTTTTTCTCAACTGAATAGTTTGCGCGAGAGACACTTCTAAAGTGGTAAAATGTGTCCCCCCCCCCTGTAACTTCTAAAATAAGAGAATGATAAAACTAAAAAAAATATATGATGTACATTACCAAGCAAACTTCCACCGAAAATTGGTTTGAACGAGATCTAGTAAGTAGTTTTTTTTTAAATAATTTAAAACTTTACTTAATAATTTATAACTCGCGCACCGAGGGTTCCGTACAAAACTACAAACCTGTACGGAACCCTCGGTGCGCGAGTCCGACTCGCACTTGGCCGGTTTTTTATTTATTTACCTACTTACTTTAATCAAAAAGTACACAGTGATACCAATTTTGATTAAATGACTTTTGAGTTGATTTTGGTTTACAAATGGTATTGAAAACTCAAAAGATTAGTGAATTAATTACCTACTTAGTTTCCGGAAAACGTTTCCTATGGAGAAGAACTAGCAAGGTCAGAGGTAGCGCAATCGCGCTTATTGAAGTAAAACTTCTTTACGCACGCTTGACTTGGGGAGTAAGCTGGTGAATGCGTGACGAGAGCGTTACGAAAAGTGCGAACGGAAGTTGAGAGGGAGATATAATAAGTTAGTGAAGATAGAAAGAGAGCGAGTTACGTTTCGTATATTACAGTAGGGCCTAGGGGCAAGAGAGAGAGGTGCGAGCACACATTTTCTTTCTCTCTTTCTCTCATAGCCAGCCAGTTACTAAGTTTTACTTCAGTCGTGTGGTCTAAAGCACACTCGTTTTTTTTGTTACTAAGCCTTCTTCATGGCGTGATACTTGATGTTTAAATCGTTTGTCACTAGATTATGCCGTGTAACCCGTGTAAGCGATGGCTGCCATATCATTATACGTTTCTGGGGAAAATTAAATTGTCGTTTGCCGCACGGACCGGCGTCGGCGGCAATTTCATAATTCAAACAAAAAAAAACAAAAAGTTTCAGTTTAAATTCTTTTCTAATGCCACAAAAATGGATAAATGCAGGATAATAAAGTGTCGTTTAAGTAAAGTATACGCTTCGTTATACGAATGAAATTGGTAGAGCCATTTCAAGATTTGTGGAGGTAAATGTTTTGAGTCAAATGTTGATGTTTTTTTAGAGGACATTATCCTTTTATGTCGTTTTAGAAAAATGGACGTTAATAGGATGAATATTTTTTGTAGTTGTAACTAAACTTGAAATAGGCTTTTAATTAAATAGGCAGATAAATAGGTATCTAACTCTACCAAAACGTTGATGTTTTTTAAGAAGAGCTTTAGTCATTCTAGAAAATGAACATTAATTAACTATTATGCAATCCATCCATCCATCCATCCATCAGCCTGCATTCGTCCACAGCTGGACATAGTCCTTTTGGAGAGCGCGCCATCATCACACACGGTCCTCCGCTTTTCTCATCATATGCAATGATACTAAGTAGGTACTTAATCTTTATATATATATATAAATCAATTGCTGTTCGTATGTCTGGCTAAAACTCGAGAACGGCTGGGCCGATTTAGCTGATTTTGATTTTGAAATGTTTGTCGTAGTCCAGGGAAGGTTTAAACGTTGAGAAAATATGGAAAAATTGCGAGGAAGATAGTAAAAACAACAATTTCATTTTCCCATATAAACTGTTCTAAGCTACTTTTGGTACGGTACGGTAGATAGTATTAGTACAGATTCTTCTGTAGGTACGTGTGTCTGTCACGATCCACGCGGACGAAGTCGCGGGCATCAGCTAGTATGTAATAAATTTGAAATTGGTTTTTACGTCTCTAACTACAAATAAGATTCTGTACAGGAGTCAGGACCGCATAATATGAGGTACTTAGGTACCGAACTGAAAAAAGATGACCCACTCTAACTCTAACTCCATCTGACACTTTTTTTTAAGATATTAGCCTTGGCACTAGTAGGTAGATAACTACATATACACTAGTCCCCACTAGATATTATGTTATGTATGAATTCTTGTACCTATTCGAAGAAGTTCCCACGTGGAAATCGAAATAAAGACAAAAAAGTACGCAGCATTAAAAGGTGATTGACCGGTCAAATAAACACACACTATATTTAAACCTTACCCACTACTGAATAAGTACTGTTTTTAAACTACAAGAGCGCAATTTAAATTTGCTCCGTATGACCCACGCCTACCGGACAAGCGGACATATTTCACTACATTTTTTCAGATTCCGCACTAAACGGATTTGTACTTTAGTGTTTATGAAAATAAGGTTTAATTTGTGTTGGGTGGTTTTGTTGTGTTTTTTTCCAAAATGCCCATTTCGCGATGATCGTTTTTGGCTCGGTGTCGTGACAAGCCATATTGTTCAGTGCATACATGGAGTAAACTGGTTTGGATGCTGAGCAGCTTTGCGTAATGACGACTCCCAAGGTAAGGGACTTCTTTTGGTGGGAAATTTTGCTAACATATAGGTATGCATTTAATTATCCAGGGCAAGATACAAGGCAAAAGGGGCGTGGGACGGAGAAGGACATCCTGGCTGAAGAACTTACGACAGTGGTTCAATAAAAGCACCCGATCATTATTGAGCTGCAGTGTCGAATGTTCAAGTTGCCAATTAATATGATCGCCAAACTTCGATAGAAGAGGCACCAAAAGAAGAAGAAGATATGCATTTAATAGGCAGGTAGGACGATACAGATCCTAGCCGGCCTAGAATCATAGGTAGGTACAGCTAAAATGTGACGATAGCAATCATTTTGGATTGGCTGGAATAGACTGACAATGAGGCCAATTCCGTTGTACACCTTCTCTACACTAAACTAAAATTACAGCTCTATTTATATTGCTGTCCCGTTCATAATAGGTACCTACCTACTCCCTGCGGAAAGGGGCACCACTACATTTAGGGCTGTCATTTTAGTTTATTTTAGAGATTGTTTTACATAGAATTGGCCATACCTACTAGCGATAATTGTATCTATGTGAATAATACAACTTTTGTATTTGCCCTCTTGTCAATGTTATCCAAGTATAGGTAATTATCTGGTGGATTGACTCAAAAAATCTCTAGCAAAAGCTCACGTAGGGTTGGAAAGGCCGTTACGTGTAAAGTAACAATAAAAAATATACAGACAGCAAAACTACATACATGCCTATTCTCAAATCGGGCATCGAATAAAAAACACGGTCCAAGAAAACATTAATTAAACCGTCGCGTAGGGTAAATGAGCCAACTGTCGACATGTCGACTTCACGTATCATCCATCATTCCGTAAAAACCATTGTAAAGGTCAGGTTGCGGCATCTATTATTGTTCCAACGAATTATATGCACAATCGTGTCCGAATCACAATGTTACATCAAACAGCGAGTATCAATATTTGTCGTTGGTACAACAATGGCGTCATTGCCGCGTGGGTGGCCATTTTCTGTGCTAGGATTAATTTAATTAACATTGCTATCATTATGAATCAGATGTTCTGAAATGGGGAGAATAGAAAATGTCAACTTTCTTTAGCTTATCCACAGAATAGGTAATTGGTTATGAACTTGCAACTTGCAAGGTGCCGTTCTGTCTCCGATAAATCTAAATGTACCTAAATACTCAAAATCCAAAATTGAATTATTTTTTAATCTATTATGTATCTAAACTACAACAAAGAAAATGCCAAACAACATAAATATTATCAGAGTTCAGCGCAGACTCCTGGGTCTAGAAACTTGAAATTTGAAATTTTACTTGTACCTATTTTATCTTTATGACGTGGGCGCGAACTTAGAGACAGGCTTATTTAAACGTAAATCGCAAAAACAAAGTCGCAAGAATAAGCTCGTGAAAAAAAGCCTTGATTAAAGTAGATAGATTTAAAAATCTTTGAAATAGACATAATTACATTGTAATAAACTGAGTTCCAATAATAACGCGAATCATGGAGTGATTTAATGTTTAATTTATCAAAATTGATGAAAGCCACATTTTTACCGACTACGAAAAAGCCAAAAGGAAGGGTTATGATTTTAGCAGTCTATGTATGTACATACATGTAGGTATGTATGTTTCACCGTAGTGCCTAAACTACTGAGCTGATTTTGATTAATAAGGTGACAGTCGTTACGTTATTATATGGTATGGGTATTATATGGGTGGGTGTATGTAAATTGTAAAATATAGCTCATATGAGCTATATTTTACAATTTACATGAACAAAATCGATACGACGGATTTTACATCCAAAAAGTGGGCGCCTGTGGGGTTACAGTTTTTAATTAACAATACTGCTTGTGGATAGATAGATAAACTCTTTATTGCACACACTTAGAACAAAGACAATAAACAAAAAGATTAAAAGATACAACAGAAGGGTGCAAAGGCGGTCTTATTGCTAAAGCAATCTCTTCCAGACAACCTTTGGGGAGAGGAGATTATCAAACAAGAGTGCGGAATAATTATTATTGTAAGAAGAACGCAGTGAATCGCGAGGCTTTCCGTATTTGATTGACTACTTTCAAGCTTATAAATCACAAATCCGCATTAAAAGTATGAATTAACTAACATTTTCAACTAAATTAACTGTACCCGGTGTAAGTAATTATTAATAATTGCATTGGTCAAATCCCCATTGCAATTATTAATAATCACCCAACATTTAATGTCAAGCCGGCGTATACGAGCATTATATACCGAGACATGGTCTCTATCATTACAAAGACACTATAATCTGTCCGCGAGCCCATTATGAGTTTTGATATAATTTAGATTCCACATGAAATTATCCGCTCTGGTCGTTTAACTTAATATCCGTAATGATACACCGTGGACAAGTATGAGCCGCTTATCTTAATCTCGGCTTAAGGCACCTTGTGGCGTTATATGTATTAATAATAATTGGATTACGGGCAGAGGTCAAATATCGATTTGGCTCGGCTCAAGACAATTCCAAGACACAGAGTATATTTTATACCTATAATAAATAGTATATAATATATGCGTCATAACGATGTTATTGCATGTCATAATAAATAATAATATAAGACGTGAGTTTTTAAACAACGACGTCGTTTTTAGCTATGAAGAAAGAAATTGGAGAGATGAGAACTATTAGATTTGAATCCAAATTATTTAGTACATTAGACACTTTATAAACGCAGGTTAAGATTAATTAATAAATTGGCCTGTTAGAAATTATGTGGGGGTCATCTTGACCGAAATAAACTCGGCCGTATGCCCCCTTGCAATTTTTTTTATCTTTTTGATGGTCAACCCGACCAGCACTAAAACACTGAGGTGTTTATGTACAGTCAAATACAAAATAAAAAAATCTCCTGAAGCGGAGACGGGTGGATCGAAGACAGGAAATAACCTATAACGATAACGATAACGACTTAAAATATATATCTTAATATCTCTTAATATCTCTCAATATTATTTTGATTGGTTTGCTAAACACATCACCACTCCAAACTGCTTCAGCGAAAGACTATTGAGCTTCTTTAGTTATACAAATTTCTCGATCGTAGGTAGGTACACATTATTTTATATACACTGATATTTATATTAAGAGAGGTTATCCTCAAGTTGCTCCTCTCTTTTAAAACTGTAATATTTAATAGACACTATTAGCAGTCTGGTTAAGTGACCTTGTCACTTCAGATACCTATTACGTGAGCTTTGAGATCAAAAGCCGAAACGAATTAATGTTATACGCCCATGTTAATAATGAAAAATAAACAGCAATACAATCTAGGACTAAGTACTTAGGTAGTGTTAAATGTCTAAATACTAAGAGCTTAAAATAACCCAACGAACCTTTTGGTAATCGTCTTCCCACCATCGTTTCACAAACTGTGTCAGTTTACACAAACTATCGTCAAAGTCTTCACTCATTTTTAGGGTTTCGTGGTATTAAAAAACAATAATCACTTAAAAATCCGAGTAAGCACTTAGTGCTTCAGTCCCTACAAAAACATTTGACAGCTCTTGAAAGATGATAAACACTTCGAAAATTGCACAACGTAATAACAACTTGGTCAAACTTTAAGCACTGGTCTTAAATAACTTATGGGCTTTAGGGATACTTAGTGAATTAGGAACGCGTGTGTGATCACATCAAAAGCTACACCGACTATGACATGGTCATAGCAGTGACACTGAGGATCAAAGAAGAAACCGAAGCAGTAAAGGGTGGGGGTGGTTGACCCTTGACTTGTTTTACTGATAACGATAACAATGGCCTCCTACCTGAAGTCATTGCAGCTGTAAGTTGTTATGGGTTGCAGTCACTAAAGAGAAAACAATAGAACCAATTTGTGCAAAAAGGAATTTTCGCTAAGCAATAAGTGAATTTTTGTAGTCTTCACAGATTACTCAGTAAAAAAGTAAGAACGATATAATAATTTAAAGGCTTAAAGAAAAAACACTCAGTTCATAATAAATAGGTATAGGCGCCAGTAGGTCTCGAAAAAAATAAGACATAAATATTTTGATGGGAAAACCCCAGCACACTTTTCATACCTAGTAACTATTGTTGCTCTTTGGTACATTATGTCCGTAAGCTTTGATTAAGTTGTATTAAGTTTATTTCTAAATCGATCCAATTAGCGAGTTGCAATTTCAAAGGAAGAAAACAATGTGTGTAGTTCTTAGTGTAGATACGGGCATGAAACTAGCGGTAGCGGGGCGACGGCGGTAGCGGGGCGATGCGATTAGTCGGCGAGCTGGCAACGAATTTCGGGAACAATTTGAAAGAGATCTGGTAATACTTTATAACCGACAAAATCGTCTGGGATTTATTTTTTCGAATTCTATAAACTTATAAAATTTAAAGATAAAAAAATCAAGTTGCCAAAAAAGTGTTTTTCCGATTTTTTTTGCAAATGTTATATGCTGCGCAGTAGCGAAATAACCGCAAACGCTCTACCAGACTGGCAGTACTGGATTCGCCAATGAAGGAAATTATATTTTTCCACAATTTCAGCTTGCCTAAAGGACCTTCCCGAAATTCGTCGCCAGCTCTCGGATTCCATCGCCCCGCCGCGCTGTCGCCGTCGCTCGGCCGTCGTTGGTTTCGTGTCTGACGCCTTAAGCTATGATATTAAAGATGAGTATAGTGAACGATTAATATTCACCTTATTTTTTTTTTAAATCTCTAATTAATAAAATTCTCAAGAGTGAAATCAAAGAACTGACGGATTTTTTATCCAAGAAACAAATTAGCTTCAAACCTATAGGTACAGTAAATTTTTAACTCGCATGAAGCTTTTTTGATGAGTACAATAGAAATAAATGCTAGCATGCTACTTTACTGGAAAGGTAATGTTAGAAAATACACGATATGTTGTTGTATTTTTTTTTCGATAAAATTTGGCCTTTCCAACGCAAAGTTTACAATACAATATAACAAAAGACACATTTTGCAAAATTAGTCTAAAACCCTTCCATGAATGTAGGCTTAGATAACGTTTACTTTTCTTAAAGATAATGTCTTAAAAACCTATTCGTTTGTATAGTTTGCCAATTTATGACGCGAAGACAATAGCGTCGGTTTTTAGAAAAAGGGTCCGCCGTTTGAAGTTGGCCGTATGTGAGACACATTGATAAGAAAGCGTGGCACTGTGCTGACAATAGGGCTGTTTACCCAACAGATAAGTAACTTTTAAGTTTTCGCAAAAGCTCAGAATATGTAATACAACTACAAAAACTTCTTGCAATTATTCTTATTAAATTTTATTGATGCACTAGTCTAAACGATGACCGCAACTTCATCCGCGCGCGTGAATTTAGGTAAGTACATAAAAAATCCCTAACTCCAGATTTTCCGGTATAAAAGTTCGTCTTCAGGACGCAAGCTACATAGCTTTTAAAGGATATTTTCAACAAAATCGGTCAAAAAGTTTATGGTCTGTAAAAAGGTAACAGATTGACAATTTCATTGGATTTTGGAAATACTGCACTGGAATATTATGAAAAAAACTGGAACCGTAAGATTTTATACCTACTACTTCAGCCGCGTGCATTTATACACCCCCGTGAGAACTCTGATTTTCCGGGATAAGAAGTAGCCTATACCCGTCTCCTGGATCCTGGATGCAAGCTAATTTTGTACAAAATTTCGTCAAAAATGGTTTAAATATGATGGACGATGATAAAGGATCAGAGTGACAGTCACTTTCACATCAATTGTATTTTATGCAGGAATAGAAAATATAATATAAGTAAGTGTGGAATTTTGTCTTGTAAATTTCGGAATACTCGTAATTATAAGGTTAGGTATCTCGTAATGAGAAAAAATTTGGAAAACAAAAATGTTAAAAACGATTTTTTTAAAAGTAGTTAAATGCTTAGTAAATGACAAAAGCGTCGGGTTTTGAGAAAAGAAGTCGAGTCCCCTTATTGATGTTGACCGTATGTGAGACATAATGATAACAAAGCGTGGCACCGTCTCGACAATGGGCCAGCTTACCTCACTTTACGTTGACTAGACTGATAAGAAACAATGACCTTTGCCATGCTTTTGTGATTTTTGCAAATGCTATTTACTTGAAAATGTTGACTAAATTTCAGTTTATTGTTGTTTTTTACAAATAGGGTAAGTCCGGGATAGTTGGCCATAGTTTTTACAAGGCTGTGTCAAAATGAAAATAATTACATTATCTTAATAAATTTTATTTATTTTTATAAATTGAACATTAAACTTTTACAAAATCAACACAATTATGTATTTATTAAATGAGATCAACCTTAAAATTACGTTTTTTTTAAAATCACGATTGGCCATCTCTCCCGGGCCCCCTGGGTGAGATAGCCATATGAGTAGGGTAAAGATGGCCAGTGTTATTCTGCACCATGACCGTAGTCCTTCTTACTCTTCGGTTTAATTTTTTGGTTCTAATGTTTTTTTAAGCTTTTTCCCACATGCTGAGCACTTATCGTCAAACTCTGTACAATTTTCATGAACCCAAAAATTGCACAAGACACACTGGATCCAATCCTCAGTGAGGCGAGTTAGGTAGAAGTTTTCTCCACACCCTACGCAGTTATCCTCTTCTTTTGTTAAATTCTTATCTGAAAAATCGTGCAGTGATGGCTCTTCATCGTCATCACTACTCTCAGATATTGTTATTATTGGTTTTTTTCTTCTTGCAGCACGGTTTGTGATCTTTTTTTGGACTCTTTCTGTTTTTTTTTACTGTCTTTTTCTTGTCCTTCTTCTTTTCCTCTTCTTTAACTTTTCTTTCTTTAATATGTTCATCCATGTTAATAGCTTACCAACTTGCTGAGATCGTTTTCGAACCTCTTCAAGTTTTTGTGGAATCGGTGATATTTCCTTCAAAATTTGCGATGGAGTGACCTGTAAAGTTTTTATTCGCTTTTGGAGTGCACGGACCATCAATTGCAGTGTTGCACGAGTTCTTACTACGTTTACGGGTATCATTTCCGGGCTGTAATTTGAAACTCTGTCAGATTCTTCAAAACAATCCGAAGGGATTGATGTTTCATCGGTAAATTCCAACCCGCTTGCAAGTTCATTACAGACATCAGATTTCAGCAGCAAAATTATGATTTATTTATAGGTAAGAACATGGACTTGCTTAAAAAATGCGATTTGGGAATGACGGCCATATGTCTATCTATCCCCAACTTCTCATGGCCATCTCTCCTAATTTTACGGGAGAGATGGCCATACCTATTAAGAAAGAAAGAATATTTAATACGTGAAGACATTTGAGGTTATAATATAGCTGCGCAAATGAACTGTTTAGAAAATGTAAAAACAGCCCTTATTTTTACAAAACAAAATCGTAATATAGTAAAACAACACCCTTACAGAAATATTACTGTGGGTAGAAAACATTATGTAGTATATTACTTACCTTTTCGTTTTATTTTCTCAATAATTTTGCGTTCCACTAGCACTCACGCGCGACGCTAAGCGAAGTAAGTCGTCACGGGCGACATCTAGCTAGTAATTACTGAAATATTTCGATTGGCTATCTCTCCCGTACGGCCATCACCCCCGGAATTACCCTACTGGAATAAAAGATAAGATACGAAACCTAAGTTCACCTATCATTATTACTTATTTTCCGAAGCTACCTAGCAACCTAGTACGATTTAACAAAATAATTATGATTAATAAAAATTACCTAAATGATAAATAAGGGGTTCAAGGTACCTTACCTACCTACCTAGTACCTACCAAGGTTACCGGCTACCTAGTATAAGTACCTTACCAGGTAAAATTTTGATATCTGCCATAGGGTTCAAAATATTACTTTGTCGAATTTAGGTCTTCGTAGGAAGATTTGCTATAGATTTAGACTTTGTAAGTAGCTCACTCTAGTATTTCAATTAATTTCTTATTGTTAAGTTACCTATAGGTAAGCTGGAATCGTTCGCAAGTGAGTTTACCTTAAAAAAATGTATCTGGTAAGTACGCTTGTACGATTTAAGTACGATTAAAATTACCGATATAAGTAGAGATTTTAAAATACCTCAGCAAAACGTGGTCTGTGTTACAGTCAACTACCTATGCAAGATCGTAAACGTGCGTCGAAATTATAATTGCTTGCGAAATGATTAGGTGTGAAGTCGCAGGCCGCGGGCGAGCGCCGAGCAGCCATATCTGATGCTTCGGACAGCCTAAGTGATGAGCGAAACTAAGAAGTAAGACTCCTAGAGGATTATATAGCTAGCAACCAATACCACAATTTTACGATACAAAACTGTGCCAATACTAAGGTAGTAACGTTCCTAAAATAAGAATTACCTATATTATTCTAAAACACAAAAGTCAACAATAATTTAATGAAACAATATGGCTTTAAGCGTTAGCAGTATGGCCCCAGCTTATATGCCAAATGGTATATAAAAGGACGTGAAGCTTGACATGTCCTCCTGACCGATTTCGGCCACGGCGACTGCTTGGGAAGAACTCCTATAGTTTCTGGAGGGCATATGATTTTCTGCCCTTTTATGTGCCCTCATGAGGCTGGCATATCCTATTTTTGCTACAAAATATGATATTATATTGTGACAACCTAAATGAAGAGCCCTGTTCCCTCCTACAGCCTACTAGAGGATTATTTAGCTATAGCATCTTAGGCAAAGCAGCCTAAGAATCCAGTTACCATTTACTTATGTAACCACCAATGATTCGGACTACCTACTCGTCGTTTTAAAAATCCAGAGGAAATCTTTGATTTATATACTTTTACTACTTTTTATCCCGGAAAATCAAAGAGTTCCCGTTGGAACCAAAAAACCTCAATCCACGCGGACCAAGTCGCGGGCATCAGCTAGTATGATATACGAGCGATGCTGTCACCAGTACTGATAAGTTTGTAGGACTATATTATGAGTAGGTAGTAGGTACCTATCACTGGTATGGTAGGTATTTTTGCTAACATTCATAATATGTAACTATATATATTTTCCAAAATAGGTTTAGTTGAGTGCCTTATTGTTATTTACTTTGCCTCCCTATGCCTTTATTATGAGTTAAGATTCTTAGTCAACGACCTCAATTTACATAGACGGGCCCTGTCAAACAAAGAATGTGGGCGTATTTTACTAATGCCATCTAGTCTGAAAAGCGGGACAGCGCTATGGCGGAGACAAGGACAGGCCTATACAGGTGTGGAGCGCGCTCCACAGGTCGGACGCCCAATTTTTTTCCATGGCCCATCTAGTACCTACATATATATCGATGTTCTTAGTACCTACCTACTTTGTTATGAAAACTCGAAGTACAGAAATCCGGATACAATCAGTAGGCGGTGTGAATGTCACTAGAACTATAAACGATTTATGGTTATTCCGCGGCCGGTGCTAGATTTTGTGAGGTGTTGATTTATTGTTAAGTAAGAGTTAGTACGAGCCTATAAAACAGGCCTTGCACTGTTCATACCGGTATTATATGCTCTAAGTATCGATACATACGTACCGGTAGGGATTACGTACCGGTAGGGGTTACCTTTATTTTATAAGTCGTTAGAAAAGAACTATAATATTAAAGTGTATCGGTTATTAAGAACTAGAGCTGCGAAAAAGTCGTAAGTAGGATGCTTTTAATATGTCTAAACTTTAAAAAGAATAATTAGTTACATATCTACTAATGAATATATCTATCGTTAATCGTTATAATCTAAAGTTACGAGATGAAGCATATACCTAGTCATACTTAGGATAAGCGTCCTTATAGATTTTTCCTAGGAATGGTATCGGTTAGTTAGGTATGTGCTCATTATAAGGGCAAGTAATTTTATCGGTTATACTGTAATTGTTATCAATAAAGTGTTATTGGTGTTATTGGTGTAAGTGTTAGTGGTACAGTGGTACCGAGACGATAAAGCTAGGACCTAATATGATTTCCGCCCTTTGGGGGTAGAATTTTCAAAAATGGCGAGACACGTATTTCTTCATTTTAAACCGGTAGCCCAAATATCAAGTTTAATGGCTATAACTTAAAAAACGACTGACTTTCATACAAACTTTCAACCCCTATTTTACCCCTTTGGGGGTAGCATTTCGAAAAATCCTTTCCTTTCGAATTGATACCTACTCTTCACAAAGAACACACCCTCCAAATTTCATGTCTCTAGGACCAGCGGTTTAGGCTGTGCGTTGATATATATAAGTCAGTCAGTCAGTCAGTCAAGTCTTTGAATTTGCTATACCTACCCGTACCACTGTAACGACATAACAATACCAATGAAGTAGGTAACTGGTAAACTTTGTATCGATATTGAATCGAAGCAGGCGTTACTTTGCGGAAGTCCATGGTAATGAATGAACCAGAAGCTTAATTCGCTATAATCCGCCACAGTAGACAAATCAATGTGGTGCAGTGCGTCTCTTCCACCGACAGCATGCGAACACCCACCACCCAGCAATTCGCACCGGCACAGCACCACACCACACAAATCCTCCACTTGTAACGATACAAACTTTGTATCGTTACACAGATCTGGGTGTTGATTTATTGTTACGAGTTAGGAGGTAGTAACCTGCTTGCGTACACTAAACTAAACTGTTTGAACACGCAATTATTGTAGTCCTAGTATTTATAGATACCTACGTGTAATTTACAATTGTTGCATTCACGCTGACCAATATGAATTATTATTTAAGTACATGTTATTGAAATTAGTCTATTTTATAAATTATTCTTATACTAGCTGATGCCAGCGACTTCGTCCGCATGGATCGAGATTTTTCGGTTCCCGCGGGAACTCCTTAATTTTCCGGGATAAAAAGTAGCCTATGTGTTATTCCAGACTATAATCTATCTCTGTGTCAAGTTTCATCCAGATCCGTTCAGCCGTTGGGGCGTGATTGAGTAACAAACATCCATACATCCATACATCAATCCAAACTTTCGCATTTATAATATTTATTTAATTAATTTAAAGAATGACTATGTAACACAGAGCCCTGAGTGGAAGTTTTTAAGTTAAAAAACCGGCCAAGTGCGAGTCGGACTCGCGCACCGAGGGTTCCGTACAGACCTGTAGTAAGTTTTAAATTATTAAAAAAAAACTACTTACTAGATCTCGTTCAAACCAATTTTCGGTGGAAGTTTGCATGGTAATGTACATCATATATTTTTTTTACTTTTATCATTCTCTTATTTTAGAAGTTACAGGGGGGGACACACATTTTACCACTTTGGAAGTGTCTCTCGCGCAAACTATTCAGTTTAGAAAAAAATGAACAAACCTCAATATCATTTTTGAAGACCTATCCATAGATACCCCACACGTATGGGTTAGATGAAAAAGAAAATTTTGAGTTTCAGTTCTAAGTATGGGGAACCCCCAAAATTTATTGTTTTTTTTCTATTTTTGTAAGAAAATCTTAATGCGGTTCACAGAATACATCTACTTACCAAGTTTCAACAGTATAGTTCTTATAGTTTCGAAAAAAAGTGGCTGTGACATACGGACGGACAGACAGACAGACAGACAGACATGACGAATCTATAAGGGTTCCGTTTTTGCCAAATTTGGCTACGGAACCCTAAAAATGTGAAACTCTTGCTAAGATGACACCGGAGTAAAGGACTTGTCATACTTTTTCAGCCCGATTTAGCTTTTGTAGACATAGGTACCTACAAAAAACTTTGAATTGCTGTCTAAGGGTATCACCAAACCTGTCGACACGGAACCGGCTTAAGTCGGTCAAAAAAGCTTTATGTATACGCCATTAAGAGCGAAAACGCGGCAAAACGCCTTTTCCACGTCAGTTGCCGTCGCGACGCGTCGGCCAAGGCGGGCTACGTCGTTTTCACTCTTAATACCATATACATAAAGCTTTTCCTGACCGGCTCAAGCTGGTTCCGCGGCGATAGCTGATGTGAGATCATAATATTTATAAATCAGATTTTTAGTGTGCCCGTCGCTGCCGGTTGTACAAACAGTCTGAAACAGTAGAGAACTAGAGATGTTAAGAAATCCAAACTTTAAAATGCAAATGAGTACTTAAACAACATTTTCTTTTATTTTGGAGCTTATATAAAATTGCATTCCAGCCCCAAAGATTATAGGCTTTTACAAGGAATCGACTTTACTGTAGCTCTAGCTTGCCAGCCCTTGCTACGGTTGTGCTACGAGAAATAGGTCTACCTTGAAAAACCTACATAATAATTAAGAGTACTTACCTATACGTAACTGCAATTCGTAAGATAAGTGAAAATAAAATTAATAATTAAGTAAGCAAATAAAGAGCAAAAAAAATGCCATGGTTTATTTATCATAATTTTTTCCTTTGCTATACCAAGCTAGTACAGCCTACGGTGTGCTACGAGAAATATGTCCATGCGAAAAGGGTTAAACACACCACAGACAGGACGACAAAACGTCGTGTCCTATCTGTCTGTCTCCGCGTGACCATTTATTAAACATACCTATTAGGTATATGGACCTGCACTGCACATACCAGTGCGACACAATAAAAAGTGTTTGCCATACGAAGCGCTGACATGTCCTGTCCGATTTATGCTTTCGCCCTAATAATAACATACCACCTACGCGGACGTATGAACTTGTAAGCAAATATGGAGCAAAAAATATATCCGTGATTTTATTACTTAAGTAAGTTAAGTAAATAGAAACTCGGGCTGCGCTTTCAACGGGAAAAATAATTTGCCTAATGGAGTGTCTCGCAAACTATGCATTTCGCTGATCACAGGCGATTTGTTTCAATAAACCACGGTAATACCAGCACTTCGATGCGGTTCAGCCACCGCGGTATACCTACCTATCCTAGCTTTTTATTATATTAGATACCTACTGTTAGACAGAGAATACCAAGAGAATTTTCACATTATAGCCCATATATTATTATACTAGATGATAACCGCGACTTCGTCCTCGTGGATCAAGGTTTTTTATTCCCGCGGGAACTCCTTAATTTTCCGGAATAAAAAGTAGCCTATGTGCTTCCCCGGGATATATTACCTACCTCTATACTAAATTTCAGCAAAATCGGTTGAAAACATGGGCCGGGAAAGCGTAGCAGACAGACAGACAGATAGACACACTTTCGCATTTATAATTGACCGAGCGAAGCGAAGATCTCTGAGTCTACTTGGGTGAATTGGCACTTGTCCGTCCGTCCGTCCGTCTGTCAGAGCCTTATAACTTCTGAATTACTGAACGTAATTACTTCAAATTTAAATATATGTACTATGTAAACCGATGGCCTCCCGCCGAATATGGCTTAAAAAGTTATAATAATCTTTATTTCAGGGGGGCTCTCATAGAAGCGAATGCGAAGTAAAATATTTTTTATAGCATTACATAGGGTTGCTATATATCATTTTAAAGATAATGAGGAACGGAGTCCAAAAATATTTTTTTTTTTAATTTTTCCCCTAAAATTGACGAAATGGGGGGCTTTCAAAGTGGTGATTTTCTGACGTCCACAGATGACCTCAGAACTCCCAATTTTCTGAAAGGCTGAGCCTGAAACTTGATTAATTATTTGAATTATATCCTGTACTTGAACAACAAATACTAAAATTAGATAAATATTATAAGGAAACGAAATTATTTAATTTTTAATGAGCATACGTATTTTTAACAAACTTCACAATGTTGTCAATAGATGGCGCTCTGTACAAATTTATTCGTTTGTGCTTAAAAAGAAAAGGCTGAGCCTGAAACTTGATCACTTATTTGAATTAAATCCTGTACTTGAACAACAAATACTAAAATTAGATAAATATTCTAAGGAAACGAAATTATTTAATTTTAGCTTCACTATTTTTAACAGAACTTCACATAGATGGCGCTCTGTAAGTTTATGGATACCGCGAGGTCTCAGTTTGCGGCGAACCACTAGTATTTCTATGGATTCACAATTTTTACCATGGAGTAACATAGCACTAGTAAAAATTTAAAATATTACGTTAGAATTCTTGCGCATGTGACTTTTAATCAACTGGCCGATACCCGATAGCGGACGAAGTCGCGGGCATCAGCTATACTTAATAATCGTTTCATTAACTTAGGTTCAACTATCGTTAGAGATTTAGTTTAATACTTTTCATAGACAACGCGAACGTTAAAATAAATGATTCAGATTTCTGTGCATGAACTCATGAAGCTACACCAACCTACATGAGTCCAAGTCTTAGAAGCGTTACACCACAGCGCTTCCAAAAATACCCTGTCCAATAAACCACGGCATCGGCTAAATCCATCGCCATCAAGAGCTGATCTACGAGTTACGACGATGGCTCCAAAGAATTTATACCGAGCACTTGTTTACGATCCACATCTCAATCGCCATTCGACATGATCTGGTTCATCTCAGTCTCAGGGTAATGCTGAGTCTCAATTTTGTCAGGTTATTTATTTTTGTTTGCTTCTTACACAGAAACTTTTTATACCTAGCCACATAGGTTCTTCTATCTAGGGCCATACATTATTACAAATTACTAAGTAGGAAGGTACAATTACTTACTGCAGTAAGCACCTTGTGATTTATAGATAACTAGCTATTGCCCGCGACTGCTTTCGCGTGGATTGAGGTTTTTTGGTTCCCGCGGGAACTTTTTAATTTTCCGGGATAAAAAGTAGCCTATGTCACTCTCCAGGTCCTCAACTACCTATACCCATGCCAAAAATCACGTCGATCCGTTGCTCCGTTGCGGAGTGATTGAAGGACAAACCAACAAACCAATAAACCAACAAACAAACATGCTTTCGCATTTATAATAATATTAATAACTAGTATGATCACTAACATGATAGGTAGGTAAAAGTCGTTAAAGCCCGCTAGCCCGCATTGGAGCAGCGTGGTGGCGTGGTGGGTCCAAGCTCTAATTCCCTCTCTCCTATGAGAGTGGAGGCCTGTGCCCAGCTGTGGGACGTTAATGGACTGTAGTGGTGGTGGATAGCCTAGTGGTTAAGACTTAAACCACAGAATAGGTAATAGTAGTAACTTAAACCACGCGGACGGAGTCGCGGGCATCAGCTAGTAACTGATAATAACCGGGACCGACGGCTTAACGTGCTCTCCGAGGCACGGGGGTGAAACACCGCCCATCTTCCTAACTCCGGGCTAGTATACTGAGAATTTCTAATCAGAAAAACCCAACACTTAATTATGGCCCGACCCGGAGCTCGATCCCGGGACCTCGTCAGCCGCAGTCGAACATAACCACTAGACCAACGAGGCAGTAGAGACTCGAGACCCGTTTATAGCAACTGATATTAAATTTCTTGAAACTTATGATAGGTATATGAATATGACTTATGAGATATAAATGATAAGTTTGAAAGGTTGAAGGGATCGAACCCGCGACCCCGTACAAAAGGTAGGGTGTCTTCAATCACTAGGCTATCAGCGCTGACAATATTGACTGAAAAATATTGGGACACTTCCAAAATAGGTAGCAGGTGGCTATTGTGCAAAATCCAACGCACCTAATAAGTAGTGCCTAATGCATGCACCTACGCAATTTACACAACTGAAGGTTACTTATGTATGTAGTACGGTACCTTTGAAAACAATTAATGCAATTAATTACTTTCGCAATGTTCATGCTTAGTAATCAATTTTTTTTATTTTTCTTTACCTACTAAATACCTACTTACTAAGTAACTAATGGAATAAAACTCAGGTAGGCTACCTATTTGGAGAGATGTGGGTCTTCTCGGGCTTCGAGGCCAGGCCTCCTTACCCGGATGGGGCGCGGGGCAACATTGTGCCCCGGTGAATATCTTTCAAGCCTGAGAACGGCATTTACTTTGCGAAGGCTATTTGGTTTCTTTAACTTAACAAGTTTGCATTTGGTGCTGGATAGATGGCGCCACTTAATACTTATCTGGTGTGTTTGTGTGTATTTAAGTATAGGTACCTACATATAGTACGCGCGCGACATGAATGCAGTCAGGGCCTGAGGTGACATCAAATAAATATTATAAATGCGAAAGTTTGGATGGATGGATGTATGGATGTACGTTTGTTACTCAATCACGCTCCAACGGATGAACGGATCTGGATGAAATTTGGCACAGAGATATATTATAATCTGGAATAGCACATAGGCTACTTTTTATCCCGGAAAATTAAAGAGTTCCCGCGGGAATCGAAAAACCTCAATCCACGCGGACGAAGTCGCGGGCATCAGCTAGTAGGTACATAAGCTCTGCATTCAACTCACGCGCGAACTATACCGACCTACCTACTTATTGTTTTGGAATTCGGAAGTAAAAATACCTAACACACGCTTTAAATTATTTATTTAAAAATATTTTAGTTAAATAAGTACTTAGTCATAGATAGCCAAGTAGCTAGTAAGTTTGCATAATTGGTTTCAGCTCTACAATATAAAACATCAATACCTAGACCTTCCTTAAAACGTACCTACTAATTGGGTATGAAATACAGACGGGTTCTATTTACCAGAACTACCTACTTATGATGGTATTTCGATACAAACATACCTACTCCTGTAGGTACATTGATGATCTCTTATCTTTCTCTCAACAGCTCTACATTTCAAAGGAAAACCTAACTAACCCTACCCGTTTAAGTAATTCCAAGAGAATACCTAGGTATACCTTAAATGTAAAAACTTTGTCTAAGGTCCACTTGTAGGTATGAGGACTCATTGATTTACTTACGATTAATCTAATTTTATTTTTTATAATGCTGATCACTTTTTAACCGACTTCAAAAAAGGAGGAGGTTCTCAATTCGACAGTATGTTTTTTTTTTGTATGTTTGTTACGCGATTTCTCCGCCAATTATGAACCGATTTTGATAATTCTTTCTTTGTTTGGTAGGTCATACTTCAGAGGTGGTCCCATTTTAATTTGGTGAAGATCTGATGAATATCTCCGGAGATGGAGAACGGAACTCCTCAATGGATAAGAGTAAATTGCTCGCGATCAGTGTGATAGTTTTGTAAACATTATGTTTTAACCATGCATAGCATATCTCGTTCAGGTTACACCCTGTATTTTAAAACAGTGGGGCCACTAAAAATTGTGAAATAAAAAATTTTCAAAAAAAAAACCCGACTTCAAAAACCACAAACACTAATAAGTAAAAAATAATTTAATTTATTATGTATAATAACATTTTTTGGAGTCGGTACCAATTATAGCCGCATGAACCGTCTACCTACTCGTCATTATTGTCGACATGACATCCACATTGGCACCGACTCCAAAAAATGTTTTATAGAACTACATTTAACTCTTGTATACATAATAAATTAAATTATTTTTTACTTTTTAGTGTTTGTGGTTTTTGAAGTCGGTTTTTTTTTTATCAACCGATGCAATCACCAAGAAGTGCAGCATTAGGTATAATTTTCGTTTATAGGTAGTTATATGAGTTTATTTAATGTATTTGTGTAACCGGCCCTTAATAGTAAATACCTATTGTCTATTATCTATTCTGTGATTTGCTACCTTCTATGCGATTCCAAATTTAAAATTCTTTATGGAAAAAGAAAGAGAAGTCGGCACTCTGGTAGCGCTACATTTCCCAGGAGAAAAGTGCATCAGCGATTATGAACATTTCCTTTTCTTAGCTTACAAAAATCTGTTCCAATTTGATTTTCGAAAAATTTACGACGTGTAACGTGTACGACGTTTACGGTTAAGCCTACCTATAAATTATACTTTCGGCGAAATAACGAAATCAAATTAAATAAATTAACAAATCTTGAAACTTAGGTTGGTATCTATACATAATATTAGTTACCTAGGCGATTTTATTTTGTTTGGAAAAACAACCCTAATCATGAGCTAATCATTGAAAAAGTTCTGGTGAGTGACTTAGGTGATCTTTTCGTCTCTAGCTTTTCTTATTCAGGAGAAAACGTACGGGCAGCTATAGGTATACCTACCCACAAAAGGTGGTTTCTTTTTGTGGGTGTAGCTGTTTAATTGTGCTAAACTAAGACTGTTAAAAACTTAAAAGCTCATAGTCTACATAGTTAGAAAATTTGACATACATACAGATATAATGACCGGACGAAACCATGAGAGCTCATTTTACCACGGAAACGTAAAAATTAGTTTATCTTTGCAAACTCTATAGTAGGTAATTCTAGGAAAAAGCAGACCCATCTTATTCGTTTTAGTAGTTCAAAAGTCACATGTTAAATAACAAAAGAGCCGCCTCAAAGGAGTAGCTAGACAATAAACAAAAAGGCAATAAAACGCAATGCCAAAACACAATAACAATCGTTGTAGGTAAGTAAATAAAAGCCGATCAAACTATTAGCAAACAAAGGCTTAAAGAATTAGTGATAATTTAATTTTAAGAACTCTATTTTAGCTACCTATTTACCTACTTACTTACTTGTTATAATATTTTGTGACATTATTGTAATTCATAATATTTATGTTTACAATATTTTGTGGTAGGTTTAACTAGAGTAGGTACAGGATCAACTCAAAATTTATTTCAGACAAAAAGGGCACAACGCTGAAATGTTACTTTTTGATCCAACATTATTTTATTTTGTTTTGTGACGATATTCTCTGTCTATAGTTTAAATAGGTAAACTTCAAAACCATACCTAAATTATTAGAAGTCGTGGCGTGACTTATTTGTATAAGGCCGAAAGGAAAGGGCTAAGTGTTTTAAATTACGAATTCCATTTCCTATTTTGTATTAGTGATAAATTATGATACTTGAAGTTTACAAACTAAACTTATTAGAATATTTCAGTGGGAAAACTAACCTGAATCATGAATGCTTCTTTTCAAAAACACCAAACACAGTTCACTGCACAGTGCATTTCACACCTAATCCTTCACTACATGTACTCGTGCTAATATAATACGTGATACAAATGTAAATGGAATTACATACAACACTCGGAGAACACACGACCGGCTGACAGTCTGAGAGACCGGACACTGGGCTGTAGTGTTGAGAGCGGGATGAAAGATGTGCGGGGGTACATGCAAGCCCAAGGATGCCAAAGGAGCTGGGCAGATGCGACAGGACCCCGAAGAAAAGAGACGACTACACTGCGTGACATTTAAAAACTGTGTCTTTACGTTCCCTAACACACTTCACATTAATTTGAAATCCTACATGTATTAAAAATAAGGTCGAAATTACGTTGCAAGATTAAATAGATAGGTCGTTATACATTTGTGTTATAGGTGTCCTCTAATGTGTCGCACAATTTAGAGCATTAGCTTTAAAACTAGAGTAGTAAAGTTGATTTTGCAGTGTTTTTTAACTGAACTTGTGATGTTTTTGACTGTTGGTTATGTGTCGCATTGTGTCGCTAGCGTGTGTAGGTGTGAGCGGGACGGGTGTTGTGGGGTGGGAGGGAGGTGTCACAGAGCTTTTTAGGGAGATCGAGGCGCGGGGTATGAGGATTTCGCGAGCTGCGACGCGGTATTACTAATGCGAATGTTTTAGATAACTCGCTGGAAATTGGAATCGTGCCCGGGCGGGCTTGGATTGTCCTGAAATTTCAGTTTTGCTCTTTTATTGGCATCTGTCTTCAGGCACGCCTGAAAGCCATTTGGGGTTTCAGAATCAGACCTAATAAAGCTTTATTGGTTTTTATTAATCTGGTTTTATTATTTTTAAGTAGGTATAAGACCTATTGTATTGTTATTTAAACTATGATAGTTTTTGTGCAACATCCTACGTTACCTTGAACTTTGTAAATGGGTAACTGACTGTTGTTTTCGATATTTTGTGATGATAATGAAACGGACCGTTTTGAGCTTTTTCTGAAATCTGAGATTTCATCTCTTTTAGGTACTCTTTACCATATATGTACTTACTTAATTAGGTATTAAGTAGGTACCTACCTAAACTATTTACACAGTATTTTGTATTTATGTGACTATTAGTTGTTACTTATAGCCCAGCTGTCATTTATGCCTATTTCAGTTGGGTTAATGTATGATAGACCTGGATTTGCTTTATTTATTTACCTATCTGGATATTTTTTGCCCAAATACCTACCATCATTCTTAGGATATGATAAAAATAAAATGATAATTGTCAAAGTCAAAAAATTTATTCAATTTAGGTAGGTAGAATACCTACACTACACTTATTGACGTCCGGTTTCTTAAAAATATATCTAATGGTGATAATCAGTTACGGTATCTAAAACTAAAGCTACGAGGGTTCCGAACGCGCCCTGGGCTGAGTCACAACAAACTCAGCCGGGTTTTTTTTATTATCTCCATCTTACGATATTGTAAATTACTTAATTATATTTATATTATAATTATAACATAATTAGCCGCTGGAACAATAATTCATACCCATGCCTTCCTTCAAATACCTACCTAGGTAATAATTGTTTTTAGTAAATGCGTGTACCTACTACCTAGGTACCTAGTACCTACTACCTACCTCCTTAGTCCTTAACTCCTTACCTATTTGTGATGTATATTTGCAGACTACATTAGATCAATAAAATTATTATTATAATATTTCCGTGATAAGTTTGGTAATTTCAATTATAATTAGCTAAGTATGTATGTTTATTTTTTTAAACTATTAAATTTTTACATATTTATAATAGATACATTCTTCTTCGAACATTTAATCACCATATTCTAACCTACATCAATCAAAAACGAATTGACGTAAACGTAAAAGCCCTTGACGATTTCGTAAATATGAAATTCGGAAGGCATCATCAAAGTCAAAAGAGGACAACTCTAAAAAGCTATTATTACTTCACAATGCGAAACCGTCGAACAAAAACGGGCCTAATGAAGTTCGGCCAACGTTTTATTTCGCCCTTAGTAATGTATCACGTCGTAAATTTCCGTCAGTCAAAACGATTAGGCCGAAAAAAATGTCCCTTCGAAACTATAAGAACTTTTGCAGACCATAGACAAAAGAAAGATTTTACGTGCATGAACGATAAATTAAACCTTTAAATCTTGATTATTTTAAAGTAATTCCTTTTAAAAAGATAATTAATTATTATCTGGACACTTAATGAACATAATATTATTACGGTCGATAAACATTTTACTTGGTCAATGGTTGGTAACTTGGTAGGTATGTATTTGGCTTTTATCTATGTGCCAAGTAAGATCGTTAGAGTACTAATCAGTATAGTAAAAATAAAATAAAAGTTTGGAATGCGTCTGATCAAGCTAATAATACAAAATTTATATTATGATATCTGATAAGTAGGGCTTTAGACGGCAGACAAAAATATTTTGAGGATTCGGTAGATACCTTTGCTATTTATTTCTTCAGTCTAATCGTCGACCGTCTGTGTTAAGCCTAAAACAATAAACCAGCACTTATACAAAATGAAACTCTTAATAACTAAACATAAAGTTCTTTTTGGCATAAAGGAGCAGTCGGCACAAAAGTTCTTAGACGAACTGTCATAAGGCAAGTTCGGTCACTTTTCGGCGATTCCAATTTTTTTCCCCAATTTCGTGTTTTCTTTGGCGGCATGTTTATTGGGACCAAATGACACGACAGGTGACGATGTTTTTTTAATTTTTTTTCGGTTTTTCGGGAATACAATGGCGGGTCGGTTCGGAGAGAATCGTTATACATTTTATTGCGTGTCAGCTAGGCCCTATCGTGCGATCTGATAGCGGCCCAATTAGCTGGGTTTTAGTTTTGAGCACAGATGGTGCGATAGGAATTATTGGTGTGCTACACGTTTTATTGTGTGCATTATAGGTTTCTTTCGAATTTTTACTACACTATTTTTAAATCAAAATGAAGGATTTTATCAGGTTATATTTTTATTTAACGCTTCATTATGTTAATTTCAATCAATTAACTTTAATAAATACTTTATTTAACATTTTATAATTATCATAAGAAGCTATCTGTGCTAAGCTATCTGTTTGAACATAAATACATACCTAACTTCGCTACGTAAAGATGTTGTGCCTAAGGCAATCTATATTTTCTACGTAGAATAATAATTTTCCTTGTAAATAGTAATAAGTATGTAATTAATTGATCAACCAAGCATCGGTATCTAGATCATTTTAATTAGTAGGTACCTATTTAAAATTAATGATTAAAAAGTTAAAAAAAAATCATCTTATCATGTCATGTCTAACTTATAGACCTACCACTATTAAACACCCAACAATGGCACAACTCAAAATTATTACGAAACTTAAATGAAAAAAAGAAAAAACATAACGAATGATTATTATTTACACGGCCATCAGTGGCATCAGTCAAAATCTCGAAACAATGGTGATCGCCATAATAAATAATCTGCCCTAAACGTTCAGTCCGCCTGCCAACTTGCCCGCCATGGCCCGCCATTAAAACCGCATTAGCTCGAATTACTTATTGTGAACGCAATAATAATATGAGGATTTTAAAATCGCTACAATTTGAATGGACGTTTGAACTGTAGGAAGGTACTATTATAAAATAGGAGGGGATGTTATTAAGCTTTATGACCCTATCTAAAAGGAAATATCTCAAAAAATTTACTATTTGAACAATCGTCAATGTAGATTTTTTTAAAGTAGGTATAGATTTAATGTTTATGTCGTATTTTATATGTTCGGATTGGTATTCTTATAGGTAGAAATAGTAGTTGAAAAAACTAGAAGTTTAATTCGCTATGATCCGCCACAGAAGGTAAATCCACAGGGTAAATCTACGTGGTACAGTGCGTACCTATCTTGAACTTGCGCGCAATATTCTCCACACCACATAAATCGTCCAAAATATCATAGCGAATTATACTTCTAGTTTTTTCAATGTCATGGACTTCCGCAAAGTAAACACCTGCTTCTATCCAATATTTAGAATAGTAGGTAGTGTTTATAGAGTAACAGAAGAGATAATGCCTAACAGAATATAATATTATTATCCAAAGCATTGAATACTTAGGTAGTAAGTTCGGACGACCTCCGTGGCGCAGTGTTGAGCGCTGTGCGGAGGTTCCGAGGCTCGATCCCCGGCAGGGTCAGTTTTGAAATTTATATTAGGTATAATTTCTGAATTTTCCCGGCAAAGACGTGCCGCCAAGCGATTTAGCGTTTCGGTATACGATGCCGTGTAGAAACCGAATAGGGGTATGCAACTGCCATGCCCTTATCAGGTTAGCCCGCTACCATCTTAGACTGCATCATCACTTTCCATCAGGTGAGATCGCAGACAAGGGCTAACATACTGTAACCACTCAACGAGAAACCTACATTGGCTTCCCAGCAACACTCCCGGAAGTCCTCGCCGACCTGGGCGGCCTGCTTGGATTCTGGAGTGAGCTCGGCTGGCTGGAGTGATCCAGAGGGGAGTCACACCAAAGGTCTCACGCACAACGGGCACCGGTGCTTAAGTGCGGAAAAGCCCAGAGAAATAAAGAAAAGGGCTAACATATTGTATTGGATAAAAATAAATAAATTTATGTACAGATACTACCTACTCTATCAAAGCTATAGAAAAAATTGACACCATTAAAACAATAATAGTGCAGTTCTCAAGTCGAAATGCTATAGTCTACATCGCAAAATCCATTTACGTATTTAAATTTTGCGCGTAATCGGATGCCGACAAGCGACTCCAACTAATCCAAAGTATCATTCCTTTTCTCTCAACTGTCATTTCACGCTACTCTCGACGTAGGTGGCCTCGCAAAAACTGAAACAGAACAACAAAAGTACAATAAAATAAGTGGATTTTGTATTAGTACCCTGTAGCCATTTATTCCTTTTTACAACACAAAGCAAAATGTCACCACTTCATTGTTAGATGGTTATGCGGTGGCGCTACCGCATTGTGACAAAGTAGGCCAGAAGTCCTTTGGAGCGAAAAAGTCATTTTTTGTTGACATTTCTGCTTTCCCAACTTCTGGCGGCGGAATGACAAGTGATGGGGGATGATTTTGTGACACTCGGATGGGTTTCAATTTATTAATTTTTACAACAAAGGAATTAAAGTTTTCTTTCGAGCTACGAGTGCGCTATGATAAGATTTATCTCTAGTGTGAATTGTTTTATTTTAACGTATCCTTAATATATTGTGAAGATAATAATTAATAGTAGATTGTTTATCAAGGGACTAAAATGAGCCATTTCATACGAGATATTATTAAGCTTACCGAGCGTAGCGAGGTATGCTATAGAATCGAGTAGAATGGCTTTTAGTCCCGTGGTAAACACTCTACTTTTCACTTCGACTGCGAGAAAATAAAATTTTAATTATTTTAATTTTTTTTTGCCATTCTGTTGAATACATTTTATTAGTAGTAAGTAGGGTAAGGTTGCAATCATTGGACCAGTGCTTTGTTTGGACCACTTAGATTTCTTGAAAATAAAGAGTCCTAAAAATCGTCGTTATTGACGAGAAGCTAGCTATTGGACCCCGCACCCTGCCCCTCAACCTTCAGTGTCGCCGCAGGCTTCGTTGAGGAAGGGCGTACGTCGGTGTGTTTTACGAGCTCCCGATATAAAATTTGTGCGTCATTCTTTACCATGTAAGTACAGATTTTTAAGGTATTTCTACCCAATTATTTTCAGTAGGATTGCATATTTGTTCGTTCAGCTAACCTATTAATAACATGTCACAAAAATTATATACTTTTTTAAAAGTAATGGTTTGATTGGGATCACAGTGAGTTGCCATGAATGAACTCATGCAAGTTTCTTCCATTGAACCGGTCCCATCAAAGGAACTACTTAAGTTTTTGTCGTCACTTAAACTTTTTTTGTTGTTTTAGGATGGCAAAACGAGGCCAGTATTATAACTGGAATGAAGGCAGCATGAAATTAGCGTTGTTAGCTTTGAGTAAGCTAGCAGGATATATGGTGTGCCAAAAGCAACATTAAAAAGAAGATTTGACAATAAAACCATAAAATTTATCTTTAATAATTTCTTTATATTACGAGTTTATAAGAATTACTGTTTTATTTTTGTTAAAATGTGTTAATTGGTGTGTAGTTCAATTTTTTTATTTGTTAAGTGGTAAATGGAAGATGGACCCACAATGTACCTACTTAGGTACAATTAAAAATCGGTGCCTATTTGATAGTTATTCATAACTTAAAAATATATGGTAAAAGTTGTTATATGTAGTTGATTATTACCTATTACTTTAAACGACTGTTCAATTAAAAAGACTGAATTTAGTAATAACCTAGCCTTTTATTTATTAAAACTCCTTGGGTGCAATGAATGGACCAGTCGATAAAACTTCCTAAGTCCGATTATAGCAACTAGGTGGTTCAATCAAGGAAACAGTGGTCCATACAAGGAAACCATCCCAAAAATGTTTTTTGTAATATGTGTATTTATGCTCAAAGTAAAAAATCTAAAATCACAGTTGTGAATACCTGAGTATAAGCCCTAAGAAACTGATGAATCATATATCCATATACTCTCATACTTTTGATGTTATGGCAGTTTAAAGTTAAGTGGTCCAATAGTGGCAACCTTACCCTAGTAAGATCTTTATTTTCACTTAATATTTACAAATAAATATATAGTCACATTCACTTTACCCTATGCCTTCACCTTGTACCTATTATTGTGCATCGAAATCCGATTAAATAAACATCCCTTTTTAAATAAATGTATTAATTACAATCATGGACCTATTTTTTTGAGGTCCATGATTACAATAAAAATTCTAGAGATTTCGCGGCAATCCGCAATACCACTTTATTTTTTTCTCTCTCTAGTATCTTCTTAGACTTTGTCTGTGACATAGGTAAGTTTGGGCGAGGAGGTTTGGGCTGTTGATATTAACCATAGACTACACATTTTTACTCTTTGGTTTTGTATTTTTACTACGGTCTATAACTTAATAGCGCCGGCAATTATGAAAAAAAAATTACTTTAATCCCTAGACCCTAAATGCTAACTTTAGTCCGCCTACGCTAAGCAATAATGACATCTTTTTAGAGCATGAGAGGTGAAAAGTATTAAACTAAGGTCAAGGACTAAAGGTGTAGGTAGGTAGGTACATGGTAGGTACTTAAGTATTTTTTAACTTTTTAATCCTATCGTTATTATGTCGGTTAAGCTTAAGTAGTTAGAATAGTAAAGTTATTCCTTATTCTACTTAATTAAAATAGCCAGCTCATGGGCAGACTCTTCGTTCGAATCGTATTTAATACAAAATGTTGTAATTATTAGAATTAACGCTTGTGCGCAGTGAAACACCCAAATAATTAGTACGTAATCTTTATTAACTATAATGAGACGCCATTACATCTTGCCTACAACCGGAAGAAGAAGTCTTACATATTATACACTGACAGCTGTTGTCAACTAGCCGGTTGCCACAGACCAATAACTTATGTGGACTATTTACATTTCCAATACCCCGGCTCAAGTTCAAGTTCTATTTTTCCACTGTAGTAAAAATTCCCAAAAATAAACTTGAACTTGTTACAATATTTCTACTAATATTATAACATGGCAACACATACTTTGAATGTCACTGTCAATTGACTTTGGCATTTCTATTTTGACATTTTGCTTCAAATGACATTGACATCTCACAAGTAAACAAACTAACCTGCAAAAACAAACTTTTTATCTTCTCTATATACCTAGTGTATCAAAATAGGTACATTAAAACAACATTAATAAATCACTTTAAATTACTAATACATACCAAGTATTTTACACAGATATTGGTGTCTTATTTTTGACAATGACTTCGTAAGTAAATCTGCTTTGTTTTCATTAGTAGGTATATACTTTAACACTAACAATCCTTTGTTAATAATATCTTTAATAAAATGTACCTTTATGTCTATATGCTTTGACCTTTTACTATTTTCATAACTTTCAATCATTTTAATAGTGCTTTGATTATCAATTAATAACAAACAACGTAAGTCTTTATCACACTGCAAGTCTTTTAACACTCCTATAATAAACACGGTTTCACTTACAGTTAATGCTGCTGCCACATACTCTGATTCAGCTGTTGAAAGTGCAACAGTAGACTGCTTTTTCGAACTCCAGCTTACTAAATTTCCTCTGTGAAAGATAGCAATTCCGCTTACACTTTTGCGGTCCATACGATCGCTTGCCCAGTCTGCATCTGAAAAAGCTTGTAAGTAATTACTGTCTTCTTTTTTATATACTAATCCTTTTTCTTTTGTCTGTTTCAGGTATCTCAGGACTCTCTTCCCTGCTTTCCATAATGTGGGGGTTGGACAATGCATGTATCTACTTAGAAAACCTGTTGCATATGCAATGTCCGGTCTGCTGATGGTTGCCAAATACATAAGTGACCCAACAAGTTCCCTGTATGGAATGTTGGTCAGGATTTCTTCTTTTTCATCAACATTCAGGCCAACTTCCATCGGTGTGCAGATACCTTTACAATCTTGCATATTAAATTTTAATAAAATTTTCTCAATAATTTGTGTCTGTTTAATTTCCATTCCTTGATTTGATCTTGTAATTTCCATTCCTAGAAATTTACTTATATTTCCCATGTCTTTGGCTTGAAACTCTTTTTTTAACTCGTGAATTATTGACTGACCATCTCCAATTATTAAGATATCATCCACAAATATTAAAATATACACATTTTTCCCAGTATATAAGCAAAAGTCATGTAATGATTGTTTTAAACCATTCTTTAAAAGAAAACTATTTAGTTTCTCATTCCAACAACGTGGTGACTCTCTTAAACCATATAAAGCTTTTCTTAACTTTAATACATAGCCCTCTTTCTTTTTTAATCCTTCTGGGTATTTTATGTAAATATCTGTCTTCAGTTCTCCATTTAAAAATGCTGTAGGTATGTCCATCTGTCTTATGGGTAAATCTTCTTGAATTGCTTTATTCAAAAATAATCTCACAGTGGTCATACTAGCCACTGGCGCATACACATTGTGGGTGGTTTCCTCTTGAAATCCCTTGGCGACAAGTCGAGCCTTTTTAACATTGTCTGCTTTAGTACGAAAAACCCATTTTGTGTCGATTGCTTTTTGACCTTCTGGTAACTTAACTTCTTCCCATGTTTTTAATCTTTGAAGTGCCTCCAGCTCACTGTTTATAGCTTTTGACCATACCTCCTCTTTTATAGCCTCTTTATAGCTCATTGGATCTTCTGACATTAAAGCATACGCTATATTTGTCATATCATAATCTTGAAATCTCTTTGGTTTCTGTACCAGTCTTCTATTTCTTTTATTACAGTATTCCTCTTCTTCTGTGCTTTCATCTTCTCTGCTACTGCTATATTGTTCTATTTCTGGTTCTTTGGATGTAGAAGGCTCACTCTCTCCATTTTCATCACAGTCTATGTATGATATTCTTTCATTTTCTTCATATCTGTAGTTTGACTCGTCAAACCTTACATCTCTGGACTCAATTATTTCATTTGTCTTAGGATCCCATAGTCTGTAACCTGAGCCGCAATATCCAATCATGATCATGGGTTTCGCTCTTGGTTCCAACTTTGTGGGTCTTGGAAGAATTACACTCCATGCCTTTGATCCAAAAATTCTTATTTTATGTAGCTGACTCTTTCCATACCATACTCTAGCTGGTGTGTCACCTTTAAGTGCTTTAGTAGGTGATCTGTTTATGATATATGCCGCACATCTCATGGCTTCGCCCCATAAATACTTTGGAAGATTTGTCTCCAGTAACATAGCTCTTACTCTATCTGCTAGTGTACGATTCATCCTCTCACATATTGAATTTTGCTGCGGTGTATAACTACAAGTAGTTTCCTGTATTATACCATTTTTCTCATAGAATACTTTTAGCTCATCATTCACAAATTCTCTCCCTCTGTCTGTTCTTATTCTTTTCACATTAATATCATTATTTTTCAGTTTTCTGATGTATTTTATTATATAATCTTTTGCTTCATCCTTGGTTCTTAGTAAATGAACTTCCATAAAATGTGAATAATCATCTATTATCGTTAGATAATATTTTTCTCCATCTTTACTTATTGGTGTGATCGGACCTCCAATATCACAGTAAATCAACTCTCCAATTTTCCTTGTTCTTGGCATTGGGGTCTGACTAAATGAACAACGGGTTCCTTTCGCTTCCATACATATTGAGCATCGTTCTTTAGATACTGGCAGTCCTAGTATCCTCATACCTTGATAGTTTAAGTGTCCCATTCTTCTATGCCATAAATTACTGTCCGTCTTCTCTGTTATCAGCATATTTTCTCTGTTTAACTTTAAATTCAATGTATATAGTTTCCCATCAATATTACCTTTAATTTGCTCTTTTCTATGGTAAATATTTACACCTTTTTTATCAAAAATTACTCTCAAACCTTTCTCGTTGAGCTTCAATACTGATATAAGATTATGTGACAGTTTTTCCATTATGAGACAATCTTTTATTGATATTTTTAAACCTTCATTACATATTCCCTGTAAATTACCTTTCTTTTTGGCTGTTATCATGCTTCCGTTGGCAACTAAAACTTGAATTTCTTCTATTTCTCTTATATCGGTCATGTATTTTTCATATTGACCACTGATCATATGGTATGATGCTCCAGAATCTATAACTAGTTTTATTTCATTTTCACAAGTAGCCTCTGAATTAGTTTTAGATGCAATGAATGATATTGATTTTTCATAATTATTTTCTTCCCCTATATATGCTCTCGGTTTATTAAAATTTCTTCCTCTTGTTTTAGATCCTCTATAATTTCCTCTTCCACGTTTTGGATAATTACTTGTCCTTGCTTTGTTTGGACAATTTCTTGCCATATGATTTGGCTCACCGCAGGTAAAACATTTGATTGTGCTGCCTTCAAAGACATATTCTTCTTGTTTTACTTTACTCTGTGTATTTTGCTTCTCTTTGAGCTCGGCATCCAATATTTTGCTCTTTACAAAATCCATTGTGAGTTCTATGTTTGATGTCTCTAGTGCAGTCACTATAGATGGATATGCCCCTTCCATACTTATTAATAATTGACATACTTTATCTTTCTCCGTCATTTTTGTACCGTTGGACTCAATCTCTCTAATGATCTTGTCAAACTTGCTAAAGTGTTCCTCGACACTATCTTGCCTTTTGCATTTTAAATTTATTAGGCTCCTCCTTAAGTATAAATTCGAAATTGTTGATTTTCGTTCAAATACCTTTCTCAAGTTGTCAATCATGTCATATGCTGTTCTACATTCTTTCACATATTCTAAATGCTTATCTGACAATGCTTGGACGATAATGTTACGTGCCTTGGCGTCTGATTTCTTTGAATCTGCATCTTTTAGATCCGTTTTCTTACGTATTGCGTCAACACATCCTTTTTCATCTAGTGCAATCTCCACTCGAAAAAGCCAATTTGTAAAATTACCACTCTCTAATTGTGGAATCTGGTTTACCGCATGTGCCATTGCGTTTATTTCCTTTGTTCTTGCTTTTGAACAACCTGAAATGTAAACCGGGTGCGTACCGCGTGTGACCTAACCTAGCCTTACTTGATGGCCCTAACACTTTCCTATGCTAAACTATGTCATCTGACTGAAATTTATTACTTGGCCACCTCTGGGCCCATAACCTATTAGAATTAACGCTTGTGCGCAGTGAAACACCCAAATAATTAGTACGTAATCTTTATTAACTATAATGAGACGCCATTACATCTTGCCTACAACCGGAAGAAGAAGTCTTACATATTATACACTGACAGCTGTTGTCAACTAGCCGGTTGCCACAGACCAATAACTTATGTGGACTATTTACATTTCCAATAGTAATAAATACGATTCGAAGATATTTGTCTCGATAAATGCAGATACGAATTTTCGTGCAAACATTTAGGTAGGTACCTACTTACTCTTTAAGAGAAACAAAGAGATATAAAAATAACAAAAAAAAACACGGATATGAATATCTAGGTACGATACGACATGATACTTTAATAGTTTTAATTCAATGCTATCATTATAATAAGATCCCGGACACACAATATGCGCCGGCGCCGGTCATTTGAACTCGATCAATGGTCCACCCCCCGCGGAGGTACACGGCCGTGGTGACAACCACTGTGACGGGATATGAGGTACAACTACAGACCCATAAAGGATCACGTTAATTAAAATATGTTACTAGTTGCGTGTCGCGACTTTTGTTTATAATTTACAAGCGATCTGTCCCGGCTTCGCACGGGTAGCACAAGATTTTAAGTGTTCTAAAAATTTTATTGGTATGATAAACTTATACCGTTTCTAGTAACTACTGTTGAAACTGTTGCTGAAAATACTTACTTAATAAAAATTTAAAATCTAAACAAATGTAAAAATATATGTAAGTAGGTACTTAACTATTTACTTACCTGGTGGAGGTGAAATTAATTTGTGTAGATAAGGAAAAATAAAAGCTAAGAATTTTATTTTATTTATTGATTTATCTTTACCGTTGAAAACGCTTTTTTAGATCTTTAAATTTTAAAACGACTTTATTATCATATTTTTTATGGTTTGCTCAGATCTTCCTGGAATAGAGGGTACCCCAGGAAAGCTCTCAGATGGCTGGATTTTCTCGACTATTAGACAATTTTAATTTTATTATCATAGTTAAACTAACTTTCTCTTGCAGAGTCAGGGTATCTATTGTTAAATCCTACATTCCTTTTTCACTACACTAGGATGGGACAGCTGATGAACATACCTACGCAACTAAGGGACTTGGTTAGCTTATAATATGTATGTAGGTGATAGTGATGAAGTGATACCTACATATAGGTATCACGTGATTTTCACATTACTACCGCTTCTCCGCCTCTCGCTTTCTAGCCTGTTAGCACATTTTGCGATATGTATTGGTTTAATAATAAATATAATACCGCACACTGATCGGGTCACCCAGTCAATTAAGTCTCGAATTACGTCCGTATATCACAGCAGTGTCCATATTGTCGCAGCAAGCGCCCAAGCTCGATTATTTAGAGGTTGTTTATTTACATTATCGAGTGCCCACGGGTCGGTATTAATGTCGTCACGTTACAGTAAATTATCGGGACATCCAATTGGTGTCGTGACAAAAGGTTATAAAGTACGCGCCCGGTTTTATGGATAAGCAAACATATCGGTCCGAGAGGTGCGCCTTGTGGGACAACGGACTACTTCAATCTGTATTTTTTAGCCGACTTCAAAAAGGAGGTTCTGTATTCGACCCGTATGTAGATAATAGATATGTATGACGTATGTATATCTATGTTTGTTTGTTAACGATTTTCTCGGAAACCAATGGACCGATTTTAATGTTTTTTTTCACTTTAGTCTGTAATCTGTCAGTAATCTACGTACAATTACTAATATTATAAATGTAAAAGTGTGTCTGTCTGTCTGATACTTTTTCATGGCCCATGCGTTTAACCGATTTTGACGAGGGTTGGTAAAGAGATAACTTACATCCCGGAGCGGGAGCTGTGGGACATACGAAGAAGACATATTTTCATCTCGGAAAATAGAGCTTCCGAGGGATTTCGAAAAAAGCTAAATCTAAAGGCTAAAGCCGCATCCATCATCTTGCAAGATAAAATAATTATCAATGTAGGGGTATAAAAAAATTTACTAAACCGTTTAGGAGGCTCAACCAATGTCCTAGGGTAAATCAAAAAAATTATGCTTAAAGAAAATTCTACTTTACTGAACATCAAGTTTTCCTCTGAACATTAGTTTAAAGTCGTAGGTAGGTACTACATCACGTCTAAACTACGTTAGTACTATTATACTATTCTGTGTCTAAACCTCGAACTTACGTTCACTTTATTAATTTAGATTATCTATCTCACGTCCTCTAACCATTAGTTAGAGACTACAGTGCTTATCAAGGCCACAACTATTTAATACCATTAGCAAAAGAATACATCTTCGCCACACTAAACTTGGTTATTAGGATGCTGTTACACAACACGGATATTTTAGAGCAGTTTTGGCACGGTAGCCACGTGGCTCGTCTTTCTCGTCGCACTCACGGTCGGCTTACGGTAAAATTGTTGTTACCATGCCTTTACGGGTAAAATTAATGTTACAGTGTAACGATCCCAATCACCTATAATTGGCTAATATTCTTTTGTTATTGGCAAAAATCCACCGTCGCAGAAAAAAAAACTATAAATTCATCTTCACATATTATTTAAAGATTTTAACGGTGATTGATGCATCTTTTTCGTAACTGCGCTGCAGCGTGCCCATGAATTGATTTAAATACCTCGCACTAGCGCCATCAGGTTTTTAAAATCTTCCCAAGTTAAAAAGCTAACCTAACCTATTTCCCTCTCTGTAACTCTATTTTCTTTTAAAAAGCAAAAGAGAAAGCAGAGAGTGCAAAACGGCGGGAAATTAAAAAAAAGGTCGGGCAACCGTCGGGCATCCCTAAACGAACCGTTTCTTTAATCAGCCGTTTTGTTTGCACTAGTGTCGCCATGATCTAAAAATCGATTACTAGACTCTACCATGTAGGTAAATATGGATAACAGCGTGGTTTGTAGACATATTGTGCACAATCGACGGCGGTAGGGGCTGCTTTGTCACGAACTCGCGTCATATGAACGCGGCCTTAGACTGGCCCCGTATCGATAAGCTTATTGCTATTGTACAATTGACGCTGAGATAAACCGCACAATTGAATTGACGTATCAATTAAATAACCACTTTTCTTAATAAGTGTTGATTGCTTTAAAAGCTTCCAGTTTTAGAGATAAAAGATAGTAAGTAGTCTTAATAATAGACCGATAGTAATTTATTGTGGTGGTGGTGAATGCATTTGTTCTTGTCAAATCTGACAGATGTGGCGTAAAAATAGCAATTTTGTTCATTGCTATTGAAATGCTATTATTTTGACAAGCCTTGCTATAAAATTCATTGTGAAGACTGCAATTCACTTTGTTCCAGCGCCTTCAGTGAATGCTAGTAGCTAGCAAACAGACACTGAGTGGATCTTACTAGATATTCTTTTTTTATCCAGTAGGTACAAGCTAGCCTTGACTGCGATCTCAGGCGAAGCTGTCCAGCTTGCAGGACCATCGCAATGTTGCCTGCCTTTAAATATCGGTATTCTATCGGATATATACTATCTATCGGATACTTTGGAGAGTGTGCTCAGGAACTTCACAACCTCGTTCCTCCCTCATCATGTTCATGGGCGGCGGTAATCACTTACCATCAGGTAACCCGCCTGCTCGTTTGCTTGCTATATACCTACCTATATATAAAAAAATTTAAAAAAATACCACAGAACTGCGAGATACCTACCTTGAGCGTTAGCATCCTTACGTGGTCGTACGTTGCAATAAAAAAAAATCGAGTGCATCGGTACATTTCGCTGGCCTAACGTGTGCGGGCTGCAGGGGTCATACATATTATATCTCTATGGGGTCATATCAATAATATGTTGGAGACTGGAGAACTCGTTATTAAAAAAGGTACTAAAGGTACTAAAGGTAAGGTAATGACGACCTCCGTGGCGCAGTGTGCAGCGCTGTTGTCCTAACGTGCGGAGGTCCCGGGTTCGATCCCCGGCAGGGTCAACTTGGGAATTTATAATTTCTGAATTTTCCCTGGTCTGGCCTGGTGGGAGGCTTCGGCCGTGGCTAGTTACCACCCTACCGGCAAAGACGTACCGCCAAGCGATTTAGCGTTCCGGTACGATGCCGTGTAGAAACCGAATAGGGGTATGGGTTTAATATTACTGCCATGCCCCTAACAGGTCAGCCCGCTACCATCTTAGACTGCATCATCACTTACCATCAGTATATCATATATAGTGTATCAGTCATAATACTTCATTTTGCAACTTCTGGAAGAAATCTCTTCAAGACATAATATGTTGTCCTTGTGCATGTCCTTTCAATGTTTATGTTTTATTTTTAAGTTACTGGTACAGAATAAGTATTTAAATAAATAAAATAAATAAAGAAAGAGACTAGAATGACGTCACTACATCGCTGAATCCCCTCGTTTCGTTAGTTCGTCGTAAATATCGTCCATTAAGATCAGAAACGACACCCTACATTTCAGTTACGAGCACTTATAAAACGATTTCGTACATCATCGGTACACGTTTGCATTTCAATAGCAACAGCGGTGTAAAGCTGGATACTCACACAGCTGAGCGACTCCAAAAATAATTCCAAATTAAAAACTTGAGATAAGGCAGCACGATTTGTTGCAAAATTCTGTAGTGGGTCCGGACAGTGTTTTTTTTGAAATATTTTTGAAAATATCAAATTAAAACTACGAAATACATTAAATTCTAAATTAAAAAGTACTTAAACATAAAAAATATCATCCATACCGCTGCAATGCGGCAATGTGCAAAGTCCTGCATCATAATTTGCAAACTTAATAGAAGCCCGGCACTGATTTTCAGCTGTGACGACAGTTTCAAAAACCAGTGAAAACAGCACTTCAAAGAAGTATTAAGCAAGAAAAAGGATGAAAATGTAAGATGAAAATATCAAAAAATGTACCATTCCCCACATCTATATCCTAAGTTCACATACCAAAAAATCGGCAAAAGACCTTTACAAACAAACTTTGTCGTTTCAATCTAATTTAACTCAATAAAATGTCCATGGCTACGTTAATTGTATAAGTTGTAACAGTGCTCCAATTATTGTGATTGCGGCATAAAATGAGTTCTCAGCTTTTGATGCGTTCGCGCATCCTCGACGTCCTGTGTTGGTTTAGTGGCGATGTTCCGCCGCCCCGCGGGGTGCACAGCCTTTATCCCTCTTTTTTATCCCTTTTTATCTCCCCTTCCTTTTTTATACCGACCACAAAGGACGGCGACGTTTGTGCCCTTGTCTCGCTCGTTAATGATTTTTACGTATTATTAATTGTTTATCAAAACCGGCTAAGTGCGATTGAGACTTGGGCACTGAGAATTCCGTAGTCCGTAGTCTCCGTACCGTAAAATAATATGAAAAAATATTATAAATGCGAAAGTTTGAATGGATGTATGGATGTATGGATGGATGTTTGTTACTCATACACGCCCGAACGGCTGAACGGATCTGAGTTAAATTTGGCACAGAGATAGATTATAGTCTGGAATAACACATAGGCTACTTTTTATAACGGAAAAATAAGGAGTTCCCGCGGAAACCAAAAACCCTCAATCCACGCGGACGTAGTCGCGGGCGTCTACTGTATGAAATAAATTTGGATGCCATAGGTTTTAGTTAGCAATATCAAGGTGACAATATTTTGACGCTGAATTGGTATAGCACCTGACATACTACATTTACCTAAGCATGGCCTGAGTACGAAGCCCCAATTTTTATTTATAATATTATTATGGATGGAATACAAATTAATTATCTGTCTCTACTATAATCTAACCAAACTTATATGGTACATCGTTTTTAAGCTATGTATTTTGTACCCAATATATCCCTTGGGTATAAAATTTAAATTTGTTTATTGTTATTTGCTGTAATAAAGTCTCTGTTTCGGGGCCGTAATAGTTATATAGTAACACGTATTCTATAAAAATTTCAACTGAATATTACGGCTGAAGCTCTCGAACTCTGTGACAGACAGATCGCTGGCTCAGTTAAAGCACAGCTGGTGAATAGTGATAGGTTTGGCACCTTTTGGGTACGGGACCCTAAAAACGCCGATTGAAAAATGGTGATCGGTCCGATTTGTTGGATTACTTTCTGTTACAAAACGCCGGTTGGTTTGAACACATGGCAGCGATGGTCGGTATCTATTAACATTTGTTTCGTTATGTGATTTGTTTTATAACAATCATTTATCATATAACGATGAATTGCGGCCGCGATTTCTATCGAGGTTTTCTAAAAATCTTTTGGGAACTCTTTGATTCTTCGGTATAAAAAGAAGCTTCTGTTGCCAGGGATGAAACTTATCTTCAAACTGAATTTCGTCAAAATCAGTAGAACAGATGGGCCGTAAAAGCGTAGCAGATATAGACGGACAGACAGGCACATTTTTACATTAATAATATTAGTATGGATTATATTATCAAAAGTTAGAGAACAAGGTAGGCAAACTTTGTAATTGGACATGTCCCAGTTCGTACAAAATTGTATTATAATTTAACGTTTATTTCGGCAATCTTATAGAAAAGGTTTTCTTGAAAGCTTACACGAAGTAACTATTGCCTTGCCTATGCTTACTCGGGACTTCATGCCTAAATCGTTATTACTTATTATAAGTAACTAAGCAAGTTTTTGAACTAAGTACACCTTTTGTTTAAACACGCATATTATCTAGTAGAAAAATAGTAATTTTGTCCACAAGATGTATGACTGAGTAGGGCTGTCACATTGGAGATATAGGTAATAAAAAAAATTAAAGCCCCTATTTACCTATTGTGTTTAATCATAAGACCGCTTTTGCGCACTGTGTTTTTCTATTTTATTTTTCTTTGTATGTCCTGTTACCTGAATGATAACTAATGGTCCGTGAGCCGGATATACCACGACCTTCACCGATCTGTTAACCAGATGAAACCAAATTTTTATTTTCATTTAATAATAGATAAATACGCCTATAATAGCTTGCCTATCAAAATCCTGACCAGGCTATGTTTAAATTAATTTAAATTAATTTTTTTTTGACAGATTTATTACACAATATTTAGGCAATAAACCTATCAAATACTAATAGTAGCATATACTGATATACTAGATTCCACTAACTAGGTGTTTTTTTATTTTACTTTGTGCATTAAAAATTATCAGCGCTTAAATTCAGTTTTATACTCGCCGTAGTATGAACAAGGGCTAATAACTTCACTATAATATTATAAATGCGAAAGTTTGGATGGATGGATCGATGGATCTTGTTACTCAAGTCTCAATCACGCCAGAATGGCTGAACGGATCTGGATGAAATTTGGCACAGAGATAGATTATAGTCTGGAATAACCAGGAAAATTAAGGAGTTCCCGCGTTCCCAAAAACCTCGTCCCACGCGGACTTCATATTCGGCTCGCATTACTGGACTCAGTCGATTGTAGATCTTTCGGGTTTTTATTGTGTTGACCATAATGTTAATTCCAAGCTGAGGTAAGTTTAAATGATTAAAAAAAATTGGCAGCCCTATGTCCGTGCGACCCGTCCGCTTTAATGGCGGGGCGTAACACCGATATATCGGGACGTCCCCCGACATATTCCACGTGAAAATAAATTAAATAAACTCCTGTCTAATAATTAACTTCGGTTCGGTTAGTTTTGATTAATGGCGCTGTGAAATAACGTTATTAGATTTTGGTTCTTTTTCTTTGTGATAAGGTCTTTACCGGTATAACCGTGCCAACAAACGATTTACGAGAAGTACTGGTTGATCATTTCTTTCATGATAAACTCACAAGTTTTAAAAGTACGAGTGGAGACTGGAGACTAAAGAGACCCCACTACAGAGGCACGACGCGGCGCGGCATGTATTCTTTGTATGATGTTGTATGGATCAGGATTCAGGGCCCACTTAAGCGACGCGGCACGGAGATGCAAATGCGCGGCGCAGCCCCGTACAAACTCATACAAATCTGGGGGCACGGGAGTGCCCCCGCCAAGACGAGCCAAAGGAAACGGGGTAATATTTTCGCTATACGTGCCGCACCGCTCCGTGCATCTCAGGTGGGGCTAGACCTTAATGCTCAACAAAGGACTCGTCTCATTCTGAGAGGAGTCTCAGAATTAGAAGGGCCTAGATGCGAGGGCTCGGATTTGATTCGGGTTTGATTTATACATTTCGGTGTATTTTCTCACTCTCTTTTATCAACCCATTGCCGGCTCTATACTGAGTACGAGTCTCCCCTCGGGACGAGATGGGTTTGGCCATATCAATTTTCTAGTAAAAATGTTAGATAAGAACACAGAACATATTACTCAGGATAAGAAGCACTGTCAGCAGCAGCCGAACCGAGACTCAACTCGCAGCTTGATGGTACAAAAGGAATGTAATTTCAAGTGGTATCTTAATATAATTACGTTTATAATCCAATTGGGTATTTGACTAATAGTCAAATCAACAACTTTTTTAAAACGTCAAAACGCGTCTAAGTATGGGATTAATGTGAAATTCTTAAATGTGACGTCATTAAAGTGCGCCGCAATTTTTTAATCGATTGTTTAAAATGGGATTTCAACATAAAACTATCTGGGGACGTGGATATTACGACTTTTGGGAGATCCTCTAATTAATAATCACTAAAAAATAATTTATTTTAATAGTAGTCAAATACCCAATTTCCAATATACTCGTATATATCGCTCGTGCAATAAGTGGCCCCGTGGCGCCATATTGCACGTTTAATATTATATTGCACGAGGTGAGACCATCTCCAGCACGAGAGTCGAGGCTTATCGCTCATCATCTATAACACTACTGCCACAGAGTAGAAATTACACAGAGAGCTTACTTGAATTTCATTACTAAGGCCCGCTTGCAGAGACGCCGTTTGACAAAAGTTTTATACCTATTATGAATTCTGTCAAAGTAGCAGCTAACTCTGGGTCAAAAGGCTATCCCGGCATTTCTGCAAGCGGGCTTTAAGTTGTACAACACAAGTCACAACACATGTAACTTTACAGGCTGGTGGGAACAAATAATATTTATTAGGGACGTCACATAAAACTGCAATATTAAAATAATACCACTTTAAGCTATGGTAGTATTAGAAGGAAACACTGGTTATCCACATAATAATTATTTATTCTTTATTTAATCTCACAAATACGGCTGCCATCTTGACATTGCACCTCGATCTCCTTCCAAGCGTTCCCAACAGTGGTGCCACCCTCTAGAGACATAGAGACAGTAAGGCCATGGATCGAATATGTTAACGTTCAGGCTGACAGTAGTAAATCCCCGGTTAACGTTACACGAGCGCCTCTAGGAGGAAACTACTCTGTTCAAAGGATGAGACGCTGGCCGCGGCGGGCCGGGCAAAACATCAACCATTTTAATTATGTCCAGGACACCATTAACAATAAATCTGTTGTCCGTACACTCACACACACACACACACACATCAATAAATCGATACTCGAGAAGCGGTATCGAGAATTCGATCGACGGTCGCCACGGTCCGATTTATGACTAATTATAATTAGAGTTCTGTATTTGGAATTAGGAGATTTTGTTTTAAAGAAAAATTAAAATTTGAGCTCGCTTCGCTGTCATACGTTTTTCTGTGCATATTTTGAATGAATTTATAATTAATGCGAATCTATAAACAATTAAATTAAATTAAGTTTTGAATGAAAACGAGCACCTATAGCGGCTCCCTGGTACTTGGCAGGGAGCAGTAGATATTAGGGGTATTATAAGCGGAAAATCTTGGGTTCAATTGGGTAATTTTTATTCATTATTTATTTTAAAACACAACCCAAATAAATTATCTCGGTTATTTGAATTTCGAAGCATACCTAATAATAGCTATCTGTGGGGTAACTTCCGTAGCCCTTTCAGTGTTGCCCTCTATCATCATACTTCATATGCAAAGATTTACCTATCTAGTCAGGTAAGATCGCAGATAAAAAAAATAACAACAATTCAGAATTTTGGTTACTTGATTAATGCGTAGATATTCACGGAACCTGTTAAAGAAAAGTCCGTTCCCGCCTGACGATTTATGTCATGTTTCAGCCATTCCCAGTCGTAAACTACTCTGTGACCAATTAGCTAATTATTACATTATTGCCATTCGATGTTGTACCAATGACATTCAATTTATCCCCAAAAGATTTAATTAACGTAATAAAACTTTATTACGAGTGTAGTAATTTACAACTTTGGATTAACTTGTAACTAGATTTGATTACAATTTTAATTACATGTTTCACTGTTCTATCGATGTAAGTAAGATTTGTTTTTCGACCGTACTTGAAAGGAATAGCAGTCTAAAGCACAAAGCCAATCTGCATAGTGAAGAGTATTATTATGTAAGCGTACTGTCTAATAATTTTCGTATAATATTGTCATGTATTAATTAATGTACAAGATAGCTAACTAATGTGATAACACGGGGTATATCGGATGTATTTTAGATATGAAATTAATGGCTTACGATGAAGAGTAATCTTCATCGTAAGCCATTAATTTCATATTAATCCATAGCCATTATTTGTCTGTCACTTTTTTATTCCTATATCTATTATAAATGCGAAAGTGTGTTAGTTTGTTGGCGTGTCGTGTTGGTTTGTTCTTCAATCATGACGCAAACGGAACTTAGGTATATAGATCGACGTAATTTTTCACTCATTTTGGCGGACAGAAAAACAATAGAATAATGTCGGGAAAGTGTTTTTTACTTTTTATTTTTATTTTTCTTAATGTCCTTTAATTATTGATATTAAAACTAGGCAGATACAAACAGTAAAACTAAATAGATTTCTCTTGAATTTTATACATACAAAATACGAAAATACTTTTTACCTATTATCGGTGACGTAAATGCTACTTTCTGTACTGGAAAAGTATAAAGACTTCCCATTAGATTTTTGAAAACCGAAATCCATACAGAAACTGAAAGACAGAAATTATCACAAAACCGTTTTGCATCCATGCAACGAAATATCGTCAACTAGGGTGGTATGCTAATAATTGGCTCGTAATAATCAAATACATACAATGATGATGATATAATTCGCAATAAACAGTGTCGCCTATGACACAAACAGCGATAAGCCGATAACCCTGTCGGTGTGAGCTAGAAATGTTAACCCACAGACACAGTGAGGGTCCGAGCGACCGACTTCCTTTATCTTTGACGATAAATTATCGGGCTGCCACATCACAGAACTAGATGCAATAATGTGACACATATCAGCTGTCAATTAGTTCGTCTTTTGTCGGTCTGTTATTATGTACATTAGGCCGAAATTCGTTTAATAATTATGGCTTACGATGAAGAATACAGACTATTCGGCAAACAAATAGTTAGAGAAAATGTGTTAGTTTGTTCTTCAATCATGTCGCAAACGGAGCAACAGATCGACGTTATTTTTTCACATCGATATTGGATACATTGGATATGTATTAGCACAGAATAGGTAATAGTACTAGGTAAGTATTAGTTAAAGACCTCGACAGTGACGTAAATGAGTTACGTACCGGAAAGTTAAAGAGTTGGAGTTCCCATTAGAATAAAAACCGAAATCCATACGGAAAATGAAAGACAGTACCTACCTAATTAGTAATTACATATTATAATATCATTTTGCATCCAATCAGCAAAATATCGTCAACTGGGGTGGTATGTTCATAATTGGCTTTAATAATCAAATACATACAATGATGATGATATAATTCGCAATAAACATGCGTAACAGTGTCGCCTATGACATAAATAGCGATAAGCCGATAACCCTGTCGGTGTGAGCTAGAAATGTTAACCCACAGACACAGTGAGGGTTCGAGCGACCGACGTCCTTTATCTTTGACGATAAATTATAGGGCTGCCACTTCACAGAACTAGATGCAATAATGTGACACATATCAGCTGTCAATTAGTTCGTCTTTTGTCGGTCTGTTATTATGTACATTAGGCCGAAATTCGTTTAATAATTATGGCTTACGATGAAGAATACAGACTATTCGGCAAACAAATAGTTAGAGAAAATGTGTTAGTTTGTTCTTCAATCATGTCGCAAACGGAGCAACAGATCGACGTTATTTTTTCACATCGATATTGGATACATTGGATATGTATTAGCACAGAATAGGTAATAGTACTAGGTAAGTATTAGTTAAAGACCTCGACAGTGACATAAATGAGTTACGTAGGTACCGGAAAGTTAAAGAGTTGGAGTTCCCATTAGAATAAAAATCAAAATTCATACGGAAAATGAAAGACAGTACCTACCTAATTACATATTATAATATCATTTTGCATCCATGCAGAAAAATATCGTCAACTGGGGTGGTATGTTCATAATTGGCTTTAATAATCAAATACATACAATGATGATGATATAATTCGCAATAAACATGCGTAACAGTGTCGCCAATGACACAAATAGCGATAAGCCGATAACCCTGTCGGTGTGAGCTAGAAATGTTAACCCACAGACACAGTGAGGGTTCGAGCGACCGACGTCCTTTATCTCTGACGATAAATTATCAAGCTGCCACTTCACAGAACTAGATGCAATAATGTGACACATATCTGTCAATTAGTTCGTCTTTTGTCGGTCTGTTATAATGGACATTGGGCCGAAATTCGTAAACAAATAATAGAGACTGATTATATAGTACAAAACAGCATTTCTGTAATGTTTACTCATTTTATTGTATATCGCATACACTGTACATATAAAGGAATTTGGTAGGAAAATAGGTTAGGGTGGGAGGCTCCGGCCGTGGCTAGTTACCACCCTACCGGCAAAGACGTACCGCCAAGCGATTTAGCGTTCCGGTACGATGCCGTGTAGAAACCGACTAGGGGTATGGGTTTAATATAACTGCCTTACCTACCCTTACAGGTTAGCCCGCTACCATCTTACTCTCACCATCAGGTGAGAACGCAGTCAAGGACTACTTACTTTGTAGTGGAATAAAAAAAAAATTATCGGTACCTATGGCAATTATATATGTTGTGTAAAATAAAAGTAAGTATATTTATTCATTCAATTATATTATTATCATAGTGCGACTTTTAATTTGCCAACATAATATCATACTTATTATGAAGGGAAAAGAAGGGAAGCTATGTATTCTAATTTGAAGCTCTACCTGCGCACATCTTATCCACACCTATACAAACTCCTAATTTCTAGAAATCTCGCGTATCTATACTAATTGTATTAAAAATGCGAAAGTGTGTTTCTCCGTTCACAATTCGACCGCTGAACTCATCTTAAAGCAAAGCGGAGAGATAGTATATTCAATCCTATTATTACTCTTTTTTTTTTTTTGTACTGGGAAATGAAAGAGTTCCCACTAAATCTACCCAATAATGAACATCAGCTGCTAGACTGCTAGTCTATATACTAATATTGCCGTGTTATACCTATACGTGCCGCCAAGCGATTTAGCGTTCCGCTACGATGCCGTGTAGAAACTAGAAACCGAATAGGGGTTATGGGTTTAATATAACTGCCATGCCTCTAACAGGTTAGCCTGCTACCATCTTAGACTGCATCATCACTTACCATCAGATGAGATCGCAGTCAAGGGCTAACTTGTAGTGGATTTAAAAAAATAATAATATTATAAATGCGAAAGTTTGGATGGATCGATGTATGGATGGATGTTTGTTACTCAATCACGCCCCAACGCGGGCTGAACGGATCTGGATGAAATTTGGCACAGAGATAGATAACACATAGGCTACTTTTATACCGGTATATTAAAGAGTTCCCGCGGGAACCCTAAAAACCTTAATCCACGCGGAGCATTGCTCAAATATTCTCGACCAAAGTTTTGTCGGTATCTTCAACCATGTCATTACAATCTATCGATGAAGGTACATACCATACAAAGGGACAAAAAGACCCATACACATCCCTTTGTACATAGTCACATATCGCAGCGAAAACATGGTGGCTCAATAGAAACATAATCCACATCCGAAATTTGACAAAGAACATGAAATTGGATTACACGGCACTTAATATCTCTTTTCTATAACTTTTTGCTCGAAACATTAGATCTTATATTTCACAACGAACGGTGCTAAAATAGTTTTTATTTTCCAACAAAATAGATACCAATTTCGAGTGATAGAAAATTCAAATAGTCCCTAAAATATCAACCCTTGGTTCAGGCGTGCGACAAAAAAATATCACCGCTCGAAAAGATGTCATATTAAGAAACATGTCAATCATATTTTTATGACGGTATAGAATAGACCGTTGTTCACTTGCGCAGTGCATTTTTTTCCATATTTCACGCTCAGTTTGAGCAGTCCCAAATTTTTGTTTGGCTTTTTTTTGTAGGGTTGTTTGGAAAATTGCCGGAATTTTAGAGTTTGCCCAATAATTATTCTTACAATATCAATGGTTTATCGAGTGCTTTAATAAATATTGCACGCTTCCTGTTCTCGAAATTGTTTCGTTGTATTCGTACTCGTAGCTGTCTTTTAAGGTCCGCCTTTGTACTCTTCTTGAATAATTGTATATCTAATTACTTATTTATTGAAGTGAAAATTTCTTTAGCAGCGTTGAGCACTTTTTGGTAGGGGGGTAAAATTGTGGGTTCGCGTCACCGACACCGACACCGTCACCGCGTTGTTACGAAGACAAAAGGGTTTAAATATAAATATACTACATTCGTAATTAAACTTTAATCCCTTAGTTGTAAGGTTTATATTTTTATTTTTATTAATATATAAATAATTTTTGACTGCCAATTTTATATTTATTGAACCTATTGCTGAAAATAACCCTAGATTTTTCATTAAATTATGGGCAAGAGTTTCTAGTTATTTTTGAAGAGGATAATTGGTTTTTCATATGATTTTTCTGTAGTAGATACTTTAAATGTTTTTAAATTACATTTTAGAGGACTTTCTTATCTGTAAATCGAGATGCCGTAGCTCATAATGTGGCATGAAGTTATGAATATTTGACTGGTACATATATATTACTAGATGATTCCCGCGACTTCGTCTGCGTGGATTAAGGTTTTTTGATTCCCGCGGGAACTCCTTAATTTTCTGGGATAAAAAGTAGCCTATGTCCTTCCCCGGGATATAACCTACCTCTATACCAAATTTCAGCAAAATCAGACAGACAGACAGACAGACAGACACACTTTCGCAATTATAATATTAGTAAGTATGGAAATATTAGTATGGATTATGATTCATATTATTCTATACTAATATTATAAAAGCGAAAGTTTGGATGGATGGATGGATGGATGGATGAATGTATGGATGGACGGATGTTTGTTACTCAATCACGCCCCAACGGCTGGACGGACCTGGATGAAATTTGGCACATAGATAGATTTATAGTCTGGAATAACACATATGCTACTTTTTATGGAGAGTTCCCGCGGGAACCAAAAAACCTCAATTCACGCGGATGAAGTCGCGTGCATTAGCTAGTAAGTATTATTATAAATACGAAAGTGTGTCTGTTTGGAACACTTTCAATGCTCATCTGTCAAATCAATTTTGATGAAAATTGATACAGAGGCAGGTTAACGTGCATCTCTAGAAAGGTCATCTAAGACTTTTTTACCCGGAAAAACTTATTTTCAAAAACAGAATAAGTAATAGTACAAGGTTATACCGTCAAAACAAGCTGATATCGGAAACGATATTATCAGATCTCTCTCAGCTAGATTAGAAACATCAAAAACGTAAGTAGCTGATAACCTTTGTGAGCGTACAATATAAATTCTATACAAGGAGAATCATTGTCAAGAGCGGTCGTTGGGACACTATGAAGCTGTTTGTACTCATAAGGTATGCATTTTTTTTTATTCTTCTACAAGTTAGCCCTTGACTGAGATCTTACCTGATGGTAAGTGACGATGCAGTCTAAGATGGTAGCGGGCTAACCTGTTATAGGAGCATGGCACTTATATTAAACCCATACCCCTAGTCGGTTTCTACACGGCATCCTACCGGAACGCTAAATCGATTGGCGGTACGTCTTTGCCGGTAGGGTGGTAAGTAGCCACGGCCGAAGCCTCCCAGCAGACCAGACCAGAGAAAATTCAGAAATCATAAATTCCCAAATTGACCGTTACCGTACCGTAAGTTAACAAATTTGTTAACCCATTGTTCAATATTCGCAAGATATCATTCCTCCGCTACCATGTTACACTGCATCATCACTTATCATCAGGTGAGATCGCAGTCAAGGGCTAACTTGTAGTTGATAAAAAAAATCGCCTCCTCATATTGTGCACGCCATTTTTCCCGGGGACTAACGGGATGGTTTCCTTTTCTGATATGAGGAGCAAATGGGTCCATCAGTCATCCGTGGACCTAACCCTATCCCCGCAACTGAACGTGGACTGTAAATAAATCCACAGGCGACATCAAACGCCATGCAGGGTGCTGCTAGAATTGCAAAACCCTTACTTACCTTGATTTTCAACATTTTGTAATGACAATAATTTGCTTTTCTACAGTTTGGTTGCATCCTTCTGCAAAGCGTCGCCACGGCACTCGAACTTTCCTGATGATTTCTTGTTCGGCGCAGCGACCGCTGCCTACCAGATTGAAGGAGGATGGAATTCTGATGGTAATAAGATCTTTAATGACAAGTCGTGATCTCCTAGTGATTAGAATCTGCTTTTCGGTTTTGCTCTTTAAAAAGAGCCTTAACTTATCCACCAGTTGGCCTACATAAAATTAATAGGTATATTTGCATTTGTGATCATAAATTTGTTCCAGATAAGGGTGAAAATATCTGGGATCGCATGACCCACACAAAGCCTGAAGTCATCAAAGACAGAAGCAATGGAGACGTCGCAGCAGATACCTACACAAACTACAAACGCGATGTGGAAATGATGAGAGAGCTTGGTCTGGACGCATACCGATTTTCACTGTCCTGGGCAAGAATACTACCCAACGGCTTGAATAACAAAATTAGCGAGGTTGGCGTTGCTTTTTACAATAATTACATAGATGAAATGTTAAAGTACAATATAACGCCAATGGTAACGCTGTACCATTGGGACTTGCCACAAAAACTGCAAGATTTCGGTGGATTTTTGAACCCAGATTCTCCTTCTTGGTTTGAAAATTATGCGAAAGTAGTTTACGAAAAATTCGGCGACAGAGTTAAGCACTGGCTCACGTTTAACGAGCCGAAACAAATCTGTTACATGGGTTACGGAGACGTTCTCCTAGCTCCTTTTCTGAACGTGACTGATATTGGTACTTACTATTGCACAAAAAATCTACTTCTCAGTCACGCCAGAGCCTATCACGCCTATAATAACCTGTTCAAGCCTAGCCAGGGAGGTGTGTGCGGTATCACAATTGATGTCAACTGGTTGGGAGCTCTGACTGACTCAAATGAAGACGAATTTGCTGCTGAAATTGGCAGACAAGCGGAGGTAAGTTAATAAATTAGAGTCTGAGTAGTCGGTTTGTTTGATCATTAGATTAATGGCGCCAACTCAAGGATAATATTTCTTAAATGCTGATAATTAACGGGAGCTTACACGATAGTTTACAGTTTTTTAAATAATATCTTTCTGATTTTCTGTCGTAATCGTAAAAAACGTTGCTCTTCAAAAATTAAAAATAAAAACTAAGTAATTATTTCAGTGGGGCATATACGCTGAGCCAATTTTCTCTGAACAAGGAGGTTTCCCAAAGGAATTCGCAGAGATAGTCGCAAAGAAGAGCGCACAGCAGGGCTACCCGCTCTCTCGCTTGCCAGAATTAACCGACGAAGAGAGGGAGCTCATACGAGGTGCGGCGGATTTCTTCGGAGTGAACCATTATACGACCTTACTAATTTCTGCTACTCAGTTTAAACAGAGCTATCCAGAACCTTCTTTGTATGCGGATGTGGATGTTGGCACTTATATGTCACCGGAATGGCCTCAATCGGCTTCAGTTTGGTTGAAAGTAAGTATCATGGCCTAGTGTCATGGTTTTAGTATGGTCAATCCGATATCAAGTCAATCAAGTTTGGAACATTGGCGCAAAGTTTCTACTAGTCTATCGGATCTTCTACAGGAAATATTTGAGAGAATACCAAAAACTTTTTGATGTGGTCTCTTGCTCACTATCGTGCCGAAAGGCAGCGATCCGTACGTGGTCGATATTCAACGTGTCCGTTGCGTCCGAAGCGATTTGCGTCTTCCTAGGATTCCCTTCAACTTTCAATAGGTTACTTAAAATCGAGATTTTATAGGGATCTCCTAGATAAGCGCGCTCTGCTTGCAAAGCTGCAGGTCTGATTGCAGGCTTTTTAAAAAAAACCTTGTTGAGAATATTATTTAGTGTTTCTAATGTACTTAAAATTCTTTGCAATCTACCGTAATAATATTACCACTAAATAATTTTTGAATTTTTAGCAAGCACCGAACAGCCTTTTCAATGCACTAACTCACTTGCACAAGAAATACAACGGTCAAAAATTCTACGTAACGGAGAACGGCTGGTCACAAACGTTGGAAGACGGGTATGAAGACGACTCCAGGGTTCAGTACTACAGGGCTGCGCTAAATGATGTGTTGGACGCCATGCACGAAGGCGTGGACGTTAGAGGGTACATGGCTTGGAGTTTGATGGATAATTTCGAATGGACGCTTGGATACACGTAAGTGAAATCATATTTTAGGGTGTCCGTCCGTTCGTTTTAAAAATCAACTTTAAGTGCTGTTAAATTTAAATTTAACTACTAACTATTAACTATAACTATATAATGTTTTTGGAAAAGAAAGCTATTAAGTACCGCCAAAAATTTTCAGGCTCAAAAGAGAGCGCTGAAAAAAAATGGTTAAACGCTCGTTCACGGAAGGTTTAGGACGGTTCTTGGAAAAATACTACAGTTCACAAGAATTATTTTATTATCTATCCTTTTCACATGATGCTCGCGGTTTTTCTTTAAAAAAATAAGTAGGATAAACGTACAGTCCCACAAACTTATCTGACCAGGTGGCCAAAATTTGAACTGATTTTTATGCCTGTTTGTTTTTATTTTATTTTTCAGTATACTAGCGACGCTGTCAACGGGTCAGATAAGTTTGTCAGACTATGGATTATGTCACTGCAAAAAGCGTAGCTTATATTGTTACTGAATGAACTAGAAGTTTAATTCGCTATAATCCGCCACAGCAGACAAATCTATGTGGTACAGTGCTTGTCTTTCACCAATAGCATGCGAACACCCACCACCCAGCAATTCGCACCGGCACAGCACCACACCACACAAATCCGCCAAATCACTCTCAACGTACGTTTCACTCCGAAACCGGAGCATCCTCAGGAGATGTTGACTCGACAATGCACGATTGTAAAATTAAACTATTGTTGAATTAAACTTCTAGTTCATTATCATGGACTTCCCCAAAGTAACGCCTGCTTCGATTCAATATACCTATTGTTACTGCAAAAAAACGTCATTACAGAACAATTCAACAAATACAACGTTACAAATAGGTACAACGTTTCGTACAATACTAAATTTTTGTTTCCAGGGAACGTTTCGGTCTGTACGAGGTGGACTTCGCCAGCGAACAGAAGACGCGCACGCCGAGGAAGTCGGCGTTCATCTACAAACAGATCATCAAGACGCGAGCGATAGATGCAGACTACGAGCCCGACACGCGCACCATGTGGATCGACGAGGGACACTGACTGACTGTGTTAAGTTATTGATTAGGTATTAGGCACAAGACCTGATAAACATCCAGCACAGCCATTTTTGCACAGACAGAGCTATTTTTTATCCGCTACAAGTTAGCCCTTGACTGCGATCTCACCTGATGGTAAGCGATGATGCAGTCTAAGATGGTAGCGGGCTAACCTGTTAGGGGCATGACAGTTATATTAAACCCATGCCCCTATTCGGTTTCTACACGGCATAGTACCGGAACACTAAATCGCTTGGCGGCATGTCTTTGCCGCTAGGCTGGTAACTAGCCACGGCCGAAGCCTCCCACCAGGCCAGACAAAGGAAAATTCAGAAATTATAAATTGCCAAATTTAACCTGCCGGGGATCGAACCCGGGACCTTTGCACGTAAAGACGACAGCGCTCACCACTGCGCCATGGAGGTCGTCAAAACTGTCTGACTGACTGACTGTGTTAAGTTATTAAGTCATAAGTCATAAATATTTATTCAATTTAGGTAGATATACACTACCTACTTGACGTCCAGTTACATAAAAATATGATGGTGATAATCTGTTACGGTATCTTAAAACTAAAGCTACGAGGGAGGAGGAGGTATTGTTTGTTATTTGGTTAGTAAAAATCCCGGACTGGATGTTTTCCACACCCCACTGATCCTGCTCACGAAAATGATAAAATTATTGTTAGAAGGTTTAATTAAGTTTGTTAATTTAAGTAGTTGTATTTTTTTTTGTTTTATTTTAGTGGCCTTTTTTTCTTTTTTGTTCTTTTTGCATGTGTAATTCTAATGGTGTTTGAATAATATTGTTACCTGAAAAGACGAATTGGGAAACTGTTATGTCTTAGCGGGTGTGTGTTATCAATAAATCCATACAAGTATTATAAATGCGAAAGTGTGTCTGTCAGTCTGTCTGTCTGCTACGCTTTCCCGGGCCATGTTTTCAACTGATTTTCACGAAATTTAGAACAGATGTAGGTAACATCTCGGGGAAGGATATAGGCTACTTTTTATCCTGGAAAATTAAGGAGTTCCCACAGGAATACTAAAAAAACTTAATCAACGCGAACGTAGTCGCGGGCATCATGTAGTAAATAATTTTTTTTTTATAATGAACACACATTAAACAAAATTAGCGAAGTTTTCACAAAAACATGTTAAGATATCGCTCTCGATTTTCATAACAAATGATTAACATCCTAAGACTGTAACACTGTGACCTCCTTGTACGGCCACAATGGCGTCAAACGCTCATGAGTCGTAACGCATTGTCTTGCAATTACGACGGTTTTACAAAATTTGGCGCTGCGCAACGACCGCTAGTATATAGACCCGTCTTTATGCGTGACCTCGCTGTGCTTTGACGCGTAAAGCCTGAAACACATAGAGCGCTCGACTAGGTCGCTTGTCGCGTAGTGTCGCGCGTTTTTTTGCTTTGTTCTACGGCGACAAACGCGGCGACCAACGCGGCATCTCGATAAGATGCGACGCGACAATATCAAACCTAGTAGCTGACCATTCACGCGGCCTAACGTTGTCGCGTAGATAAATTTGTCATTTTCGATGAGTCGCGTCTCGTTGCGTGTCGTCGCTTTCGTCACTCACCTAGCAAAACGGGTGTTTAGCAGCCCTTAGGTAATAAGCAAAATAAGCGTTGTCATACAGATTTTGCTTGGGTAGCTACTTGCACCGAATTTATTACTGAACCCGAAAGTTCTCCATTTCGTAATGTGTGAAGTATGGCAATCTGCTTCCACGCTGACCAAGTACCATCGTGGTGAAATATGACCTAAGTGACCTAAACTCAAATTCTCACAAGGACCCTTGTTGCTTCATGTTGTCAGCTGACGTACGATGGGTAGAGATTATGGGGAGAGATGTAAGATGACGGTTTTTGTGAAGCTTTCAATAAGCTCGCAAGTTTTGACTATGCGAAGTTGCGTCGCGCTCCTTATGCTGAGATCTATAGAGCGAACTTTGACTTTGCTTAGTCTTAAGACATGGTTAAAACGAGACAGATTTATGTTACTCACATAAGTCCATCTCGTTTTAACTCTAAGTAAAGTCTGAGCCAAGTCAAAGTATACGCTCTATAGATCTCAGCCTTAGTTCCGACCCTTACCCGGCAACGAGATGGACTTATGTGAGTAACATAAATCTGTCTCGTTTTAACCATGACTTAAGTCTAAGCAAAGTCAAAGTACACTCTATAGATCTCACCCTTAGTTCCGACCCTTACCCGGCAGGTAGGTCTCAAGGCGTAGATACAAGACCCAAGACACTAATTCTAACAATTAACTACAGCTCAAGCAACTGGGTATCACATAATTAGCGTTGTGCGATGGAATTGCACCGCGAAGTGCCGCTAACACATTACGCGTTTGTTCGCTGTCGGCTGTTGGTTAATGAACGGACAAAGGAGCCGTTGTCGGTGGTGAAATTCGATCGCACGCGACATCGCACTGCATTGGGGGAGATGGGGCCTAAATGCATCATCTGTCTGTACTTAATATTATAAATGCGAAAGTTTTGATGGACGGATGGATGTATGGAGGATGGATGGATGGGTGTTTGTTACGCAATCACACCAGAACTAATCTGGGTGAAATTTGGCACAGAAATAGATAAAAATAAATTAATAGAGAGTCTGGAATAACACATAAGCTACTTTCTATCCCGGAAAAATAAAGACTTCCAGCAGGTACCAAAAAACCTCAATCCGCGCTGACGAAGTGGCGGGCATTAGCTAGTAAAATATTATAATTGTAATAGCTGATGCCCGCGACTTCGTCAGTGTGGTTTAAGTTTTTTTTAATTCCCACGGGAACTGCTTAGTTTACCGGGATAAATAGATATATAATAAGATCGATCTAAGCCTATCTCACTCTCCAGGCCCTTGGCTATACCCATACAAAAAATCAATTCGATCCGTTGATTTGTTGCGGCGTGGTTGAAATACAAACCAAGAAATCAATAAACCAACAAGCAAACACACTTTCGCATTTATAATATTAAATGTAGAAGTAACTTAAATGCGGAGAAGTTAATTTACAGCCAGTTAAAACCCTTCCTTACAAAATATGAATTTTTTTGTTGTGTACCATTTATGCCAACCTCCTCTCCCATCACAAGGGCCCCTTGTCCGCGACAACGCATCTCTGTGCTGCACTAATCACTTTCACGTGCGCTGTCCCTTGTGCCATCCGACCTGCACTTCCTCACTGTCTGCTCATCTTGATCTGATCCTTGAAGAAATATTTAACATTGATATACTTAAAATAAGCACTTATTATTATTATTGTTTATAAGTGGTTTGCTTTGATCAGAACTTGCGTAAAAGCACAGAATACTTAGTAGTACCTTTGGTAAAAGTGCGAAGAAAAAAATTACAGTGAAGTTTTCAAGGTACTTAGTATATTAGCCGGTCAGAACTTAGGTAAGACCTTTACTATAGGATACTAATTGGTATCTACAGGGCATCGTACCGGAACGGTAAAACGCTTGGCGGTACGCCTCTGCCGGTATGGTAGTAACTAGGTACGATCGCAGCCTCCCACCAGACCAGACCAGAGCAAATCCAGAAATTATAAATTCTCAGATTGACCCTTCCGGGAATCGAACCCGGGACCTTCCACTACAAGACCAGAGTGCTCACGACTGTGCCAGGAAGTTCAGACTTACCTATTAGATATTAGGATTAGTTAGTCCTGGTTCTGCGAACTTTTTGTGGTCGGTTTCGTTGGGACTCGGTTTCAAGACGTGAATGCAGCGTATACTTATACTTGCACCCATTGAGGTATTATGTACTAACGCTTGCACCCACTTTTATGCCACTGTGAAAGAAATTCGGTCAGATGGACATCACTATCTGCACAAAAGCACACGAAAGTTAGGATATTTTAGGATAAGTTCATGTTTGACATAAACCTCCATAAAAATCCTAAATATTAGGTATGTGATAGTTTCCCAATTTTAGCATGCGATAGTTTTAATTTTCAAAGATTATAATATTATATGGTTGTTGTTTGTAGCTAAAAGCTCAATAATCTGCATCGTTCTAGCTACTCGTTCCCATCACATTCCACGGGGCTGGGACAGGACCTTATTATTGGCAAAGAGTAAGTATGTAACAGAAGAAACCTTTTACAATTAGACCTTTTGGAATTATACATAGGTATAATTGAACTTGTTGATTTTCGTTTTGTAGAGCATCGTTCATTTTCTCTGGGTGATTATGTCTAGCGGATCAAACCTAGATACCGCAGCCCTGACTAGCGATTTCAGTCAGCGTGTCCAGTTTGGAAATAATTTTTGAACAGGTTTTTGAAGTGAAACTTCTTTAGAATCGTTGTGATTTGAAAATTTGATGAAACGAAAAACGAAACGAAAAAGCGGCACCAAAAAGGGACAAACATATTCATAACAGGACAAACATAATATTCATATTCATTTAGCCTACGAGAGAATGAGATAGAGTACAAGTTATATTTATCTCATTATCTCGTAGGCTTTCTTTTCTGAAGTTTCACTTGTGCCGTGTGTGAATTACACACTTTAAAAACAAAATATATAAAATATATTGAAAAAAATACAATAGAAGCTAACCTAATTACTATTAATATTATACTATTATTAATATTATTACCTACACAGGATTTAAGTGAGAAAGCACGCAATGTACATACTAGGGATTACTTACTATAGGGGAGCTTAAAAAGCAACTGTCAGGCCGGTCATGAAGACAAGTGCGATGTGGAACTTATGAAACCAGTGGACATATATTTTCGGGACTCTATCAATAACAGGCGGAACCTTATATATACGTATCAGTAAAGTAGGAAAGTAGATGTAAATTAAAAAATAAGCAGGTAAAAGTTCGTTCGTTCTACACTGGTTTCGCATCTGTCTATAAGCTAGTCTCAACAATAATAGCAAGCGAAACAGTCGGGAGGTAAATGCGAGTAGACAAAGAGAGCACGCAAGGTTCCTAAGTAGTATGTACGTACTAGGGGAGCATAAAAAGTAGCTGTCAGGCCGGTCACGAAGACGCGACGTGCGCTATGAAGAACATGTGGACTATTATGAATTGCATGTGGACTATTATGGATGTGCGATCGGTGTTTAGTTCGTGAGACCGTGCGGGACAAATTGTTTTGAAATTAGTATGCCTTGTAATTACTAATTACCTACTAGGGCTGCAGTTCGAAATAGGCTGAAAGTATTCCTTTCTCGTGAGAGATACACATTCATGTTATAAGTTCTTCCTACGAGGGCCTAGCTTAGATAGCTTATTCCTTTTTTTTATCCACTACAAGTTAGCCCTTGACTGCGATCTCACCTGATGGTAAGTGATGATGCGGTCTAAGATGGTAGCGGGCTAACCTGTTACCTGTTAGCGGCATGACAGTTATATTTATCCCATACCCCTAATCGGTTTCTACACGGCATCGTACCGGAACGCTAAATCGCATTGCGGCATGTCTGTCGGTAGGGTGGTAACTAGCCACGGCCGAAGCCTCCCACCAGGCCAGACAAGGGAAAATTCAGAAATTACAAAATCTTAAATTGACCCTGCCGGGAATCGTTTCCGCACTCCGCACGTCCCAAACCTGTAATATTGTGTATTAGCTTGGTAAATCGATGATTAGCTCAATAATTTTTGTATACATGCATTTTATTTGAAACCTGGATACGGACGTTGAGCAGAATTAGAAAGCACTATCAGTAAGTATCGGGTCAGGTTATGTTCGAGTATAGGTTTGAAAGTTTGTAGGTATGTTGGGTGCTTATTTACCGCACGCCACATTACGACTACACCTTACCTAAGCTGCACCACTACTTCCAGCAAGTCTGATTGCAGCCAAGCACTAACCTATAAATTAAAAAAAAACGACTGAACCGATTTGGCTGAAATTTGGAATGGAGATAACTTTTATCCTGAATTAACACATAGACTTCATTTTATCCCGGAAAAAAGACATCACATAATATCATATCACAGTAGTCTAATTTCTTAATCCACGTGGACGAAGTCGTGGACGTCATCTAATCACAATTAATTAAAAAAAAAGCAGTACTCAATTATGTTATCTTGCACGACTTTGCGCTAATGCCCTGCCACCATCCATAATTCCATCGTGAAAGTCACGTCCAAGTGGGAACGTCGCTCCGGAACCTGTATTTAAAACAGTCTCAAACGTAAGGTTGCTCTATAGTTACATCGAGGTTATACCGAACAAGTGGTCGTCAGGTGGCGGGGTTGGGCCGGTCACGATTCTTTGACCGATGTCGAGTTGAAATGCTAGGCTCTATCTATGCCTACCTACCGACAACCTAAATTATACCTTACCACCTTCAACTCTGATTACAGTTTCCTTTAATCATATCTCAACGAAATTATTTACATCACCAATTAAATTGGAACTTTATTTGTATTTAAGTTAGGGTAGATGTTTGCGTGGCATGGTTTCCAGATTGGAAGACAACGCGTTAGTTAATGCTCTGCCTATGATCGTAATAAGTAGATGGTGTGTTGAAAAATTATCGGTGCGATCGGAGGCGCAATGGACGCGTCACTTTTTTGCCTATTTATATTGGGCTTGTAATTTCAGATGTAGAGCTTTCCTGGATGTGGCATTAGTTGTTACGAAAGATCTCATTTTAATTATAGGTCGAATAGATTCGTAAAGAATAATAGTTTTTGTCTAAGAAGAATGGGCGTATATTAAACATCAGTTGTGGAGAATCCCTATAAAACCACCACCAGCGAGTAGGTAGGTCCGGATCAAAATGTCATCAGTGTTTTAGTATAATGTTCTATAGTAGCTCTCCAAATAGACACTTCCAGTCATTCAATAATATTTGTAGTTACATCCACGTACAAACAGACAAAATTACCCGCTGCGATGTAATAAGTGTACCAGCGAGTAGGTAGGTCCGGATCAAAATGTCATCAGTGTTTTAGTATAATATTCTATAAGTAGTAGCTATCCAAATAGACACTTCCAGTCATTCAATAAGTATAATTTGTAGTTACATCCACGTACAAACAGACAAAATGACCCGCTGCGATATTGTAATAAGTGTACCAGCGAGTAGGTAGGTCCGGATCAAAATGTCATCAGTGTTTTATAGTAGGTAGCTCTCCAAATAGACACTTCCAGTCATTCAATTATATTTGTAGTTACATCCACGTACAAACAGACGAAATGACCCGCTGCGATGTAATAAGTGTACCAGCGAGTAGGTAGGTCCGGATCAAAATGTCATCAGTGTTTTAGGCAAACAAGTAGATCCGGTATCAAATATAGCGAATACAGTGTACAGACACTTACCACCTAAGAAATAGAAAATACTTCATCATAAATTTTTTTATTTCATCACTAGCTGATACCAGCCGCGTGGATGAGGTTTTTGGTTCCCACGGGAACTCTTTAATTTCTCAGGATAAAAAGTATGTGTTATTCCGGACCATAATCTATCTCTGTGCCAAATTTCATCCAGATCCGTTCAGCCGTGGCGTGATTAAGTAACAAGCATCCATCAATCTATCGATCCAAACTTTCGCATTTATGATATTGGTATAGATAGATTTAGCATCATCATCATCATTCATCATCAACCTATCGCTGTCTCTCTCTACTGAGTACGAGTGAGCACTATAAGCTCTAAGAATGAGGGGTTTCAGCCATAATCCACTGATAAGGCCGAATGTGGATTAAGTACCTAATAAGTCATAAATCATAAATATTTAATCAATTTAGGTAGGTAGATACACTACACTTATTGACGTCCAGTTACATAAAAATATGATGGTGATAATCAGTTACTTCTTAAAACTAAAGCTACGAGGGTTCCAAACGCGCCCTGGTCTGAGTCCACAACAAACTCAGCCGGGAGTTTTTTCATTATCTCCATCTCACAAATCATCTTAACTAAGGAACTATCAGAGCCATAAGAGCAAATTATTGCCAAGAGTGGCAGACATCATGTAAGTTTTCTCGCGATGTTTTCCTTCACCGTTTGAAGCCAGTGACATTTAATTTCTTCTGGCAAGAATTGCCTAAAAGACAGGGATTTAAGCTATTTATTAGGTACTTACCATATTACAGTTACGCAATTTTTATGGTAAGTTTGACAATACTATCAAGTATTTTCCTTGCACAATGTATTTAGTCTTACACGTCTTATTCTAGAGATGGTCCATGACGTAATGCCCCTACAATTTCTAGTAGGTATATGATCACGGCTCCAATAACCAACTCATGTAACGTTAAATCCATACTGCAGTATGTCGTTCCAACAAATGACAGGTTTGATCCAATCTTCATGTAATTTTCTTGTTCAAACTCAGCTATATTAACTCGAAAATGTCCAGTAAACGACCAGCCTGGTCTTCCAACTAGTTCTGCTATTGAATTCTAAAATAGTACACGCAGATTTAAGCGTTATCTTGTAGATTTAAGGGTGGATTTTGTTTGTATGGATCCTTTTTTGATGAGTGAATAACTGTGGCTAGATCAAAAGTCACGTATTTCTCGCCCCGTGTTAGTACTATTGCATTGGAGGACGTATTTCTTAAATCACCTTTGATTGATGGTTGAAGTTGACTCGTACGGATGAATAAGATTTTTAGACGTGGCCTCGTTTTTGAAAATATTCGTGTTTGTTTTTGTCTGGTATGAAAAATGGCTTTTATAGTCTATAGTGGTACGTAATATACTTAGGTAACAAATTGCTTCATAGAAAAATTAAGCGATTCAATAGATTAATATGAAGAAAAAATTAGCCTCAAATTGAGAACTCAGTCCTATTTTCAAATCGACGAAATTGTAGACTATCGGAGTTAAATTACAGAAGAATTCATACTAATAGGTATTATAAGTGCGAAAGTTTGGATGAATGGATGGATGGACGTTTGTTACTCAATCATGCCAGAACGGCTGAACGGACCTGGATGAAATTTGGCACAGAGATTAATTAGATAGATTTAGCCTATGTGCTATTCCAGACTATAATCTTAGTCTGGAATAGAGAAATTAAAGATAAATTTAAAGAAGAGAAGATTATGCAGGTATACAAATTTTAGAAGGTTTTCTCCACGTAGACAGGTAGATACATAATTTTACTTTTGCGTATAGTGACAGTTAAATAAACAAAACATCATCTATGCTGTTAATAATTCAAGACCCACGTTAACCTGGGCGTAGCTATCACAATCCGTGTCACACTTGTCCGCCACAGGAAAACGACAGGAAAGCTACGGGGCGTCGCGTCTGTCAAAAAGTCAAAAATAGTGAAATTTACTCTCCGCACGATATATTCAAATTTACTCATGTGTCATTTGATATCTACTCTGACAGCTGACATCTTCATGACTACATCTCCAACATCATAACGACGTGACTATATTTATGAACTGCTCAACAAAATTCCACCTTAAATTCTTCAAATAAAGTGGAATTTCAAATGTCTGAAACCGATTATGATAGCACAAAGGAATTCGTCAAATGACTATCCGTCATACGTTTTATAAAAGACCGCTAACCTACCAACTTTATATTTGCATTCGCTTTGAACTTTAATAGTTAGTAATAAGGGGTAAAATTGAATGTTTTTGGACAGTTAACCCTTGTACGTCGGATGGTCTGAAGGCGCTTCGTGGAACGGCGTCAAAAAGCTTGAAAGCGGTCAAGTGTGGTGACTCCTTGTTAGCAAGTGTGTTTGTGTATGTGACAAGATAATGTTAGCTGGTCACTATCAGCTCTTTTGTTAGACTTTGGGACCTTTTGGGTCTCTCGTACCGCCTATAGTTAGGAAAGTAAATATACCTACTAACAATATACGCTTGATTGTCAATTGAAGTGTTTTCTACAGTCACCTATCCATATTATATTATATAAAAAAGATGAATCCCTATTTCCCTCGGCATCACGCGTGAACGGCTGGTCCAATTTCGCTAATTCTTTTTTTGTTGTGTTTGGTAAGTAGGTATTGTAAGGAGAAGGTTCTTATGAAAGAAAAAACTAAGAAACTTAACGACCATATTCAACCAGACCAGACAACGTCATCACTCTGTCGGGTCAGCTAATAGATTATAAAGATTAGGTAGGTACTAACTACTAAACTAATTCTATTTGAATGCAAACACCACTTTCACCACGTGTAATCATTCTTTGCACACGTACTACATATTATCAGTAACTATTTATGTGCAAATAAATGGTCAATAAAAGCATAACCAGTCGAGTTGCTCAACGTTTGACATTCGCTACAAATTACAGGTTCGATTCCCCGGTAACGTTCACACGATCGAGAGCAAATAGCTGCTGATGATGGCATATCGTTCCGATAATCGTGCTCTTCACTTAGTACCTACCTATAGTAATATAGGAGATAGATTTTCTCAAATAAAAGCATTCTAATATTTGAAATTCAAAAGTGTGTCTGTCTGTAACCATTTAACACCATATTCGTTTAATCGATTTCGACGAGGTTTTGTACAGATATATAGCTTGCATCCCGGAGGCGAACAAGGGATAATATTGAATCGAAGCAGGCGTTAGGTACTTTGCGGAAGTCTATATGATAATGAATGAACGAGAAGTTTAATTCGCTACAATCCGCCACAGCAGACAAATCTATGTGGTACAGTGCGTGTCCTTCACCAATAGCATGCGAATACCCACCACCTAGCAATTCGCACCGGCACCGCACCACACCACACAAATCTTCCAAATCACTCTCAACGTACGTTTCACTCCGAAACCGGAGCATCTTCAGGAGATGTTGACTCGACAATGCACGATTGTAAACAACAATCGTGCATTGTCGAATCGACATGTAGCGAATTAAACTTCTCGTTCATTCATGAACAAGGGATACTTTATGCCCCGAAAAATCAAAGCGATAAAATAAATGAATAAACTTAAGTTTCTGTTTACTTAAAAGCTTTTATTTTATTTAATTTTAACCCAACGCAACGTGGCAAATTATTTTTTATTGCGAGATAGGGTTGCGCTTGATGACAATCATGCTTGGTTGCACCCAAAGCAATGATGAGGTCTAGGTTGGAGCGCGCTTGCCTTGAAGATGCCTATTCACTCTTGCCTTGAATACCAGCAGGGCTAGCATGGGCCGGAGATAAAAATTTTATCCCCCGATTATATCCACTGACAAGAGATAAAATTAACTTATCCACCCCTCAGAGCACGGCAACAGGGGAGAGGAGAAGTTTATCCCCGTTTGACATTTCACGGGGACTCGGGGGACTATTTATCCACCGTTATTTAGCGTTTATATTTATTGATTTAGGAATAAAAATTTTATCCTTTCCTCGGGGAGAAAATCGTCTCGGCCCATGCTAGGGGGGCTGGGAGGGAATACATGTGCAATGACAAGGTACCTACGGGTTATATTAGTTCACGCAAGTAAATTTTTCAACGTATTTATTACCTACGCTTGTGCAGTGCACAATATGCACGGTGTAGAATGAAACAACCTTAAGACAGTATATACGCAACCGGTACAATTGCAGTGAGAACAAGTCTAATATAGAAACAGGTTAAAAGCCTGAGTATCAGTCTCACAAAACCATAAACTCAATGGTAGCTTGTAACGATTGTGCCATAATTTCGGGATTCAATCCTGTCTCAATACTCACGATTCTTTTCCATCCCTCTTTATTTCATAATGTCCGACAAGGATAGAAGTAACGGAGATATGTGGTACAGTGTTCACAATCGTGACTTTTACAGAATGGTCTTATGTGTCAATTTCGCCGGCAGCTAAAAAGTCCAAGAGCCTATGACAAGTATATCCATTACAGCTATACAAACAGTTAAACGAGAGCGAATGAGTTGTTACTTACAATTATTGTTTGAATTAAAATTTAAAATACAAAATATACCTACATATTAATTAAAAGTATCAAAAAATTATAAGTAAGATATTTTATATTAAATATTTATTAATTTGGTCGTTAAGTACCTATATTTACCAAAATAAATGATGATGACAATAATATTATAGGTGAATCATGTACGACGGGTCACGGAACTTGAAAATTTTCTTTGGTAGGCTCCCTCGGCTATACGAGTAAGTATTATAGTTGAAAATAATCAATCACCCTGCAACAGAGCAACGGATCGACGTGATTTTTCGCTTGGATATAATTGAGGACGGAGAGTGACTTAAGCTACATTTTATGCCGGAAAACTAAGAAGCTTCCGCGGGAATTAAAAAAACTTAAACCACGCAGACATCAGCCAATTTACAATAGCATATTTCAATAATACCACAAACTTTTTTATTAAATCTTTATCACTTCGTGATAATTTCGCCCCTGTAATAGTATTGTAACTCTGTATAATGCCACAAACTCAATGGTACAATACTTAATATTACTCACATTAATACTTGATACTTAATAATAGGCGGATCGCGAACACGGGGACTAGAATATTTTCTTCGGTAGGCTCCTCGGCTACAAGTGTTATTGTTGAAAATTCTTTATCAAGCGCCTTCTTTGTAGCATTCCAGCTGAGATTGTCTGAGCGCAATTTCCCCGCGATGGTTGCACGATTCAGATTCCAAGCGCCCGCAGATGAAAAGTGGTTTATTATTCCATAAATTGGCCATCATTGACGCCTTGTTGGCGATTCGGGAGATTGTGATGGAATCAAAAAATACGTAATCCTATCTACAGTTGTTATCTATCTATCGATGCGATGATGTCCGGGTAATGCAACGCAGGTGTATAGGTAAAGTTATACAATTCAACGCAATCGTTAGAAATCGTGTTAAAGGAAAATGGAGCTGTGATCGAAAAATAGTGCTGAATTAGAGCGAACATTACGAATATAATTTTCGTTTTTTTTGTCTTGGTTGCGGCGGAGACTATTCCACGTTGGAGGAAAACAACGTTTAGTCTTAATACCTAGACTCTATATAAAATTAGTGAACTTTGGTATTTTTGCCAAACGTATTTTTTGTTCATAGTAGGTACCTAAGTATGATTCCGTTCCAGTTCGGAGTAACCAGCTATTCCCGTGCAGGGTCCCCTTGGATTGAATTTCTTAAAATCCATTCTAATAAGCCGGGATCTACGTTATAGACACGAGCATATTCATTTCAAATTGAACAAAAAAAATGTTAGCAAGTTTTCACACAAAATTTCTCCCTCGAGGTCTCAAAGCAGTGAGCTCCACAATATAGGGGCATGGAAATTGGAAACATTATGACAACAGCGCTGCATATCAATTGAAACATTAGCAACACATCAAACGCAGTCGCGACATAGCGGAAACGCGGCCAACCGATGCCAAATCCCCTATTCACTGGCCACACTAATACAATTGCACAGGGGGTTACTATCATCGCTTAAAGCAGTATTACTTTGATGTTGTTGACGCTCTTGTTTGAGAAATAATATTATTATGATTACCTACTATACACTTTATTTGTACCACCACAACAAGTAAAAATAACAAAAACAAAAATCCTTACTAATATTATAAATGGGAAAGTGAGTTTGTTTGTATGTTTGTTCCGCTTTCACGCCGTAACTAGGTACTGAACGGATCTGAATGAAATTTGGCACAGAGATAGATTATAGTCTGGAATAGCACATAGGCTACTTTTTATCCCGGAAAACTAAAGAGTTCCCGCGGGAACCGAAAACCTCAATCCACGCGGACGAAGTCGCGGGCATCAGCTAGTTGGAAATAAAACAAACAGACTGAAGTAGGATACAAAAGCCGGCCTTATCGCTTAGGTAGCGATCTCTCAGGCAACCTTAGGAAAAGGAGAAAATAAAGGAAAATAGACTGCAGGTGGTTCTATAACATACTTACATTCAAATAACTACATACTGATACATAAATCAATAATAAACATAATATAATCAAAATATAAATTATCTATATAATATAATCCTTACTAGGTGATGCCCGCGACTTCTTTTTCTTCTTTCTTTGGTTAAGGTTTTTTTATCTTTTTTTATTTATGGAACTTTTTCATTTCTCTATAGTACCTACTTTTGATATAATAATCAAGGCGAATGAGAAAATAAATAAATGATTTTCCGGGATAAAAAGTATCCTATGTCCTTCCCCGGGATGTAACCTAATGCTGTACCAATCCAAATCAGATGAATAGATGGGCCGTGAAAGCGTAGCAGACAGACAGACAGTAAGTATGGATTTTAGGGACGTCAAGGTCCGTGATAAACAGCTGATATCATCAAATAAATATTATAAATGCGAAAGTTTGGATGGATGTATGGATGTATGGATGTTTGTTACTCAATCACGCCCAAACGGCTGAACGGATCTGGATGAAATTTGGCACAGAGATAGATTGTAGTCTGGAATAACACATAGGCTACTTTTTATCCCGGAAAAATAAGGAGTTCCCGCGGGAATCAAAAAAACTTAGACCGCGCGGGCGAAGGCGCGGGCATCAGCTAGTTTTGAAATAATACTGCTCTTTAAGTGATGGTAGTAAGCCTTCTCAAAATGCAGGCAAATATTTGCTAGCTGATTAAAAGTCAAAGCTGTCGTGCCTCGAGGCAACCGCGTGCCTCTGAATAATATTAGGCGGAGGATTTTCCGCGCGACAGATCACATAGCAGCAATTACGGGGGACGCGACAGAGGTGGAGCACGGTTTGCTTATTGGATTTTTGTTTTACTTTTGTAAGTTTAAGTAATTTAAATAAAACAGAGCCCTGTAATTTCTATTATGCATGGATGACGTGAGATTTATTCGTCAACCGGACATGCCAGTATTTTTTTTATCAACTACAAGTTAGCCCTTGACTGCGATCTCACCTGACATGACGACCTCCGTGGCGCAGTGTGTAGCGCTGTTGTCTTAACGTGGGAGGCCCGGGGTTCGATTCCCGGCAGGGTCAATTTAGGAATTTATAATTTCTGAATTTTCCCTGGTCTGGCCTGGTGGGAGGCTTCGGCCGTGGCTAGTTACCACCCTACCGGAAAAGACGTGCCGCCAAGCGATTTAGCGTTCCGGTACGATGCCGTGTAGAAACCTACCAGGGGTATGGGTTTAATATAACTGCCATGCCCCTAACAGGTTAGCCCGCTACCATCTTAGACTGCATCGTCACTTGCCATCGGGTGAGATCGCGGTCAAGGGCTAACTTGTAGTGGATAAAAAAAATAGATATTTGAATAGAATACCGAAGGATTCTATAGCCTATAATTTATAGGACAGTAGGACACAGAGACGCGGGAACGCAATGATATTCGCAATTCAGAATCAATTTCGTACGAAACAGTAGCGTTCATACAATCTTAATGATTGCATTTTCCTTGCAGATTTGCTCACGTATTGTGGACAAGAGTCATCGTGCGTGTGTACGGGGCTTTAGGCTGCTCACACAAATGCGTTACTATGCGACATTATACTAAGACCTTTACATTATACTGAGAACTATAGTGAACTTTGACTTTGCTTATACTTAAGACATGGTTAAAACGAGACAGATTTATGTTATTGACATAAGTCCATCTCGTTTTAACTCTAAGCAAAGTCTGAGCCAAGTCAAACTACCTACCTACCTACGCTCTATAGGTAGATCTCAGGATATGACATTGTGACCCATTAAAAATGTTCTTAATACATTACGAAAGACTGTTATTATAATAAACTGTCTGCTACCTCAGGTCCAGTTTGCAATCAAGTGTTGACACCAATTTGTCAGTAGTGAGTCGATTTATGAAAATCTTAATTATTTACGGTTGGGTAGCAAGGAAACTTTCAGTGATCAGTCGTCGGAAATCTGCAATGAATGTGCCTTATCTATTATCATATTGTATTTAATAGTGTCGAAACGTTGACAGACTGGCAGAAATTGAGCTCGTCCGTAAATTTAAAGTTTCTCAGCGTGCTGTGGAGCGGGTAATTCTTGGTGTTTCTTCGAGGGACAGCATCTGTAACAGGGAAAGCCTAGAAAAAATAGCAGACTGTCACAGCATCGCGTGCAAGCTGTCTTGTCACTGATATCACTAATTTTGCATAGGACACCATTTATAGTCCGACAAACTTATCTGACCCGGTGACAGCGTCGCTAGTTTATATATGAAAACAAAAAAAAAACAGGCATAAAAATTTGTTCCAATTTTGACCACCGGGCCATATAAGTTTGACGCACTGTACTTGTTAAGTAGGTATGTCATAATTATTAATTTTATAATGCAGATTTGGTACTAGGTAATAATATCTGAAACAAAATATTGGAACGACCTGACTTTGCCATTTCGGGATTTAAACAAGTTGTCGTTGTTCGTGTGCAGTCAGCTTGTAGTGTAGGATTGCGTAGAAAAGTGGCGTATTTGCGCACGTCGCATCGCCGTGTCGTACCGTGGCGCGATTGGCGCACGTTCGCAATGTCATTACCTCGCGGACATGATGTCTCCCAGAGTACTGTCGTCCACTGAAGTTAAATTTTTTGCGACGAAATAAGCTTTTATCAACTTTTTTGTTGCAAGAGATTTTAATAATAATTGTGTGTGTGAAATTATAAAGAAATTTTATCTATCTATATGAAACTATAACTAAGCTATTCTATGATAGAATAACTTTTTTTTTAATAGGTAAATAAGCTAGCGCTTGGCTGCAATCAGACTTGCTTGCAAGTGGTGATGCAGCCTAAGGTGGAGCGCTCTTGCCTATAGAAGATGCCTATTCACTCTTGATTTGAAGGGACCTAACCACCTAGAAACCTAACTATCTAACTAGAAACTTGGCGGTGGCATACTATTTGAATCACTTCACAATCCATGTTATTATATACCTAAGCGAAAGAGTTTCCTTGTCGGTTTGTCATTCAATCACACTGCAATGGAGAAACAGATCGACGTGATTTTTTGCACAGATATACGTCAAGATTCAAGATCTGGAAAGTTACATAGGCTACATTTTTATTCCGGAAAATGAAATAATTCCCACGGGATTTTAAAAAACCTAAATCCACGCGAGCGAAGCCGCGGCTGTTAGATAAATAAAAAGCTTTGAACGCAAGTGTACTCACGTTTTCCATTGGCTTTCATGTGGTCCCTGTATTCAAAAGATGATGAGACAATACTGCTACTGATTCCTAAATAAAAGAAAAATATTAAATTTTGTTCTAATAAAAAAAAAACATACCTAGTAAAAGCCGTATATTATCAAAATTTTCTAACACACTTTTGCACACATTAGGTAGGTAGGTAAAATTATAAGTAAGTGTACCTACTGATCATGTCTATGACCATGTACCTACCTATAAAATTTAATATGGCTACATACTGAGAAAATACTGCTTGCCAGGAATCGGCGGGCTCTTACAAAGTGATATTGTTTTGACACCTGAAATTGCGTGAAATCGTATCATGGACTTTATAAAAAGAAAAAAAATGTAAAATTCTTACATGTCTCGAGACTGGCGACTTCAACTCTTGTTTTTGCCACACACGCTGTAAGAATTATTTAAGCCCCGTGCAATAAGCTTCTTAAAGTGCACAATAATTTACCGGTGACTTCGTCCGGATGAAACTCCCTCGCTGTCCCTATACCATCTGCAGGGCTAGCATGGGCCGGAGATAAAAATTTTATCCCCCGATTTTATCCACTGACAAGGGATAAAATTAACTTAACCCCTTCTCAGAGCACGGCAACAGGGGAAAGGAGAAGTTTATCACCGTTTGACATTTCAAGGGGACTCGGGGGACTATTTATCCACCGTTATTTAGCGTTTTTATTTATTTATTTAAGAATAAAAATTTTATCCTTTCCTCGGGGAGAAAATTGTCTCGGCCCATGCTAGGGGGGCTGGATATAAATTAGTATAGTTTTTAGCATGCTTATTTTTCCAGCCTGCTATAAAACAAATCATGTGATTGGACACCTCATTTAAATTCTCAACATGCGTATTTAATTTTGCAAAAAAATAATTATTTGGAAATAAAAAAAAATACAAATTTGCGATTTTCTTGAGTACCTAATCGAACCTGTGATATCTTGCCTACGACGCGGCTCTTTCCGGCTGAGTTACTCGAAAGTTTTCAAAATATTCAACACTTACAAAAATAATTACATCTATCCTTGTATTCTATACCTACTAGAGGGATAGAGACAGAGCTTAACACTTTTTGTCACGTACGATTTTACAGCCCAGCCCCCATATTCTTTAACTCAAATACATCAAATAAATATTATAAATGCGAAAGTTTGGATGGATGTATGGATGTATGGATGTATGGATGTATGGATGTTTGTTACTCAATCACGCTCCAACGGCTGAACGGATCTGGATGAAATTTGGCACAGAGATAAATTATAGTATATTACTGGAATAGCACATAGGCTACTTTTTATCCCGGAAAATTAAAGAGTTCCCGCGGGAACCGAAAAACCTTAATCCACGCGGACGAAGTCGCGGGCATCAGCTAGTATCTATATATTTTGTATCCATTGAAGGCAATCTTTTATATAAATGAAGTTTTGCTATAAAATAAAATAAAATTTTCATAGCAACCCTTCAAGGGATATAAAATTTATGTCAGTGACTTTCATTTATTGATTGGCACTGTTTTATAGAAGAGGGCAGCTGGTTTTCATGTTTCATCGTGCTATCTAGAACTATATATTATTATTGTTCTTATCTCCTGATATTTTTTTTAACCACTACAAGTTAGCCCTTGACTGCGATCTCACCTGATGGTAAGTGATGATGCAGTCTAAGATGGTAGCGGGCTAACCTGCGGGCATGTTACTTATATTAGACCCATACCCCTATTTGGTTTCTACACGGCATCGTACCGGAACGCTAAATCGCTTGGCGGCACGTCTTTGCCGGTAGGGTGGTAACTAGCCACGGCCGAAGCCTCCCACCAGGCCAGACCAGGGAAAATTCAGAAATTATAAATTCCCAAATTTACCCTGCGGGGATCGAACCCGGGACCTCCGCACGTTAAGACAACAGCGCTACACACTGCGCCACGGAGATCGTCAAAAATCTCAATCGTCAAACGGAGATGTTTTGCAATATAATCTAAAAAAATTTATAATGGTATTCCACAGGCTACCTTTTGTATTTTCGAAGACGATCACAGAGTTTCACTGTGTTGTAAATCTATATTATGGTCATAAAAATTTGTTCCGAATGGCCGATATTGTTTTGATTAAGTATTGCAATGTACGCGAACTAAGTGCTTATTTTTGATCTTTGTTTATTTGGGCGGCTCGAACAATAAAATCGTTTGCTATTTAACATTTGGAAGCTGTATTATAATGACATTTATTACGCTGAAGATAAGTATTTATTAGAAATCGAATCGTATAAGAAAACAGTCATTGTTAGTTGGGTGGTATTATCATAATTTGCCATACGTCAGACATCAAAGTGTTCCACAAAACGAAACAGTTTTAAAAATATTTTGGTATTCAATAAAGAATTTTCATATCAATACTATTTGAAAAGAGGAAGTTTTTACATTGCCACAAAACTCAAACAAACAAAAGTGAGCAAAACTTACGACACGTGTCGTTCAATGTAAAACAATGAGCCAATTACAATATCCCACAGCAGTGGGGTATTTTTGTCAATCTCAAATCGGGATGGAATACCAAATAGCTTCTAAAATCAATACTAAAGTATGTTCAAAACGATGTCGATAGTCAAATCACAATAGCACCGGAGTCGGTTAGGGGAGATAAAAAAGCGCAGTCCCGCGGGAGTCGAGTTAAAAGATTTCGGCGAGGGGAAGGAATTAAGCGTGTGATACTTTGTTCTTTTAAACGGCTTGCTGAGCTTAATGTGACAAAAGACTGGTTTTTTGAGGTTTGTAGCAATTCAACAAGAACAAGCAACAGAAACAAAAGTATCCAACTTTTGTTTCTGAATTGCCATTGATTGCGATTCAACCTGATAGGTATGATAGAGATTATAATTTATGTAGATATTTATTCTACTATGAGGTACCTACCTGTTTCATACTACACCTTTTAGGAAACTGAAGCAGTGTTCAAAGCAACAAAGCCATCAGATTATCCGAAAAAAAGCTTTCAATAGACAGACAGACAGACGGACGGACAGATAGACAGACAGACAGACAGCCAACACACTTTCGCATTTATAATATTAGTATGGATTGATTGCAAGGCGACCTCATCATAACAGCGCTGCTGTGGTACCTACTTAGTGTCTCATCGAAGATTCTCAACTCTTAACAACGCTCTTAGGGAGTCGTCATCGTCGCCTTAACCTGTAGACGCCCACTGCTGGACGAAGGTCTCCTGCATGGATCTCCACAGAACACGGTCTTGTGCCGCTTGCTTCCAGCGGCTCCCAGCTGTACGCTTGAGATCATCCGTCCAGTCTCCTAACGTCCCACATCTTAATTCTGGCGAAGGTGACGAGGTCGTGTCTACATGTATTTTCGTCTCTTCCAAAGAGTATTCAGGGAGATTTGCACCAGGCTCCTACTTATGGTTTAGGAGATGACTAATAGACTTTTAGTATAGTTGAGGAGTTGCTGAGGGACCTAAGTCCTCCACTCGTATAGATACGTTCCTACGTTACTGGAATACACCTGAATACCTACACAAGTGGGTGTGGGTTGGTGGAAAAAGTAACCAGTGGTGATAAGGGTTGAATAAGATAATATGAAACTAATGAATAAAAATCTACGTGACCAAAACAAAGCGAAACTCAACACAATTGATAAATTAACAGAACATTCCTACCCCTGCAGTGAAATATCACGAGATTTTCCCGGGAAAATAAAAATGGGGAAGACGGGATTATGCCCCAGGCGTATCTCGATGTGACAGATTAGCGGGTAATTTCCTCTAAATTGATATCTCAAGAGTTTTTCCTTTTTTACCCCGCTTTTTTCCTCGTTTGCTGGTGAAATATGGTCAGTCATCGCCATTGTGGGGTAAAAATGTTGGGGTCCGGGAAAAATGTTTGACATAAATTGTGTTAAGAGTTTGACACTGTTTTGTAATCTTTTTTATGAATAATCTTTCGAGTTTGGAGATAATCTTTATAAATTGTTTTTTGTGGAGCTCAATGAAACTTGAATAGACCTCTTGGAAGTTCTAATGTTAACCCGCAGATGCATGCAGGCTGATGGATGGATAGATGAACTCATGGATGGGATCAATGATGAAAGGAACTAATAATTCTGCTAATATTTCTTCTAAGATATACGGCAATTAATAGCGGTATCAGCTGAATTTGGTAAGACTAAAAAAATAAGAGGAATAAAAAAACATGTGGAATCTTCTGACAGAGGCGTAGAAAAAAGAATTTAAATGACTAATCTGCTGAAGATCCAACAGAGGGCTTGCAAGGTGTATTTAATACATCAGCGCTGATTGGCTTATTGCATCAGAGACGTCCGTCGTAAAGTCGATGATTTCGAAGATACGGGTGCGTTTCAACAGCCAGGATACAGCCGCGGCCTTGCTGGCAAGCGGACCGCGAAAAGCGTAGATTGGTAAGGTACATTTATCACAAGGCCATATCATTTTGTTTCAGTGAAAACCTCCCTCCTTCTTCCAGGTCACCAGGGAGGTCTCCTTGACGAGCTCCCTGGCGCAGTGTTGAGCGCTGTTGTCTTAACGTGGGAGGTCCCGGATTCGATCCCCAGCAGAGTCAATTTGGGAATTTATAATTTCTGAATCTTCTCTGGTCTGGCCTGGTGGGAGGCTTTGGCCGTGGCTAGTTACCACCCTACCGGCAAAGACGTGCCGCCAAGCGATTTAGCGTTCCGGTTCGATGCCGTGTAGAAACCGATTATGGGTTTAATATATAACTGCCATTTTATCCCTAACAGGTTAGCCCGCTACCATCTTAGACTGCATCATCACTTACCACCGGGTGAGATGGCAGTCAAGGGCTAACTTGTTGTTGATAAAAAACCGATGGGAAAAGCATCGTGAACATTTTTTAGATCTTATAGAATATAGAGTTTACTAAAGAGCACCTACCTATGTAGGTAGCTAGTAGCTACAAGGTACACTTTTACGTTTTGTACCTAATCGTTCTTTTTAGGGTTCCGTAGCCAAATTTGGCAAAAACGGAACCCTTATAGATTCGTCATGTCTGTCTGTCCGTCCGTCCGTAGTCACAGCCACTTTTTTCCGAAACTATAAGAACTATACTGTTGAAACTTGGTAAGTAGATGTATTCTATTTCACACAAAAATAGAAAAAAAATAATAAATTTTGGGGGTCCCCAATCCCCATACTTAGAACTGAAACTCAAAAATTTTTTTTTCATCAAACCCATACGTGTGGGGTATCTATGGATAGGTCTTCAAAAATGATATTGTGGTTTCTAATATCATTTTTTTCTAAACTGAATAGTTTGCGCGAGAGACACTTCTAAAGTGGTAAAATTTGTGTCCCCCCCCCCCTGTAACTTCTAAAATAAGAGAATGATAAAACGAAAAAAAATATATTATGTATACATTACCATGCAAACTTCCACCGAAAATTGGTTTGAACGAGATCTAGTAAGTAGTTTTTTTTAATAATTTAAAACTTAACTTAATAATTTATAGCACTCGCCCGACTCGAATTTTGCCGGTTTTTTTATATTCTGCATGTCTATGACAGTTACGTTAGTAACATAATATTATGTATAAAACATTATCATTGTCAAGACATCCCATACCTGATCACTTCTGTCTGTGCTCAGTAAAATCCCATAAAATATCCACTTTGGTGCCATAAGACAGACATTCTTTGTAATTGCCCAATATAAAAGCAAATTGCACATCTACGCGTTTCTAACAAAACAAAGATCTTTTGTGCAATCGTCACAACATGTGCCTACCGACGACGCATCGCAAAACAACGATAACAATAAATCTGTTCTAACGAATATAAACTCTATGCGTTAAATTATAAAACCCATAGATACTGCTAACATAAAAAAATTGCATCTCAGCAGATCAATTACGAGATTAAAACCACGCAGCGTAAAATAGGCCTTATGTTGCTTGCGATTAGACACTGGCTCTATCGGTATGAATTTATGCTTCAGATGATTTACCATTCTATCTATGCATTTAGGCTACTCAATAATGAACTTTAATGCAATAAATTAAGGTAGGTATTGAAAGTATTGTTAAATTTGACGGTATGAATTACCATGTTATATCAGTGCATTTGGGTACACAAAAATAAACTTAATGTCTTTGATTTAATGTTTAAGTTAACCGTATTGCATAAGGAGTTGGATATGGAGATGCGCCTACGCACGTCAACGGATCCGTAACGCGATCGTATCAGTTGCTTTATTGTGCCGACGTTTCTTCAATGAGCCTACGTGTTTTGGTTGGTTACAAAAGAAATTAACTCTATTGTAATTAAAGTGCAATAGGTAGTTGGTTCTTTATCGCTGCACAAAGCCTAGGCTAAGCTGAGGCTCAGATGATTCTTAAGAGATGACTCTATTTTTATTAAGTTCTATGACTGACTCTATCAATTAGTATCAACTTGCTAAAAAGAAAGTAATAAAAATCAAGAGTAAATAAAACGAATATTAGTACAGAATACTTTATATAGTACCTTTCTGGTAATAATGAAATGAAATGAAATGAAATGAAACGAAATGAAACGAAATGAAACGAAATGAAACGAAATGAAACGAAATGAAACGAAATGAAACGAAATGAAACGAAATGAAACGAAATGAAACGAAATTAAACGAAATGAAACGAAATGAAACGAAATGAAACGAAATGAAACGAAATGAAACGAAATGAAACGAAATGAAACGAAATGAAACGAAATGAAACGAAATGAAACGAAATGAAACATATGAAACGAAATGAAACGAAATGAAACGAAATGAAACGAAATGAAACGAAATGAAACGAAATGAAACGAAATGAAACGAAATGAAATGAAATGAAATGAAATGAAATGAAATGAAAATATACTTTATTGTACACCATACATAAAAAAAAAACACATTTAAACACAACAAGAAATTATTAAAAACTGTACAATAGGCGGCCTTATCGCTGAGAAGCGATCTCTTCCAGGCAACCTAGTGAAGGAAATAATAACAGAAAATTTGAAGGAGGGTGCACACAAAGTAGGTAATACAATTAACGTACAATAACTTAAACATTAATACAATTAACGGTAATACTAGGCCATTTATTGTTTTATATCTTATATCGAACAATTATTGAGAGTAGGTATGCTTACGTTATTGATCATATTTTCATTAGCTGAAAATGTGTTACTGTCAAGTTGTGAGGAACTTGTATAATTGCCCCTAGAATAGTCCCTTACTTAGTGTAGTTTTGAGAAAAACGTAGTAGGTACACTACGTACTACGTACTTAAAGTATAACTCTGTTTTACTACCTAAATTGTTAACTACTAGCACAGAATAGGTAATAGTACTAACTATACTAGTTACATTCAGTTGGTTTCGTGGTCATAATATTGACGGAAAGGATTTTTGTATAGCTGAGTTGCTCGCTTTAAATTTTGCAATTTTTTGGTTTGAAGACTAACTCGAGCGCAGATCTACGTAGAACAGTCAGTCAGTCAGCCCTTGTTTAAAGAAGATCGAGCTACTGGTAAGTATATAACATGTTCTGTCTGTTTAAAATGTCTTCATTAGACCAAAAGAAGCCAAGCAACTAATTATACCGACACAGGCTCTTAGACGTCGTTGAATTGCGGCATATTTTGATCATAAACCGCTTATTGGCTACCTCGTTACGACTGTCATCTCATTTACAATCCCTAATGACACCCAATGTTCTCGGAAGATGACAGAGACGGCGACCCCGTCAATAAAACCGTAAAACTTGCTTAATTGTTACCATAAACTCAGATTAACAATTTTATTTTACCGACCTCCAAATCTGTAACGATCTTAAGTAATAAATATTAAGATTCATATTTGTGTGTCTTTTATTTCGCTTTCGGAATAATTAAGTTTGTTGATATATTTAGTCTAACATTTTCGAACTACCGTCACTAAAATTATACAACGCCTTATTCTAATAACAATAGAATTTCTTGTTGCTTGATTTAGGCGAACTGAACTGTAAGTTATAAGTTTGCAGGTGTTAGTACAGACTCGTTAGTGCGACAGAATCCTGACGAAGTTTAGGGTGTAAGAGATCACAGTTCAGGTACAATAACAGATTTCGATCCGATATCCGATAAGTTCTCACGGCTACCGATATTGCATAATAACCCGTGGGCTGTGGTTTAAAATGAAATAGATTACTTGGGATCAGTTTATGATTCTACACCTTGAGCAGTGTATACTGTATACCTATTTATCTTAGTAGTTAAGTAGGTACTAAGCGGATTCCCAATTCAGTGATTTTTAGGGTTCCGTACCCAAAGGGTAAAAACGGGACCCTATTACTAAGACTCCGCTGTCTGTCTGTCTGTCTGTCTGTCTGTCTGTCTCCAGGCTGTATCTCATAAACCGTGATAGCTATAAAGCTGAAATTTTCACAAATGATGTATTTCCGTTGCCGCTATAACAACAAATACTAAAAATTAAAAAAATATATATATTAAGGGGGGTCCCCACTCCCCACTCCCCATACAATAAACGTGTTTTTTTCGTATTTTTTTGCTCAATATTAAAAACGGTAACAGGTAGACGGTTCAAATTTTCACAGAATATTAACTTGTATAATATTACCTTTCAAAATAAATAATTAAATATCAATAAAGTAAATATTAAAGGGGGGCTCCCATACAACAAACGTAATTTTTATTTTTAATACGTCATAAATCGTAAAACTTACTACAGGTTTGTACGGAACCCTCGGTGCGCGAGTCCGACTCGCACTTGGCCGGTTTTTTATAACTGTCGAGGAGTGTTTTGATTTGATTTTCCCTGATGCACCATGGTAAGGGATGGTGGTAGTTGCAGTTGGTGGCACAACAGCGACGACATTTACAAAATAGCTCTAATTAAAATTCAAATTCAAATCGTTTTTATTCAAATTGACTTGGACTTGAAATTGAAATGGCGTCGCTATAAAATAGTGGCCCAATAATTTTCTAAGCAACTCGTAATTATTTGAACTATTCACACTGTGTACACTACCCTACACAATATTATCTTGTTCAATCCTCTCACCAAAGGTTGCCTGGTAGAGATTGCTCAATGCTCAGTAAGCAATAAGGCCGCCTTTGCATACCTAGTTTATAGTTAACTTTACTTTATTATCTCATGTGTGCAATAAAGTATTTATCTATCTATCTATCTGTTTTAGGAGTTCATACTTTTTGACCTGCATTCATCTATGAACTCCTTAAACAGGTCGAATTATAGGTACGTTTGACAAAGGATTAAGTACGATTTCCTTACACAATCGGGGGGCAGGCCTATGCCTATTAAGGCATCGGGTAATCAATCGTATTTCCTCTACTTTTAAATCGCTCTACAACACAATTCAGGCAGGGAGGGAGGGCAAGGATAATTCCATTTCAAATCAAACCCTAAACTGTTGCTTAGAAGACGCACGAAAGTCTATACCTATCTAATGTTTATGTTACCATTGATAGATACTCCAAACAAAATACATTCATCTGGGAAAATTCATTATGCCGAAGAGTATGTATAGGTATTAGGTGCCGTATTGGTCCATAAAGTGAGGGACCACCCACACTGCACCAATAAACGCAGCGTTTTATGACGATGATAATAAACGTCTGTTTACAATGAGTTGCGTGCGCTCTTGTCAACTTGCCATACTTGCCCAGGGATGCTAGGAACAGATGTGGGTGTTACAGGATAACAGAGGGAAATAATATCGAACATGCATATTGTGTAACTTGCCTAGCATCCTAGATTTTTTATATTAATGCAGGAAACTTTATTCGAGTCTCTGGTGATACACACTTACACACACACACTTACATACCTACACAATTATTTAAAGGCACAAGTCATAACAAAAAAAAAATTGAAATACAATAACTGATTTAGTTAGACAAACGGGTCACACACACACAGACCGGTTTATAATATTATCATCAGTTTCTCACATAATATAAATACCTAATATATCACTAGTTGTTGCCCACGATTATACATGATAATATTCGTTAAAGCCACATGATAATAATCGTTAAAGCCCGCCAACTCGCATTGGAGCAGCGTGGTGGGTCTAAGTTCTAATTCCCTCTCTCCTATGAGAGTGAGGGCCTGTACCACACGAGTATATATATCCGATCCTGTACCCAGCAGTGGGACGTTAATGGGCTGTAGTTAATGGTGGTGAAATTCGCGACTTCGTCCGCGTGGAATAAGTTTTTTTGATTTCCACGGGAGCTCCTTAATTTTCCGGGATAAAAAGTATAGTATGACAAGTACATAGATAGATAAGCCTACGTCACTCTACAGGTCCTCAACTATGTCCATGCAACAAATCACGTCGATCAACCAACCAACAAACACATTTATTAGTAGGTACGATTTTCTTCTCAGGGTCGATTTTTCTGTTAATGCTAATATGGCACGAGCATATTGCAACCGCGGACCACCGAAAATACAACCTAAGACTAAGTAGGTACTTACTACTTACCGTATAAAATTTCAACTTAACAGTTCTAATATACCTACCTACAGTAAAAATAAATAAATAAAAATGCCTAAGTACAGTAGTTTATTTTAAAGAAAAGTTGTGGTCTGTGACACAGGGACAGACGACAGACAGACTAGACGAAACTTATATTGATCCTTGTTTTATAAAGCGGAACCCTAAAACTAGGCCCTCAATTTTAATGAAGTTTTTTACATAGATTACAGATCCAATTCCACTGAATAGGAAATTACCTGAGCCTTTGTTCAATATCCCCAACAAAAAGCTACAAATGAACAATTTATCACAGATCCGATCGGTCATCGGATCCAAAGCCAATAGACGAATTTAAACAGTCTATTTTCTCACACGCCACTCTCCCATCGATATGTCTTTGACCTCTATTCAAAACAACATGTCCTCACCGTCTTACAAACTTACATAACACATCACAAAACCAAAACTCAATCAAAATAATACCTTGTCACAATTGAAATAAGAGACTTAAGTCGGTTAGTGAAATGTAATTTGTTACGGGTGTAGGAGGCAATGTTTATAAAATAAACAATTGTCGATCAAGAATAGGATAATGTCGTTGTCACTGTAAGGCGCTATACAAACGTGCGATCTGAGAGAGGTGACGAGAGCTCTTGAAAATAAGGCTTGGTGTAGACGCGCGACAAGTAAAAATAATATTTTTGTACTAAAAATTTATTTAATGTCGGCATGACTCATATAATATTGAAATATTGCCCGATTAAATATTATATTGTCATATAAGTATTATGTCATATTATGTGCGCGATGTTGCAAGTTACAATAAACGCTGAGTTGAAGTTTTTTAGCCTAGGTACTTATCCACTATCTCAAGTTTGGTGTAAGTTTTCTAATTTATATATTTTATTGAGCTATAAGTACAACAAAAGCACATATAAAAATAAAAATAAATGAATAAAATATCAAATTCACCTTTTTTGAATTCCAATAATGTTTCTATGTTTCCAATCCTGTTAAATACAATATTTTCAAGCTACAACTGAACGATCCAGGTTTTTTCATATTTTATTTTAAATGTAAAGTTTATACACAAAGTAGAATTCTTTCTTCAAAATTCATTTTAAGGCTAATCATTATTATAATAATGTAATTTAATTTCAATGAGAATATTTCTCTAATAGGTAAGTATTTAATATGAAACTTCCTGACTCTTTTAAACACTATCAACAATAAAATCAGGCATTATCAAATTCATATCAAACATTTAGCATGTATGACTACTGCTGTCTTATCAAATCAACTCTGGAATAGGCAGTCGCTATAGATAGATAATGCCAGAAACGTTTAATTAGATAGCCATCGACCACCCACGTGGCATTGCGGGTTGCGAGTGGGACACTCGCTCGTCTGTCAAGTGTGGGAGGCCTTAGCGATATGTTTACCGACACACACTCGGACGACAATTTGACAGCCTCTTAAAATATAAACCGATAATAGATATCCCACCAAAACCATTTCATGGATAGGCTGCCAAAACTCGCATACAAGTCCAAATCATAATGCTTTCACTGTTAAAAAGTTATGAGATCTCTAGTAGAGCCAAGCCCCTAGTTGAGCTCCGATTTGTGCTGCGCATCATCATAGCCCATGGGGCCAGTTCCAAGTCCAAAGTGTACAGGTTTAAGTACTTTTGGCTGTACCACATTTACTACATAGAAGTCCTGACTCTATAAACTCTACATCTTGATAAAAAGATGTGGCTTGGCCGTTTCGTGATTCTCGCACAAACTATACCTATTCCACGAACATTAAATGATTGATTGGATCACGAAACAGCCAAGCCACATCTTTTTATCAAGATGTAGAGTTTATAGAGTCAGGACTTCTATGTAGTAAATGTGGTACAGCCAAAAGTACTTAAACCTGTACACTTTGGACTTGGAACTGGCCCCATGGGCTATGATGATGCGCAGCACAAATCGGAGCTCAACTAGGGGCTTGGCTCTACTAGAGATCTCATAACTTTTTAACAGTGAAAGCATTATGATTTGGACTTGTATGCGAGTTTTGGCAGCCTATCCATGAAATGGTTCTGGTGGGATTTCATTTCTTTTTGGCAGGCGCACTAGATTTTTTAATTTTTTGGACTCTATTTCTCGCACTATTTCTCGCACTACAGTTATTCCTTTTTTCATTGCCCACTCTCTATCGTTGCCTCTTTTCTTTGTGGGTTTGCTGTATATGTATGTAATGAGCGGCAAATCCATACATACCTAAGTTAGTTCTTATTTTCGAGTCTGGTGCTCAGTATTAAAGATATTTGGTTGTATGGGCCAGCCGGTTTATATCTGCTTATTGTTGATTAGCGACCCGCCCCGCTTCGCAAGGCTAGCACTAATCATGATAATAGTCCATTATTTTTTACCCACTAAAGCCAGTGGGCACTGAGCAGCACATAAGATTTTACATTAGAACCTACGTGAAGTGCCGGAAGAATTTTTAAAATCGGTTGAGTTTTTTTTTATTTTATCCACAGCAAACTTGACGGTTAAATCTTTCCTCTTTTTAATATTAGTTTAGATCCATATAATATTATAAATACGAAAGTGTGTCTGTCTGTCTGCTGCGCTTTCACGGCCCATCTTTTCAACCGATTTTGATGAAATTTACAGGGATAGTTTGTATCCCGGAGAAGGACATTGGCTACTTTTTATCCCGGAAAATTAAACAGTTCCCGCTGGAATCAAAAACCTTAATCCACGCAGACGAAGTCGCGGGCATCATCTACTTTTCTATAAATTGTCACGCGTTAATTTAATTCAAACCAATGAACAGTGTTTAGTTCGAAGAACAGGGTTAGACGAAAATATCGTTGATTACTTATTGAACAATTCCTAAAGGGATGCCGGGTCATACGTGGACTCTTCGCCAATGATTACTATAGGTATATTTACCTCTGAAAAATATTTTATGTTGTAAGTACTTATAGGTATTTTATAATTTTTCAGTAATAAAATGAAAATAATGAGAATAAAAATGACAAGATTACGTGATTATTATGTGCGACCTGTTTGGCCGATTGGTTACAGACCATGACTGTTGAGGGAGAGGTCGCGGGTTCGAATTCTGCTAGGGGCATAATGTTTGTATTCAGAACATTTGTACCTGAGTCATGAATTTTATATATATATTATTTATGTACGGTATTATGTATGTATACGGCATTTTGCACATTTCTTTTAGTACCGACTGTGCAGCTATTATGCACCCCCTATAGGAGGGGTTGGAAGGGAAAAGTTCCTGATTTCTTAATTTTCCCATTATTTATATGAAATTCCTAGCCCACATACCAAATTTCAGCTTTCTAGGGCTTTGGGAAGTACCTACCCTAGAGGTTTTGATTTTCATCAGCGATTTATAAGGCTAAATTACGAAACCGATGTATTTCAGTTATCGATAAATCTGAAACTATAAATGCTAGACAATTGATACTTGGTATGTTTAATAAGTTGGCCAACAGCATCTTATCCTGAAAATTTCAGCTTTCCAGCATCATCCGGACTGAAGCTATGACGGTTAGCAAATACGTGGAAACGCTGTCAAATATGCACCCCCAATAAGAGGGGTTGGAAAAAGAAAGTTTCAGATTTCCTAATTATTCCATTGTTTATGTGCAATTCCTAGTCTACATACCAAATTTCAGCTTTCTAGGACTTTAGGAAGTACCCTAGAGGTTTCGTGTTTCATGTGATTTAGTAAAAGTAAAAAACCCCCAAAAGTACGTATTTCAGGTATCAATAAATCTGAAACCATAAATGCCAGATAATTGAAACTTAGTATGTTTAATAAATGTGCCAACGACATGTTATCCTGAAAATTAAAGCTTTCTACCATCATCCGTACCGAAGTTATGACTGTTCTAAAATACGAGGAAATGCTGTCAGATTTGCACCCCCTATAGGAGGGGTTGGAGGGGAAAAGTTTCAGATTTCTTAATTTTCCTGTTGTTTATATGCAAATTCTAGCCTACATACCAAATTTCAGCCTTCTAGCACTTCAGGAAGTACCTTTTTCATGTTGATGACGGTCAGTGAGTCAGTCACGAAATCGACGTATTTCAGGTATCAATAAATCTGAAACTATATATGCTAGAAAATTTATACTTGGTATATTTGGTAAGTTTGCCAACAACACCTTATCCTGAAAATTTCAGCTTTCTAGCATCGTCTGGACCTAAGCTATGACGGTTCGAAAATCCGACGAAACGCTTCGAGAAAAGGTAGGTAGTGCCCCGTTTCCTTTGGCTCGCTTTGGCGGGGTCACTCCCGTGACCCCAGATACCTACTCTACTTGCTTTAAATCATTACGCCTCTCCCACGCAGGTTCGATGTTCAGGTCGAAATATCGTTCGATTATTACCGACGTGGCCTTTTTACCGCATATATTTATGTAACTGCCGAGTTTCTTGCTGGTTCTTCTCGGTAGGAACGCCATTCCGAACCAGTGGTAGATTCACTCGACTATTCATAAGCACTTGTAAAAAGTCTATTTGAATAAAAAACTTTTGAATTTTGAATTTTAACACATAATTTTCATTTTCATTTAGGCCATTTCACATCGTGCACTTCTTAATATCCTCATATAATTCAATTCAATTCAATTTCTAGATGTTGGCTTTTAGGTATGCCACAGGGGCACAGGTTGTTTCGCCAGTGTCAAGTAGGTATATGAATAAGGCATCCTCACATAATATGAATAGGGAAATGAATAGTGTCCTGACACTTAGTCAAATCAGCAACTTTTTTTCATAAGTACGTCAAAAGTAAACGCGCGTAGAATGGGATTTTGTATGAATTACTTGCTTATGAGTTGTGGTGAAGTCATTAAAATTCGACTCACGTTTTTGTTTTAATCTATATTTAAAAATGGTATTTAGCATAAAAGTAATAGAGGACGTGGATATTTAAATTATCAAATCAAACATTTGAAAAATTAAACTTGGAAATATTTTTGAGTTTAGTTCAAATTTGGCATTTTAACACTTAGATGTATAAGATTTTGAAATGTGACGTCACGAAACTTAGGCTACATGTGACGGATCCCACCCATCCCTTGTCACACAGTGTCATACTTCGTCGACCCACTACCCTCCCCTTAACGTGTGACGTAGGTACTTTATGAATGACCTCTGGGCTGATTTTAGAACTCGGGTTCCCAGGTAGGTATGTGTAACGTGGTCACGGAGTAGGGAAATATGTTATCTATGAACGTGGGTAAAGTCGCGGCCGTCATCTAGTTACAGTACGTACACATACCAAATGTACAAAAAACCGTACACCGAGGTCGCACCTCCAATCAGTTTCTGATGATTAATGGGGCCACTTCTTTGTTCGTTTGTCTCTAAATAGCTTATTTTGACATTAATTGCTATATAATCATTATGGATAGCCATGACGCAATGTATTCCGGCTATTTTTTTTTTTTGATTCGAACGTGTATCTACTGGGTACTAGTATAGAGCCACGACTATAGCTACTGTTGGAAAAATTTATCTAAGAGCTTAATTTACATACCTATAAACCTCCTTGGCGCAGTGGTGAGAGCTGTGGTATTAATATGGGAGGTCCTGGTTTCAATTCCCGTCAGGCTCAATTTGGGAATTTACAATTTCCGATTTTTTTCTGGTCTGGTCTGGTGAGAGGATTTGGCCGTAGTTACCACCCTACCAGCAAAGACGTGCCGCCGCGATTTAGCGTTCCGGTACGATGCCGTGTAGAAACCGATTAGGGGTTGTAACTGCCAACATCCCTAACAGCTTAGCCTGCTACCATCTAAGACCGCATCATCACTTACCATCATGTGAGAACGCAATCAAGGCTAAATTGTAGTGGATTAAAAAAAAGATCAAAGAATTCCCACGGGATAATTAAAAATCTTAATCCACTTATAGTTCGCGCACGAGTTGAATGCAGAGCAAATGTATACATTTACTCTGCATTCAACTCGTGCGCGAAATGTAGATTGTAGACTAAAGTTGCTGACATCATCTTCTATACTTCTATAGGTACCTACTAATCTATCTAAAGAAGTTTTCAGTTCAAAATGTAAGGAAGTAGGATGGCGTATCCTTTATGTAGATTTACGAGTATGTATGGCGAAGATAGGTTTAGTAATAAATAGCGAGCGATTGCTATCAACAAATTAGTCGCCCCACCCTTTGGTGCCGGCACTTTGCGACACGCAAGCTGTATTTATTGCGACACTGATGTGATTCAGTTCGCGATACACAGTTACAACTCGACATAGGGAGGTATCTCCTAGTACCCCCCCTAGACCTATGTCCAGCTGTGGACGTCCATTGGTTGACGACGACGAGATCGCAGTCAAGGGCTAACTTGTACTTAGTGGATAGAAAAAAATACTTATGAGACCCAGTGGCCAAAATTGGAACTAATTTTTATGCCTGTTTAGTTTTAGTTTTTATTTTATTTTTCATAAAACTAGCGACGCTGTTACCGGGTTAGTTAAGTAAGTTTGTGAGACTGTAAAGGTACCCATATCAGTTATCAGTCATTCAGTAAGTATATCTTTTTACATGAATACATTTAAAATACAAAATCTCCATAGCAAAATGTTTCATGAATTTCCAGTGCCCTCCCCGTTACACTGCACGCGAAGGCTTCACTTTGTATACAACTTCCGGCGGCCGGCAGTTTCCGGTCATGGCGGGCGGAAGTTAGCCGTTCCAGCTCCATGTCACCTTAAGTATGTGTTTTGATTGGGAGGATTTATGACTTTCGTGCAACAAATTGGTGTAATGACGTTACTTATGACTTTATACCCTGTAATTATGTTAACGACCGTCATTTTGTGGAGGTGCGTTAATTTTTCAGTGGAACTGACAAATTTCCTTTTTGTTTTTTATACTTCAACGCTTGACCGCAATAAGGATAGCGGTCCAAGCACGATCAGTGTTGAGATATAAGCAAAAGGCACAAGATATAGGTATATGTCTCAATGATTCTCCTCGGCTAGTCGATCATGGAGTCTAAAGTCAAATGGCAATACAACTTGCAAAAACAACCTTTGCCTTGCACTGTGTCACAAATGGTAAAAAAGCTTAGTTTTAGCAAGTCAAACTTACAGAAATTGACTTGAAAGCAGACTTTAAACAAGCTGGACATACCTATAGCGTAAGTAGGTACCTAAAAGGTATCCATTAACTATTCTGATGCGTAAAGTCATGCGTGTGTTTTGACAATGAATACAACTAAATAAATAATTGGAAATGTAGCCTTTACTAAATTAATTATCATAAAAGGTAGCTTCATAAAAGAAAGACGCTGGAACAAACGGTACCAAGAGTAATTTTTATAACGTTTATGTAGATTGTATGTTCTCAGTACAGTACCTATGTATCAAAAAGTAATTACCTATACATATTCGTATGTACAAAAATTGTCACCAATCCCTTTCATACAACAACCTCAAACTGTACCAACTATACCAACCGCCTACGAATGACACTTCATTGGGGGTACATAAACACATTTTACGGCATGTGGTCTGCGTTGAATACGACTTTATTTACAGCACAAACAAATGGTTCACATATGTCGTGACAGGGAATGACAAGGTCTTAAACCACCAGTGTTGAAAGACCTTCCTCACAGCATACAATCATCCCTCAAATATTGCGAATCTTGAGGCGACAAGGGGCGGTGGTAGGTCTCGATAAAATGGTCGTGTTAAGAATAAACTTGTGACACAATAAACATTGGATTATTTATTTATTTACACTGTAATTACATAGCAGATGTGTTAAAGGGAACTGTTACTGGGACGCTTAACGTATGTACCCGTATTAAATTGTGAAATGAAATATGTAGAACAGGTTAAATATTTGTAAAATTAACCCTAGAGATTTAAAATGAAAAAGATACATTATATTCCTGGCAACCTTAGGATTTGGAAAAATAACCTTCGAAACGAAATCTCTATTTGAGTGTTATATAAACTTTACAACAGCTTTAAGCTTAGCTTGGTTAAAAAGCTTCCCTTTCGAAAAATCTTCTGCGCTTGCAAGTTGCAACTCCTTCTTACCGGCTCTTCTCAGTAGAATTTTTATTAGGTACAAACCGGTATTAAAGTCAACTGACTAGACTGAGTCTAGATAATATTATGTAGGACATCGAATAGGTCATGTTTATCAGGTGTTACTTCAAAATAAATGATCAGTACTGGAAAAGCATTCCTTTCTTTTGCTATCTTCTTCAATAATAATTTGTTAGTAATTTTGTTTTCCAGGGGGCTTACAGCTGTTACTACCATCGCTTAAAACAGTATTATTTTAATATATTTATTACATTTCTTGAATTTATTAAGTAAGTACATATGAATAATAAATATTTTATGATAATTTGCACATCATAATAATATTATGATTGGTAGATTGTGGCTCGATACTATGACTTTATTGTAAGAACTTACTATGTAATATTCCTACAATCAGCAATTAAATATTATGATTAACCCTTAATTACTCGCACGAAGATAATTACATAACTGCTCGCAAGGGGTCACAGGTGACCCCAAATTGTAGGAATAATTTTTATTATTTATTAAATATATAAGTAAATAAAACTTGTTTATTATTAAAGTGATTTATTAATTCTATTATATTTAATAGGAATAATATAAATTAAATATCTAATTAAACAAGAACAAGCTAAATTAAAATAATTATCAAAAATTAACAATTTGTACTTAGAATCTGAGATCAAAATTAAAATTTTAGAATATTTTTAGGAATCCGAATCACTTTCATTACACTGTTGACAGTATATTTGAGAGTGATCATTGCACACAAACTTTGCGCATTTTGTGCATTTTTTTAGTACTTTCAATTGGTTTTTTGGTAAATTGTTAATTAGTCGCACGGGGTCACCGCTCAAGAGTGCAGCAACGCATCCTTCCACTCCCGTGACTTGGTCGCTGCTGGAATACAAACTTCGACGCGGGTTATGAAGCTAGCTGGGGCGCGGGGAAATTCGGGCAGCTGCAAGTGCTTCATTTTTTAATGCGAAACTGCTTTGACCCCATGCGACTAATTAAGGGTTAAGTATGATTATTTTTTGATGCCCTTGTTTCAGAATTATAATTCTTATTTTACGGACGTCAAGGTAGGTACGTCATATAAAACTGTAATTTCAAAATAACTCTGCTTTCAGCAATGCTACTAAAGCCCACAGGTGCTCCCTATGGGGATGACACAATACTTTGCTTAAGTAATACCTAATTATTTTAAATCCAAAAATCTGTGTTGTATGGTTGTTTCGGAACTGTCCATAAGTCGGCTTTTTACTACCTTACTACCACCATACAGAGACCAGAGTCCGTCCCATATCTGATTAATTAACATTGCTCCCAAACCCATGATTGACACTAACCACCATCAAACTGGTCCATCACGAGGCCCGACGCTAATGATGAGCATCATACGCTCTCTAAGTGCTGCTATTGTTTGAGCAAACACCCGTTTTGACAGTCCCACGGAAACGCTTGTTTGGGCATGTTTAGCGTCGATCTAATACTGGTTATTTGATCGACTTGTCTGTACAAAGTTTACCTACACTACGACATAGCTTTGGATACTCAGCACACACAATATTATATCCATGTCTAGAGATGCTTTCATAAATCTGAATACGTAAGTAGGTAGGTACCTGTTTTTGTTTATCATCGATTTATGTATAGGTATAATAGGTACCTAGTTACCGATCAACTTCTTATGGTCTTCTTGAATTTTGGGATGTGGAGTCTCTAATACTAAGTAGCGTAATTTATGGATGATTCCACGGAATTATGGGATAAGGTGCACGCATGTAATTCCCTGATTATAATAGGGAAAATAGCTACTAAAAACCGGCCAAGTGCGAGTTGGACTCGCGCACCGAGGGTTCCGTACAAACCTGTAGTAAGTTTTACGATTTATGGCGTATTAAAAACAAGACGAAATGAACCGCAAAACTAACTTTGTTTGTAGAGGTTTATTGTTAATATCAAAAAATTACGTTTGTTGTATGGGAGCCCCCCTTTAATATTTACTTTATTGATATTTAATTATTTATTCTGAAAGGTAATATACAAGTTAATATTCTGTGAAAATTTGAACCGTCTACCTGTTACCGTTTTTAATATTGAGCAAAAAAATACGAAAAAACACGTTTATTGTATGGGGACCCCCCTTAATATATATTTTTTTTTAATTTTTAGTATTTGTTGTTATAGCGGCAACGGAAATACATCATTTGTGAAAATTTCAGCTTTCTAGCTATCACGGTTTATGAGATACAGCCTGGAGACAGACAGACAGACAGACAGACAGACAGACAGACAGACAGACAGACAGACAGCGGAGTCTTAGTAATAGGGTCCCGTTTTTACCCTTTGGGTACGGAACCCTAATAAAAAGTATGCAATAATTATGTATGGCAGCGTATAACGGACTCGCTATCAAACTGTGAAAATTCCTTTACGTAAATATTCAAATTATTAGCCAATTGGATCTCAAGGAAAAAGGTCTCTGAAACCTCAAAACGCGGGTTTAGGATGGGAGTTTGTATGAAATACTTACTGACTTGTGAGTTGTGACGTCATCAACATTCGACTCACTTTTTTACTTTACTTAATCGATAAAAAAAAGATTCCGACGAATTGAGAACCTCCTCCTTTTTTGAAGTCGGTTAAAAATGGTTATAAACCATAAGTATCTTTACCACTTTTGACATAGGCAACATCCCTATTAACGCTGTAGTTCCTAGTTCGGAGATAGAAAACAATTTTTTTATTATTATCAGCGCATCAAAGACATTTCCCACCAATAGAGCTAGTTACCTAACTTCCCATCAGCCCACTCAAACCAGACTTATCAATAGGACACGATCTATAGTATAATAACAGCAATCAACACGTTTCCGCGTCGACACACGGACAGAAAAACATAACAAATGACATTGGCTTATCGGACGATCGGCTCAAGTTGAGGCGTGTGATTCGTAAGGTCACGCAGTTGGTGTGTTTTGATTAGTTTTGAAGCTTTGTGAATTGTTGGTAATGGGCACAAATCGGTTTGAGTGAATATCACTTGTTAAACCTAAATCTGTAGGAAAATAATTGTTACTGTGAGGAAACTGAATGCTCTCTTGTGAAAATTCTTCATCATGAAAAGGTTTGTGAAGGTTGTCGATCCACGATTCGTCAGCGTGGTGGACTACGGAAAAATGCCGGTTACAAACCTTTTGAACATCCTCGCTCTCTTTTATTTTTTCATCTTTCATTTCTACTTTTAATTCTCAGGAAAGGGGTCACGACCCTCAGTAATGAGGAATATGACGCAGAGAGAGAGAGAGAAGAGTATTAAACTCTTAGGTTTTGGTAACGATTAATTATTATCAGATGTTAGTGATAATATCCGGGACCGACGACTTAAAGTTCTATCCGAGGCACGGAGGAGACGAAAAGGCCAAATTGGACCCTCCAAATTCGGTCACCCATCCAGTTACCAACTTGGGTCAACGTTGCTTAACAATCGCAACCAACTGATATGCGTTATCGCAACTAGGCCACTCGTCCCCCTAGACTGCTACACAGTTGTTTTCAAAAAACGAAATTAGATTCCCGAACAAAGTGACACAACAAACATTCTGGATTTCCAGTCTCCTAAATAGATTTAGATGGACCCGTTTGCTACTGGAATGGAAACCACGTACCGGCAAACGAAACGTAGGAAGACAACCATCTCGTTGGTCTGACGACATCACCCAAGCTTGCGGGGAAAACATGGAGGAGGCTTGCCCAACATCGGGAAGAGTGGCGTGCACATGAGGAGGCCTATGTCCAACAATGGATGAAAAAAGGCTCATAAAGAAGAAGACAAAGAAATAGATTTAGAGACATCGTGATTTTTTTTTATAGTTACTCAGTGGTTGTATATTTTCTTTGTAGCAGACTAGCAGTATAGGATCAGTTAACCCAGTTAGGGGGTGAAATTGAGTGCGAGCGCTATCTTTACGGCGATCGCCACGACACTGTCGGTTTAACGGCTCGTGTTGCAGCGTGTAATAGCTGATAATGACCGACAACCGATACTACTTTCCTGCTTGATATTTTGCAAAAGGCATTTTATATTATTTAAGGGTAAATACGTTAGTGTTTTATGATCTAGGAGTAGTACTCCTGTACGCTTAGTATAAGAATCCGATGACATTAGCGTCAAAGTATGCCCGTAATGCAAGTAGTAAAGAACATAAGGGCATTTTTTTTTTCGCAAAATTTAACATGCATATTTATATCTATTATTATAATTATAATAATTGTACTATTAATACATGAGGTAGGTATTAATACACACTAAAATACAATTTTGTACTATTAATAGACCAGGTACCTCATCTGTTTCAATTGTTTTTTTTGTCTCAGCTTATCTAAAGATCTTCTATCTCTATGAATCCACTTAACTAATCAATTTAAAAAGTCTACGCTCGGAATCCATCTCGAATCACAATAAATTACTATTCAAGTAGCGAGTCGTATTTCCGCCATCCCATTGGACGCCCGTGTTACGATGTCACCCATTTGTCACCAAACCCCCGACCAATCAGGAGGCGGCGTTTGGAAATGGAACAGGAAAATGTCACCGCAATGTCGCCTTATGTACCGAGATTCTATTGTCAGATGTGGCTTTGTGTTCCCGACGTTCTTTAATGGCGTTATAGTACAGTCATGTTGAAAATCAAGACTATAGAATATTACGTCTACGTTGTTTCTTTTAAAATATAAATTGGGTATTTGACAACTATTCAAAGAAATAGTTTTTTTTAGTGAAATAAATAGAGGATCTCCCAAAAGTAGTAAGTAATATCCACGCCCTCTGTTATTTTTATGTTTGAAAACCATTTTAAACTATCGATTGAACTAAAAAAGTGCGTTGAATTTTGATGACGTCACAGTTCAGTTTTTCACACAACGTGAAACTACCAGCCGTGAAACGTGAAACGTGGCTGTTTTGAGGTTTGAAAAAGTTGCTGATTTGACTTGTTGTCAATACCCAATTATTTAACCCCGTCTTATTCTTTTTAACCTTTACAATAATGTACCTACCTATTGAGTATAGCCCTATTGCCAATGTTCACTCCTGCAGTCCTGTCAAATGGTTTTTCTAGTCCGCATTATTCCAAACTTCTAGGATTTCTTTGTAAAAGCTAGCAGATATTTAGCTTAGCCAGGGTAGCTTAGCTTTTGGACACACAAAGATCATCATACTAATATTATAAATGCGAAAGTGTGTTTGTTTGTTGGTTTGTCCTTCAATCACGCAGCAACGGAGCAACGAATCGACGTGATTTTTGGTATGGGTATAGTTAAGGACCTGGAGAGTGACATAGGCTACTTTTTATCCCGGAAAATTAAGAACTCCTTAATTTTCCGCGGGAATCAAAAAAACTTAAACCACGCGGGCATCAATCAGCTAGTAGGTAGGTACTTAATAGTTTAAAAGATGACATAGACAAATAATCTAAATGCGAAGGTTACTAATTGTTAGTTTGTTTTTAACAATCATTTTGCAACGGATTTGCATGGATAGTGACATAGGTAGAATACTAATAATTATCAACTTTCAGCTGGTTTGTAAATTTTGACAAGCGTGAATAATTCGTCTATGGTACTTAGATAACTGCATGATGCATTCACATTCTGGCGAAATTCGTATGAAATTGTGCAACTTTATATTACAATATTCATAAGTAATTGTTCCACTCATCACAGAGAATGAAACAACAAAAAGGACACAATTTCGCCCCAAATCAAGCGTGACTTTTTACAAAGGGCGATGTATATGGGCTGCGCAATCGGTTACAATCCGACCAAATTAAAGAGGTTATACGTGTAGAGTAAAACTGTAGTAGAGTGTGGTGTTTTTTCTTGTCAGGTTTGTAGCCTTGTGTGCCAATTGCCCGGGGTCGGTGGAAATAACATGGCTGTATCATTGTTATACAAAAGTGCAGCTGTTCTCTTCCCGGAGGGTAAAAAGACGTTTTGTGTGTTTTTTTCGATACGCCTCGCGAGCCCTTTTAGCGGTCACCGGGACGTACGCCTCCTGTTTGTGTTTGATACATTGTTGTTTTTTTGGTATTGCGATTAGATAAGTTGAAGTGCCTGCAGTAGCAAATCGAAATTATTTAAAAATGCATTCAATTCGAAATTTCAGTTGGTTAAAACAAAATTCAGTTGGACAAAATGACTCGTTCAACGGCTTCTGTTGCAGAGAGCTCATATAAAACTCTCTACTCTCTATTTTAACTTACTTTCTTTACCCATAAATGCAAAAGTGTGTCATTTTGTCTGCCTGCTACCCTTTCGGCCCATCTGTTCAACTGATTTGGACGAAATTTGTTCCAGAGATAGGTTTCATCCCGAGGAGTATCCGGCATTGGCTACTTTTTATCCCGGAAAGTCAAAGAGTTCCCTTGTGAATTTTCAAATACTTAAATCCACACGAACAAAGTCGCGGGACTCATCTAGTACCTATCTATTTCTACTATCAATAAGTACCTACCTACCTAGATAGTAGGTATCTACTAAGATAGAGTACCTAATAAATGTAGCCACAAATTACAAATTAATAAAACGCCAAGTCCCATACTTATATCATAACAGAGCATTCAATCAAAACATCGTCAATCCACAAGAATAAAATCAAAGACAGGCCATTCTTATTGAAGTGTCCTCCGCCATCTTGCTTTTCATTATGCGCCATTTTGAATAATCTTTGTATTATAATAATCCGTTGGGAGATCGTTGGGTAAGAGCAGATGTGCCATGTAGCCTAGGGTGCAGTATTTCTCAAGTGTTTGAACGCAGTGGTTTATTTGGGCCATAGTAAGACAAGTTTTTTTCAGTTTTTTGGTGCTCAATTAGGTCTTAATTATAATTGGGTTTAACCCTATAATAATCTCTTCTTTGATGTGTCTGAGTAAGGTTACTATGATTCCTAAAATTCTTAGTAATGCCTAAGCAGTTCATAATATCCGTCTACAGGGAAAAGTCTCTCTCTGCATCGTATTCCTCTTTACTGAGGATTGTGACCCCTTTCCATTAATCAAAAATGGTAGGGGTTTCCTTGGGATAATAATGCGGTGGGTTCACACGTCCTACCGCAGAAAACAACGGGGAAAGGTAAGCATTGATATTTACATTTTACTACCTAATACCTAAGTGATATTTTGTGATAGTGCCCGTTTGCAAATTACAATTCAGAGGATTTTAATCATAGAGGTATAAATTATAGTAGGATTTTAATTCTAATAAACTTTTACGAGTGGTTTTAAAAGGTCAAATGAAACTATGTTGTTATAGGTAGTTGGTGCCACTCAAATAGTTGTCTCTGAACTGAGGTGCGAGTGCTTGTTTGCGCAGTTCTCATAGGTACAAACAGGCGTCGTGAACATTCATGTACCTAATATGTGCAAAAATATATACTATTGCGACGCGTCATGTGTTCAACTTCAGACACGACCAGGCGTGTACCTACTGGTTTGGAATGCCACCGAGAAGAGCGAGCAAGTAACTCAGCAGTCACTCTTATTCTTCCTTGCTTGCGGTTTTCAGAAGGATTCTAATCGTTAACTGGGTACCTAGTACAGCATACCTACCTACTAACTTTTTTTTGGTAAAAAATAGATAAGTTTAATGTTTGCCACATTACTTCATAATTTTATTAGATCCCTAATTTTTTTTTTAAATTAATGTTTGTCACGATATTATTAATTAACCACAGGTTATAGTTATTAGATTATCTTTATGTACTTACCTACTAATTGTACACACTGAACTGTATACAGATTTTATCTCTCAAATAGAAAAAATCTATGATACAGAAGCATGATTCATTTGTAATAACGAAGTACTTACATCTCCAATTTTTCTAATTTCCGCTTCACCTCATCGACTACCCCTTGAAATAGGTCAGTCCATCGGGCCAGTGGGGCGCACACAGACACTGCAATATTCATGCACGCACACTACCGATCATACTACGAGCTTTTAGTACTATCGAGCAATAAAGTGGATATATATATTTTTTTATTGACGTGATAACGTCTTATAAATCGATGAACACCGGCTGCACGCACGAAAAAGTGTCACGTTCCGCCTGAGCCTGAGCGTGCAAGTGAGAGCGCGGAACAAGCGATAGAGAGGCACGATCGGCCCAAGCGTTGGCTTGTGCCGATCGTGCATCTCTCTTCTCGCGTGACGTCAGAGCTAGCAGTTCGAATAGTTCTGGTAATGGAACGCCGCCACGCGAGCTTCTTTGAGAACTTCTAGTTATTACGTAAAACAATCGTCCGTTAACCGACTTTACAGACAACCAATTTTTTTTCACTACAAGTTAGCCCTTGACTGCAATCTCACCTGATGGTAAGTGATGGTAGTTTAAGATGGTAAAGGTAGCGGGCTTACCTGTTAGGTAGGTAGGTATATTCCTAAACTAACCACGGCCGAATCCTCCCACCAGGCCATACCAATAAAAATTCAGAAATTACAAATTCCCAAATCGACCCTGCCTGAAATCGAAAACGAACTCGGGATCTCCCACGTTTTAAAGACAACAGCGCTTAACACTGCTCCAGGGAGGTCATCGAATATATTATTATCCTTTAGTCCTTTTCTACATAAAGTAACAGGCTGGAAATACTATGTTTTTGCTCAATAACTTGATTATTTTCAACTTTTCAACATACTTTGTAAAAATATACATAAGTAAGTACCGCTAAGTGTTTATCGGTATCTACTCATCGTACCGGACCATCTTGGTGGCATGGCTTGGTCGCTATGATGCACGGCCAATGCCTCCTTCTAGCAGACCAGAACATTCACAAATCATAAATCCTCATATTGCCAGGCATCTAACCCGGGTCCCCCCCCACTTGTAAGACCACACCATTCTGAAGTGCGTCTGTGATGTTCTGAAAATTTTACTACTTATTAGATACACGTTAGATTTGTTAATGGAAATTTTATTTCAGTTTAATTAAACTACTTTATAGCACTTTTCTTTGCCACTATCCAGGGTTGCCACACCCTAATGTAAGCGCGGATGGGCAGCTGAAAGTTTGATGTGGGTACGTTGACGCCGTCCCTAGCGCTCCCGGCGCTTTCCATACATATTTACCAGGGATTAAGCGCACAGTATCACTTGGTATATACAAGTAGATACCTACTCTGTAAACTACATGACATGACGTGTGTTATCTCGTGTTAGTAACGCTAGCTGACATTAATCCGAGATTAAACCTTAACTCCAATATGCCTTACTATTTAAAAGAATATGACAGTGTTGTAACAGCCTGTCTAATTTTGAAATAAATGTAATGCGATGTAAAATACTTAGACCATCGTAATTCGTACGTTTGAGGGAGTCTGCATGTTACATGACAATTCTTTGAACCCTGATTATGTAGGAAAACCGTACATTTTATTGTCGTTCGAACTGTTTAAGGAGTTCATAGATGCTAGGCATGTCAATAAGTAATTATTAAAGCAAATATAGAACTCCTCAAACAGTTTAACTCCTTAAATATTTTCAAATGATTACGATTTTTTAAAAGAAAATTGGGCCTCTAATCTTAATGCCTGATCGGTGTAATTAGGTAAAATTTTAGGTTCTATTTCTAAGGAAATATTTCTAGTGGTTGGTGAACGATAAAAAATGCCAAAATTGATTTATATATCAAAACGATACCAAACTGACAGCTTTATACAGCTTCAAAAATTGAGAAAAGTTAGATAGGTGGCATTTTTCTCTTAAAATCAATATCTGAATAAACTCAAACTCATGTTTAGTTATTCAAATAAACTTTTAAAAATGCTTTTGAATCGTCAAGTGAATCTACCACTGGTTCGGACTGCCGTTCGTACCGAGAAGAACCAGCAAAAACTCGGTGGTTGCTCTTTTGAAAAAAATAATTTACAATTACATCAATGTCGATATACCTACATAAGGAACCGCAGTCCTAAGCAATGCTGGAGCGAGTCAAATCCATGAATACCTACGTGAAGTTTAATGTAACCTATCACATGGACGATCTTCTTCGAACAGAAAGGATGATAATAACGAACCGCAATTATAATTCGTATACAAGGGTTGGTTGCGAGAGGCGCGTGAATCTAATGATCAACAATTACAACAGTTGCCGCGTCGAGTTGTTCCGAGCACAATCACGACCGCCCCGCCTTCTTGTGCGCTTTACAGTGTGTGGTGCAAGTGGAAAGATCTTATCTGACATGTCAAAGAGTTCAGCTATCACCAAGTGTCTATAGTCTATACTAATATTATAAATGCGAAAGTTTTTTTAATTTTTTTATTGCAAGATAGGCTTGCGCTTGACGAGGTCTAGGTTGAAGCGCGCCCGCCTAGAAGATGCCTATTCACTCTTGCCTTGATGGATGGATGAATGGATGTTTGTTACTCAATCACGTCAGACCGGCTGAACGGATCTGCATGAAACGCACAGAGATAGATTATAGTCTGGATTAGCACATAGCCTACTTTTTATCCCGGAAAATTAGAGTTATCGCGGGAAGCAAAAAACCTCAATCCACGCGGACGAAGTCGCGGGCGTCAGCTAGTAAAGTATATAAATTCTTCAAATACGTCCTCAGCTGTATAAAGCGGTTAATATTTACAAAAGTTTTAGCAGTAATACGATAGGTATAGGTATAAGTATAAATGTTTACCCCACTAGATTTGGTTCGTTGGAACTGGTTGGAAGTTGGAACAGTCGTAACGTTTCTAGATTCCAATTTTACAGCAGAGTTACCTACATGTCACCCAGTATGCCATGGAAGTGGGAATATAAATTCTGAGTTACCTATACGTACGAAATACTTATTGTCTATTATAATTTTGAAATTACGCTAAGTCGAAAAACCTCCAAGATTTTTTGACTACACGTTTTTGACTCGTGTATTTTGAGCGGGTGACAAATAGGTACAAGCAATCTGCAATATAGAAATTGTTATTCGTAGAAGCCATAATATGAATCATACGATTTTTCTCAGGGGGTCTCTATTGGTTTTCTCGAGTCAGTGCAAACGCCAATGCTGTCTTCTGCTGTGTTTCCATCTTCATTACAAAGAAAGAAGAATAGTATAAAAATAATAAACTGTCCGCTTTTAACTTACACCACCCATGAATCCAAAAGCACAAAACACCCAATACCATTAATGATTGCGGGACTAATGCCTAATGATTAATGATAGGTTTATTGTCTTTAACAAGAGATATCGGGCACGATTTCTTAATTCAGTAATTAGATGAGGCAATGAGAGCAAATTTTGAGATGAGTGATTGCGATCGCTGGTGGTTATGATCGTGATTTGTGATTCGTGATTGGTTTGAATCTATGGTCACTACTCAAAATTTCAGCTGGTTTGTCGACATCTTTATGAATAATCAAAACAACTACAACGGATCAAGAAGCTTAATTTGTATAAATTATTGTAAATTAAGTCACTTTACAATCGTGCATTGTCGAGTCAACATATCCGGAGGATACGAATATATACGAATATTAAGTAGTAATAACGGAATCCTACCGATTATTTTTCTATGCTCTTTTTCTTTATTTACGTACCTAAATTTCCTAAAACTGAACCCGATTTTATACTTTAAAGGCAAATCCATATAAATGATACCTACTGAATAAAAACTGAATCGGAAACTGAAACAATATTCCTACCAGTAAAGGAAAAACTCCTTTTTGAAAGGAAACGCGTTTGAAGGATACAATCAGAAGGAACAATAGGAAACTCTCAGTGTGTTCATAATAATTATTGAGTCCTTCATTGTTTCGTTCATTGCAAATTCATCTCCATTTGATTCACTACCATGGTAAGCCTATCTCGTGCCCATTTATTTATTTTTATTTTATTTTTTATTTCATTGATAGGACATACCCGATAAAACATTACAGTTTCCCAATACGTCTTATCAGGCTACAATACACTTCCACCACTTTCACTACAGCCCATTAACGTCACACTGCTGGGCACAGGCCTCCCACTCTCGTAGGAGAGAGGGAATTAGAGCTTAGACCCACCACGCGCAATATTACATATAAATTACTAAAATTGAACATACTCGTACATGTAATAAAGCACTAAAATACAAAACAATAAAAAAGACACTATAAATTAAATTAACAAACAATAAAACACAAATACACAATATAAATGAAATTAAACCTACCTATTATATAAAAACAATTGTATCATTTATACGTGAGCTGGATCAGTGGGGTGTGGAAAACGTCAAAAAAAAATTTATTCAGTACCATGGTATATTTACCTATCGAATGCCCATTACCTCGTGATGGACGGAGGCCTTTGACCTACTTCGCAGAGTTCAGAAGAGCACGTCATTAATCAATATTTTTCTCAAGGTTGTGATTGCAATTAATGATCCAAATACGGCCCAGTACAAAAATACAATACTCTAGGTACCTACAATTGGTACATTAATTAAATTTAAATTAATTTGAGCAAGGTTAAAATGGACATTACGTATAGGTACTATAATAATAGTAGAAGGTACAGAATTTTCTATGATTAATTACTAGATGATGTCTACGGATGATTCGTTTGTGTGATAAGTAGATTCCTTTTTCTGTGGAGTGTATTCAGGGTTGTTTTTAATGTCATGCGGTCTATATAATTTTCCGGGATGAAAAGTAGCCTAAGTAGGTTTTTTTTATTTTTTTATCCACTACAAGTTAGCCCTTGACTGCGATCTCAACTGATGGTAAGTGATGATGCAGTCTAAGATGGTAGCGGGCTAACCTGTTAGGGGCATGGCAGTTATATTAAACCCATACCCCTATTTGGTTTCTACACAGCATCGTACCGGAACGCTAAATCGCTTGGCGGCACGTCTTTGCCGGTAGGGTGGTAACTAGCCACGGCCGAAGCCTCCCACCAGGCCAGACCAGGGAAAATTCAGAAATTAAGTATAAACTCCCAAATTGACCCTGCCGGGGATCGAACCCGGGACCTCCGCACGCTAAGACAACAGCGCTACACACTGCGCCACGGAGGTCGTCGACGGAGGTTACTCTTAAATTCTTTCAAATTCAAATGTTTTTTATTCAAACTACCTACCTGATGCACGTTTATAAGTATTGGATTATAAAGCTTGAATTCAACAAGTAGCTATCTGTTACTATGCAAAAACTATAAAACTACTAGCTGATGCCCGCGACTTCGTCCGCGTGGATCGAGGTTTTTCGGTTCCCGCGGGAACTCCTTAATTTTCCAGGATAAAAAGTAGCCGATGTGTTATTCCAGACTATAATCTATCTCTGTGCCAAATTTCATCCAGATCCGTTCAGCCGTTCTGGCGTGATTGAGTAACAAACATCCATACATCCATCCAAACTTTCGCATTTACAATATTTGGTATATATATTATACTAGCTGATGCCCGCGACTTCGTCCGCGTGGATTTAGGTTTTTCGGTTCCCGCGGGAACTCTTTAATTTTCCGGGATGAAAAGTAGCCTATGTGCTATTCCAGACTATAATCTATCTCTGTGCCAAATTTCATCCAGATCCGTTCAGCCGTTGGAGCGTGATTGAGTAACAAACATCCATCCATACATCCATCCAAACTTTCGCATTTACGATATTTGGTATATATATTATATAAGCACGTCACGAGCGTTTCAGAGTCCATGTCATTGAACCAAATTGAATCATGAAAATGTATTCCAAAATTCTCCATTTAAATATTACCGAATACAAAGCTGCAATTACCCGATAATGAACATGTTTCAGCCGCAAATGACACGTTGCACGCTTATTACCTGCCCGTAACACGCCGAATCGGCGTTACGGCGTCAAAATTACTGAATTCAGCCGCTTTATTATGCCTATTTAACAGAAATTGTGGTGTACAGGGTGAAAATAGAGCAGTGACCGACCGTATTTTATTTGTAGGTATACCTACCTACCTAGGTACTTACCGAAAAACTTATTTGACCCGGTGACAGCGTCGCTAGTATCTATGAAAAATAAAATAAAAATAAAAACTAAACAGGCATAAAGATTTGTTCCAATTTTGGCCACCGGGCTAGATAAGTTACAGTTACAGTACAATGACATATTTTTGAATTTCGGCATTTCGTTTCTTAAATTTTGGCATACTTAGGTATTATGTAAGTTTTTGAGGATATTTATGACTCTACTCTGTGTGAAGAAACCATATTAATATTATACATGCGAAAGTGTCTGTCTGTCGTAGCCATAGCCTAGAAAGGCGAAATGTATGGCGATAAAATCCAGCTTGTCTATAGACGGTACGTTAAACAAAATCTTTCTCCATCGGGACATACTGTTACCTACGAAAATATTATAATAATATTTGATTAGTTCTTCGAAGCAAGAGTAACGCGTTATGTCATCGTGGTCTCCTTCCGCTTGCCTAATGCTTCAAGCCACAGAGATTTACGTTATCAGTATAGAGCGGTTATTGAGAAAATTTTGATGCTCTATTTTAGGCCCTTGTTTCTGAATTTGATGAAAACTTGTTACTTGACGTAGCATTGCGAAGCGCCTAGCGCTTGATGACAATTATGCTTAACAATGGCATGTTAAATGATGGTGTGAGTACGCTTATCTAGATGATGATATTACCCCGGCTGAGTTTGTTGTGGGCTCTTCTCAGACCAGAGCGTGTTTGGAACGCTCGTAGATTTAGTTTTAAGATACCGTAACTGATTATCACCATCATTTTTTTTAAGTACCTAATTGCGTCAATAAGTGTACAGTGTACCTAATTTGTAAAAATAAATGATTGATTGATTGATGATTAGGTAATAGGTACCTATTCAGTATTGCCTAGAAGGTTTCAAGTTAAATGTTATATTATAATCTAGGAAACACGAAAGTCGAAATAATTGCTGTTATGGTTCGCTACCTTAAGGCCCGTACCTAGTCGTATCTTAAGGCTCGTTCAAATAACCTGAAACTGTAAAGATAATATTATAGAATCGTACATGGACGTAGGTAGGTAGAATATAAGATTTTGACAGTCATTTTCCTATCTGTATTAAAAATAATTAAATTTATCTCTGCCTCTAACACTTCACCATAAATTACTCAATTATCTCGAGCATATAATTAACTGCGTACGAAATTTTAATAATCAATCTCCTAAAGAAAGTACAGTTAGACACAGCAAAGATGATGCATAAAAAATAATGAGCGCATTAAAATATGTGCGGCGCGATAGGAGTTTTGATGTCGATGTTGGGCTATGAGTCAAGCGGGCCATAATGCCAAACTAAGCCGAACATACATAACTGGCTTACTAAAGCAACATTAAATAATCCTGAGACTTGAGTTTAGACCATAGATTTACTGAAGATTGTCAGAACAGTATTGCTTCAGATAATATTTTCATCAATTTTATTTCTCGAAGTTTTAAATGTTTGTTTCGCTGTGATTGAAAAAAAGACTGTAGGGTTTGTTAATATATAGTCCCACAAACTTACGATTATCTGGCCCGGTGACCAAAGTTGCGACTTATTTTTATCCCTGTTTAGTTTTTGTTTTTATTTTATTTTTCATGTACCTATACTAGCGGCACTGTCACCGGTCAGTTAAGTTTGTCGGACTATACCTACTAATTATATTGCTGCAGCCCCCCTAGCATGGGCCGAGACAATTTTCTCCCCGAGGAAAGGATAAAAATTTTATTCCTAAATAAATAAATAAAAACGCTAAATAACGGTGGATAAATAGTCCCCCGAGTCCCCGTGAAATGTCAAACGGGGATAAACTTCTCCTCTCCCCTGTTGCCGTGCTCTGAGGGGTGGATACCTAAGTTAATTTTATCACTTGTCAGTGGATAAAATCGGGGGATAAAATTTTTATCTCCGGCCCATGCTAGCCCTACAGTTGATGTGACTTTACTCACTTTCTTATCGTTAGTCGCTTATTTAGGTGCTTCATGAAGACAAGTTGCATGTATTGAAAATCGTGACAGATGTTCAGATGCGATCGTGTGAATTTGATAGTGTAATATAATGTTTGGGACGTGTAACTACAAAGTACGGTCTGCATATTTCTCATTAAAGCTTAATCATAATTTAAATTTTGTCAGCACAATGGGTTAAAATTTAAATGATGATGATGAGCTACTAGTTAGGTACTGAGCACGAACCTCTTCTCAGAATAAGAAGGGTTTGGAAATAATCCACCACGCATTCACAAAAGTGCGAATTTAACCCTATTTAATCTATATTTTTATTATATAAACCAATATTATGAATGCGATAGTTTGGATGGATCTTTTTTAGGGTTCCGTACCCAAAGGGTAAAAACGGGACCCTATTACTAAGACTCCGCTGTCTGTCTGTCTGTCTGTCTGTCTCCAGGCTGTATCTCATAAACCGTGATAGCTAGAAAGCTGAAATTTTCACAAATGATGTATTTCCGTTGCCGCTATAACAACAAATACTAAAAATTAAAAAAATATATATATTAAGGGGGGTCCCCATACAATAAACGTGTTTTTTTCGTATTTTTTTGCTCAATATTAAAAACGGTAACAGGTAGACGGTTCAAATTTTCACAGAATATTAACTTGTATATTACCTTTCAAAATAAATAATTAAATATCAATAAAGTAAATATTAAAGGGGGGCTCCCATGCAACAAACGTAATTTTTATTTTTAATACGTCATAAATCGTAAAACTTACTACAGGTTTGTACGGAACCCTCGGTGCCTGAGTCCGACTCGCACTTGGCCGGTTTTTTACTTAATCACGCCAAAACGGCTGAACGAATTTGGATGAAATTAGGCACAGAGATTCTAGAATAACACAGGGGCCACTTTTTATCCAGGAAATGCATTTTTTTTCATAAAATTGAAAAGTAATAGGTACTTATTTGGAAGTCGTACCTACCTACTTTTTTGTTTTATTTGCTGACCATACTTGTATAGCTGCCGAAATTTCAAAGACGTGGTCGGCCTTCAAAAATGTAATCCTTACATGTCTGTCATAGAGCCACACAAGGGCGAAATTCGTGTGGCAGTGCTTTTAATTATACTAATGCCCACTGTTTCATGCAACCACTTTCTACTCACGACCTGACGCATATTATAATTTGTATGTTTGTATGTATTCGTATTTATGTATATATAAGGTAAGGTCGTTGATTAGTATGTAGATTACATCGATGGTAGGTAGATGATGATGTTTCAACATGAGATCTGTCCAAGTTTTCTAGTGAACAAGCTTTACAACTCTACGTATAGCGTCAGCTCTATCATTTGCAAGAAAAAATTACGAACCCAGTGATACTAGCTAGTAAGTAATTTACTAGCTAGCGGACGAAGTCGTGGTTATCAGCTAGTATCTTTCATATTATTTAGCACTAGCAGATGCCCGCGACTTCGTCCGCGTGAAATAAGTTTTTTATATTCCCACGGGGACTCTTTAATTTTTCGGGTTAATATATAGCCTATGACACTAACAAGTAATGTGGCTTTCTATTGGTACCAGAATTTTCAAAAGTGTTTAGTAGATCCAGAGATTACCCCCTACAACTTCACAAACTCACAAACTTTACCTCTTTATAATATTAGTATAGATTTAATTATAATGATGTCTTTAAGAATTTCTTGCAAATTTAATCCAGCCAAAGCCTATAAACTAACAAATTAATAGTTTCCCATATTAATGCCAATGTTTATCATGTACAAAATTCCACCCTCGCTCATTAAATTACCAAAAGCGCTCTCAGACACGTGAAATCCCAAAAGTCGAGGAACCTTTAAACATGTCTGTATCAGATACTTCATTAATATTTTGTACCCATCAGTAATTAAACGGGGTCGCTATTATAGTCGTGCAAGGGTTACATAACTTCATATTGAAATTCATACATATTTTGCTTTTATTGAAAAGGAGGACTGTGGAAAATAAGGATAAAAAAAGGTAAAATAAGGATTTTGTTATACTTTCGAAGATGACTTTTTCAAAATTTTAAAAAATATACAGAATACTTATCCCCTGAACCGGAAATTGCTTACCCCGTCGAGCCTGTTTGCTTTAAATTATTGAGCCACTGAGGCTTAAATGAAATTATCAATATCAGTGAGAATATTGAAAATTGGAACAAAATAATTATCATAAAATAAGCACTTATAAAGCTGTAGGTATATCTAATCCGTTTCCATATTATGTGAGTATTATGTAGGTACATTATGATTATTTATTAATAAACAAACATCACAATTTAAAGCACGTAATACAAAAGCCTTGTGCATGTACCTACATAAATTAAAAAAGTTCGCCGTACGCCCAGCGCCGAATCAAAGGCCTACGCAATTTTGTCAAAATTCACAAGCATTAATATCAATATGTGGGGCAAAAAAGGCCCCGTAATATCCTCCGGGTCCCTCCCGGCTTTATTTATCAAAGCCGACCCATAACCCTTTCGTCGTTACGCGAATTAAATTTCTTTTGCCGTCATTTCCCGTGCATTATCTCGGTTAAAATCATAATGGTGGGACGTGTTTCACAATGGTGGGGTCTGTTAGTCCCGACTTCATTAATGTACGCGGAATTTTATTAAAATGTAACGTCGCGCTTAAGGGGTTAAAGAGACGTGGATTAATAATGGAGAGAGTGCTTACAGTCGCTTTTCATTCTTTTGTATCTAATTGTTTAGTTTGGTAGGTACGTATAATTAAAATGAAGAGAGAATTCGTTATTACCTATTTTAACCCAAAAACTTATTACTTTTACTTATTTTGTGCTACTTAGGTAGGTACTAGTATAGGTATGCAAGAACGTTTGAATGTAAACTTTAAGTAGATAGAGTTTTATTCATAATATTATTATTATCTTATTAATTCATAAATAAAAAGAACGCCATTTTGGTGTTTCATTGTGGATACTGTCCAAATATTGTCTAAACAATCAGAAACGTTAAAATAAACAAAGAAGTTTTTGGCCGCTAACTGCTATTAAGTATGTCTAGAAAACGAAATAATCTTATTTAAACTTATGTAACCCCAAAAAATTAATAATAAATAAATTAACACCCGCGGCAGTGAAAATAAATATAATCCACGTGGACGAAGTCGCGTGCATCATCTAGTTTGTCTATAATTTACGAAGAGGTATAATTAAACTGTTCCTGTTTTAAATATAAAACAAGTCTAATACTAATAAAGCTTCTCCTGAATTATTTATTCGTTGGGCACTGACTGAACAAAGTTAGCTAAGCTAAACCGAGTCAGCTGCGGCACATTATTATAATGAGTTGCCCTGCTCCAGAGAAAATTCGCTTCTTTTGGAGGAGGCGCATTAAGCACGCCGTTCTGTTACATTTTAAAACTGAATACATCAACGGTGAAAGAGACTACTGAGAGTAATAAGGCCGTAGGGTAAAATTCTTTTAAAAAATATAGTTGATGAATGAACGAGAAGTTTAACTCGAATTAAACGATTGTTTACAATCGTGCATTGTCGAGTCAACATCTCCTGAAGATGCTCCGGTTTCGGAGTGAGACGTGCGTTGAGAGTGATTTGGAGGATTTGTGTGGTGTGGTGCGGTGCCGGTGCGAATTGCTGGGTGGTGGTTGTTCGCATGCTATTGGTGAAGGACACGCACTGTACCACATAGATTGGTCTGCTGTGGCGGATTGTAGAGAGTTAAACTTCTCGTTCATTCATTATCATGGACTTCCGCAAAGTAACGCCTGCTTCGATTCAATAATAATTATAGTTGACTAAGTTGACGCGTTTCGTGTGTTTAGGCTTTAGTGACTCCTTACTCACTAAAGCCTAAGCACACGAAATGCGTAACGGAAATGTGTCCAGCGCGTCTCCTAAAAGTTGTTAGAATTAATATAGCCATTGAAGCGTTTCCCTCTCTCCTATGAGAGTGGAGGCCTTTTTTTTTTTTTTTATTTATTTATTATTTTCTTTTCTAAGATCGCTTTCGCTATAGCGTTAACGATTATAGAAAGAGAATGAAATTGTAAATTAATTTTTTCAAAAGAGCAACCACCGAGTTTCTTGCTGGTTCTTCTCGGTAGGATTGCTATTCCGAACCAATGGTAGATTCACTCGACGATTCAAAAGTACTTGTAAAAGTTTATTTGAATAAAAAACATTTGAATTTTGAATTTTGAATAGACACTAAACGCATGTATTGGATAGAAGCAGGCGCTACTTTACGGAAGTCCATGATCAATGAAAACCCTTCCCAAATTGTTAAGAAAACAGCCAAAAGATTTCAAAGTAAACACTCGATGTCGTCCCCCCTTAATCCTCCCCTCCTAAATTGTTAGCCAGCGTCTTCAATATTTGCATAACTCATTACGCTGCATCCATATTTAATTAGAATATTTCCTTCTTTCTATCAGTCGAAGTCCCTTTGCTGCTATTGAGTTCGATACTCTCTCTCACAAGTCACAACTGTCATATTATTTTTCTACTATTTTTGATCTATTTTCAATACAGGAAAAGTTTTGTTTACTTAGTAGAAATGCATCAGGAAAATGTTTGGAAAGTGGGCCTGTTCCACTAGTCCCTACCAACGTATCCCCCCTGGGGGGAAGAGTGGAATTTTTTTCCACCTATCCCTACGGTAGGGATGAGTGGAAAAAATATTTACACTTATCCCTACCGAGTGATTTTAGTATTTTCAGAGTTTAGAGGAGAAAAATACTTTATTGCTATTATGACAAGCAACTATACAGAACTAGATGATGCCCGCGACTTCGTCCGCGTTGACTAAGTTTTTTTCGATTCCCGCGGGAACTCTTTAATTTTCCAGGATAAAATGTAGCCTATGTCCTTTCCCGGGATATAAACTATCCCTGTACCAAATTTCATCAAAATTGGTTGAACAGGTGGGTCGTGAAAGTATAATATACGCATCCAAAAAATTTTTTATTTACTATTGTTATTATTATGTAGGTTTATAATTCATGTTTACCTGGAAACATAAAGGTTAGACACTTATGTACATACATGTAATTGTTAACAAAAACGGCCCATATTCAATTCGGTAGGGATAAGTGTAAATATTTTTTCCACTCATCCCTACCGTAGGGATAGGTGGAAAAAAATTCCACTCTTCCCCCCCCAGGGGGGATACGTTGGTAGGGACTAGTGGAACAGGCCGGAAAGTGTACCTAATCTTATACAGGCCTGTATAAGATTTTTTTTTGAGAATTTTGTAACAACAGTTTGGTAACGACCCAAAAAAATTGAAAATTACCCTAATAACTATTGAAATTTTTTTTTAAAAAGGAGCCTCCTTCTGAGTTCTCACAGCTCTACTTAAGATTATAAATAGAAAAGTAGGTATAAACTTTTCAGTGCTTTCGAATTTTCAATAAGTACCTAAATCTACCATTAGTTCAGTGCCACAATAACCTACTACTAATTATATTTTTGACTACCTACTATGCAAAGCCTGCCAACCCGCATTGGAGCAGCGTGGTGGGTCTTCCCTCTCCTATGAGAGTGAAGGCCTGTGCCCAGCAGTGGGACGTTAATGTGCTGTAGTGGAAGGTGGAGGGATTGTTGCAAAGTATCTAATCCAAAGCTTTTTTTTCTCATTTAGGTTTAGTCTAATGATCATTAACTCGAACCACATTCTTTACTTCCCCAATGAGGGCTACTCGAAATCGATTGCCATTTAATTTGGTCTGAAGAGGCCCAAATACAGCTAATGGCTGTGCAAATTTCATGCCTGGAGCAGCGAGTTTGAGTTTTCAGTTTTAATTTGAATTGAAAAGTGGTACCGATAAGTGCCTTCCTATTAGTTTAATCAATAAATTATTATCGACTAGTTGATGCCTGCGACTTCGTTAGCGAGAATTACTTAGTAAGGTTTTTAAATCCCGTGTATAGGATAATAGGCATCTTCTAAGGCAAGCGCGCTCCACCTTAGGCTGCATCACCACTTGCAACCAAGCGCTAGCCTATATATTACAAAAATAGGAACTCTCTGATATTCCGGGATACTTAAAAAGTAGCCCCTTAGTAGTTGGTAGTCATCTCTTGGATGCAACGTTTCTCTGTACCAAAAATCGTCAAAATTGGTTAAAAACTGATTGGTTGTGAAAGCAGACAGAGAGGCACATTTTTGCATTAGCGTAGATTTGCAAATTGTTTAGTGTTTACTTTTGACGTTTTCTACCACAGGTTCTACTTCTTTAGAATCGTTGTGATTTGAAAATTCGATGAAACGAAAAAGCAACACCAAAAAGAGACAAACATATTCATAATCATTGTAGGATTTAGTCTGCGAGAGAATGAGATAGAATACAAGTTATATTTATCTCATTCTCTCGTAGGCTACTTTTCTGAAGTTTCACTTCTACCGTGTGTGAATGGCACACACACACACACACACTTTTTTAAATTTAGGTACTTTAATACAATGTAAGTGCACACATTAAAATTACACTCTAAAATTAGTAGTTATCGAGCAATTTATTTGACTATAAGACATTATTAAAGTATTAAACGCAAGTATACTGCACATTTGAGTAATGTGAGTAGATATAGATAGATTTTCCATTAGTATTTCATTAGTTGCATGACCTTAAGTTTATCTTATCTGTACAGGCACTTGAGTTGGCTTAAGAATGAAATTAACTTCTCTATGGCTTAGAAGCTAAGCTAAGTAACTTATCGGAGCTTATCAAAACTTCAAAAGCCGTTCTCCAGTAATGCGGACGACTCGAGCCAACACAGGCCACGCGGAAGTCTATCTCGGGCTAAAATTACCTAGGATTGAGATCTAAGCGCTTTTAGTACTTACTAGTACTAGGAAACGATGTAGTTTTGGATTAATGTTGCTTTCTTGCTTGCATCAAAGATATACCTACCGCAACTAGGTAGCTTTACATGGCACCAACTTTCTCAGTGATTGCTTAAAAGAATTAAAACAAAAATCTATATAATATAATAATATAATATCATCTTCTTCTTTTTTCAATGAATGATTTACAGATGAATGATGCCCGCGACTTCGTCCGCGTGGAATAAGGTTTTTTTGGTTCCCGCGGAAACTCTTTAATTTTCCTGGATAAAAAGTACCTAGCCTATATGTTATTCCAGACTATAATCGATCTCTGTGCTAAATTTAATCCAGTTTTGTTCTGCCGTTCTGGCGTGATTAAGTAACAAACATCCATCCATCCATCCATACATCCAAACTTTCACAATTATACCTAATATTAGTAGATAAATATAGATATTAATATTATGTACTTACCTATAATAATAGATAAAAGGAAAAGGTGTTTGACTGACTGACTGATCTATCAACGCACAGCTCAAATCACTGGACGGATCGGGCTGGGTAAACAGATTTTTTTACGTAGGTACCTACCTAAGCACCCAGTAAGAAAGGATGTTTTAAAATTCAATTAGGGGGTGAAATTGCCCACTTCCCGCCACCTTCTTTAGGTCATCAGTCTGGTAGGATTGAGTTCGTCCTACATTGCAACTTGTGAAAAAGAAAAATGATAAAATCGCTGCCAATCGTTTGTTAACATGAACTACTTAAACTTAAGAAAATTAAACAAACGTACCTATAAGAAAAAGATACGAAAAAGATAGCATAAATCTGCTATAATTGGTGATGAATCCTAGATTTTTATGGGGATCTTTTTTTGTATTTACAGGTTTAAAATTTGATATAAGGGTAGGCACGACGAGTAGGTATGATATAAAACCACCCCATCCCCCCTAGTATTGACAAAGTGCACTTATAAGCTAGGATTACAAAATGGCACACGCCGGTCTCATATTCACTCGTCAGTCCCGTGCCCGTTTGAACAAACAACACACAAAACTGACAAAAATACAAACCAATTTAAACCTTATCTCCATACTATAAGGAAGTAAATATAGCCTAGTGGAGTTTCCCATAGGAAATAATTTAGTATTTGAATGGATTGAAAATCTATGGATATAGTCGTGATAGTCGTGATAGAGAGTATTGAAAAGTGCTCTCGTGAGCGGATTATGTGCGTTTGGTATTGGTAGTGTCGCAGGATGGTTTTATGCAACGTTTTTTTTATTATCTATTTTTTAAAGAGCTTTTATAGGTGACTTATGTGTCAGCTCTATCGTTACACGCTTCATACATTAAGGGCTAATTTTTCAATCGTCAGATAAATTTTATCAGAGGAATAAATTTGACATTTTGGCAGATTTTCAATACAAAACCTGTCAAAACGTCAAATTTATTCCTCCGATAAACTTTATCTGACGATTGAAAAATCAGCCCTAAGTCTAATTTTATTATTATGATTAATTCAAAATCCGTAACAATTTAAGAGAACCACTGTCAAATTGATATACTTTCGCTGCCGAAATACTCAGAGGTTCACTAAAAGTGATTTTTAATTGCAATTTATAATGATGTTAGATTTACTTCACTTGCCTGGCTTCCCTTCCCTTCGCCTGCCTTGAAAACAGGATTTTATGGGTTGTAACAAGAGTTTAAGGTTTCTTTTAAAATGCGGAATCCTTAATTTTCCTGGACAAAAATAAGTCAAAATTCCACCACATTCTTCAAATTTGGTCACAATCAGCTAAACGCATGGGCCGTAAAAAGATGATGATGATTCCTTTGCCGAGTTCGGCAACAGCGGCTGAATCTCTGTTAGGCATAAAGGTACTCAACAATCAGACAGGCAGACTGACTTGATCTAAATAAATAATTTAAATAATCAAAACACTTTCGCATTTATAATATTAGTATGGACTTACAAAAACTGAATTATATTATTATTATTATTATTAAAAACTTTATTGCATCAAGAAAAGGACATTATACAAAGGACATTATTACAAAATTACAAACAAAAGGCGACCTTATCACTAAAGTGATCTCTGCCAGGCAACCTACAAGAATGGACCGTACTTGTTGTGAGACGGGACATTGCTTTGAATATAAAATTATTACATAAACATACATTCTAATAGGTACTTACTATAAGCAGATAAAAATACATACAGACATACATATAATTCATATAATAAATATATATTCAAATATAATACATACTATATACATAAATATTAAATTACATATAACCAATTTAATATACCTAAACACAAATTATAATAAGAATTAGTTTACAGCGATAGATAATGCTTTTTGACACGACCTTTAAAGGCCCCTAAAGATTTTGATCGTCTGATATCAGCTGGGAGCGCGTTCCACAATAAGACTGCTTTTAGGGTGAACGAGTCTGCGTATCCCTCGGCGTTACGTTTGGCGATTTTAAGTTTATTGTCACTGGCAGATCGCAAGGTATGCTGGATTGGGAAGGAACTAAGGAACCTGAATCGTTCCTTTAGGTAAGGGGGCGACCATGGGTGGTAAAGAGTAGCATAGAGAACAGATAGGACATGGAGATTACGCCTTTGTCTGATAGGGAGCCAGTTAAGCTTCCTCCTTTATTCCGATATATGATCGTACTTCCTTAGGCCGAAAATAAATCGAATGCATAAGTTTTGCAAGCGTTCTAACTTATTTAAAAGATTTTCGGTCAGGTCGAGATAACAGACATCGGCGTAATCAAGGATGGGGAGGAGAAGTGTATTAGCTAACAAGATCTTTGTTTTAATTGGCAAGAAGTTCTTCCACCTTTTAATAGAACCATAAGCGCCAAAGATTTTCCGACTAACCTCTGAAACTTGCGGTCTCCATGATAGATTGCTGTCCATGATAACTCCAAGATTTTTAACTGTATGACTATAAGCTAGCGCAGTACCATCAAAGACCACAGGTGGTAAAGCAGAGTAATCAAGTTTAGTCATTTGTCTGGAATTACCTATGATAATGGCCTGTGATTTACTAGCATTCACTAGTAGACCAAAGGACTCACTCCAGCTGCAGACAATATTAAGCTCGTCGTTTAAACGTTTGACAGCTTCAGATATCTGCTCAACAGGAGTGGATACGTACAGTTGGAAATCATCGGCATAAAGATGATATGGTAGGGAAAGAAGATTAGTGACAGTATTTATGAAGATGGAAAAGAGCAAAGGAGAAAGGACACCACCCTGTGGAACACCAGCACTGAGACGGCAGTAGGAGGACAGTTTTTCTCTAACACGTATGCATTGCGACCGGTCATAAAGGTAAGACTTGAACCAACTGATAGAAGCAGAGGAAAACTTAATTGATTCAAGAATTGCTATGAGAATATCCAAGTCGACGGTATTAAACGCGTTAGAGAAATCGAGCAATGCTAAAATGGTTACCTGCTTGCTATCGATTCCAAACCGTATGTCATCAGACACTTTGGTCAGTGCCGTAACAGTACTGTGCCCACGGCGGAACCCAGACTGAAAAGAACTAAGTGTATTATTTCTGTTCAGGAAAAGTGTGAGTTGGGAATGGACAATACGTTCAAGGACCTTAGATAAAAAAGGAAGAATGGAAATCGGACGGTATTGGGAAAACAATAATGGATTGGAAATTTTAGGTATGGGAATGACCTGAGCAATGCGCCAGCAACTGGGAAAGGTATTAGAAGAAAGGGAATAGTTAAATAGGTGACACAAGACATGTAGGATGGAGTCTAGACTTAATAGAATCATCTTGCGGCTAATACCATCACCACCCATAGCATCCGCAACAATATGCTTTTTTATTTCGCTCGAACTGATTGAGCTAAAGTTAAAGAAATCGTAACTAGGTTTTGGACAGAGGTTAATGGCAGAGAGCGTTTCGGACTTCTTCAGTATATCAGTGGTGACGTTAGTGAAATGGCAATTGAGGGCATCAATGTCTAAATCGTGAGATACGCCCTTTTGGTTCCTTCCAATACCCATAGTCTCCAAGAATTTCCACACCTTTAATGTACTTTTGCCATCAACAGACGAGTGTATGTAATTACGTTGAGCATCTCTGCAGATTTTATTACAACGATTACGCAGCTGTTTATACTTCAATAAATTCGGTCCAGTAGGTTTTAACTTATATTTTGATTTGGCAGCGTTCCGTTTATTCATTAGCAACTTAATATCGCGAGTAAGCCACGGTGCAGGTAAATGTTTCAATTTAATTGGACGTAAAGGAGCATGGATGTCAAACAAATCGGTATATATGTAAAGAAAAAGGTGACTGACAGATCTATCACCGCACAAGTCAAGCAGCTACTGGACCAATCGGGCTGAAATTTGGCAGTATAAATATATAGCTCGCTACTGCATAATATCGTAAGTAGCGACGTCACGGTGGCAATGAATTCAATTTCAGCGGGGACCGGGTGCTATGGGAAATGTATGGGAACTATCCCCTTTTTATGATTATTCATATACGAATAGTTTGAATACACTGAAGATTATTTAGGCAGGCAAAATGAATCTCCGTACCTTACAATCAATATCATGATGTATTTATTTGGCACGTTAGCGTACCTAATTATCTTCAAATATAGGTAATTCATAGATTTTAATATTATAACCTACTAGCCCTACCCGGCGTGTGCAACTACGCTAAAAAACAAAAAAAACAATCTAAAACCATCTTCGCATTATTGCCTTTCTAATGAAACCGGTTTGGGGCACATCGGTTGGATAGTTTCAAAGTCATATAGGAACGAACACAGATTATTGTATTTTTTATAAAGATATCTATTTATCTCTATTAAATCTATGGTGAACTATATGCAAGCAGTACCTTATCATGATGATGATGGAGAATAAGGAGAAAACACACTACGGACAGGACAGGACATCGGACAACGTCAGCATGAAGCGCCCGTGTCGAAGGAGAGACACTTTTCTTGTCTAGTTCATCTCCCATCCAGCCCAACGTCATCCTAAGCCGCGGTCCGAGCCTCACAGGAGGTGCCTTTAGGAAGACGTTGCCCCCTTTCGAAGTCTTCGAGCCCTAGAGCTCATTTCTCGGCAATGCCTAGCGCTCGCCCACGGTGACGCTGTAGGGCCTATACGCAGGATACTCAATCCGAAAAAAAGTGCTATTCTGTGCAGATTCATATACTTAGATACCTAATTAGTAATTAGTGCGCACGCATTTTTTTTGGTCCGGAGTGTCTTTTCGCAATAATTTACAGACGAGTAGGTATCTCAGATTTTATTCCATTTCATTATTATTTACTATTATTATTCATTATTATTTAGAACAGGAAAGTTGAAATAGTCTTTTGAATATTCTCCACTACGCTCCTACATAGAGTAATAAAAGAAGTCATAGGCCTTATTACATTTTTAATTAATATTTTTCTCCCGTTGTCAAGTATAATGAACGCGTGCAAACTGAAATAGAAGCCCGGCTCCGTACGACCCCTTATTTGCCAATTATACGTTTTTTGTTTGTGTCGGGGGTCAGCGTTTTAATTCTGCAGCCGATGGGGTGGTTTTTGGCGACGCGTCACTTTTCCTTTTGGTTATGTAGGTGGGTATGTAATGCGTTATTTGAATTTAGACGTATAGAGGGTGGAAGTTAGAATTTTAGTAGGTAAGTAGTAAGTACATACTATTTAGGCTGCCAGCGTTTTGGTCTATGGCCAAACCCTTCTCATTCTGAGAGGAGTCTCGTGCCTAGTATTAGCCGGGTTGAGACAGACATACTTTTCTTGGGTTCATTACTATTAATCACATGATGGTGTTTCAAAAAAGGTTCAATAAAATTCAAAATTCAAAACTTTTTATTGAAATAGACTTTTTAAAAGTGCTTATGAATAGTCGAATGAATCTACCACTGGTTCGGAATGCCCTTCCTACCGAGAAGAACCAGTAAGGAACTCGGCGGTTGCTCCTTTGAAAAAAATAATTTACAATTTCATTAATTTGTAATTACACAAGTAACCGCTGTCCTTAGCATTGCTGGAGCGAGTCAAATCCATGCTCCTTTGTCATTTACGTAATCTTCAACAGTAGATATTAAAAGTAATAAGCTTTTTTCAGAAGCTTTTAATGGACTTTTTAAACTTGTGTAAAGGCAAGGCAATAATTTCCATGCATGCCACTTTGCCTGAATGACCAGTCTGAAACTAAATATACTCTTTGTTTTCATTCAAATCACGTTCCTTCAAGTCGCCATTTCAGCACTTTAAGACCTGAGTGTCGATCAGTCCCCCGATTACGTAAGAATTGTTCATCAAACGTTAAAGATTTTTGTCAAAGTAAAATAAACCATAATCGCATTGAATTAGAGCTCAATTTCGTCTGCCCATTCTTATACGTTTAGGTATGAACGATACTCGAACGTATAAGAATGGATACACGAAATTGAGCTCTAATTTAATGCTGTTATGGTTTATAAACTTTGACGACGAACTTTAACGTTTTGATCGGACATTCTTACATGATAAGGGGGCAGTTCTTCGAACTATGTAGGTGGCACGTGGCCGTCCATTTCCGCTTCAGCTTCGCAACACGGCGAGCTATGACGGTTACTTACTTAAGTTCTTCTACGGATTTTTCCCTCCTCATTTATGATTTGATCGCGTAAATACCCTCCGGATGCGATCACTTATTTCAGCCCCCCGATTGTGTAAGAAAATCGTAATCGTAATCGTTTGTCAAACGGATAATTTAATCAGTTTAAGGAGTTCATAGATGCCTGCACGTCATAAAGCATGTATGAACTCCTTAAATAGTTCGAGCAATAGGTACGTCTTACTCTTAAAGCTATCAAATGATTACGATTTGCCTCTGGTCAGTAGGTAATCACTACTTGACGAAAAAGCTTTAATATTATTTCATCTGCATTCCAAACTTTAATCTCATTATACAAATGCTTTAACACAACGTTGTTAGTGTAGGTAAAGTAACTGAAGCCGATTATACAAATCACTTTTATGGCAGCTATTGGAAAAAGGGTTGCCAGTGATAATTTAAAAGTTAAAAACTTATCTCACACAAAATTTTAAGATGTAATAACTAATCAATATAAATATTATAAATGCGAAAGTTTGGATGGATGGATGGATGTATGGATGTATGTTTGTTACTCAATCACGCTCCAACGGATGAACGGATCTGGATGAAATTTGGCACAGAGATAGATTATAGTCTGGAATAGCACATAGGCTACTTTTTATCCCGGAAAATTAAAGAGTTCCCGAACCGAAAAACCTCAATCCACGCGGACGAAGTCGCGGGCATCAGCTAGTAGACACATAATTTTAATTATTAAAAGACAGATATAGGTTTCATTTATCTATTTTCTATAAGATAAATATTAAATTGGTTTTTGGCGCAAAAGCAGCAGATATTTCAGTTGCTTTCGGTAGCCTTTGCGCTGTTTCAAACGCATTTGCGAACGATTTGTCGCTCTGTTATGTCACTTGCTGTGCTTGAGCTAAGAAACTTGCACAAATGATCTTTTAAACCGTGATGATTAAATAGCTAAAGTGGTAATTACTTAAACAATGATACCCTACGTAGATAGTCAACATGCGGCCAACCTTAGCTAATCTGAAGCTTTTCTGTATAGGTATACACAAAAAAATATTTCTACCTATGTCCGTTATAGACTTTGAAACCATCCAACCGATGTAGGGTCGATGTGCCGGATTTCGGCCTTTTAGTGCTCCCATCAACTTTAGGACATCAGAAAAAAATGTTACAACCTTAATATTGCTATGCTCATTATGTTAGATGAAAGCCCATAAATACTGGAGTTTCTTTTTTAGAAACTGTGTTGCGCTTGAAGCTATTAGTTATTTTTATTTTTTATTTTATCCGGAAAAACGCTAAAATTTCAGTTTTCGGCCTCAAATTTCAGTTTTCGGCCATCGGGTATTCTGTTTTCGGCCACTGGATTGTGATGGATTTAAAATGAATTTATAAGTTTAAAATTACATTAAAACGCTTTTTGTAAGTTCATCATTGTTTTATTATGTATCCAAATGTTATGTAAAGTCATAATCAACATAATTCAAGAAAGTTATATTACTTACTTAATAAAAAACTTGGAACCTTTGTTACTCACGAATTACAACACCTTTAAAACCTATCAAATACGTATAAAAATAATTGTGCATATAAATAAATAAATAAATAATGTTTGACTCGGTCAAAAACTCTGTAGGTAAGTTCCCTGAACTAGTCTGATCGATTCTTCTGTTACTCGTGCTCTGGCCTTATTTATTCTTAGCTTCTGGCCTTATTATTAAAAATAATAACATAGGTACAATATGTAATGATACTTAGTTATCTTTAAAATAAAAACGTTAACTCAAAATTATTGTTGGCTTTAAACTTTGCAATTTTATGGCCGAAAACTATTACCGGTATTCAATTTTCACATGCTTTCCATACTATGCCGAAAACTGAGGTAGGTACTGTTTCTTCTATGTTGTGGTTTTCGGCCACCCCCAAAATGGTCTTCACTTTTAATTTATACTAACAAATTGACGGCCGAAAACTAATGGCGAGGGTTTTCACATCAGGTACAATAATAAAAGAAAGAGTCGTGACATATATCATTTCACCAATTGAATAAAAGAGACAAAAGCGTGGAAGACTTGATACGTCACATATCGGCCCCTAGGCCGAAAAACAAAGTTTTGAAGAAAATTTAATGTTAGATCGCGGCCCCCAACATTATTGTTGTTTTGTACAAAATATTCACATAATCATATTAAAAGTATGTTAATAAGTTATTTTAGAAGAGTATTACATGCCTATTAACATCATTCATTCACAAAAACAACAAAAAGCTTGCCTTGGAGTGAAACGCGCGGCACTATTTTTTTTCTAATTTCCGCAGGTTGCGTTACCTCCGTAGCCCCCCGTCGAATTGAATAAATTCACTAAAATCACTCGAAGATGTTACCTGACCAAAATTGTTGTCAGATACAAAGCAATTATTTTCAAATGTCTGAATAAAGATTTCATTTGGAAATAGTATTTCTAAGCGATATTCTCGCAATTTTGCGGCACCGAGTACGCGTAAAGGCCGAAAACTGAAGGAGGCCGGCGAACCGGCATAACAACCCTACCCCAATCCGGTTTCATTAGAAAGGCAATTATGCGAAGATGGTTTTTTTTATCCGGGTATCCGGCTAGTATTCTATAAAAATTAACATCAAGTCGATATTGTCTGGAAAGGCGGAAATTAATAAATACGTACAGTATGTATAATTATGTGTAGGTATAGGTAATAGGTATAGGTAATAAGGTATACCTAGTTCAATAGTTTGTAAAAAACTCAAGTTCTATTATTGCAATGTTTTCTTTCAAGAATAAAAATAACACCTCAATTAGGTTAAACCTATTACACTGGCAACACAACAAGTGATGAATACAAAATTGTAGCGACGGCAAGATCAACCCATCCGTGCCGGTGACCAGAGCTACGGGATAAAAACAGTTTTAACCCTAACCCTGCCTTAAGTGTCCAATTAGCGATGCAGTGTTAAAACGACGCGGCGACACTGTGAACCCGAATTTACACTCCCGCGTACAAAGAAGTATTGATGCGTTTTTGGTAGACCTTCAAGAATATAGAGTTGGTCTACGAAAAATATAAATTTTTAGATACTTCTGCCACTTATTATTTATGTTCCGGCGGAACTTTTGCCTTTAGATTCAAGTTTTTCGTAAGCTTACAAGATTAAACATCCTATTTTTTTTAAAAAGATTTATTTTCACCATTGCTAAACCGTTGAGTTATTGAGGCTTTACTAAAGTCATTTCGAAACTTTTTATAGGATGTGATGTTGTCTTAAACTCTTAACTTCTTTCTAAATTGTCCGCATACTTTGACTTCATTTTTACAAAACGAAAACGATAATAATATAGTCTCACTAGCTGTGGTCTCAAGTCTAAATCTTCTATTATAATATTTTTCCCTATCTCGATCCCCTACTTATGTGGCTTGGGAATTCGCTAGATATTATTATTATAAGGAATAAAATTAATGTTTAATATCTTTCTCTTATTAAGGACTGACAAGTTCTGCGTCAGCGAGATTTATTTTTCATTTACACCTCTATTAAATTCCAAGCTCTACAAAAGCGGCATCTCAAGGAAAGTCTTCCTTCCTACAGTACAATGCAAAATGGCCTCTTTGTCCGATGTTGTCCTTTTTAATTCGTAACTTTTATGCGTCAAAGTGAATCACTCGGATTTTTAACCACTGAACGGTCATCTTAACGCGCTCAACATATCCCTTTTACCAACGTAATAAGATTAACTTTTGCGTGAATTAATGAAAAGATATTCTTGCCGCGGTAAAATAATAAAATGATGACAAAAACTGTTGAACTGTTGATTTTATTATATGCGACTTTTTGAAATTCTTGATTTATTTTTACGAAACATACTTTGAAGGGTTATACCGCAGTCCTATCTGTTTATTTTAATTTTTTTTTTAGTTTAAGGAAAACTTCACTAATATAAATAACTAGCTGATGCCCGCGACTTCGTCCGCGTGGTTTAAGTTTTTTCGAAACCCTCGGGAACTCCTTAATTTTGCGGGATAAAAAAGTAGCCTATGTCACTCTCCAGGTCCTCAACTATTATACCCATGCCAAAGATCACGTCGATCCGTTGCTCCGTTGCGGCGATATTGAAGGACAAACCAACAAACCAATAAACCAACAAACCAACAAACCAATAAACCAACAAACCAACAAACAAACACACTTTCGCATTTATAATATTATTAGTATGATATAGATTTGACCATGTACTTACATTAGGTACCATCATTCGCAAGGAAATAGATTTTTTTTCAGTTCTGTGGGAATTTATTTTAGTTTTCTGGATTAGGTACTGTACGTATCCACTCCTGTTGAGCAGATATCTGAAGCTGTCAAACGTTTAAACGACGAGCTTAATATTGTCTGCAGCTGGAGTGAGTCCTTTGGTCTACTAGTGAATGCTAGTAAATCACAGGTCATTATCATAGGTAATTCCAGACAAATGACTAAACTTGATTACTCTGCTTTACCACCTGTGGTCTTTGATGGTACTGCGCTAGCTTATAGTCATACAGTTAAAAATCTTGGAGTTATCATGGACAGCAATCTATCATGGAGACCGCAAGTTTCAGAGGTTAGTCGGAAAATCTTTGGCGCTTATGGTTCTATTAAAAGGTGGAAGAACTTCTTGCCAATTAAAACAAAGATCTTGTTAGCTAATACACTTCTCCTCCCTATCCTTGATTACGCCGATGTCTGTTATCTCGACCTGACCGAAGATCTTTTAAATAAGTTAGAACGCTTGCAAAACTTATGCATTCGATTTATTTTCGGCCTAAGGAAGTACGATCATATATCGGAATATAGGAGGAAGCTTAACTGGCTCCCTATCAGACAAAGGCGTAATCTCCATGTCCTATCTGTTCTTTATGCTACTCTTTACCACCCATGGTCGCCCCTTTACCTAAAGGAACGATTCAGGTTCCTTAGTTCCTTCCCAATCCAGCATACCTTGCGATCTGCCAGTGACAATAAACTTAAAATCGCCAAACGTAACGCCGAGGGATACGCAGACTCGTTCACCCTAAAAGCAGTCTTATTGTGGAACGCGCTCCCAGCTGATATCAGACGATCAAAATCTTTAGGGGCCTTTAAAGGTCGTGTCAAAAAGCATTATCTGTCGCTGTAAACTAATTCTTATTATAATTTGTGTTTAGGTATGTATATTAAATTGGTTATATGTAATTTAATATTTATGTATATAGTATGTATTATATTTAAATATATATTTATTATATGAATTATATGTATGTCTGTAGATATGTATTTTTTTTTTATCTGCTTATAGTAAGTACCTATTAGAATGTATGTTTATGTAATAATTTTATATTCAAAGCAATGTCCCGTCCCACAACAAGTACGGTCCATTCTTGTAGGTTGCCTGGCAGAGATCACTTTAGTGATAAGGTCGCCTTTTGTTTGTAATTTTGTAATAATGTCCTTTGTATAATGTCCTTATCTTGATGCAATAAAGTTTTTAATAATAATAATAATAATTAATTTTTAATTAATAAAATATTATGATAATTAATTTTTTAATTGCTTATCTCTGAACCCACTCAGCTCACTACTGGAGAGTTCGGGGACGGGCTTTCAGTTTCGGAGGGGAGGGACAAGAGTACCTCACCTTTTCTACATGGATGACCTCAAACTACTGGCACCCAATGCTACCCGCCTGCAAGAATTGCTGAATATCACCACTGAATTCAGTAATTCTATCAGGATGGAGCTTGGGCTGGACAAGTGTGCGGTCATGCATGTGGTGAGGGGGCAGGTTACTCACTCGGCTGAGGTTAGTCTCGAGCCGTCAAGCATTAGGACCCTCTCCGAAGCTGAATCATACCGGTATCTGGGTATGTCGCAATCGATAGGAGTGAATGAGGCGGACATGAAACAGTCCGTTTGCGAGGCCTTTTTTGGCCGTCTGACAAAAATCTGTAAAAGCTTTTTGTCAGGCGCCAATAAGGTGCGAGCTTATAACGGCTGGGTTATGCCCGTTCTCATGTACACCTTCGGCGTGCTCAGATGGACTCAGACCGAACTTGACGCCCTGGATAGAAAAGTCCGCACGACTATGACTCTCTATCGCATGCATCACCCAAAATCGTCTGTGATGAGATTGTATATCCCCCGGAAATGTGGTGGTCGAGGCGTATTAAACGTCAAGACCATGCATAACCGGGAGATAGCCAATCTCAGAACATACTTCGAGACGAAGAGGGAGTCACCCATGCATAGAGAGGTCATAGAATGTGATAAAGGACTCACTCCCCTATCCTTAGCCAAAATCGAGTGGCAGGCGCCGGTGGTACTTGGCATCTCTGACCGGGAGACCGTATGGAAGGAGAAGGAGTTGCACGGACGCTTTTTTAAAGCTCTTAATGAGCCACACGTCGATAAAAAAGCGTCCGTGCAATGGCTGCGCTTCGGTGACCTCTTTCGGGAAACCGAAGGGTTTGTCTGTGCAATACAGGATCAGGTAGTTAAGACGCGGAACTACCGAAAGTACATTCTGAAGGATGGCACTCACGACATCTGTCGAGCCTGTCGCCATCCCGGTGAGTCACTCAGACATGTGCTTTCGGGATGTTCGGCTCTTGCTAACACTGAGTATCTGCATAGACACAACCAAGCGGCCAAAATCCTTCACCAGGAGATTGCTCTGAAGTACGGTCTCCTGGATGAGAGGCTGCCGTACTACAGGTACACACCGGTGCCTGTACTCGAGCGTGACGGAATCCGGCTCTATTGGGACCGGTCCATCATCACGGACAGGACTATTCTAGCGAATAAGCCTGACATCGTGCTGTTGGACCGGGCACAGTCGCGGGTGTTTTTGGTGGATATCACCATTCCATATGACGAGAACCTTGTGAGAGCTGAGACGGAGAAAAAACGAAAGTATCTCGATCTGGCTCACGAGGTTTCCGCCATGTGGCATGTGGGGTCCACTGAAACCATCCCAATCGTTATATCTGCGAATGGGTTAATCCCAGTCAGCCTCGCTCACCATCTGAGGCGACTGGGGTTCCGTGGCAGTTCGCTCGCAGCCAGGATGCAGAAGGCGGTGTTGCTAGACTCGGCTAGGATAGTCCGCCGGTTTCTCAACCTGTCCCCCTGACCCCCGGCCGTCTGGTCTCCCCTGCCGGGGTGTAATCCTCCGCCCGCTGCAACTATTTATTTGTGTATTTATGTGTGTAAGTTTATTTGTTTCTATTTATATACGTAAGTTTATTATAACTCTCTTGGTCATATGTGTATTTATTTTGTATGCGGGCGTGAGAGTAAGATATATATCGATAATAATAATAATAATAGGTAAAAAGTACCCAATTTCACAGCTATTTAGCTATAAGTATCTATGCAAAAAACGTAGGTAGGTACATCCGTTCTTCCGTTGCGGCGTGGTTCTAAAGGACCGACAGAAATTTTTTCAAAGGTAGGTATTCTGTATTTGATAATAATCATAAGTTTTTATGCTATTCAAGGTTTTTTTTCAGTATTGGAATCCCAAATCTCTCAACATTTTCATGATAGATAACTACCTTTTTTACCTACGATGTAAAATCAAGTCAAAATGCGCCTTAGACTTCTACGGCATTGCGACAGACGAAATAACTTTGCAGCGCCATTAGCGCTTTTTTATAATACATAGTAGTTTTTCACATTCCATTTTAAAAAAAAAAACTCCGTTGACGTTGTGGCGGCATCTGGCGGGACAGCTATTAGCATCGTAGGTAGGAGCAAACTGTTTAAAAGCTACCGGGGTTCGCCGAGTCAATGTTTGCGTCCAATGTTGGCATAAGGATGCTCACAGGACGATGGGAATGGGTGGTAATATTGTACAAATACATTTATTTTAAGATAGGCATTAAAAATACATAAAATAGAAGGCATTGGGGCTGATTCTGTCGTATACAACCTCTAAACTAAACTAAAATGTCAGCATTAAAAATATTGCTGACCCCTGCATAATATTCCCAGCGGAAAGGGACCGAACTAGATTTAAAGCTGTCATTTTAGTTTAGTTTAGTGATTGTGACAGAATAATTGGGCTCAGTATCTGTCTGTGACAGCTGAGAGTTGATTTTTAGATACTACTGGTAACACTAACGTAAGTACTTATATAAAAACAAAAAGACCTGAAGTATTAAGGCTAATCAAAAATATTTGGGATTCCCAACTAATTTTTATTTTTAGAGTAGGTAGGTACTAGGTAGGTACTAGGTCTCTAACGATTATTATATTAGATGTAGTGTTAATAACCGGGACCGAGCCAAGGCTTAACGTGCTCTCCGAGGCTTGGAGGAAATGAAAAGGCCAATTAATGCGGACTACCAAATTCGGTCACCCATCCAGTTACCGACTTGGGTCCACGTTGCAATCGCAATCGACTGATGTGCGTTGTCGCAACTAGGCCACTCTTCTTTCAATAATATCAAAATTACAGCCTCAATCTATAAAATTACAGCCTGAACATTTTTCATCATTTAAGTCGACAAATGCATCACTTACAAGTTATTTATGCTAGCGCCACACAGCGGGGGTCCATGAAAACCACTAATTACTTGTACACATATTACGACCTTTGCTACGCCGACTGTGTACACTCCTTTAAAAACCTACTCGACAGCAAAACGACGCAAGTGAGTTTCTTATGATTTGCATTACGTCCTTTTAATATTTTATCATCTGTGGCAGGCTAATGCAAGATCACTTTCAATGTGAGTAGGGGTGTCAGGCATTATTTTTTGATGTTATAAAGTACTAGCTGATGCCCGCGACTTCGTCCGCGTAGATTGAGGTTTTTTGGTTCCTGCGGGAACGCTTTAATTTTCCGGGATAAAAAGTAGCATACATTACACCGAAGTTAGGATAATGTTAATATTTATTTATTTATCACAGGGAATAAGTAGTTAAAAAACACATAAAACACAATAATATACTTACATAACAAAGAAATACATTTATGTTTTTTTTTAATGGTGCTTGCGACTCCTACTTGGATTTACGTTATTTTAAAATCTCGGGGGAACTCTTAAATTTTCCAAGAAGAAAGTAGTAATTAAGTATCTATATCCACGCATAAAATCACGTCGATCTGTTGCGTTGCTTCGTTGCAGCATGATCGAAGAACAAACCACTAACTAATATAATAAACACAGTTCGCATTTATATATTTTGGTGGTAGTGATGAGCAATGATGTTTAAATTCGTAAAAAGCTTTGTGTAAATAGCTGTGTTAATGCAATATTTCGTGCGTGCTCTAGACTTGTGGACAATTCATAAGACCAACTTCGGATTTTCAACTCTGTACCGTTCGCGGTAAATTTAAATCTTTTCTGTTAACGTAAAACTGGATCTTTTCCCAAAGACAACGATGACAACCCTAATTTTAGACTAGACACGTTACATAGGTAAAAACGACGTATGAGACTGGCAAGTCTGTGTGACTTACGACATTTTCGAGTAAACCTACTCTGTGCTAATGCAATGTTTGGTGCCGTGGACTTGTGGACAAGACCACCGTCGGATGTTTAACCCTTTACCGCGGCAAATGCTGCTACTTTACAATAACATTACGCTCGTAATGTGTGGACATAAAGTTTTAAACGTTATTGGTAATAATCGTAGGTGTTCTGCTTTATATACTTATATCTGAAGTTGTTCCATAAATAACTTGGAATTTCGTAGGCTCGTAAAGAGTTAACTTATATTACTCATCTTCGGGCGTACCTACTAGATTAATAATAATATAATTAATGAGTAGGTAAGTATAGTGTTTATCTGGTTTATGAACTTACCTATATAAATAAGGCAGGCCGTGCTCACTTTGGACACGAATTGGTTCGTACTTCGTACGTAAACGTACGAATACTGGTGGTACGAAGTGAGTGCGCACACGGAATACCTACGTCAAATTATTGGCAGTGTCCCGGTGATATAGCTTTCGTGAAATCCTCTTTGGTTTGTGATGAATAATCAGTAACTTCATGATAATAATATTCTCTTCTAACTCTGCTAAATAATGACCCCATGCTGTTTTCTGTTTATGTACCTACGCAATAGACATGAAGAAATTCAGTAATCCAATTGAATAATTTTTTTTATATCCATATTCAATGTTCAACGTAGGAAAACTTATTAAAAATCCCAACAAGTTTGGATTGATTTCGGACGTCGGAACTATACGTGCGTATACGTACGACTAACATCCAGTGTGAGTGCTATCGTAGTACCTACTCGAACGATCATGATCGGTTGTGCCTATTCGTACGTGTGTGCACGACCGCTGTTCGTACGAAAATGCATGCAAAGTGACCGCGGCATAGAGGTATAATAATATATGGACCGATATATATATAGGCCTTATGCCCATTTCATAAAGTGGATATTACGAACAATATTTGGCGTTAGTATCTATATTATTGTAATTGTAACAGGCACCAGCCTAGTTCTATTTTTTCGGATAATATTTTATTCCCTTCTATTCTAATATTAACTTCATCACAATTTACAATATCCTATCAACCTTAAAAAACTAATTTAAAAAAATGTAAGAAAATTATGATAATAAGTATAATATACTTATTATCATAATTTTTATGATAATAAGTATAATATACTTATTATCATAATTTTCTTACATTTGCAATGCTGTCAATAGGTAGGTAAATGTTTTTCTTTCTTTTTTCGCGGCCAGCTGAATGCAAAACTCTTATTAACTAGGCTCGTTCTAATTTTTTGGATAATAGTCCCTTCTTTTCTTATAAATTCTTCAAGCTTAAAAAAATCAAATTAAAAAAAAAATAAGAAATTTATGATAGGTTTGTCATGGCCAGCTGAATGTAAAACTCTCCAGTTCCACTCGTAATGTTTTAAGTTCAGTTTGTCCCCTAAAATTGTCAAAAGCTTATTAAGGGCCTTTGACCGCACCAATCGCAGCCCTCCCATGCAGAGGGTAGTTATTATTTTTAATCCCATAATGGCGGCACAGATTTCATTACGGGGGCTGCGCTGATTAAAAGGGTGGGACGATTCATTTTTTTCCCGTCGATTTTCATGGGGCTTCAATTTTAATGGTGATTGATATAGTAGGTATACAAGTACATTTTATTATACAAAGGTGGGTAACCCTTATAGTGCATAATTTATAGCGTTTTATGAATGAGAAACTAAGAAGGTATATTTCATCGATTTCATCATCGTTATAAGACCTAGTAATGTGAAAAATGCCTCATTACCATGACCTCTAAGGTAGTCATAGTAATTGCGTAGTTATTTAATTATTATTTAATTCATTTTAATTTAATTTTTAAAGTTTTTATACCTCAATATACTATTTTGATGCGATTTTTTCGAAAAAAAATATTATTATATCTTATCAACTATCAAACTATTATAATATTACCTGGAAGTTCTGTAATTTCTACCAAACCGTGTTGGTGTAACGTTTTTTCAGCAGTTAGGCTTAGGGTAAATAAGATAACGTTTCAGCCAAGATGTAACTAGTAACTAACTACGTATCTAACCATTTTAGTAACGATGCAATTTAACATCTACTGCGATCTCTAATCTGCGATGTCTTGTAAATCGATATCATTATTTAAGTAACCTAATAATCGTCCAAAATAAGTTGATATTAAATAATAATCTATGCCTTATTTTTATTATAGCGAGAATCGTTTAAATAATCAATATTATCATGTTAACTAATATGCCGTGACAACGTGACAATTGGACAAAATAACAAAACCTTTGTCCTGCCATCCACACAAATATAAGCCCTCAATATACATAGTTAGAGTTGAAAGTTCTTTATTAAACCAGTATAATTTACGTTGATTAGCGAGTGTCGTGTGGCGCTAAATGCAATTATATAATTTGTCACAATTTTTTTTATTGATTGTTTGCTGTCACATGTTCTTTATTCGGTGTTAAAGGTTAAAGATAGGTCAGTCAAGGAGTTGAGTAACGTGTACTTAATGAATTGATTTCCTTAGTCAATTGTCCTCTAGGAAATACCTACATGATATCGGCGATCTTTACTAATTCAGGTTATAGGATTCAACTTATTCAAGTATCAAAATATATTTTTTGCCAAAAAATGTAGTATAAAATTAAAACATAAATTACTAGATGATACCCAAGACTTCATCCGCGTGAATTAACACTTAAACAACATGTTTATGCAAATAAACGAAATTGAATTGAAAATTGAATTAAGTTTTTTCGATTCCTGATAGCCTATGTCCTTCCCCGGAATACAATCAATCACTGTACAAAACATCAAAATCTGTTGCATAGATAAGATGTGAACGTGTAGCAGACAGACAGACACACTTTCGTATTTATAATATTGGTATGAAAGTATGGATTCAAAATACCATGATTTCATCAATTTTACCATAAGTTATTTTGTCTTATGAAGACAGATTAATTATTAATGATCGTATAGATCCTATAGATAGGTAGGTATGGTTCCGTCGCCAAGGAGCGCTAATTTGTTTTGCAAATTGGGGGTGACGGTTCGCAGGGAAGGGTTGCTTTACTTCCTCGTAGGTATAAACATGGTAATTATATTAAAATACGATACGCAGAGTATGATATTTTTCATGTCGATGTACATACTTAATATAATGGTTTTACTTATATCAAAATTTTTATCAAATATTACCTATATTTTTTTAACTTCTTTTAGTTGTATCACTTTTAGTTATGTTCACTTAGTTCTTGTTACAAACTAAACATAATATTTCATTACCCTCCTCAAACAGTCTAATAATTATCGGGTGATATTATTTTTTTACGTAGAGCTATGATACTTGGTAAGTAGATTATGTTGATATTATAAACAGCGCGGTCTATTTTTCTAGTTCCGTAAAAACCAGTAAACCTCATACCTCAGTAAACCTTATTTTATCATGTTCGCTGTTATAATAGTTTAGCTGGTATAAAATGATCTTACGTTATTAATTTGTTTGTTTGGATGTTATAAACAAACATAATATTAATATCGAAAGTGCCACACTCCAACAGATTTTAACACTATCCCACAAAGGATGATAAAATTATATCGCAAATGTCTTCGAGACCCAGAGACACCATAATTCACATATCGCATGACAACAGGTCGTAGTAAAGTCTCAACCAGTGTACGGAGGTCCTAGACACGATTTGATTTATGAAGAAATATAGGGGTCATTTTAATTGGATGAGTTCACGAGACTGAGTGCCATAATAATAGACTACCCAAAGCAACAATTTTTAGCTCCTTCAAACCGGATTTTATAAATGTACGGTTTACAAAGTTCTCTGTTATAAGTTATAGAAAAAAAATTGTGATGACGTCATATTTCATGTCTAATTTTTTTCCTTATAAGTTGTATTCAAATGTAGTTAGTTACTATTATTCTTTCTCTGAGTTAGTTACGTACTGCTTTCTGTCCTAATCCATTGGACTTATAGTTTCGCATACTAACAATTTGACGGTCACAGCAGCTAAGGCACAAGAGTTCTAAAACCATGAAAGGTTTTTGATAAGGTGTAGTGATATGGCAATGGAAACTCCGTGAGAATTAACAGCTGAATGCGTCGATAACAGTGCCCCGTGCTTGGCATAACTTTCTACAGATTACCACGTAAACTACACTTAGGACACTTAACTGATGTATACCAGTAGGTATAAGGAAATGAATTCAGCTTATTGTTGAACACAAATTTAATGAATGAACTAGAAGTTTAATTCGCTATAATCCGCCACAGCAGACAAATCTATGTGGTACCACCAATAGCATGCGAACACCCACCACCCAGCAATCACAACACAAATCCTCCAAATCACTCTCAACGTACGCACACAAATTTCCTTTGAGTAGTTTGATGGCATATTTTAGATTTCTTGATTTACTTAAACGGCATTCTAATCGTGACGCTAAGCTTATAAAAGGTACCTTTTTCACTTAGATGTCACGTAGAAATTAGAATAATATTTTAATAGACAAATATTGACCTTTCTGATAAAGTATACTTTTGTAAGATTTCTAGGTATGTGCATATTGTGAACTATCTATTCGAGTCAAGAATATTGCCCACTAATGTGAACGACTCTACCTCTTTGAATGAGAAAGGTTTAGTCTATTGTCCACCACGCTGGTTAAAAGTAGATCGATAGACTTCACATACCTATCAAAACATTATGGAGTACTCTCAAGTTTTCCTTCACCATTAAAGAAATGCTTAAATCGCACATAACTCCGAATATTCATTGATTATTTATATTGTATAGGTAGATAATATATAGGAATCCTTTCGAACCCTTACCCCGAAATATAGAGCGTAGAACCATTTCCACGTCACAGATCCTAATATTTGACGAGACAAAGCATGATTAAGAATCACCCTTCTGAATTAATAAGCGACGTAATTGAGATGTTTGCGTTTCGGGTCGCAGAGACCCCTTGTTATTTGAGCAAGGATTGCGATTCACTCACCCAAAATGCTGAGACGCCATTTTGTAATCAGATGTTTGGAGATTGTTCTATGGAAATTATTTACCTTCCAGCTTTAATTATATACCACTAGCTGATGCCTGCGACTTTGTCTGCGTGGATTAAGGTTTTTTGGTTCCCGCGGGAACTCTTTAATTTTCCGGGATAGAAAATAGCTTATGTAAAAGTTTGTAAAGAAAAGTATTCTAGACTATAATATATTTCTGTGCGAAATTTCATTCAGATCCGTTCAGCCGTTCTGGCGTGATTGAGTAACGAACATTCGTCCAACCAAACATTTATAATATAAGTAGATCCAATATATATCTTAAGATAATTGCAGCTATATTGGCTTGGCCTAGATTAATTAAAGTAATTACTTACATAATTTTAAAATCGATTGGCTTTAAATTTACTCAAAATCACCGTCTTCGAACGTATTTGGAGTCATGAAATCAATAAGAAATTATATGTAGGTATAATAATATACTTAGTTATCTTTATCATTATAATAAAAACTGTGTAATTCATGTCTGCTTAGGTTTATGCACCTTCGTTCCAAATTTCTTTTGGTGATCATTAATTGTAATCAGGCAGATTTTAAGAATTATAACATTGTTCATAATAATTCATAAACGATTCTCATTTATTAGAGTACATTAAAGCTACGGAAAATTTGATATTGCAGCACAAACAACCAATAGCTTTGTATCTAAAATGTTATTTGCAATGCAATAAGTAGGTAAAGGTGAACAAGATTCTGTTATCAAATTGAAATAAGCGTATAATTGCCTATAAATACAAAGTACGCAATCAAGAAGGTGTGAACGCATCCTTGTGTCAAGTTAGTAGGTAATAAATGTAATTCAACGCAATGCTTAAGATTATTTGATCGCAGTAAATAATGAATTCAATTATACACTGTCATCGGAACTTGAGATATCCAAGTGAAATAACTTTAACAAATACATGGTTGGATTCAGCTAAGATTTTGAAATTCAATGTACAGCTACTTAAACTTCTGTATTTATACCTACTAAACTAGAAGGAATGTGACATTGTTCATCCGCTTTTCATATTAATTAAAGGAGGTACCTAGTACCTACTATAATTAATTTATACTTAATTGGATAGTTAATAAACATAGAAAGTTAATAATAATTATGTATTAATCTTAATTAGATACTCTTAGTTAATTTGTTGATAACCGAGGGTGAAATGCGAAAATATTCATGGAGATAATTGCACTGTCGAATGGAAAGTGTTGAACACGGGGTTTTGTGTCAAACGAGCAATAGGTATACGTAACTTGCTCGATGCAGTGATTAAAATTGTTTTGTCGCAGTAAATAATGAATCCAATTATACAACGTCATCGCTTGGTGATAACAAATAATTAATTACGTTACCAAAATAGCGGTAATACAAAATATCTGTACTAAGCTAAATAAATAATAAATAAATAAAATAGTAAATAAATAATGTATTTTTGTAAAAGTAGGTAGGTATTATGTACATTATATTATTATTCAATGTTCAGGCGAAAACTAATTTTTGATATCGAATTTAATAACCCCTGCTCTGATATAATATTTATGGATTTTAGCTGGATTCATCCATGTAGATTAAGTATTCTCATTCCCGCGGAAATTATATAGGTATCTACCACTAGCTGCGACTTCGTCCGCGTGGATTGAGGTTTGTGGAAAAAGTAGCCTGTGTTATTATTCCAGACTTTAAACTATCTCTGTGCTAAATTACATTCAGATCCATTCGGCCGTTATGGTGTGATTGAGTAACAAACATCCATCCATCTAAACTTTTGCATTTTTATTATTAGTAAGATTTAATGGTCTGTGCGGTCCTGTCTGTCTGATAAACTTTCACGTTTCAATCGATTTTGGAGGGAAAAGAGGGAAATAGATTCCTGTTGATCTAAAACCAAAGAGTTCCTATAGGATTCCCAAAAAATCTATATCCACGCAGCATATGTATATAAAAATGCTGATTTTATTAATACACCTAAGGGTATCAATAATAGACTACACTTATAGTGTAAGTGTAGTCGTTCAAAAAAATAGAACTTATCGTTACATTGGTTTTAAAAACACATCATAAGCTCGACAAAAATTTACCGCTTCAGAAACTGAAGGCTAAAACAAGTATTACAATTGTATGATAGATAATGATCATTCATGTCTTAAGATTTAGTTTGTTCTACACTTCACTTGGTTCACAATACATGATCCATCGCGTGACCGTTCAACCAGCTGTCATAGACCCTCGGGTCCCCGCTATGCGTACAACGTATGGACAAATTGTAATTATCTTTTAGGTACCTTTATCTACCTGTGCTTCCTATTATAAAAAGTAAAAACCAATAACTTTTTTAAATTAAAACTCATATTATTATATTTTCGTATTAGTAACGTTAAAGGTATACCTAGTTGTAGGTAGGTATATAAAAAAAGAGCAAAGGCAATTGAAATTGAATTTTTTTAGGAAGAAAATTTTGCTTAATTTTCTTAATTATTAATTTATTAACATTAACATATACAAAATAGATATATCTGACATAAAATAGTTTTGTTACCATAATACGACCTCAAAACATACCTAACAATAAAATACTTGTTTTGCATAAAAAATTTGATAAGAATTTACTTAATTCGTCTCATTACCGTAAATTAAATTCTCTTATCAAAATATATATTAAAATAATAAAGTAGGTACTCGTGATAGGAATAAATGGAAAATGAATACCAATTCACAATTTCATAAAACACAAACCGCTCCAAAAGTCAAACTGCCACTCAGACATAAAAACTAAACGACTATTTTTTTTCTAAAAGCTTGAAACTTAAAAGGCTGTCATTTCGCCATCAACCCCGTGATTACCCTCTCACCACCCCACCACTTACTCCTAACAATTTCATATCAAGAATAGGCGGCAAAAAATTTAATACACCCACTTTTAATTCAGTCTTCGAGTTGACAGTTGACACAATGGAGTATTAAAGGGTTAACAAAGGGAAGGGACAGGCCTTTGAAGGGTTAATTGCTATGGGTGCACGGAGGGATGTGTACATAAAACGGTATAGAGGCCGTATGAAATAAAATGGCGTTCTATTTTGTGAATTTGTGAATAACGATTCATTGTAGAGCGGGTTGAATATTTAAAACCAGTCTGTGTTTTTCGTTTGTCTATAAACTGCTAATTGTAAAAATATATTGTAATATTGGATAGAAGCAGGCGTTACTTTGCGGAAGTAGGTATATGATAATGAATGATGATATTGTAATAGTCAATAATAAACTAAGAGATTTTTTAGCAAAAGTAAAGTCTTCTTAATTTAGCCTGATAGTAATATTTTGTTCTAGTGTAGTACACATAAATAAGTTAAAATCAATATTAACAATAATTAATAGATAATTAAGTAATTAACTATCTAAGGATTTGTAATAGACATTGAAAAGATAATAAGACTACTTTAACGCCATCAAGGAAGTATTTAAATATTTAAAAACTTTGACAGTACTTTGTATTGTTAAAAAAAAATTGGCATTCATAGGGACTGCCGGAAGTGAAAACTTAAAATTTAAGTATTAAAATTTGAGAAAAAAAACCTTAAAACTAAGGTATTAAAGTTTAATTACAAATGTAGTTTATTTATATTTAAGACCTCTTGTCTTCATAACAACGCGAGCATGGGGCAGCGAGGTGACGGTGTCGGTGACGCGAATCCACAAGTTTACCCCGTACCAAAAAGTGCTCAAGAGGTTTTCACTTCAATAATATTAAAACATTTTTATGTTAATAATAATTTACACTTTTCAATAAATTATTCCCTACCACATAAAATATGCTCCCGCTTATCGCGTGATCTTAATTTCGTACACATCGAGTATCGACAATATCGCAAATGACGATAATTCGCTTAATAATGTCGCAAATTACGCCGAAAAGCCGAATTGATCGAATTGCGGTTGCGATCACAATTAGCGGTCGGAATTCTGTTATCGGTTACGTGGTTGCGACGAGCGTCATGTGGTTATTGTTTAGGTTGGTGTGTCGCGCGTGTCTCACGAATTTCGGCTTTTGTCACATAAATTATTTAAAATTGGTATAAATAAATTAACTACTGACTCACGCAATTGTTGAAAATCGTTTTAAGTTGGTAGCTAGGTAGATACGTTATGGAGAAGTAGATAGTCGACCTAAGTTTTGACAACAGCCAGTCAGTTTAACTTTTTATAATATGACGTTTCAAAAATACACGGGAATGAAAATCCAAATTACGGTAGTGAGAAAAATAGAGAATTTGATCTTAGATTTCTTTTCATACTATTAATATTTGAATGTTTAAAGTTTTATCCTTGACAGTAGTCACAGTTGCGTAAAGTAAATACCATTAAAACTTGCGTGCGGTGAAAATGTTAGGTTACACCATAAAGGCGATTAAAATCCATTACTTGAATGAGTAAACAGTTAAAAAAAAGTGTCCGATAATTGTCACCGACGACGACGTCGGCCCGGGGCGCGCGGTTATGGTAATTATGCAAATTCGCCGGGAAATTACCGTATTGGCCGGGTAGGTAATTGTTTCGGCGCGACCGTCCCGCTTGTTTGCGTTACAACCGTCACTTACGTGTGTACGCGCCTTTAATGGCGTTCGTAAATTATTTTTTACTTGCTGTAATGTGTGAAAATTTTTGTTTATTACTTTCGCTTGGGGTTTTGAACAGTTTTGATTTATATTTTGCATTCTTGAATTACCTACTATTCAAAGAATTTTATAAACATAGTTTGTCTCCGACTTCTTCATAGTTCGTATCTCAACGTCTCACATCCTAAATTGGGTTTTTAACTAGTCAAATCAGTAACTTTTTAACGCGCGTTTAGTATGGGATTTTGGATGTAATATTTAGGTATTTGTAGCTTCATAAAAAGTTAACTGTTTCATTTTCTTCAATCGATAGTTTAAAATAGTTATCAAACATAAAATTAACAGGGCACTTGGATAAAAAAGTCTTTTCACAGGTTCTCTATTTTATAATCGCCAAGAATCGCTAAATTCGACGACCTCTCTGGGGCAGTGTTGAGCGCTGTTGTCTTAACGTGCGGAGGTCCCGGGTTCGATCCCCGCCAGGGTCAATTAGGGAATTTATAAAGTCTGAATTTTCCCTGGTCTGGCCTGGTGGGAGGCTTCGGCCGTGGCTAGTTACCACCCTACTGGCAAAAACGTGCCGCCAAGCGATTTAGCTTACGATGCCGTGTAGAAACTAGAAACCGATTAGGGGTATGGGTGTAATATAAATGCCATACCCCTAACAGGTTAGCCCGCTACCAACTTAGACTGCATCTTTACTTACCATCAGGTGAGGTTAACTTGTATTGAAAAAAACCCTAATTACCTACTAGACTTTAAAAACGAATGTGTGTTATCAACACACATGTACGCAGTGACGCGTCATAAGGTGCGTTCACACGGTCGGCGACATCGCGACATGGGGACGCAATTAATCAACTGTCGCGCGTCGACCTGTCGCCACGCTTTGTCGCGTAAATTGCCCCATTATGGCGCGAAATTGCTCTGTAATTTCTACTCGGTATGGTTAAATTGTGGCAGTTTATAATTTACCTGCAATATGGTAACTATAGCTGTTATATTATGTAAGTAACTAGTGAGCTGAGGCATCCACGACAATTCAATTTTTTTAATCCAATGAGATTTTTTTAAAGAGAATTCTAAATCTTGGTGCCGCCGCCGAAGTGGCCCGACACCAAGGTATAAGTACAGGGATCAGACAGAGATATTCAGATCTTAAGGTGGCATTCCAGGAAATATCAAAAATAGGTGTGGAATTATTATTATCATTATATCAACTCATCATAATATATTATATCATCGCCAGGTAACTGCTGCGGGTCACCTCTCAAAATAAGGTAAAATTTTTTTTTTGGTTTTTTTAACATTATTTATAGTCTGTCACGCAAAAGTCCAAACACTTTATGCACCTACAAATAGCCAAGAAGCTTCAGGTTAACATATTACGGTCTACTAATATTAGGTATAAATGCGAAAGTGTGTTTGTTTGTTGGTTTGTCCTTCAAGTACCTACGTTGGTTGACGTTGTATGGATATAGTTAAAGACCTGGAGAGTGACATAGGCTACTATCGTAGAAAATCAAAAAGTTCCCCCGGGAATGTAAAAAATCTTGAACCACGCGGACGAAGTCGCGGGCATCAGCTGGTATTATTATAATTTTCAAAATTTTGTTATCCCAACTGAGGGGGTGAACTACAATATTTTTTTAAGATGCTCTTCGTAAAACATCAGTTACAATACATCTGTTTGGACGGGGCGCATTTGAATGGCCATAAATCGATATAATATGGCGCACAATGGGTTATTAATATCAGCAGATGCGAACGACACCTGAACCGGGCCGGAACGATGTTGCCTTGTTACGACGTAGGTAAATCATATATCATTTGGGTGCACACCTTTGACGGTAAAGATTTATTTATATTGTCGAACCTAACGTAGGTAACCTATTTTCTAAGCTGTATTTTTCTAATATTGTTGTCGTTTGTGCTTTAGAATTATAATCCTTATTTTAGTGACGTCAAGATACGTGAGATAAAACTGTAATTTCAAAGTAAAACTGTCATTTTAAAGTAATACTGCTTTATGCGATGGTAGTAACCCCCCTGTTATAGTGGTGGTAGGTAAAATCGCGACGAAGTATTTTCATTTATTTTCTTTCTCGATAATCATACCAAAATTCTACATCAATAGTGATAATAGGTATTAGCTTTCCAAAACCACTCTAATAAAGTACCTAACTAAGCCTAGGAACTCAATTTGTTTTATTTGCTGTTGCTATTAAATAAAGTTTTGGGTTATTACCAAACATACCTATTTTGTTTTAACTACTAGGTATCGGTTTTTTATCCTAATGTGTAATAATAATGGTTTTTTAACCTGTAGTCCAGGCATATTAGGGGTTTCACCTCGGAATGAGAGATAGTCGGCTATAAACTTGTATATACCTTTATTTTGACACCATAAAACTTGTCTCAAAACCTACTTATCGTAGGGTGTCGGCGTCTACAGATATTCCAAGGTCAAAGGTCAAAAAATCGTTTTTTTAGATATTTATTGCAAATATCTCGTTTCCTATGGGTTTTGTGCTATTTGTATTTATTAAAAATATTGTAGAGGATTAAATTCTCTACAACTTTTGTTTAATCGTTTTTTTTATATCTTGAACCATTTTCGAGATAGAGGGCAGCGCGCGCTATTTAGATTTTAGAGTATCATTCGAGGTCAACCTGTAGTCCCGATTAAAAACACGCCGTATAAAGTTTATAAATCTATACTAATATTATAAAGAGGACAGATTTGTTTGTTTGTTTGTTTGTTTGTTTGTCTGTTTGTTTGTTTGTTTGTTTGTTTGTTTGTTTGTTTGTTTGTTTGTTTGTTTGTAATGGATAAACTCAAAAACTACTCAACCGATTTTAAAAATTCTTTCACCTATAGAAAGCTACATTATCAGCGAGTAACATAGGCTATATTTTATTTTAAAAAAAATAGAGATCCTTACGAAAATTCCAATTATGTGAACCAAGTCGGAAAAAATCCTCTCTTCTGAGAGCTTACGTGGCGTGCGCTGCGTAAATAGTTAAAGTTACACGAAAACAATGTATGGTGGAATTGTTCCTCTCAAAAAGTCCTAAAAAAAGTCCGTGATAGCATATATCTATCTTTTAGGGTTGACTCACAATAACCATTTTTATAGCTATATTGGGTATAGACTATTAGGATTATTAGTGCTACCCGTGCGAAGCCGGGGCGGATCGCTAGTTATTGATAAGTATATATTTCTAAAATATTTTCATTTTTTATTTACTATTACTTACGCTATTATTAATATTTTTTTTCAATAATTCAGTATGTATTCATTTTATAACACTTACCTACTCGCGTAATTATAAAGTTATTTACGGAAACACTTTAATAATTTTTTAATTCAAATCTTATTTATACTAATTACTTCTTAACTTAATGAAAAGAAAATAATTAAGTTAATTTTTAATTAATGTTTTTATTGAAAAATACCACTTCATAAATTTATGAAACGTTTAAGAGGATATGGGATGAACGGGAAACTTTGAGAATAGGTATTCAACAATTATATTGCTTTCGCGCTGCTCCTCGAATAGAATTCCATAACACCCGATAGGGACAACTGCAACTTGGACCGATAATACCTATGAAAAACAATCGAATTCTTACTCTCGTATTTTTCTGTTTCCTCCTCCAAAACAGAACCGATTTTAATTTTTTTTTCAAGAACAATTTAAGAAGGACTCGGTCTATGTCGGTATGTTTTTCTTTTTTTGATTATATTCGTCAAATTTATATACGGGATATCTGATCGAAAACTGGGCCATTTTTTGCAATTTTTGAAGGTTCCAAATTCTTAAAATTATTAATTTATTGAAAAAAGCAAAACATAGGGACATGGCACGGACTCGTATAAATTTTATGGTGTAAAAATATTTTCTCTATTGTAATTATTCACGGAGAAAACAGACTAATACGATTGTATGGGGGAAACCGCCCTCCCGTATCGTTGAAATTAAAAAAGTTGATTGAAAGTTGTAGAGAATTTAATCTTCTTCAATATTTATAATAAATATAAATAGCATAAAACTCATAGGAAACGAGATATTTGCAATTAATGTGTAAAATATCGATTTTTTGACCTTTGACCTTGGAATATCTGTAGACGCCGACACCCTACGATAAGTAGGTTTTGAGACAAGTTTTATGGTGCCAAAATGAAGGTTTATGCAAGTTTATAGCCGACTATCTCTCATTCCGAGATTCTTGCTATTATTTAACTAATTTTCCTGGACTACTGTGTATTTTTAATTTTAACAATAAGTACCTGACATTTCTCCATAGTTTAGATAGAAAGTTTTAAGGTCACAACTGTTTTGGGTAAGCACTGAAGAAAGCAATTAAAACTATATTTGTAATTTAAATTGAATAAAAAAAAGGTATAAGTTCTAAAAGAAGAATGGGTCTCAAAAACTCTACCAACAAAATTGATATCATAAAGGGAGCGGAAACGGCAACAAAGGACTTTATTTAATGACAATCCTTTTTACCCATCATCCATCTACCAATATCGATGACGTGAATGCGCCCTACAAAAAAGGAGTCCGTTAGGCGTATTATAACAACTATTCCCCATTTTCATGCACTTTTTGTACGCTGACAACACTGAATTTTAAATGTCACGCCTCGTTCGTCGAACGAGATGCTTCTTATTTCGAACTAGATGCTCGCAGGCGCTAATGATTTTTAGTTTTTATTTGTGTTAACTCAAAACAAAATCACACAATTATTTTTACTCAAATGAGTTTATTCAAATAGACTTTTTTAAGTTCATCAATATTTTTCATTGCAATAAGGTGATCTCAGGTACACCTAGTTATGACTTATGACAACTAAATTAACAATTAAAGGTGTGACTACAATATTAATATTATATTGTTAAGTTAGCCTATGTAGATTCTACTTCCTTTTTATTAGGGTTCCGTACCCAAAGGGTAAAAACGGGAGGCTCCCATACAACAAACGTAATTTTTATTTTTAATACGTCATAAATCGTAAAACTTACTACAGGTTTGTACAGAACCCTCGGTGCGCGAGTCCGACTCGCACTTGGCCGGTTTTTTTAATACATAGTTTCATAATGTAAATATTTTGATTCCTTTCAATAAAATAAATATTAGGAACTAGAACTACTTAAAAGATGATAACAGTTTACGACACAGCATTTAATAAGCAGCACATAATATTTTGTAGAACGATTATAGATCAACTAATGAACGGACAAATATATATAACTGATATCCTTAAACGAGGAAAGGGGTTGAATTTTGGGACACAACATATTTTTCAATAAAAAAATCGAACCACAAAAAAGTTTATTTACACGTATTCAAACGTTCCTTTACATCCTCATTTAATCGAGGGATGCGTTCCTTTACTCGTTATATTCGTTTTTTTGTGTTCGTTTTGTCATCAAAGCCCGGACATAATCGAATTTTCGTCAAACAATATGGGATGAAATTGGTTCTTTATCGATGCCCCTTTTATGGTGTTGGGGAATTATTGATTGTGTCGATAGGAGATGCTCTCTTTGTATCATTTTTTAGTCCTACCTAGCTAGATCAGCGTTGATTAAAAAACTAATTTAATGACAGATTGTTAGGTCTTTTAATTTTTCTAAAAGACTTTAATCAGTTTTCGTAAGTTAGTGGTAGATTCATTCGACGATTCGAAAGCACTTGTAAAAGTTTATTTGAATAAAAAACGTTTGAATTTTGAATTTCGAATTTTTTAGTATAAGTGACTCGTGCTACGTAACCAGGCTTTTTCGGAAGTAAATTGAGTAGGTATAGCATAGGTAACTCTGAAAGCCTGACTGCTTTATTATACCTACCGAGTTATTTTTCGTAAGTTTAAAAAAATTGAATTTCTTATATTATCGTATAGACATACCAAATTTTATTAATAAAATTATACCTACTTAGCTTAAATTATTACTTTTTGTAATTTAATTAAGTAGTTTATGAAAATATAAAAATATCCATGTATTCGCCTTATGTAGGTAGGTACCTATCACATATCAGAACCAGTACCTACCAAGAGTGATCAAGTACCACCACCACTATAGCCCATTAACGTCCCACTGCTGGGCACAGGCCTCCACTCTCATAGGAGAGAGGGAATTAGAGCTTAGACCCACCACGCTGCTCCAATGCGGGTTGGCGGGTGGATCAAGTAGGTAGTAGGTATCTACTTCCAGAATTCTGAATGGCTCATAAAATAGCTAGTAGGTACATACGCGAGGTTGACCACCTCCGTGGCGCAGTGTATAGCGCTGTTGTCTTAACGTGCGGAGGTCCCGGGTTCGATCCCCGACAGGGTCAATTTGGTAATTTATAATTTCTGAATTTTCCCTGGTCTGGCCTGGTGGGAGGCTTCGGCCGTGGCTAGTTAGGTAGTAGGTACCTACCACCCTACCGGCAAAGACGTGTTGCCAAGCGATTTAGCGTTCCGGTACGATGTCGTTTAGAAACCGAATAGGGGTAGGTACCTACGGGTTTAATATAACTGCCATGCCCCTAACAGGTTAGTCCGCTACCATCTTAGACTGCATCATCAATTACCATCAGCAGGGCTAGCATGGGCCGGGGATAAAAATTTTATCCCCCGATTTTATCCACTAACAAGAGATAAAATTAACTTATCCACTTCTCAGAGCACGGCAACAGGGGAGAGGAGAAGTTTATCCCCGTTTGACATTTCACGGGGACTCGGGGGACTGTTTATCCACCGTTATTTAGCGTTTTTATTTATTTATTTAGGAATAAAAATTTTATCCTTTCCTCGGGGAGAAAATTGTCTCGGCCCATGCTAGGGGGGCTGGTGAGAGCGCAGTCAAGGGCTAACTTGTAGTGGATAAAAAAAAAGGTAATTTAAAAAAATAAGAATGAAAGTGTCGCATAATATTTGAGCATACTGTAAAAGTCCATCCTAAGCAGTTGACGCACACGTCCGAGCCGAAACAAGCGCATATAATTACAGAGATCACATTTACGAATGTAAATGTGGCTGACTGTACCCGGTCCCCGCCATAAATCATGTTGCGGTCATCTGCCGCCCGCGGCGCTGCCGACGCGGCGCAGCGCGCGACCATTGTAACGAGACCCGTAAATATGTATAATCATAATGATTCAATATTATAGTAATATTATTTATACACTCAAATTATTTCATTGTTGAGTTTTTAGTTCGTTTTATTGTGTAGGTACTAGCTGATGCCCGCGACTTCGTCCGCGTGGTTTAAGTTTTTTTTATTCCGGCGGGAACTCCTTAATTTTCCGGGATAAAAAGTAGCCTATGTCACTCTCCAGGCCCTCGACTATACCTACCCATGCAAAAAATCCCAACAAACCAACAAACCAACAAATAAACACTTTTTTTTATTTTTTTCGCATTTATAATATCAAGATGTTTAGCATACCTACTAAGGTACATATTCCAAATATGGAGTAAAAAAACAATTATATCACATCTATCTACCTACTTATAGTCCCACAAACTTATCTGACCCGGTGGCCAAAATTGGAACTAAATTTTATGCCTGTTTAGTTTTTGGTTTTATTTTATTTTTCATATACCTATACCTACCTACCTACTAGCGACGCTGTCTCTGGGTCAGATAGGTTTGTCGGACGCAAATAGGAAGTGAAGCTAGAAATAAGTTTTCTAGTTTTATTTTAATTTATATCATTCAAATAAGTACTTATTTTTTATTATTATTATTTTATATTGTATTATTGGATTTTTATCAGTAAATAAAGAACTATTATTATTAATATTATTATTATAATAAGTTCACATTCCGTCAGTGTTTTAGTTTTTTTTTAAATAGCATTACAGCTTTTAGTTGATAAAAAGCTAAACCCAGTCAGCTATTTTTTTCAATAATTTAGATTACGCGGTTTTATAAAAGTAGAAACAAATAGAGCAACGTAATAAAAAAACCTAGTATGTCGCGGTTCAACTTACGCTGGGTGGCGTTTCAAATGTCGCTGCTTCAATACAAAAGGGACACAAATCAAACAGACACTATTTTACAGGAGAGCCGTTCAAAGTTTTGAAATTTAGATTTGTCTGTAACTTTGTGTTCTTTCATCAATTACATGCATGCTATATACCGTTAAAAGCGTATTTCAAAGCTGCATTCAATGGTACGTAGGATTATATTACAAGTGTTGCCTTGAAAGATATATTAGCACATAAGTCCCTTTTGTTTTTAAAAAAATCCCTTGTTTAATGGTAAATAATAGAATAATTAGGCACAATTCAAAAAAATAAATGTTTTAATCAAAATATTTTTCCACTGTCTTAGGTAATCTAGAAAATATATAACAAAAAAAATAAAATGGCCATGCCAGCTTATAAAAATAAATAAGACAACTTCTTTAAGTGAAAATAAAAAAATCTGCTTCAAAAAAACAAAAATTAAAATCTTCCTCTTGATAAACAAATGTAAAAAAATAATCAAACACTCTTCAAAGCTTAAAAGCAATTATTTTTATACAAAATGTAATTAATTCCCTCATTACTAGAACCATTTTATATCAATAATAAGGTTTTGTTAATTTATTAATTACAAAATTGAACTATCCATAATTAAAATATACTAAACTAGGCTTAAAGCTTATTATCAGTCTCGAAATCAATATAATAATATGAATATTACTTACTAAACAACAATTAGGTAGGTTACTTTAATATAAAAATGTAATTGTACAACATAAATGCAATTAGGAACAGTAAGAAATCACAACCATTCTTGAGCTTATAATACTATAGGAATTATATTATCAAAGCTAAACTTTAAGTGTGAATATATCAATAACAATCAGTCTGCATTTCTCTTATTTATTTATCAGTCTTATAAACTAGAAAAGAACCCCTCGTAATACTTGGGTGGGTCTTCACACTCCATAATTATTGTTTTTATTGAAACCTGAAGGTCCATAATAGCCGACTGTTAGTGAAAAAAATTTAATTTATATATTTGTTTTCATCGGAATCTGTGTCAGTCATCACTAGGTCATTTTCAATTAAAAAGTCTGGATGGAAAGGAAGTCTGGAGAAAAATCTGAGCTGGAGTTAGTCAAACATGTAGACACAGAAGTATCACTATCATATTCAGTTTCCTGAACAATATAGAAGCACAGGCTTCCGCTGTACAAAGTGCAAGTTCGGCCCCACATGGAGTACTGCTCTCACCTCTGGGCCGGAGCACCCTAGTACCAGCTCCGTCCATTTGTCCGGATACAAAAACGGGCAGTTCGACTCGTAGACAATCCCAAAATTACTTGCACGCTGGAGTCTCTAGAGCACTGAAGAGACGTTAGTTCTCTTTGTGTGTTCTATCGTCTCTACAATTGGGAGTGCTCTGAGGAGTTATTTAATCTGATACCACCTTCCGTGTTCTCCATTCGCACTCTTCGTCGCAGAAACAAATTTCATCCTCACCACCTGGATGCCTGGTCTTCATCCACCTCCCGTTATTCCAGGTCATTTCTGCCACGTACCTGCAAATTGTGGAACCAGCTTCCATCTTCTGTGTTCCCTAATGATTATAATATGGGGCTCTTTAAAGGGCGGATAAACAAATTTCTCAAAAGCCAGCAACGCATTGGCGGTTCCTCTGGTGCTGCAAATGTTCAAGGGCGCCGGTAATCACTTACCATCAGGTGACCCGCCTGCTCGTTTGCTCGCTATATGTATATAAAAAAAAGAACAACCACATTTGGTCTGGTCTTTGATTTTTGTAGTTCAACCCTGATTCTTCATCTTCGAACAGGGATAAACTGAGATTGTGTTGACTATCAGGTATGGAATTACTGTCGGAGGAGTTATCTAACAGTGCAGCTGGTTCACGTTCATCCAATGTAGAGTTTTCAATTTGTGCCTGAAGTTGGAGATCAACTGTCGTCGGTAGAGTTTCATAGCAGTCATCTTTCTGCCTCAGTTGCAGGTGTTTAATTTCCTCATCCTTATTCGTGTTTTTGTTGGATTTTACCATTTCGAGTATTAAAAAGAGCAACCACCGAGTTTCTTGCTGGTTCTGCTCGGTAGTAATGGCACTCCGAACCAGTGGTAGATTCACTTGACGATTCAAAAGTGCTTGTAAAAGTTTAATTGAATAAAAAACATTTGAATTTTGAATTTTGAATTCTTTGTGCTCTACTACTTATTCTTTAACAAAAAACAGTACCTAATTAATTACCTATATTAAATCACATATAAGTCAATATACATTAAAAAATAAAAATAATTCACTAAAATACTTAATATTTATTTAAGTTGTATATCAAATTTATAATTACAATGAATTCACTCCCATGTAAAGAAATGCAAAAGTAGCGCATTCCAAAATATGGCCCTAACGTTTAACAAATATTATTACAACCTCTAAAATATTATAAGCAAAGCGGACGCTATCCTTAATAAGGCTCTTTTGATTTGAAAAAGGAACTTGAACTTCTGTAAATCTTTAATACAAAATGGGCAATTTTGAAATATGGCACTTTTGTTAAAGAAAGAGGAACGAACTTACGTGATTTTTTTTAAGCAAAACGGACGTACTTCACTATATGGCGCTTTTGTTTATAAAATTACTAACGAAAGTTAAGGATTTTTTGACATATGGCACTTTAACATAAAGGAAACGTGCGTTGGCTTCGGTTGTCGGGTCGCAACTGAAAAAATGGCAGCTTTGCTCATACTTGGTCCCCGAAACTCGAAAATACTAAAAAGGCGGTAGTATCGTTTTCGTATATTATAATGCGAAATCAATGGGAGTCTCTTTCAAATACAAAAATATGACCTATTAACATCGCATTTTTGAAATAAAAACGATTTCACTTTTTTTCCATTTGTGTCCCTTTTGTATTCAAGCAGCGATGTGTATCAACGGAACGTATTGTGTTGCGTTCTTTTTGTGAAACGCGGCGGGCGCGCCTGACAGATGTATGTAATGTTGCCATGTGCACCGTTTCGTAGGGATTTATATCTGCCTACTTATAGGGTGGGATTAACATGCATTTAGAAAGTTATAAAACAATACAAATATAATGTGCCTAGGACGTACATATAGACGATATAATAACTGTTTGATTTTTGATATTTTTAATTGCAAGACACCAAAAAAAAATGATTTACAGTCAGACTCATTACCGTACCTACATTATAATATAATATATAAAATAAAAATACAATAATAATTGAATTGATGTAGGTATTGAATATTGATGATATACATAGTATAAAGTATAAACTATAATATCATACCTATACTATATTACCTTCCTATGCATGTTGTTATATTATGCTCATTACACTCCAGTGTATTTTTATTACTTACCTAAACTTTAGTGATTTTTTTATAAACATAAAAAAATCACTCAAGTGGAAGATTAATTTATTCAAACAATAATGTTTCCACTCTTTTAATGACTTACCCAGACTTCAGCCTCCTCGTCCAACCACTTCCGCTATCCTCTTCATAAGAATCTTCTTTTTTCTTGCCCCTTGTTTCGATAAAAACATTAAAAAAAATTGAGAGCACCAGTCCAGCACGCCGCCAGTGACATTGCCACTCGTCTTATTTCACTTTACTCCGAGCCGTCAAATACCGTTGCGGAGATTTCAATTCAAACTCATTAAAATTGATTCTCCTTTTTTCCGCTGAGTCATTTTCTCGAAACTGTCAACACTGGGCCGGGTCCAATATCGCGGAGCGTTTCACAGATTAAAAAATAAACAAGAAGTAAGTAACAGCCGAACTAACACATAAAAGGTTCCGTAAGTTAAAAATAGTTATTTGTGTTACATGGGGCCAAAGAAAATTTTTGTTCCCCGAGGGCGCTATTTTGAATTCAGAGCGAAGTGAAGGATTCCATAGTAGAATCCCGAGCGTAGCGAGGGGTTCTAAAGTAGAATCCTGAACGTAGCGAGGAATTCAATATACGCCGCCCGAGAACAAAAAATTTGGCCCCGAGTGACACACACTATTTTTCATCATTACGTATGAGAAAAAGCTAGGAGTATCAACCTACTATGTATGGACATTACCTACACGTTTAAGCACCAATCAGAAGATACTCCTATCAACCTTCTATGTAATTGTATATACATTATTTAGACGTATATTTAAAGTTTAAATAAAATGTAAAGACGTACATATTATATCCGATCAACAAATTGATCACGTGACTTCGGACCAATCAGAACAGAGAAATGCAAAGTCGTATATTCGATCAACAAATTGATGACGTGACTTCGGACCAATCAGAAGAGAGAAATGAAAAGTCCCATGGGCCTACAAGTTACACTTTGCTCCCGCTATCCTCTGAAGGCAATATGCGTTTTTCGAATAGGTATGATGAAATAAATATATGTACATAGGTAGGTACCTACTTTCTTCAATTCTACTCTTTGTTCCTCGGATACAAAAGGTTTAGCAGATTTTGGATTGGAAATCCTGATTTCAAATTCTGTTGCACAGCATCTCCAAACTAAACTAAAATGACAGCTCAATTTATATTGCTATCCCTTTCATAATACTCCCTGCGGAAAGGGGCAGCACTAGATTCTGTCATTTATGTTTAGTTTAGAGATTGTGTTAAACGGAATTATTGGCCACATTAATAATTATTTTTGTGAAGCCATTCTGCTGCTCAGCATCTACGAACTAAACTAAAATGACAGCTCAGTTGCTATCACTTTCATAATACTCCCTGCGGTAAGAGGCAGCACTAAATTTAGAGCAGCCATTTAAGTGCCACACACTGCGCCACGACCTCCGTGGCGCAGTGTGTGGCGCTGTTGTCTTAACGTGCGGAGCTCCCGGGTTCGATCCCCGGCAGGGTTTGGAAATTTATAATTTCAGAATTTTCCCTGGTCTGGCCTGGTGGGAGGCTTCGACCGTGGCTAGTTACCACCCTACCGGCAAGAGATTTAGCGTTCCGTTACGATGCCGTGTAGAAACCGACTAGGGGTATGGGCTTATTATAACTGCCATGCCCCTAACAGGTTAGCCCGGAGCCATCTTAGACTGCATCATCACTTACCATCAGGTGAGATCGCAGTCAAGGGCTAACTTGTATGGGCTAAAAAAAAAAAAGTAAAGTTTAGAGATTGTGTTCAACAGAATTGACCACATTAAACATTTTTACACGGATCCCTAAAAACCAAAATGTAATATCGGCTACACGACGCAACTCGCCATTCGCACTCCAAGTTCCGAGAAGGTAGTTATCGTTATCGCGAATCTCGCTGATAACAATCAATTTCTTTGATTACGACGTGTCAGTGTTATCGATTATATTGAGAGACTAGCTGATGCCCGCGACTTCGTCCGCGTGGTTAAGGTTTTTTGATTCCCGCGGGAACTCCTTCATGCTCCGTTGCGGCGTGATTGAAGGACAAACCAATAACCCAACAAACAAACACACTTTCGCATTTCTAATATTCTAGGTATTATTAGTACCTACGATTAGGGGTATGGGTTAATTATAACAGCCATGCCCCTAACAGGTTAGCCCGCTACCATCTTAGACTGCATCCTCACTTACCATCAGGTGAGATCGCAATCAAGGGCTAACTTGTAGTGAATAAAAAAAAGAGATATATATCCCTAAAAAAAATAATTTTCCCTAGGAAAATAATTAGGCAGATTGGGCATTTTTAAACTCAGACATCGTACTTATACTATTACTATACTGGATAGCTAAATAGCTTAACGGCATGTCTTTGCTTGTAGGGTGGTAACTAGCCACTGCTGAAACCAGACAAGAGCAGAGAAAATTTAGAAATTATAAATTCCCAAACTAACCCTTCCGGGAATCCAACTCGGGACCTTCCACTATTAGACCAAGCGATCAACACTGCGCCAGGAAGGTCGTTAAAAAAATACAAACACGACTATAGATACGGTACAGTTTTCAACTATGAAATAAAACTTGTTTGACACTTCTGTAGTACTTATTAGATTAATAAAAGATTCTTTGACCCACCCCTAAGCTTAGTAGGTAGGTACATAAGTAGATAGGTATATAATAATACAAATTCCATCAACACGTAGTCTCTTGAATACCATCAGATAACCAACCCGGCGGCGTGCCCAATAATTGAATTCAATTCTGCCTTATTTATATCTCCAAACAGATACAATCTTATTTGTCCAGTGTTCAAAAATTTTATTGTAATCTAAAGTCAACCCTAACTCAATACTTTAAAGTTGAAATTAAACTGAGAAGGAGTCGTCATACATCGCCAATTCTCAAATTCAATATTGGAACACTTGTTCAATAACTGTGATCAAGTGATGGTCTTTTTCTTACCTTGAGGGCGCCTTCAAATTTGCCGCAAAGTGCCGCGCGGAAGCAGCGCGGCTGCAGCGCTGCGGTCGCGCTGCTTTGTAAATCCATATAAATAAAAAACACGCGACTGCAGCGCTGCACCCGCGCTGCGGCCGCGCATCAGTTCATCGATCGACTAGTGACGGGACTGCGCACGTATTTTTGTTCAAGTCTAAACATGAACGAAAACCAGGTAGAAGAATTTATCGATGAGGTTGAGAGTCGTCCAGCAATATGGGATTCGAAGTCCGACAAGTACAGCAATAAAATCGAAAAGAAAAAGGCTTGGGAAGAAATATGCATTTTTATTGACAATTTCACAAACAACACTCCAAGTGAAAAAAAATGAAGCATGCAAGTATAATATTATGTATTGTTACCACAACTACTTTATATTTTCGTTGTTTCGTATTAATAGTAACACAGAGCAGTGTTTCTTCGTCAGAGTCCATCGTGAAAATAAATATAGGTACAACCCTATGATGTTCGAACCTCGCGACAGCAGCGCGGCCGCAGCGCTGCAGCCGCGCTGCAGCCGCGCTACGCTTTGCGGCAAATTTGAAGGCGCCCTAAGGTTATAGTTTGTCTTTGTACAAAAGCAGCAATGTCGATGTCACCCAACGACCTCAATTTGCATAGACGGGCCTTTTCAAACAAAGAATGTGAACTTATTTTACTAACGCCATCTAGTTTGAAAAGCGGGACAGCGCTATGGCGGGGCCAAGGATAGGCTTATACAGGTGAGGAGCACGGCCTACAAGTCAGACGCCCAACTTTTTTCTATGAAAGGGCCCATGTACTTTGATTATATACTCCCTAGATAGAGTAACGGCGGCTCAAAAGCGTCGATAAAAATATCGGCTAACTGTTAGCCTCTAAAGCGCTCACCACTCCTCAGTGTCAATTGTAACGTCTAGAGATACGCACGCACGGCTCATTTTTTGCGTTAGATTATTTCGGTGAAAATGGCAAGCTGCGCGATCAAAATCTGCAGAAATTACAAAGGACGTTTACGAATAACTAACAAAATCTCCTACCATCGGTAAGTAACTCAAAACTAATAGTAATTTACGAAAACAAAACTAACAAATTCATAATTATTTTCACAAAATCAACGCGTCGCTGTTTGGTGTTGCCAGTCTTGGATTGCGAATTTCCCCGTATAGTTGTCTTAAAAACTGATGTATGTTCATTTTTACCCGACTGCACCAGAAGGAGAAAATACATCAGGGAAGGTGTGTGTATGTATGTATGTGGGTGTGTTTAAAACTGTTTGGCTGAGCCTACAGCCTAAATGGATGGACCGATTGCTTTTGTTTTGCAAGCTTCCGCGCAGTCGGATGTTTTTTTATTTAGTCTTAAATATTTTATTCTTTATTTTTGAAGTAAAACTTCTTTAGGCGCGGCATATGAGTAACTGAAATTATTTTTCAGATGGAAATAACGCTCTATAGTCTGTTGACGCCATTTCCGCTATTTAAAAACAGAAAAAAAAAACTATACGTGTCAAAGGTCGGTATACCTGTTTAACAATATCTATGGACGCAGTATGATTTTTTTTGTAATTGTACCGATTTCGTACAAAATCGATATCTGGGGTTCCCTGGGATCACAAAACAGGAAACTGTCACCAAAATTTTTAAAATGTCAGCGCCATTTTGAAATTCTTTGTTATCGTACCGATTACGTTCAAAATCGATATCTGGGGCTCCCTAGGATCACAAAACAGGAAACTGTAACCAGAATTTTAAAAAAGTCAGCGCCATTTTGAAATTCTGTGTTATCGTACCGATTTCGTTCATAATCGATATCTGGGGCTCCCTGGGATCACAAAACAGGAAACTGTCACCAAAATTTTAAAAAAGTCAGCGCCATTTTGAAATTCTTTGTTATCGTATCGATTTCGTTCAAAATCGATATCTGGGGCTCCCTAGGATCACAAAACAGGAAACTGTTACCAAAATTTTAAAAAAGTCAGCGCCATTTTGAAATTTTTTGTTATCGTACCGATTACGTTCAAAATCGATATCTGGGGTTCCCTGGGATCACAAAACAGGAAACTGTCACCAAAATTTTTAAAATGTCAGCGCCATTTTGAATACCTTTGTTATCGTACCGATTACGTTCAAAATCGATATCTGGGGTTCCCTAGGATCACAAAACAGGAAACTGTTACCAAAATTTTAAAAAAGTCAGCGCCATTTTGAAATTCTTTGTTATCGTACCGATTACGTTCAAAATCGATATCTGGGGTTCCCTAGGATCACAAAACAGCAAACTGTTACCAAAATTTTAAAAAAGTCAGCGCCATTTTGAATTTTTTTGTTATCGTACCGATTTCGTTCAAAATCGATATCTGGGGTTCCCTGGGATCACAAAACAGGAAACTGTTACCAAAATTTTAAAAAAGTCAGCGCCATTTTGAATTTTTTTGTTATCGTACCGATTTCGTTCAAAATCGATATCTGGGGTTCCCTGGGATCACAAAACAGGAAACTGTCACCAAAATTTTTAAAATGTCAGCGCCATTTTGAATATTTTTGTTATCGTACCGATTATGTTCAAAATCGATATCTGGGGTTCCCTAGGATCACAAAACAGGAAACTGTTACCAAAATTTTAAAAAAGTCAGCGCCATTTTGAAATTCTTTGTTATCGTACCGATTTCGTTCAAAATCGATATCTGGGGTTCCCTGGGATCACAAAACAGGAAACTGTTACCAAAATTTTAAAAAAGTCAGCGCCATTTTGAAATTTTTTGTTATCGTACCGATTACGTTCAAAATCGATATCTGGGGTTCCCTGGGATCACAAAACAGGAAACTGTAACCAGAATTTTAAAAAAGTCAGCGCCATTTTGATATTCTTTGTTATCGTACCGATTTTGTTCACGCTGACTTTTTTAAAATTTTGGTGACAGTTTCCTGTTTTGTGATCCCAGGGAGCCCCAGATATCGATTTTGAACGTAATCGGTACGATAACAAAGAATATCAAAATGGCACTGACTTTTTTAAAATTTTGTTGACAGTTTCCTGTTTTGTGATCCCAGGGAATCCCAGATATCGATTTTGAACGTAATCGGTACGATAACAAAGAATTTCAAAATGGCGCTGACTTTTTTAAAATTTTGGTGACAGTTTCCTGTTTTGTGATCCCAGGGAGCCCCAGATATCGATTTTGAACGAAATCGGTACGATAACACAGAATTTCAAAATGGCGCGTACTTTTTTAAAATTCTGGTTACAGTTTCCTGTTTTGTGATCCCAGGGAACCCCAGATATCGATTTTGAACGTAATCGGTACGATAACAAAGAATATCAAAATGGCACTGACTTTTTTAAAATTTTGGTGACAGTTTCCTGTTTTGTGATCCCAGGGAATCCCAGATATCGATTTTGAACGTAATCGGTACGATAACAAAGAATTTCAAAATGGCGCTGACTTTTTTAAAATTTTGGTGACAGTTTCCTGTTTTGTGATCCCAGGGAGCCCCAGATATCGATTTTGAACGAAATCGGTACGATAACACAGAATTTCAAAATGGCGCTGACTTTTTTAAAATTCTGGTTACAGTTTCCTGTTTTGTGATCCCAGGGAACCCCAGATATCGATTTTGAACGTAATCGGTACGATAACAAAATATTTCAAAATGGCGCTGACTTTTTTAAAATTTTGGTAACAGTTTCCTGTTTTGTGATCCCAGGGAACCCCAGATATCGATTTTGAACGAAATCGGTACGATAACAAAAAAATTCAAAATGGCGCTGACTTTTTTAAAATTTTGGTAACAGTTTCCTGTTTTGTGATCCTAGGGAACCGCAGATATCGATTTTGAACGAAATCGGTACAATAACAAAAAATTTTAGAATGGCGTTGACTTTTTAAATTTTGCAGTTTCCTGTATTGTGAGCCTAAGGATCCTGAGATATCGATTTTGTACGAAATCGGTACAGTTACAAAAAAATTCATACTGCGTCCATAGGTATTATTATGCAGGTATACCGACCTTTGAGACCTTTATTATAATTTAATTTAACGTAGTATTTTTATAAGTCCACACTATACTTATTACATTAAATAATAAAACATAATAAATTTGTAAATGCGTAATTGATTTTTATTTGATTCTATTTCTATTCTATAAAAATCATATTCTAACTCTAGAGACAACTAAACACACAATAATTGAAAGTACAATATTAAACTATTAAGTATTTATGATTTTATTAACATGACATAATTTTACAGGTTTTGCCCCATTTATCGGGATAGATTCATTAGCTGGTAACTCCCTGATACAAATGACGCTGGTGTAAGACATAGCAATCGCTAAGCGTGTGTGCGTGCCTCACTCACACACGCTTGTAAACATTGGCCAGTTTTTGTTGCGTCGCTCATTGCGTGAGGCGTTATCTAGGGAGTATATAATCAAAGCCCATGTAGTATCTACATAATATATATCGATGATGTCACCGATAGCCTCTTCCATGCACCTTTAGAGTCCACACTTACCTTCGATTAACGTTAGATACTAATTTTAAAAATTGATTTAAAAATAGGAGATAAAACAGTAGGTACTTACCTTGTTGTGGTGGCGGACTTGCTGAGATTAAAAATGGTCTTGCTCTCAGGTATGTTTTTGCCCAATTTTAGTTATTGGGAAAATTTTAGATAAGGCAGTGCGTTATGAAAGTTAAATAATATGTACCATAAAACGAAAAGAAAATCCACAGACCACTTAAAAAAATCTCATTACCTACCCGGATACTATGACATTGTAATGAATTTCTTTTATCATGTTATTATAGGAATAAAATCACATTACCAATTTTCTTACTAATTGTTTCTTGGAGATTCTTCTTAGTAAAAATCTTCTTTCCAAACTGATGGTAGATTCAAAGTAAGTCGTAGGTAGGATTTATAAAACACTATGAAATAAAGGATTTTAGTATTGAGTTAATATTTTTATTGACTTCAGGAACCATTTTTTTTCCTTTTTTTGGTATAGCACAATTTTCTACATGCCAACTTAGACTTTGCGTCTGTCTAGATAGAAGAAATAATTAGTAGTTCACATTTTCTAGGGTCGCAAATTATAGACGGCAACCAATCGAAGTTAACGATCAATTTTATAGCTGTGTCTGTAGCAGACCGCGTGTTACACCGAATCGTAACAAGATATTTTTACTAGGTTTGAAAATTTGAGAATTTATTATTTAATTTCTCAGTTACATGAGAGTTTGAATCTGTTGAAGTTACTAACGCCCGCCTCTAGAATAACAAGTTGGATACATGAGTGTGCAAAATACGAATACAATGAAATATGAAATACTTTTAAAAGGACAAGGACTCATGGTTTTGCATTCAACCATGAATTAAAAAGTTGCATGATTTTAAATCTATTTGGGTTTGGTAGGTAGACACTTAGCTAATATACCTACCTGTAGGTACTTACTTAGGTAAGTATTACTACTACCGGCTCTTCATAGTAGGAGGTAAAGCTGTGTGGAAAAATTTTCATAGGTAGGTACTAAGACGTATACTTTTTTGGAGGCAGGGTGATACCCAACGGTGTAACATGAGCCCTACTTTACCAACGCAATCCGGTCATGATTCTCGAGATTTCTATAAGCCATTTTACACCTTATATCATCAACACAAAGTGGATTTTCATTAACACTTCTCACTTCAGGCGAAAAGTAATTAGTTCTATACGATGGGTAGTTTATGTGTTTCGATAATACAGAAGGTCGTCGTAAAATCGAAATGTTCATTAGACGACCGATGTATCGACGCGACGCGACGAATCGATTATAAATTCATTACGAGACTGTGTGATAGACGGTTGATGGCGGAAATAATGTTTTGAGAGCAGTGACGTCATAGAGTCTAGGTACATAATACATATCGGTAGGCACAGTTCGCGCGCGAGATGAATGCAGAGTAAATGTAGGTAAGTATGGGTCATCATACATTTGCTCTGCGTTCAACTCGTGCGCGAACTACCTATACCTAAAGGGCTGATTACACTTTTTGGCTCGATATAGCTTTCCTCGATACAAACTTCTTTGGAAAATGAAGATCAACTTATTAATATTGATACTTATCAATTCGCATTTATTTAGTTTAGGTACAAATCAATCATCAATCAAATAGGTTAATTCATCTGCATATTGAACAACCACTTTTGCATGGACAAAAGCTGAGTCGACCCGAATAAGTGTAATGAGTCCCTAACATGCACTCTACCTACGAGACGTGAGGTGCACTCTATACATTTATACAGACCAAAATGCTCTGCTAACCCTCTTTAGTGAGACCTAATCCTAGCACCGACTCTCTTTTTATACGACTGCCTGAAAAAAGGAGTAGGTAGGTACCTATATTGTTTTCAGGGTTCATGTATGTATGTACCTACCTATGTATGTAATGTATTGTGAGTTTGTATATTCCACCATAACTTCTACCTATAGGTAACTAGATAGGTACCTAGGCATGAACGGATTTTGATGAATGAGGTATCGTTAGAATCCTTAGCTTATTCCGGGTGACATAGGCTAGTAAAATTTTAAAATAAATTGATAGGGTGACCATGGTCCCGCATCAAAGACTAAAGTTGTTTTTTTTATTTCCAAAATGAGATTGACTACACTAGCGGCACGCTATGATGGCCGGTTGGTATATTGTCATCATCAAGAAAATGATGAGTAGATTCCAAGAATAGGTACCTATATAGGTAAGACTATATTTCAATATCCAGTGATTCACAAAAAAATATCATTTACCTAACTATGGCAGTCGTATTTTTTATTTTTTTGAGTTATATTCACTATTAATATCAACGTCCTAAATCCTAATACAATTTTAAAGTACCTAGTACCTGACTACCTGCCTATTGCTTTAAGATGACCCCCATGCTACTGTAGACAGCTGATACAAAAGCAAATTAACCCAATTCGATATTCGCATTCGAATAAAGAACGAAAGGAATGCTTCAATTCAAACCACGTGTCTATTTAAAAACAGAACGCCCTAGCCCCGCCCTCCATGTGACAAAAGCAACCAATGAACAGTGTCGCAAGACCGCCCGCGACACTGGGAACCAATAAGAAAAGTCGCCCGCCTCCAATGACATCGGGTTGACAATGTTCAGAGGTCAACGCCCTCAACGCAGCGTCACGTGGTTGGTGAAAAGGTTTTTTATAGAGATAGTTTCTTGATTTGTTTTTAGTAGGTTCTTTTTGATAGTAAGATCGCCAGCAGCTGCTCAGTTGATAGTAAATTATTTAGATAGATTTATGAGATGGTTTTAGTTTTAGCTGTGCGGAGATCCAGTGCTCTGCTACGAGTGGTTGAGTTAGATAAATTAATTAAGAAAAGGTTTTAGGTATAGGTGAATAACATGCTTATGTACCTACCTATGTTCCATTTGATAGTAGGTAAAGCCAGGATTACACTTGAAATTTGTGATCACGTAAGTCGATCAAACGAGGTTAGGTACATGGGGTTAAACGAGGTATTTAGCGAAATTTAAGTCTTGTAAGTAATCGTATGCATAATATTATGTTTGTTACGTAAGTTACTAACGTAGGTAGGTACGCCACTTACTTAAAAACTTACAAAAACGTGCGGCCTACGATACCTATGTAAGATAAAAAAAAATAGTAATTCGGTGGATATGTAAGTAGAAGATAGGTACCTACCTACTTACCTAGAGTATAGATAACCCTTTGAGAAAAATAGGGTGAAAATTACCTATTTTATGTTTCAGATTACGAGTTGACAAATTGCGCACTCTGAGCAGAGGGTAACGACTCGAAGTAAGTTTTGGAACTACCTATTATTTTTAGGGTTCCGTAGCCAAATTTGGCAAAAACGGAACCCTTATAGATTCGTCATGTCTGTCTGTCTGTCTGTCTGTCTGTCTGTCTGTGTGTCCGTCCGTATGTCACAGCCACTTTTTTCCGAAACTATAAGAACTATACTGTTGAAACTTGGTGAGTAGATGTATTCTGTGAACCGCATTAAGGTGCCTTATACGGATTTCATGATGTGTCATCCTTTTCCAGGTACACTTTAAAGAATCGGGAGTCACAGCTGTGGGGATGTCATGGTATCAAATTAAAGGTCATTTCTTCATCTCTCGTTTGACCTTATAAAAATGCACACTCCAATACAAATTTTCTGCATAAATACGTTTCTCCGAACGCAAGATCTGCTGAAAATGACGAAAAATGGGGTCCGGATAGGTACCCATAAAGCTAGATCCGCTGCATATTTTAACTTGAATATTAACAATAAAGTGGGGCTTATATAGTCCTCTATCCATGGTGCAAAGCATTAAGCATACAAATAAATATGTTTATAGTTTATGTGGCAAAAAAAAAATGTTTCATACATTTTTCTATGAAAAGAAGCCGAGCGCTAGGCGTTTGGCGCTCAGTACGCGCTGAGACGCGCTCGTGGACGGGTGGGTGTATCGCTTTTTTGCACGAAATTTATTACGACAAAATGAACACCGTGTTGTGTACTGCCATAGAGATATAATATTCTCTATGTGTACTGCGCTTAGAAAAACTTGATACCGACATCCACAAAGAAGGAAGTTCTCAAGTGTAGGCGTATTTTTTTTACCCGATTACGGCAAAGCCACAAGGAAAGGGTATGTTAGGAATATATATGTATGTATGCATGTATGTATGTATGTAATAAAAAAAAATGTGAGCGCCATTTTGATTTTTTTTGTTATCGTACCGATTTCGTTCAAAATCGATATCCGGGGTTCCCTGGGATCACATAACAGGAAACTGTTACCAAAATTTTAAAAAAGTCAGCGCCATTTTGTTTTTTTTTGTTATCGTACCGATTTCGTTCAAAATCGATATCCGGGGTTCCCTGGGATCACAAAACAGGAAACTGTTACCAAAATTTTAAAAAAGTCAGCGCCATTTTGAAATTTTTTGTTATCGTCCCGATTTCGTTCAAAATCGATATCTGGGGTTCCCTGGGATCACAAAACAGGAAACTGTTACCAAAATTTTAAAAAAGTCAGCGCCATTTTGAATTTTTTTTGTTATCGTACCGATTTCGTTCAAAATCGATATCCGGGGTTCCCTGGGATCACAAAACAGGAAACTGTTACCAGAATTTTAAAAAAGTCAGCGCCATTTTGAATTTTTTTGTTATCGTACCGATTTCGTTAAAAATCGATATCTGGGGTTCCCTGGGATCACAAAACAGGAAACTGTTACCAAAATTTTAAAAAAGTCAGCGCCATTTTGTTTTTTTTTGTTATCGTACCGATTTCGTTCAAAATCGATATCCGGGGTTCCCTGGGATCACAAAACAGGAAACTGTTACCAAAATTTTAAAAAAGTCAGCGCCATTTTGTTTTTTTTTGTTATCGTACCGATTTCGTTCAAAATCGATATCCGGGGTTCCCTGGGATCACAAAACAGGAAACTGTTACCAAAATTTTAAAAAAGTCAGCGCCATTTTGAAATTTTTTTTTATCGTACCGATTTCGTTCAAAATCGATATCCGGGGTTCCCTGGGATCACAAAACAGGAAACTGTTACCAAAATTTTAAAAAAGTCAGCGCCATTTTGAAATTTTTTTTTATCGTACCGATTTCGTTCAAAATCGATATCCGGGGTTCCCTGGGATCACAAAACAGGAAACTGTTACCAAAATTTTAAAAAAGTCAGCGCCATTTTGAAATTTTTTGTTATCGTCCCGATTTCGTTCAAAATCGATATCTGGGGTTCCCTGGGATCACAAAACAGGAAACGGTTACCAAAATTTTAAAAAAGTCAGCGCCATTTTGAAATTCTTTGTTATCGTACCGATTTCGTTCAAAATCGATATCTGGGGTTCCCTGGGATCACAAAACAGGAAACTGTTACCAAAATTTTAAAAAAGTCAGCGCCATTTTGTAATTTTTTGTTATCGTACCGATTTCGTTCAAAATCGATATCTGGGGTTCCCTGGGATCACAAAACAGCAGTCAATCAAAAAAAAGTCAGCAGTGAACTTTTTAAAATTTTGGTAACAGTTTCCTGTTTTGTGATCCCAGAGAACCCCAGATATCGATTTTGAACGAAATCGGTATGATAACAAAGAATTTCAAAATGGCGCTGCCGTTTTTTAAATTTTGGTAACAGTTTCCTGTTTTGTGATCCCAGGGAACCCCAGATATCGATTTTGAACGAAATTTGTACGATAACAAAGAATTTCAAAATGGCGCTGACTTTTTTAAAATTTTGTTCATAGTTTCCTGTTTTGTGATCCCAGGGAACCCCAGATATCGATTTTGAACGAAATCGGTACGATAACAAAGAATTTCAAAATGGCGCTGACTTTTTTAAAATATTGGTAACAGTTTCCTATTTTGTGATCCTACGGAACCCCAGATATCGATTTTGAACGAAATCGGTAAGATAATCTTTTATACATTATTTTACAATCTCAAAAACTGAGTATTATTGTAGCCGCGAGTATTGTTTCGGCGCATAAATAGGTACATAATATTTACCGCGGCCAACAGCGTAAACAAGTACCTAGTAAATAAATAATCGTCTAATATTTTCAAGTAACAAAATTGGTTAGTTGGCAATAAAATCGAGCGTCTCTACGCTCTATAGCTCTACGCTCTCGTAAAGTGTGCATATATATGCTGTAGTGTGACGAGTTTTATACCTATAGTTGAGTTTTTTACCTATAGTTGGTCGCGGGGTAAATGTTTAAAGGGCCTTAAGCAATGCTATGAAAACTGTATCTACCAAAATCTCTCAGCAATAACGTATGCCACGTTGAGTTTGGCATTTATGAAGAAAATATAAAATTTCAGGAAAGTAAGTTCAAAACCCATACAAATAAAACGTATACATACTTAAAACCCGATTTACGTGAAAAACAGTATGAGATTATAATAATGTATCGTACAAAATGATTTAATAGTTATAAAAAAAATTATCCTTATTAATTAAATACGTATCACGCATTCATTCGATATCAATTGAATCGGATCAAGAACCTAACATTCTCTGCTCATCAAACAAAGGCAGTCGCGCTATGTATTGTTGCAACACGTTTTTTACAAAGGCTTGTGAGAGAGCTCACGCACACATACAAAAGAGCCCGTCCAGCTACACGTCCTCCCTCGAAGAGAGCTGGGCTCGGTATGGCGGTCGTGCGGTCTGCAGTACCATTTTACACGTGAACTCTATGAGACTTTTGATATTTTTTTTGGTCATATAGGTGTTTTATAGAACTTTATTTTTTTACAATTTATGTTATATAAATACTAAACATTCATGGGAAATTTTATTTTTTCAGTAAATTCGCCAAACTTTTAAGAAATACAGGTTATTGTGACGCGTAAATTTTGATAAATCGTGCACATTGATTTGATTTTTTTATTAACTAATTTTGTATAGAACGTATAAAAAAGAATCGCAACAGTCCAATTTTAAGAGTGTGTTTATCATATTAGTATTTTTTATAAGTCATTTATTATAATTTTTCGTGGATTTATATGGGTGAAAAGTTTCGCCCAAAAGTGTAAAAATGGTAAACGTATTCTGCAAGAATGAGAATTTCACTATTATATTTCAATAAAATTAATATTTTTTTTGCAACAGTCTACTAAGGAGGGATTAATCTTTAATGTTTGAATTTTTTTTTTGTTATAATACTAATATCTCATGCACAACACTCATGAAAAGTTCTTAAAATGTCGGTTAGCAGGTTTACGGGTTCTTAAGTTTAAAATTACCTATTTATTGGTGTTATTAAATTTAAACAAAACTGTACTCGGAGACATTGCTCATTAGTAGATTGAGTAGATTCAGGGGGCATACCTACTACCGTCGGTTAAAAGCAGTAGATATTGTTTTCATATTGTTGATATTCGCGTTTAAGAATTATGGGTGTGTTCCGAAATACACTGCGAGCACTGTAGGTAAGTCCCCAGCATGTCTCCAGTAAGAGCACTGAACTGTGCTCGCAGTGCTTAGGTATATCGGAACACCGAACACCCACAAAAATCCTTATTTTAGGGACGTCAAGGTACGTGACATTAAACTGTCATTTTGATGGTAGTAACCACACGAGTATATATTCCTAGGTAGATATAGGTACAAAGTTTCCGATAACAAGCATGTTAGCATATCAGAGGAATACCTACCTTTTACCTAACATGCATAATAAAAACCTTACCGGCAAAGATGTGCCGCCAAGCGATTTAGCGTTCCGGCACGATGCCGTGTAGAAACCAATCAGGGGTATGGGTTTAATATAACCATGCCCCTAACAGATTAGCCCGCTAACATCTTAGACTGAATCATCACTTACCATCAGGTGAGATCGCAGTCAAGGGCTAACTTGAAAAAAAAGTAAAAAATAATAATTATTAAAACCAATAAAAATCCATCCCGTCCCTGAGCTGAGGTAGGAATGACAAGTGCGTCACTTCTACCACTTCGACGGCGCCTCGCGTCGCTGTCACAAGCCCGCACTAATCAACGTCATTACCGCGATAATTGCAACGCGACAATGGCCGTCGTTTCTGCGGTGTCATCCTCGGAACATGGACCTCCTCGGAAAAAACGTTTTGGAAGATCATGCCCGTTGATGAGCCGCTTTGTTTGACGCCTTTTGTAGAGCCGACATGGGGCACACATCCACCGACGACATTATTTTGGTATTAGATTTTGTTTTGAATTTATCAAGGATGAATAGGTAGGTAGACGTGCCATACAGGTACAACTCGGTATGCCATCTACCTATTCTATGCCATCTGAGCCTTGCCTTGTTTAAACATCTTAATATTATGTGGGTAGGTACATAAGAGTCTCCCGTACATAACGTCCGCATATAGCTCTATCAAGTATCATACTATAAATGCGAAAGTGTGTTAGTTTGTCCTTCAATCACGCTGCAATAAAGCAACGGATCGACGTGATTTTTTTCATGGGTATAGGGTATAGTTGAGGACCTGCAGAGTGACATACCTATTATGCTATTCGGTAAACACGGGAGTTCCCGTGTTCCCGCATTCGGACGAAGGCGCGGGCATCAGCTTGTCACATTATATATATTTTTTTAATATATACCTATAGCGAGCAAACGAGCAGGCGGGTCACCTGATGGTAAGTGATTACCGCCGCTCATGAACATTTGCAGCACCAGAGGAACCGCCAATGCGTTGCTGGCTTTTGAGAAATTTGTTTATCCGCCCTTTGAAGAGCCCCGTATTATAACCATTAGGGAACACATAAGATGGAAGCTGGATATAATCTGGTCTATCACCTATCCCGGTGTCTGTATGCAATGAAAGCGACGCGACGCAATGCGACGTAATAGAATGACTCCAAAAATAAAATAAGTAACAAATTTAAATATCCATTCGTTAATGTATAGGCCACGTGAAGGGCCACCTAATTACTGTTCGATACTGTCGCGTCGCGTCGTATCGTTTCGTGGTGTCGCGTTTGTCGCTCACTTATAACAACGGGTCACCTACAAACGCGACAACGCGACTCGCTTCTGTCGCTCACCTAGGCTAGGACAACGGGTCAACGCGACAAAGCTTTCTTGCATCCTACGCATTTTTTCTTCTTATTTTACTGGCACAACAATCTTATAGTGTTATCCTACGAAATCATTCTGAATTAGGCATGCATAATAAAACATATCATCATAATCTCTCACAGTCCGTCACCTAGCGGCATGTTAAACGGAGAGAGAAAAAAGGAAGGGAAAGGAAAAAAGGCTGAACAAAAAAGGATAAAACACAAAGGTTGCGCCGGCGCCCGCGCCCCGCTGGCGAACCATCTAAACGCTGCGCCCGCTGGCTTGGACATCATGTATACAGGGTGATACTATACGAGTACGAATATCTGAAATTCTTTAATTTTAAATACTTTAACACGTTTGAAAACAAGTTGCTGATTTGACTATTTGTCAAATACTTACTCAATTGTAACATGCAGGTTCTGATCAGATCAGATCTGACGACCTCTGTGGCGCAGTGTTGAGTGCTGTCGTCTTAACGTACGGAGGTCCCGGGTTTGAGCCAGGGTCAATTTGGGAATTTATTACTTCTGAATTTTGCCTGGTCTGGCCTGGTGGGAGACTTCGGCCGTGGCTACTTACACCCCACCGGCAAAGACGTAACGCCAAGCGATTTAGCGTTCCGGTACGATGCCGTGTAGAAACCGAATAGGGGTATGGGTTTAATATAACTGCCATGCCCATAACAGGTTAGCCCGCTACCATCTTAGACTGCATCATCACTCACCATCAGGTGAGATTGCAGTCAAGGGCTAACTTGTAGTGGATAAAAAAGGGTAATAATTGGTATAACCTCCTCCAGCAGACCAACTCTCCAACTTACTGAGACTTTAAACAGGATTTTGTGAACATCAGAAAATGTTAGTAAGGTTGAATTTCTATAATATAGAGAATCTTTGCGCCGTGCAAAATGTGCATAAACTTGGGCAATTTAGTTATTGACTTGGAACTAGCATGATATCTATCTTTGTACTAAATTTCGTCAAAATCAATCAACATAGGTATAGGCCGTGAAAGCATAGCAGACAGACAGACAGGCAGGCAGACGCGCTTTTGCATCTATACTTATAATAAAACTGTAACAGGTCCAATTCTGTACATTGAAGATATTTTGAAAATTTTTTTTGGAGGGCACTCATTATTCGATACTGAAGCCAAATCTGTAATTTTTTTCATTTTTGTCTGTCTGTCTGTCTGTCTGTCTGTCTGTCTGTCTGTCTGTCTGTCTGTATCTTGGCCGCGCATCACGCCGAAACTACTGAATGAATTCAAACGAAACTTGGCACTATTTGAGCCCATACTACGAGGTAGGACATAGGATACTTTTTATCCCAAAATTCTACCCCCGAAGGGGTGAAATAGGGGTTGAAAGTTTGTATGAAAGTCCTTAATTTCTCAAGTTATAGCCATGAAACTTGATATATTATGAGCTGCGGGTTGAAAATGGAGACATGTGTTTCACAGTTTTTGAAAATTCGACCCCCAAAAGGGTGAAATAGGGGATGAAAGTTGGTATGAAAGTCCTTCGTTTCTCAAGATGTTTTACGAGTTATATCAACGAAACTTTTTATTTTGGCTTACGGTAAAAAATAAAGAAGTACGTGTGTCACAGTTTTTCAAAATTCCACCCCTAAGGGGGTGAAATAGGGGGTGAAAATTTGTATGAAAGTCCGTTATTTCTCAAGTTATATCGATTAAACTTGGTATACAAGCTACCGGTTAAAAATGAAGAAACAAGTGTTTCACAGTTTTTGCAAATTTTACCCCCGAAGGGGTGTAATAGGGGTTGAAAGTTTGTATGAAAGTCCTTCATTTCTCAAGTTATAGCCATGAAACTTGGTATATGAGTTGCGGGTTAAAAATAAAGACATACGTGTTTCACAGTTTTTCAAAATTTCACCCTCAAAGGGGTGACATAGGGGTTGAAAGTTTGTATGAAAGTCCTTCATTTCTCAAGTTATATCGATGAAACTTGGTATACAAGCTACCGGTTAAAAATGAAGAAATACGTGTTTCACAGTGTGACGTTGCTAGTCAAGAGAGGAATAAAAAAACCAGCAAGTCAACACAAGGATTTATTAAATAGGTATAAGTGGGTCGTGGGACGAGAGGCCCGTCAATATTTTCGCTTCCTAGGCCTGCAGTGGGCAAGTACTTTCCTGTATTGCCGCAGAGTATCGGTCCAGCTGGTAGAGGGACGCGCGGCGAGGTCTTCAACCAGGTAGTGTGCCGTAGGTATTTCGTGCACGCAGGGAAGTCGGTCGTCTGCGCTCGTGAGCTCTGACCCGCAGAAGTGGCGAGGCCAGAGAGCTCAGACGTGGAAGAGGGCCACGGCTGAATGGGGCTCGTAGAAGTCGAGGCGCAGATCACGAGAGCAGCAAGGAGGAGAAGAGAAACCCTGGAATGCACATTCCGGCGTGTGAGAAAGCTGTTCCCTACTGACCATCTGATTGTGACACGTAGCAGCAAGCAAGCGGAAAAGTACTGCGTAAAATGGTGGTGGCTAGGTATGTCACAATCAGACGGAGTTACAGAAGAGAAAAGAGTGAAGCTAAGTTACAAATAATTATTTTAAAACAAGGAAAAGATAATATTAAAATGCAGAGGGCAATGAGAAGCTAATAATAATTTACAGGTTATAATTAATTAAGTATTTTAAAAACAATCAAAAGTGCTAATATTAGAAGATCAAGTATTTTAAAATATAGTGCAATTTTAGTTAGCTTTGCTATAGGTACATAATTACAATTTAGGCAAAGCAACATTCGGCGAACAAAGGAAGGTCGTACAAAGGACGTGTGGAATGACCTTTAATGTTCGGTGCGTAAAAATTACTATTCTACAGCGAGTTGTTCAGCACTTACCCGTTACACGGGGTTTATAATATTTGGAGAGGTCTTCCGACGAATACTAAATCGCAGATTAGGTTGTGATATTAAATATCGGGAGATCAAGCAGCGTGTAGTCACCTTGGAACGAAATTTGTGACTCGCTGGCAGTGCGCCGGCGGCCCCGGTGCGCGGCAGCGCCACCGAGCCTCCAAGCGGCAGCCAAGCAAAACAACCGGTTCTAGGCGACGCACGGCAGCTGTTATCGCGCGTACATGCCTACTTTGTTGATGAAGTTATAATAATATGTCTTAGCTAATAGGTGCTTTAAAAGCATGTAACGCCTTCTACAACGTTACATATCCCCCTCTCCTGGTGAAGAATTTTATCCCTACAGGATAAAATTCGTTATGCCTTGAATAACGTCAGTACTTTACCCTTTCTTAATCACCATTCACATTCTTTCATACATCACGCAATTAATAAAAGCAACAGTAATTTATTCTTTAAGATTACTGACGCATCCTTACAAAATGAGTTAGAGATTGCACAAAACAATAACTCTCGTACGAACTTAGCCACAAGATGTCAAAATTACACGAGGGACAACGAGATAACTAAAACATATTTTGTAATGTTAGTTAAGTTGAATATAATAAGATAATAATATATATACATTTAGTGATAGAATCTAAGTTAAACTGATATTATAGATAAATATATTATAATATGTAAATTTAAGTTAAACTTTATAGTGAGAAGATACAGGTATAAGGTCTTTTATATGCCAAGTACCTAAATTATTACCCGACATATTTTCCAAAATATATACGAGTGGCGAACGTTTTTCTATAACGCGACACTTAATATATTTAGGAGCTAATTTTTTGCTAAAAAACTTATCTTTATCAGATAAAACATAAGTTTTCTTAAAGACAAAGTCTCCTACTTCAAATTCGAAAGGCTTCCTACGTAAATTGTAGTTCAACGTATTTTTTGCATGAGCATGATATAATGTTTTTTGAACTTCATTAAATATATTAGCAAGATGACCTAAATTTTCGCAATAGATATCCCTAGGTATAAAGATAAATTCGTTACCTACCTCGGAGTTTAGGTAATGGGAACCGCAAGTGACAAGTTCTCTTCCATGAACAAGGAAATTCGGAGTATACCCAGTAGCCTCGTTCACAGAACTGTTTATAGCGAACTGAATTTTCGGCAGTTTTGAGTCCCAAGATCTGTGATCGTTCTCTATAAATGTGGCTATACTGGTAATGACCGTTTTATTATACCGCTCCACTGTATTAACTTGCGGCGTGTACTTGGGTGTGAAATAAACGTTAGGTATTTTGTACTTTTTAAAGAATGTATCCAGGTCTTTACTACAAAAATAAGTACCGTTGTCCAGAATAATATACTGAGAAATTCCGTGGACTAAAAACACGTGGTCCTCTAGGATTCGAATTTCCGTGTTAGCGCGTCGTAGTGGAAATAGCATAGTATATTTCGAAAAACAACAGACTACTACTAAAAGATAACTATGCTGCTTTCGACTAGTGGGCAAGGGACCTACGAAATCTATAGAGATCATTTGAAAAGGGCGTGAGACTTCCTTCGGTCTACCCATCTGTCCCATAGTACCGTGAGTAGGAGTTTTATAGGATAGGCAGGTATCGCAGTTAGAAATGAAGTTCACTACATCAGCGTGCATACCAGGCCAGTAATAGCGTAGCGTTAAGCGCTTGTAAGTTTTAAATACGCCGAAGTGACCAGCTGTAGGCTGTGAATGACACTCGGTAAGAATTAGATCGCGTTTTTCTTTAGGTATCACTTCCTTCCATTCGAACTCTTTCAGTAAGGCGCATTTAGTTTGCATGAAGCGGTAAAGTCGATTATTTTTAACAATGTAATTTGGAAATGAAGTTGGTGAGTTTTGACAACCATGGTAAATATTTAAGTACCATTGATCAGAACTACTACTTACACTAGATGAAGTATCATTCGAGTCTAAAGCTGCCACTGGACATGCGCGAGAAAGAGCGTCAGGAATAATATTGTCAGCACCACGACGATGTTTAATTTCAAAATTAAAGCAAGATAAGCGAATACCCCAGCGAGCTAGACGTCCAGTGGGATTGTTAAGATTGAGAAACCACTTGAGTGCGGAGTGATCAGTGTACACCGTGAACTTGAGACCATTGTCGATATAGCATCGCCAATGTTCCAGAGCTACTAAGACTGCAAGTGCTTCTCTTTCTGTGATACTATAGTTTCGTTCTGGGGCCGTTAGTGCTCTACTCATATATGCTATAGGATGTTCAATGCCGTTAATAGTTTGAGTTAACAACGCACCTATTCCGCAGTCGCTAGCATCAGTATGGATTTCGAACGGTAGGTTGTAGTCAGGGCAAGCTAAAATAGGAGCAGAAATTAAGCATTCCTTAAGTTTATTAAAAGATTCATCAGCTTCCTTAGACCAGATAAAAGGTTTAGCTTTTTTACCTGTAGACGTCAATCGATTCAGTGGTCCTGCGATAGTACTGAAGTTAGGTACAAATCTTCGGTACCAGGAAGCTGTACCTAGGAATCTTTTAACTTCCTTTTTATTAGTGGGAGTTGGAAAATTAAGGATCGCGTCGACTTTGCCAGGATCGACGTGTAACCCTTGAGCATTCACAACATAGCCTAAATATTTAAGTTCATTTCTAAAGAAAACTGATTTTGATAAATTTATAGTTAAGTTGGCCATTTGCAATTTTTTATAGACTTTCATTAGTAGTGATATATGAGTGTTAAAATCAGGTGAAACAATTATTATATCGTCTACGAAAACAAATACAGAGTTTTCGAACTCGGGACCGTAAAACAAAAGATCGACTAAGCGTTGCTGAGTGGCAGGAGCGTTCGTCAACCCGAAAGGCATGGTAACAAAACGGAAAGTACCCCGACCAGGAACATAGAATGCAGTTTTGTCCCGATCCTCAGTTGCAATAGGTATTTGCCAGAATGCTTTGGATAGGTCGATACTTGACAAATATTTAGCATTTTTAAGGTTGTCTAGTATTTCTGATACGTAGGGTAATTTATAAGCGTCTTTTCTAGTAACAGAATTTAGTTTACGGCTGTCGAGACAAAACCTAAGCTTACCGTCTTTTTTAGGGGTCAGGAGGACTGGTGAGGACCAGGGACTCTCGCAAGATTCGACCACACCTAATTTTAGCATTTCGTCTAATTCCTCACATAGAATACGTTGCTTATCTGGTGACATCCTATAGTATCGTTGTCTGATAGGCGGGGAGTCTCCTGTATCAATATGATGAGTGATAATATTAGTAACGCCTAGACCTTTATTTTCTGATGAAATATCCTCATATTGTTTTATAATATTATCCGCTAACTGTTTTTCAGAGTCAGACAAGTTGCTATAGCTTTGAATGAAAGGTTGATGTGAAGCATCAGCTTTAAGGTTATTATCAACATTGCTACTAGTAGTAATAACACTGCTGACATATTTAGGGCAAAGTTGGAATTTTCGCCAAAAATCAATACCTAAAATTATATCTGGAGTAACTTCAGGTATAACAAAAGCTTTTAAAATGTGGAATTGGCTCTCAAATTCAACAGGTAGGTTAATGTAACCAAGACTTTGTAAACGTTGACCACCGGCCGCTATAACAGAAATACAGTCTTCGTTAATTAGAGTCAGACCAAGATTGCTAAGTTTATCATGTATTCCATTACCTAGTATTGTAACACTAGAGCCAGAGTCTAAAAGACCTAAAAAATTATGACCACAAACTTGTATTGATGCGTGAGGCCTATTTTCATTGTAATAGTTTTTATCGAGAATTGTGTGGATTCTATAGGTTTTAAAATATAAATTTATAATACTAAGCCAATTTTTCCAATCCTTATCATTAAATTTACTGTCCACACAATTCTCAGATTCTAGTTTTTTGGATCAGGCCGATCAGGACTTCTAGCGCAGTCTGGACAATCTGGAAATTTTACATTTTTTCGTCTGCAGCCAAAACAAAAAATTTCACTGCGATCAGCGGTACACCCTCTAGTGCTATGACTATCAGAACGGCATCGAATACAGTAACGAGATCGTTTGTTACTTACAGGGGTACTGACTGCATGAACGTAAGTGCTATCTGAATTTGTGTTTTTATTACTAGTATATTGAGGTTTATTAAAATCAGATGTAGTATTTTTAAGTTTATAGTTATAATTAAATTTTCGAGAGAAGTTAAATTTTTGTTTATTACACGAGCTACCCGAGTAAGCTAAATCAGGTGCCAAGGTATCGGAAGTGGCTTTCGGCGGTTCCTTAAAGTGTGAGAGACGAGACTGAATGTCCTCGTAGTTGCGACATAGGTTTCGTAACTCAACAATAGACTTTACTTCCGAAACTGACGATAAAGTACTAGCATAGCAAGGCCTAATGTTGTGTAAGAGTATTTCTAATTTTTCTTCGTCCGTGGGTTCCTTAGTTAGTCGTGCAAATAACCCGGACATAATTGACAAATATATAATTATATTTTCATCTTCACCTTGGGTACGAGATCTTATTTCAGCAGACAGTTTGTAATCGTAATCCGGTTCGCTAAAATCTTTTTTTAATAAGACGACAAGTTCCTCCCAAGAGTGTACGGAATCCTTAATACTTCGATACCAATGAATAGCATCGCCAGTAAATATTTCAGTGGCATTCTTAAGTATTTTTTCAGACTTTATATTTTTTGCTTGACAAAATTCATTAGCACGTTGTATAAAAGTCCTTACACAAGATTTGCCGTCAAATTTTAATTTAGAAAACAAATTAAGGTTGTTTCCCTCGCAAGTAACGTTGACATTAAGTGGCGTTGTAGGTGTTGCAGAATTCGAAGAACTAGTACTCGCAATGGCTAGGGGATCTGTAGCATTGTCTAAGAGCGTGCTAAGTTTCGATGCGTAAGTTTTATATAAAGTGACACATCCATCATAGTCTTGTTTTATTTTATCAGAGCAAGGAATCCGGTTAAGCCGATGATATAAATGGTTCAATAAGTTTTGAGTTCGTAATAGTGCACTTCTGTCAGTAGTAGACAATAGTGTTTGGTTTACCTTCTCAAGAGCATCAACTACGCCTTCTAGGTCAACGGAAGGATCAAAGGGACTAGTTAGAATATCCTCCGAAGGATATATCGGACCACATTTAGCTATTTGTTTCCGCAACTCTTGAACCGTGGTAGCTGGAGTTTCACCTCTAATAGCTACTTCGTATTCGAGTTCCCCTTTTTGAAGTGACATAAATTTGACCTCATACGCCATTGTAATTAAATTAAAAATAAATAAAAGAAACAAAAAATAATAAAATACGCAAGGTAAGTGCTGAACAATAAATACAAAAAAAAAAACAACTAAATTCTCCGTCTGTTACAATTAGGATTAGCTAAATTAACGTTTTGGTTGTTTTTTCTTTAAAGCATGAAGTATTAAAATAAAATGATTGAATGATTGATGAATGATTGATTGATTGATGAAAAAAAATCAAGCTAGTAAAATCAAATCAAATCTGCAAAAAATAAAAAACAATAATTGCAACTAATGTGTACGAGCGTGATTAAGAAAAAATTTTTTTTTTTTTTTTTTATGCTAACGGTACCAATAAGACACTGATAAAATACACAGTTAAAAGAAAACAATAAAACAATTAAAAATTCAATAAAATAAAATTGGCCTAAAATTGGCCTAGGCAAGATGACTCTTAAGTGGAGTACTGCCTCTTAACAAAATTTACGATAGGTAGCTTTTTACGTCGAACACCTTAGTTGCTGGCAACCAAAAATAAAAATTAAAACGTTTCACAAAACATAAATAACAAAGCACACATACCAAATTTACCACTACAAGCATAGGAAGCAAAATAATGACCATAAATACCAAGTTGTGGCGCCAGTGTGACGTTGCTAGTCAAGAGAGGAATAAAAAAACCAGCAAGTCAACACAAGGATTTATTAAATAGGTATAAGTGGGTCGTGGGACGAGAGGCCCGTCAATATTTTCGCTTCCTAGGCCTGCAGTGGGCAAGTACTTTCCTGTATTGCCGCAGAGTATCGGTCCAGCTGGTAGAGGGACGCGCGGCGAGGTCTTCAACCAGGTAGTGTGCCGTAGGTATTTCGTGCACGCAGGGAAGTCGGTCGTCTGCGCTCGTGAGCTCTGACCCGCAGAAGTGGCGAGGCCAGAGAGCTCAGACGTGGAAGAGGGCCACGGCTGAATGGGGCTCGTAGAAGTCGAGGCGCAGATCACGAGAGCAGCAAGGAGGAGAAGAGAAACCCTGGAATGCACATTCCGGCGTGTGAGAAAGCTGTTCCCTACTGACCATCTGATTGTGACACGTAGCAGCAAGCAAGCGGAAAAGTACTGCGTAAAATGGTGGTGGCTAGGTATGTCACAATCAGACGGAGTTACAGAAGAGAAAAGAGTGAAGCTAAGTTACAAATAATTATTTTAAAACAAGGAAAAGATAATATTAAAATGCAGAGGGCAATGAGAAGCTAATAATAATTTACAGGTTATAATTAATTAAGTATTTTAAAAACAATCAAAAGTGCTAATATTAGAAGATCAAGTATTTTAAAATATAGTGCAATTTTAGTTAGCTTTGCTATAGGTACATAATTACAATTTAGGCAAAGCAACATTCGGCGAACAAAGGAAGGTCGTACAAAGGACGTGTGGAATGACCTTTAATGTTCGGTGCGTAAAAATTACTATTCTACAGCGAGTTGTTCAGCACTTACCCGTTACACGGGGTTTATAATATTTGGAGAGGTCTTCCGACGAATACTAAATCGCAGATTAGGTTGTGATATTAAATATCGGGAGATCAAGCAGCGTGTAGTCACCTTGGAACGAAATTTGTGACTCGCTGGCAGTGCGCCGGCGGCCCCGGTGCGCGGCAGCGCCACCGAGCCTCCAAGCGGCAGCCAAGCAAAACAACCGGTTCTAGGCGACGCACGGCAGCTGTTATCGCGCGTACATGCCTACTTTGTTGATGAAGTTATAATAATGTCTTAGCTAATAGGTGCTTTAAAAGCATGTAACGCCTTCTACAACGTTACAACAGTTTTCGTAAATTTTACCCCCGAAGGGGTGAAATAGGGTTGAAAGTTTGTATGAAAGTCCTTCATTTCTCAAGTTATATCCATGAAACTTGGTATATGAGCTGCGGGTTAAAAATGAAAACATACGTGCTTCACAGTTTTTTAAAATTCCACCCCCAAAGGGGTGAAATAGGGGTTGAAAGTTTGTATAAAAGTCCGTCATTTCTCAAGTTATTTCGATGAAACTTGGTATATCCACGCAGACGAAGTCGCGGGCATCAGCTAGTTTATAATATTAGAGTGATTGTTAACTAGACCACTAATAGGAAACTAAAATATGTACTTATATTTGCAAATTATTTTATACTAGACTAGCTGATGCCCGCGACTTCGTCCGCGTGGTGCAAGTTTTTTGATTTCGGCGGGAACTTTTTAATTTTCCGTGATAAAAAGTAACCTATGTCCTCCAGGATCTCAACTATACCCATGCCAAAAATCACGTCAAACCGCTGCTTCCACGCTCCGTTGCTGCGTGATTGAATTACAAACCAACAAACCAATAAACCAACAATTCAACAAACAAACACATTTTCGCATTTATATAATAGGTATTAGTATGCTGATAACCACGACTTCGTCCGCGTGGATTAATAAATTGTTTTTTATTCCCGCGGGAACTCTTTTATTTTCCGGAATAAAAACTAGCCTTTCCTGGGATACAACCTACCTTCATATAGACTGTCTAAGCTAAGTCTGCAGCAGTAAGAAAATGGTAGAATTTGAAAATCTGTTGATGACAACACAGAGTGTAATGCGAAAAAACGCACTTGATACTTGTGTTTTTTGTTTTTAATCTGCTTTCCAGCCCCCCTAGCATGGGCCGAGACAATTTTCTCCCCGAGGAAAAGATAAAATTTTTATTCCTAAATAAATAAATAAAAACGCTAAATAACGGTGGATAAATAGTCCCCCGAGTCCCCGTGAAATGTCAAACGGGGATAAACTTTTCCTCTCCCCTGTTACCGTGCTCTGAGAAGTGGATAAGTTAATTTTATCTCTTGTCAGTGGATAAAATCGGGGGATAAAAATTTTATCTCCGGCCCATGCTAACCCTGCTGGGAGTGTGGTCATTGTTCGTTTTAGTACATTTCAAAGAGTAAAATGTAAATAGAGGGCACAATTTTGACAGCGTAATAATGTAGAGCATACATGATCCCCGTATTTATTTTCGCTAACTACTCTTCGCTGCTACTAATATTAGTATGAATCTACTGACGCTAAAGATTAACAACAAATTATTACTTGATCAGGGGAGATCTTTTGAATTACTTAAGGAGAGCATAAATGAATTAAAACATAAAATGAAATGAACGAAATATTCTTTATTGTACACCAAAGACATAACATTAATAAAAAATTAAAATAAAATAAAACAAAATAAAATAAAATAAAACAATAAAAAATATCAATATTGACTTTTGTTTCCCGTGCTGCACGCTTTTTGCCGGGAGTCCTCCAGATTCCCTGATTAGTTTGGGCCTCATTTTTAATAACTCTTAAGGTTCGTTCGCTTACACCTGGAAATAAATGAAAATAATTTATTTTTTTCGCATTTTCGGCAAAAAATAATTATGTTGGGGGTTCCGTCTAGACTCTTTTGACCCCTCCTTAGACGCGACAGCTTATGATCAAGGCAGCACGTTTCTAAATCTAAAATCCCACCCCAAAAAAAACAAAATTTCAATTTGAGATGGATGGATTGACTTATTCCAAGTTTCTGAAGGACATCCTGGAGATGGGGCTTTAACTCTTCGCTTATTCCACCTTGAATTTATACAATAATTAATAAAAAGTATTAAAACTTGATAGGATTTTGCTGTCAGTTCTTTTCGCATATTATCCTTCATAATTATACGATATGAACAGGCGAATATAAACGGTTTAAACGTTATATATAAATAATCTAGTATTGTATTCAAAGATCTAAAGGCAAAATATCAAAACCGTTTAGTCAACTTACTTGTCGACTCTTCAATTTCTTGTAAACATTGTTGTTTTTGGCTTAGGACAGTATCGTGATCTTCCTTTACTTCTTAGAATTTAAGAATCATGTTATAAAATAACTCGCACACATTATTTTGAATAGGTTTATCCATTATTTCACTATTTTCACTTTTATTTTCGAAATATTAAAACGAACTTAGACAACCTGATAGCTGAATTGACAAATCAGTGACAAATGTAAGAACACAGATTATACGAATGTTTTTACTTTGTTTTAAGTGTTGCCCTTTTATTCCGTGGCAGAGTTAGCGTGGCCAGACTCTACCAAATTTCATCAAAATCAGTTGAAAAGTTGGGCCGTGAAAGCGTAGCAGACAGGCAGACACACTTTCGCATGTTTAATAGTATTAGGGTAGGTATGGATTATTTTATATTTTCTCAACCAACCTGTATCTCAGATTATGAATAGCCCGTAATCTATAATCTCATATTTTGCCGCGGCACATTCGCGTTTTTGTCGCTGATGAAGAAATACCATTGTTCGGCGAGCGATTAGTTATGGGTGACACCGAGATATTGGATAATCGATTCAGTTACGACGATACACATAATCGATTACGCTTTTTGTGAGCGGGCGGCCTCTTTGTATTTAAAGGTCCTTTGGACAGGTTGTACTTCGTGGTCGCGATTTTCGAATCGATTTATTATAAATTAGAATAATTTTTTTTCGTACTTTAAATTTTTTTTAGCCACTACATGTTAGCCCTTGACTGCGGTCTCACCTGATGGTTGGGTAAGTGATGATGCAATCTAAGATTATTTTATTGGATAATTCTATTATCGGCATTTAAAAACATGCTTATAATGAAATTATAGGAGTAAAACGATATTAAATTAATGGATTGGAATTTGGATTATATGCTACAAACATGGTTATGGTCTGGTATATAGTATGGTGTTCAATCCCTGGCAAGAGCCTGGTCTGCAGGTCTTGGGCCGTGGCTAGACGTACCTACTTCCAAGTAATTTAACACTCCGGTACGATGTCGCTAAAACAAAAAACCAATTAGGAGTACTTATTAATATTTAACTGCTATAGGTAGGTACCTGCAGGGGTCATACCAGGTCAGTCGGCTAGGTTAGTATCTTAGACTGCATCAACACTAACCTACTATCTAGGTGAGATCAGGTCAAGGGCTAAGTAATAAAACTATAGGAGAAAAAAACCCACATTATAGCTATTTAGGAAAAATGACCTAAAGGCGTGTGTTTAATTATTATTTCACATAAAGTCTATCTTAAAGCAGTCATTAAAAATGTAAAGGTGCGTATTAAACAAGTAATAAATCAAAGTAAGAACCGAATACGGTCACCCAACACCGGGTGAAAGGCGCTTTTAACGTGACACTGCAATGACAGCGTGACAGTGTGACACGATGACACCGACGTCCGTCCGAAACGGTTAATTATAAACCCACCCAGGTTTATTTAAATGGTGAATTTATGCAGCTCTTTGCGGGGCGACGAACTTTGGTATTAAAACGTGGGATATCATGAAAGAATAAGGAGCCTACTGCCAACATCTAAAAATTAAACCCTAACGGCATAGGCTTTGCCTTGATACTTTTTTTTTTATCTACTACAAGTTAGCTCTTGACTGCGATCTCACCTGATGGTAAGTAATGATGCAGTCTAAGATGGTAGCGGGCTAACCTGTTAGGGGCATGGCAGTTATATTACTTAAACCCATACCCCTATTCGGTTTCTACACGGCATCGTACCGGAACGCTAAATCGCTTGGCGGCACGTCTTTGCCGGTAGGGTGGTAACTAGCCACGGTCGAAGGTCGAAGCCTCCCACCAGGCCAGACCAGGGAAAATTCCGAAATTATAAATTCCCAAATTGACCCTGCTGGGGATCGATCCCGGGACCTCACTTAGGTACTTGATAAATCAGGGGCCATACCTACTGTCAACGCTTAAGGCCATATTATTTCATTAATGTTGACTTTGGTGTTTTAGAATTATAATCCTTACTAGCTGATGCCCGTGACGTCGTCCGCGTGGTTTAGTTTTTTTTTATTCCTGCGGGAACTCCTTAATTTTCCGGGATAAAAAGTAGCCTATGTCACTCTCCAGGTCCCCAACTATACCCATGCCAAAAATCACGTCGATCCGTTGCCCCGTTGCGGCGTGATTGAAGGACAAACAAACAAACTTTCGCATTTATAGGTAATATTAGTATGATATTATTTTAGGAACGTCAAGGTAGCTGACATCAAACTGTAAGAGTAATATTGCTTAAGTATTGCTTCAAGCGTTGACAATATGGCCCCATTATTCACCTCCAGCTAAAACTACTGCCGTTGGGTCTAGAAACTTAAGAATACCTATGCATGATTTCTTTGGCACAAAATATTTTTTTAAGTCATAATAATAGCCAATTTATCTTTTGTATACGTAGGTACGTACTTATCTAACTAATACTTTTCGAAATAAACCTATTGGGTTCAACGTAATATAATAGTTAACTAATTAACATGATGAGAACAGTTAAGACGCCCAAAGAAAATTGTGTTTTCGTAAATGACGTCCGGAAATGATTAGAAAAACAAAGCTGTGTTCGCCCCGCCCGCCGCAGGTTGTCTGGGTTCTCTCATACGTTCCCACGTTTATATACTGCGACCATGATTGAGACCTTTAACGGATTAATTGTCCTGAGTCCTGAATAAATATCTACTACGCCAGCTAATCTCAACGGAGTCTAGACAACTAAGCCGGAAATCCCTCATCATCATCATCGGCGCGACAGCCCTTTATGGGCTCTGGCCTGCTCTAGAAGATTTCTCCATCTATCTCTATCGTTCACGCTCGTTCTCCAGCTTCTTAAAATAATCCGCTTTGCATCTTGGCTAACCCCATTCAACCACCGCTACTTCTACGCCCATCTGAGTTCGACGACATTGGCAGGCAGGAAATCCCTACTATAATAGAATAAATGCGAAAGACGTGTGTTTGTCTGCTACGCCCAACTGTTCAACCGATGAAATTTGATTCAAAGATAGATTGCATCCTGGGAAAGGACAAAGTCTACTTTTTATCCCGGAAAAATTGGAAACTAAAATTTTGTGTGGTGGGATGCTTCGGTCGTGGCTAGTTACCACCCTGCGCCGGCAAAGACGTGCCGCCAAGCGATTTAGCGTTCCGGTACGATGCCATAACCGATGGGGTATGGGTTTAATATAACTGCCATGCATGCCATCTATACTTATAATAAAACTGTAACAGGTCCAATTCTGTACATTGAAGATATTTTGAAAATTTTTTTTGGAGGGCACTCATTATTCGATACTGAAGCCAAATCTGTAATTTTTTTCATTTTTGTCTGTCTGTCTGTCTGTCTGTCTGTCTGTCTGTCTGTCTGTCTGTCTGTATCTTGGCCGCGTATCACGCCGAAACTACTGAATGAATTCAAACGAAACTTGGCACGATTTGAGCTCATACTACGAGGTAGGACATAGGGTACTTTTTATCCCGAAATTCTACCCCCGAAGGGGTCAAATAGGGGTTGAAAGTTTGTATGAAAGTCCTTAATTTCTCAAGTTATAGCCATGAAACTTGATATATGAGCTGCGGGTTAAAATAGGAGACATACGTGTTTCACAGTTTTTGAAAATTCGACCCCCAAAAGGGTGAAATAGGGGATGAAAGTTGGTATGAAAGTCCTTCGTTTCTCAAGATGTTTTAAAAGTTATATCAACGAAACTTTTTATTTTGGCTTACAGTAAAAAATAAAGAAGTACGTGTGTCACAGTTTTTCAAAATTCCACCCCTAAAGGGGTGAAATAGAAGGTGAAAGTTTGTATGAAAGTCCGTCATTTCTCAAGTTATATCGATTAAACTTGGTATACAGGCTACCGGTTGAAAATGAAGAAACAAATGTTTCACAGTTTTTCAAAATTTCACCCTAAAAGGGGTGAAATAGGGGTTGAAAATTTGCATGAAAGTCCTTCATTTCTCAAGTTATATCGATGAATCTTGGTATACAAGCTGCGGGTTAAAAATGAAAACATACGTGTTTTACAGTTTTTCAAAATTCCACCCCCAAAGGGGTGAAATAGGGGTTGAAAGTTTGTATAAAAGTCCGTCATTTCTCAAGTTATTTCGATGAAACTTGGTAAGTATATCCACGCGGACGAAGTCGCGGGCATCAGCTAGTACATCATATAACAGGTTAGCCCGCTAACATCTTAGACTGCATCATCACTTACCATCAGATGCGATTGCAGTCAAGGGCTAACTTGTAGTTGATAAAAAAAAAAAAAACTTCGCACTAGATTTAAAAACTATAATGTAGGTAACTTAACAGGTGCACTTAATCAGGTCCCCTTATTCTCTTATTCTAGTGTGACAGAAATCGGACATGATACCGCAGAGTGGTCAGAAGCAGGACCTTTGTGCTTTCTGCTTTCTTTTTCCACGTAAACCTGTAAACACCGCTAAATCTATTATTCTAGATTGCATTTGAGAGTTTCTCGACACGAATGCAAAACCTCTTTTTTTAGCTCGATTTTTTTTGAAAATTGTCCATTAAATCAGTTAAAAGTGAAAATTGTACAACAGATTTGTGAAATGCACGCATCGGTGACTCTTGAATCTCAAAAAAAAATCACCAACTATGGTGACCATATTTATTTTTGGTTTGCCGAATCTGCCCCACATGTGGGGCGCGCCGCCCCACTAGTGGGGCAGAGTAAAATTGCTAAAATTTAATTTTAATCAATCGCATAGCGTGGTCACCCTAGCAAAGAGTCGATGGGCGTCACTGAGGCTGCTTTGTCGATTATTGCGTCTTGCTCATTATAATTAAATGTTTGGCGTCAGGACTGTCCGTAGTCACCGTACGTGTGAGACCCACTGGTGATTGAGTTACTGTTATTTATAATTGTTTGGCGCTACTAAAATTATACTTACCGAGTAACAAGTCGGGGGAAAGTAGAACGGAACTGGAACCATACGATGAACTTTGAATTTGACTTTGAAGTTTGAACAGTCAAATTACCTACTGCTAAACTAGGGCATCACTTGAGGGTAACAAACAAGGTTTTATACTAGTTTCATCTAAACCAGTGAAGCTGTTATCAAAACATGTACCTACCTTTAAAAAAAAAAAAAATAGATTTCAGAATTTACGAATATTTCCAAGGTATAGAAATGGTAAAGAATCGTGAAGCTTGTTGGCGCGCAGATGTGTACCACTTATCAGAGCGCTTTGTTATCAAAACAGACTGATAGGTAAGTGTGAACGTCTTCATTATATTATTATTATATTTTACAATTCTATGCTCTGCATTGTCAAGCATATCTGGAGCGAGTCAAATCCACGCTCTTTTATAATTTGTGTGATGTTCAACAATTTAATGAGCTTTTTTCAGAAGCATAATAAAATATCTGAATCGGCATCCAGGGCTCCACAGTGCACAGACTATCGAAAGGATTCCACTTTCAAAACCCCCACGTCATAATAAGCCGGAAGTTCGTCATTTGCTCATAACCACTGGCATGAGGCATCCGAACCGATTTTAATTTTAAATATAAAACACTTACCGGCGAACGTAAAGCATCGATGCCTCTAATACGTCGTTATCAAGTGCCGCTATATTTGGATGACTTGTCGTGAGGCACAGAAGACTGTATAGAGACACTGGAAGAGACTGCCGTCTTAGGGGTTTTCCGAACCAGTGGTTAATTCACTTAACTTGGCTCTGACTGCTCCACCTAATAGTGTGACCTGATAAAGTCCTGTAAAAGTTTATTTGATTAAAAGCTATTTTGACTTGGAAAGAGTTATCGGGTCACACTAAGTAATAGGTGAAGGAGTCAGAGACTTTACTCTAGTTGCTCGCAACCCTGAAGTCTCATCGACTGGAGGTATAGAAAGAATGGATCAGTGTGCTGATCACTGCCATCGTACTTAATGCCTTAATCGTCTCCGAGCAGCTAAGGCTCGCTTTTTCGTGCTTACTCTTCCACCAGCATTGCCGTAGGTAGAAGGATAGTCCACTTATATTTGAAACTGAAAAGGGATAAGGCTCATCTCACTTGCAAGAGGTCCTTGAAATATAATAAATATAACTCAGCATTCCGAATCGGTGGTAGATTCTTACGACTTATCACAAGTTGTCCTACATGAAATAAATCATTTTTATTTTGTTTTTCATTTTAATATAATATATAACAGATTATACTGACACAAACACACTTATCTTCATCTCTGGTATATATACCTAACCAAATATTATGTATTGTAACTTTTACGGCTTACGGCGAAGTGAAAAGATAGTTTTTTCAAAAATTTCTACAACTTTTATACTTATAATGTCGACAAGCATACGTATTACGTACTTCCTCAGGATTTTGTTACTAGTTTCATCTATACACGTACCTATTAGATGCTACAAATCTGCACTATTAACACTGGTACACTGTATTACACGTGTGACTAAACAGTTTTCCTTTCTTTCTTTCTATTGCTCGCACAACTGCGCTCACCTAAAAGCGTACCACATCCAGTTTCTCTACATCCACACACTCTACAGTGCGGCCGCGAGCATATTTATTTATTTTTACCGAAATAGACCGTACGGTCGTCGAGTGCGTCCGATTTTATAGAATGCCTGAGCAATTTCACTGGAATCCGACGCGTGTTTTATGTCTTAATGTAGTCGTTGAAATTGTTACTCGATTCTTGCAATCAGTTGGGTTTTTAGTTTGAAAAACGCCTGTTTACACGCTGGTTAAAGGGTTAATATCTTTAACCGATAAATTAGTGTGTTAATGACTCAATTTAAATCTACTTGTTATGCCAATTGCGTGTAAATTAATTCAACATTTTCTTTTAATAGGTACTTACTTGAGGTTTTATTTTTCTGGTTTTATTCTGCTTGATGAATAAATAATATTATGCAACCATTTCTGCCTATATACCTATCATCAAACTAGCTGATGCCCGCGACTTCGTCCGCGTGGATTGAGGTTTTTTGGTTCCCGCGGGAACTCCTTAGTTTTCCGGGATAAAAAGTAGCCTATGTGTTATTCCAGACTATAATCTATCTGTGTGCCAAATTTCATCCAGATCCGTTCAGCCATTCGGGCGTGATTAAGTAACAAACATCCATCCATCCATACATCCATCCAAACTTTCGCATTTAGGTATAATATTTATTTGATTTGATTACACGGTTAAATCCTTTTTTGTAGAGTTCGAAAAAATATATTTTGACTCGGCGTTATGAAATCTGTAGATAAAAGTTAGCAAAACTTTCGAAACAAAAAAAGTAAAGTTACCTAAGATAAAAAAGTCAAACACCCGTTTATATGTTTTTTAACTTTGTCTATAAAACTTTTGGTCTTATTCTACAAGTACCTAAATCTCAAGATGGCTGACGTTTTATGATAAAGTAGGTCGCCGCAGCTTCCGCGCTATATAAAGCCGCCTAGAAGCTCGCCCCGAAGGATTTATAGGCATTTAATTCGGCTAGATATATAGCCCATAGAGAGCTTTATGGCTTTGGTGTAGGATTTTGGTTGGAGCCGATCGTCGTGTAATGTGTCTGCTCAATTTTACTTTATCCGTAGGTATTACATATTAGGTACCTTTAAGTTTAAGCTTCATATATTTACGTATCTATTGAGTACATCCCAGCTATGTAATAATCTCTATGTTTTTGGTTGAGCCTAAGTAACATGTACTTTTATTTCATGGGTAGTTAGCCCTTGACTGTCTTTGCCGGGGGTAACAAGCCACGAAACTTACTTAAAGGACACCGCCATTTAAAAACATGTTAGAATAACTCAAACTCTTTCAAACTCATATTTTTTTATTCAAATAAACTTATTACAACTTTTGAATCGTCGAGTGGATCTACCACTGATTCGGAATGCCATTCCTACCGAGAAGAACCAGCAAGAAACTCGGAAATAGTCATCTAACATTAATAATATCAACACATTGCGATTCGCATGGCCCTACCTATGATGGGTATACCTACCTACCTGTATACCTATATAAACATACCTATATATGCGCGAGTTGAATGCAGAGTTCATGTACTCGTATGTGTCACCATACATAAGCTCTGCATTCAACTCGCGTGCGAACTATACGTTCCTTTTGATCCGATAATAGAGACGCAGTTTTTTATACCTACTTATAACGAGATTTTCGCATTTCCAAAATGCTTTTTATGTGCCCTTTTAAGTTTTAACCCTCAAACACGATCCAGTATAATAAATTAAATAAAGGTAAGGTACCATTTTGGCACTTTGTTCTTTTAAATTTAAACAAAGAGGTTAAAGTCAGGTCTAATCTCTAGTTGCTTAATAAAAATTAACTGAGGTCTAGACACCTCAGTTTATTTTTAACTACTAGGTAGGTGGTATTTCTTAGTTTCCCTCACTAAAATGTCTATTTTAAAGTGTAGCAACATTGTCCCGGCCATAATGGCGACAGAGTTTTGGCGCCAACGCGCGTGCCTTCCGTTGTAAACACTAATCGTTGGACGTTCGGATTTCAAAAACATTCGCGCCGACGTGACGCAGTTTCCGGCGACGAAACCACATTTGACGTGTTTTTCAAACGCATTACAAAGTTGCGTATGACTTTATTTGTATGGTTTTCTAATAGGTTTTTATTTCTGTAAAATATTCTTTTCGTTTTTACGTAAATGTTTGCACTCTTAGGCTAGGCACAAAATGTTGCAAATTTATTTCTTTCTTTGTAGGAACTGTAAGCTAGTCGACTTAATTTTGTGTATTGTGTGGTCTAGTTTTATTATAAATACAATTTGTGGATATCAAGAAATAAAACTCCGTGCGTCCATATCGAAGCCACAGACATGAAGGGTCTTCTTTTATTATATTTTTTAATTACTTAAGTATGAACCATAGACAAATCATATTTAAGTCTCTTATGCAGTACCTAATACTGTTGTCAAAGGTATAAGTTAGCTCTTCGCTGAAAGAGATTCAAAAAAAATTCAAAATTCAAATTCAAAAGTTTTTTATTCAAATAGTATTTTTCATCGTTGTGTGGTCGATGGACTTTTTACAAGTGCTTAGGAATAGTCAAATGAATCTACCACCAATCAGATGGTCCAAAGATGACGTACCTATGGACCAAAATTGTGACAAATAGGGTACCAACAGATTTATTATAATGCAATTTACCCCACTCAAAGGGAAACACCGAAATCAATGGGCATATGAGCTGACAAAGTGTTGAAGAAAAAATGATTTAACTAAGTAGGTAACTCGTGATTTTTACCAGTTTTTATCACATAAATAAAATAAAATAATTAAAGATAGTAAAGACAGGATTACTGTAGTAGATTAGGTACTAGTAGCATTACACCACATAAGTATAACTACAGGAATATTTCAAAGGCGCCCCGATTGACACCTCTTTCATCAAAATCGGCTCAGTAGTTTAGGCGTTACGGTGGAACATACATAAATACATACAAACATAGGTATTAGGTACATACATACTTACACTGCTGAAATCATAACCATTTCTTTTGGATTTGCCGTAGACGGGTAAAAGATAGACATCTACCGCATACTTACCTAGTACCTACGTATTTATGAATGGACAAAAGTTTTTTCGAATGAGCTACGGAACAAGAAACAAATGTGGAGAATCCATACTAATATTGTAAAATGCGAGAGTGTCTGTCTGTCTGTCTGTCTTTCTGCTACGCTTTCACTGCCCATCTGTTCAACCGATTTTGATGAAATTTGGTACAGGGATAGGTTGTATCCTGGGGAAGAACATAGGCCTCTTTTTATCCCGGAAAATTAAGGAGTTCCCGCTGGAATCAAAAAAACTTAAACCACGCGGACGAAGTCGCGGGCATCATCTACTTAGTTAACGAATATAACTGATGCCATGGACTGATGCAAGCAAACATTTCACACAGCAACCAAAAGAGCCCAAAAAGCCTAAAGCCAATATTCAAATGTCCATAAAAAGTTAATAATTTAGGGGCGAATTTTAAATAGATTCCCTGAACTTGTATAGGCGGGACATTGCTTATGAGCTTTGGGACTTGACTTTTTTATTTTCGTCTGGACTAAAATTAAATTGACGGGGACCTCAGTTGGAAAAAAAACAGCAATGTATGAATGAACAAAATGCAGCTAATGAATGTTTACTATACTATACTATGTATACTATTTTTAAAAAACAACTCTTTACTTGAGAATAAAATTATGATTTTTAGAACAGACTTTTACCAACAAATTTATAAATGTATAAGTTTAGAAACCTACCTATGGCGTGATTAAAACTTTTTAAATGAACATTTTTAAGCTAACAATTTGGCTAATTCAGTTGTACACGATATCCAAATTAAATATAATGGGCATGTCTAAATCTAGATCTGACTCTTTCCGTAGCTAGTATTATAAAAGGGATAACTATACATAATTTAGTTATAGCTTAGATCATTTTAGTTTAAGTGAAAGATTGCTACCACAGAATGATCCATAAAATTTTTGATCTGCTCTTGCTCTGGCAAGTTCACCGACATTAAAAGCATCGCCTTTGTACCAATTTATACCTATTGAATTTAGTCGAACAACAAACAATTGGGTATTTGACAACTAGTCAAATCAGCAACTTTTTTTCAAAAGTCAAAACGCATCCTTAGATAGATAGATAAACTCTTTATTGCACACACTTAGAACAAGGACAATAAACAGAAACATTAAAAGATACAACAGAAGGGTGCAAAGGCGGTCTTATTGCTAAAGCAATCTCTTCCAGACAACCTTTGGGGAGAGGTTATTAACAAACAATCCTTAGTATGGCATTTTGTACAAAATATTGAATAATGACGTCATAAAAGTTCGACGTAGGTACTTTTATACTTTAATCGATAGTTCAAATTAGTTATTCAACAAACAACTAACAGGGGACGTGGGGTTACGACTTCTGGAAGATCCTCTATTTAATAATTAATCACTAAAAAAAAATTATTTCAATAGTTGTCAATTTTTCCGAATTATTCCCAATTTTTCCGAAAGCTTTTAACGGGGTCGAAAGCCCTTAAAGGGCTTTGAACAGATTGGTAGGAACGGATAGGTCGTGTATATTTTAACACCCATAAAGTTTTATGATGTTCTTAACTTAGTAAGCTATAATTAGTATGGTGTTAGAAAATGTCATAAAGTACATTTTCAAATAAAATTAATAACAACTTTCTATCATCGTGACATGACTCCAAGGTACTAATTTTGAGTCCCAAATGGGCGGGAGGGTTTTAACAATTTTTATAAAATATTACCCTAAAAATCCATACAGTTTTGAACTCTATGTTTTTAGATTTATAAATTATATTGGTTTGTAGTGGAAGGAAATTAATATTTCTGAAATATGTTTTTAGTCAAACCTATGTCTCGGCGATGGGCGGACGTTATGACGATGTTTTTAATAGCGAATTATCATTTTTAACGATTTTCTGCGTACATTAATTGTTGTCTAACTGAATTGTTTTCTGTATTTTTAAATAACTTAGGTATAGCACGTTTCAGCCTAATTCATAGATTTTGTCGAATACCTAGATGTAAGAAATTACGACTTCGTCACTTTACTAAACTAACGCCAGTTCCCATTCAGGGAATGCCCAGGATTGAAGCCGAACAGGGTTTCGATCCTGGCCCTAGGTATACTTCTAAAGTTTCAGAGCAATTTTTTTTCTTCGGGGGAGGAAAAATATCTCTACCTATATACGAGCCTAATGGCAGGGCATGTCCGATTTGCACGGAATAAAATAACCTCCCCCTGTCTTCGAGGTCAGCATGGAACCGCTACTGCATTAGTCTTAGTGGTAGATTCTTACGACTTATCATAAGTGACACTAGTGGTCCTACATGAAATAAATCATTTTCATTTTTTTCATTTTTTTTTTCATTACTTCGTGCTGACCCTCTAGCTATTCTCGCTCTACTTCTTTTATTCTCTTTCTATTTCCTCCCTCCTCAACATTTACAATAATATAGCAACACATACATATACAATAAATATAGTCTTTGTTAGGCAGAACATTAATCTTTTTAAGTAAGCAAATAAGTGATACTCACAATCGATGTACTAGAAACCGCCATAAGCTTGTAACAGCATCATATCGTGTGCGCAAGGTGCAGAAATCCTTTGTGGGGTCGAGTATACGCTTTTATAACATGGTACCAAAAGAGTTTCTGGAGTTGCCATTACATAAATTTAAAGACTGTGTTAAACAGCATCTGTTAAGTCGAGGGTATTATAGTATAGATGATTTTCTCGATGACAAAGTTGCATGGAAGCAACCGGCTTCGCATCCAGCAACCCACAAGTCAGTGTAATACCTATACTTGTTACGTAGCGTATGCATTTTATATTAGGTATATAAAAATTGTTACATTTTTCTGTTTTTGAAAAGAGCAACTGCTGAGTTTCTTGCCAGTTCTTCTCAGTATAATCATCTTTTTATCATAAGTGGCTTAAGTTGCCCTACATGAAATAAATCATTTTCATTTTCATTGGGTTTGATGAAAAAAAAATTTTTGAGTTTCAGTTCTAAGTATGGGGACCCCCAAAATTTATTGTTTTTTTTCTATTTTTGTGTGAAAATCTTAATGCGGTTCACAGAATACATCTACTTACCAAGTTTCAACAGTATAGTTCTTATAGTTTCGGAAAAAAGTGGCTGTGACATACGGACGGACCTGTGGGACGGACACACAGACAGACAGACAGACAGACATGACGAATCTATAAGGGTTCCGTTTTTGCCAAATTTGGCTACGGAACCCTAAAAAGAAATATTGTCCCTAACTTTAGTCTAGTCATACTTATGCAGAAGAATAAATGACAAATTTATGAGAAGTGAGAAGATTAGGAGAGATCGCAGTCTTAGGCTAACTTGTATGCTTAGCTGTGTGAATAAAATAAAAAGAAAAACGCGATTACTTAATTAAAAGGGATCACGCATGAGAAAATATACAACGCAGCAAAACTCTAATAAAAAGACTTTTTAAATAAATCATTTCAGAAAGAATATTCCAGTAGGAGAGGAAACAAAGTCACGGCTAAAGCTAGTGGCATTCAAATGAGATTAATTTTAATGTTTGATAGTCTTGCGGCGTGCAAATGAAACAATAGGATGTCGTGTGACAAAATGACAGATTGTTAGACGAGTCACTCTATTAATAATTATACTTAATTATTATACCTACTTAGTGAAAAAAAAAACAATGCTATTTACATAAAATTTATTTTTCTGTTCTGAAGTAGGTACCTATAGACTTGTGCGTATGTTATAGGTACAGTGGTAACCTATTAAATTGCATTCATATATAAAAATACTATTAAAAAAAAATATAATCCAATATTTTTTATAGATGGGTAAAAGCCGCGAATTCGATGCGATAGGTTTATTTTCATCCCAGAAAATCAAAAAGTTCTTAAAGGATTTTACAAAAACCTAAATCCGCGCAAAGTCGCAAACATTATCTAGAATATAATATGTAGACTAGCTGATGCCCGCGACTTCGTCCGCGTGGAATAATTTTTTTTTTAATTCCCACGGGAACTCCTCAATTTTCCGGGATAAAAAGTAGCCTATGTCACTCAAATTTCAAAAACTGTGAAACACATATTTCTTAATTTTTACCCGTAGCTTGTAAACCAAGTTTCATGGATATAACTTGAGAAATGACGTAGTTTCATACAAACTTTCAACCCCTATTTCACCCTCTTAGGGGTGGAATTTTCAAAAATCCTTTCTTAGCGGATGCTTACGTTATAATAGCTATCTGAGTGCAAAATTTCAGTCCGATCCGACCAGTGGTTAGAGCTGTGCGTTGATAGATCAGTCAGTCAGTCAGTCAGTCAGTCAGTCACCTTTGCCTTTTATATATTTAGATTAGGTCTTTCCAAAAATCATCTTTTATTTAATAACCAAAAATTATCAGTTTCATTAAAAGGTATCGTGTCCCTTACAGAATTGTATGCAAATTCATGAGCCAATAAACAATTATTGTAATGAACGCTCTGTGACCTTTAAAGTGCTAATAGCTCAATTAATTTGTATCGGTCTTAATTATTGCCGCAAAAAATATTTTCAATATAATTTATTTTAAATTTCAATCTAGGTAAAGTTCCATTACAGGTTAGCCCACTTTTGATTTTTTTATAAATATGCATAGTAAGATAGCAATTAGTAAACGAGCAGACGGGTCACCTGAGGTTAAGTGATTAAGTAAGCCGCCCATGTTCATTTACAGTACCAGAAGAACGATATAAGAATCTTAGACAATGCTAAGAGTTGATGAGGTATTATCCGGACTCCACGTAGCATTGTACCGGAACGCTAAATAGCTAAGCAGCTGTATGTCTATGCCGGTGAGATTGGTAATTATAGCTACGTTGAGAGCAGAAAACACAAAGAGCTAAAGTGACTAAATAACTCTATGGGTTTGTGCAGAATCCCCAAAACATTGATCATAAGCTTATACTTATTGTCATCTCTTTCACTTCTCACCAGAATCCATTGTCGCAGCAAGAATACCATAAATTAAGCCAACACAAGTGAGGTGAGATTCTCTACTCAGATTCAGTATACGCTATGACATAATATCAAAGATCTTATGTCATAGCGTACTATGAACTATTCTGTGGTTATAGCAGAAATTATTAGAAATGGATGAATCCCTGAAGGATCTTCAATTATTATAAATGTCACATTGTTCAAACGAGCTTCACCATCTTCGAAGAACTATCAAAGATAACTAAGCAATGAATATTAAAATTGCCGAGGGTGATGCAATGTCTTCAAGCAAGATGTCACAAGCAGACGAAGTCGCAGGCTGCGCTAGCAGAATAGCGATTGAAGCAATGATAAAAAGCGGCACTTATCTCTGAAGGTAATCTCACCAGTGACATCTGTCTCATTATATGCAAATGTGCCGTGGATCGTACCTAATTGCATTGTTATTGCTCAATCAGCGATTGGATAGGTCAGGTTTATCTTCTGAGGGAAATTAATTTTTTTCGCTGGGAAACTGGTTTGTTGCTAGTCGAACTCTCTGGTGTGGTAATATCAATGCCCGTATCGTTAGAAAAATGATGATTCAAATCATAGCTAAATTATGCTGCGTTTATGATAGACTGATGATGATGCCCACGACTTCGTCCGCGTGGATTAAGGTTTTTTGGTTCCCGCGGGAATTTTTAATTTTCCAGGATAAAAAGTAGCCTGTGTTATTCCAGATTATAATTTATCTCTGTGCCAAATTTCATCCAGATCCGTTCAGCCGTTCTGGCGTGAAAGAGTAACAAACATCCATATACATCCATAGTACTTACAAACAAACTTTCGCGTTTATAATATTAGTAAGGATTTGCTCAACTTCATGCAACAGTTTGGAGGTTTATACGAACTACGAATGAATGTACTTATATAGGTACATTCTGTAGCTACATACTGGTAAGTAACGTATATCATGGTAGAATTGATGATTTCATGAAATAGTCAACCTGACCGTAATATTTTAACGTTTAAACTATCGTGAGTGATATTCATTTTAACTATACATAATATCCGGATAAACTCACGTGTGTGACCGTAATATGTTAAAAAAAAAACATAGGTACGCGCCGAATTGAGAACCTCCTCCTTTTTTGGAAGTCGGTTAAAAATCATGGAAAGTTCAACGTTTTCCACATATAATTTAGTGAAACTAGAATCACAAATAAAATATACATAAGTTAACGCAATGCACATATTAAAACGTCAGTATAAGTGGTATAATTATTGTATCATGAGAATATATGTGTATGTATGTATGTACACTAATTACTACCGCAGTTAGGGAGATGGCTATCGTAGTGTCAACCGTCCCCACGCATGTCTCCCACCATTGTTGCTTCTTTATTACATGGAGTAATGACCGTTTGAGTTTTGATACGGTAACCTTAGACCGTAAGTTAATATTCTAGAGGCGGGGACAGAAACAGGCGCACCTTTTTTTAAAACTGCACTCCAAGTTAGCCCTTGATTGTGATCTCACTCTGGTAAGTGATGATGCAGCCTAAGATTCTAGCAGGCTAACCTGTTAGGGGGTATGGAAGTTTTACTAAACCCCCCAATCTGTTTCTACACGGCATCTTACCGGAACGCTAAATCAATTGGCAGCACGTCTTTGCCAGTAGGGTGGTAATTTGCCACGTCCGAACCCTCACCAGACCAGACCATAGAAAATTCAGAAATTATAAATTCACGAACTGACCCTGCTGGGGATCGAATCCGAGCCTTCTACTTATCTCGCTACCAAAGAGTACGCAGTGCTTCAAATTGCTATTTTGTTGTGTTATATTGGCAACATTGCATAACGAGGCTCTTCCTTATGTTTCAAGATGACATGTCCGAATAAAAGTAAAATACACAGTACATCTTAAAAGGCGGCGGAGAGATTGAGTTCCCGCGGCTCCACCACCACCACTACAGCCCATTAACGTCCCACTGCTGGGCACATGTCTCCACTCTCATAAGAGAGAGGGAATAAGAGCTTAGAACCACCACGCTGCTCTGATGTGCGTTGGTGGGATTTAACGGTAATCGGTTAATTTATTTGACTACTAGTAAAATTAATTATTTTTTAGTGATTATTAAATAAAGGATCTCCCAAAATTCGTAAATCGTAATATCCACGTCCTCTGCTAGTTTTATTTTGAATAACCATTTTAAACTTTGATGACGTCACAACTTATAATTTCATACAATTTCAGTATATCCATACTCTGGGGCATTGGGTACAATGGGGTGGACTCTCGGTGGACTGGATTCGCCAATGGACGAAATTATATTTTTTCACAATTTCAGCTTGCCTTCCCGAAATTCGTGGCCAGCTCTTGGACCACATCGCCCCGCTGTCGCCGTCGCTAGTTTCGTGCCTGACGCCTATGTTTCAAGATGGCATGTCCAAATAAAAGTATTGCGGTCTAGACTCTACATCTTTAAAGGCGTCGAATCAAGAGATTGAGTTCCCGCGGCTCACATACAAATTGTTATATGAGAGTGGCCATTGTCTAGCGTTATCGGCCGCATCGGCAGCATTGCGGTTCCGTGTTCGTTTTACACAATGACCACGGATTGACGACATAGTTGGGATTCTAACTCTCATAGCTATGACAAATATGAAGAAACTTGCTGACTCGCCCAAGTTTCCTCGGATTAAAGTATAAAATGAAAACCTATTCATAGACAGACTATTAGTACCTATCTAATGGGAGAAAATTTATAATAATACGAAAAATACTTTATTTTATTTTCCTACATCTAAGTATACTTATGTATATTATAAGTATTCACTACAGCGTATACGTCCTTATAGTCTGTTCCAATTGGGATGATCTTTTTTTAGGGTTCCGTACCCAAAGGGTAAAAACGGGACCCTATTACTAAGACTCCGCTGTCTGTCTGTCTGTCTGTCTGTCTGTCTGTCTGTCTCCAGGCTGTATCTCATAAACCGTGATAGCTAGAAAGCTAAAATTTTCACAAATGATGTATTTCCGTTGCCGCTATAACAACAAATACTAAAAATTAAAAAAATATATATATTAAGGGGGGTCCCCATACAATAAACGTGTTTTTTTCGTATTTTTTTGCTCAATATTAAAAACGGTAACAGGTAGACGGTTCAAATTTTCACAGAATATTAACTTGTATATTACCTTTCAAAATAAATAATTAAATATCAATAAAGTAAATATTAAAGGGGGGCTCCCATACAACAAACGTAATTTTTATTTTTAATACGTCATAAATCGTAAAACTTACTACAGGTTTGTACGGAACCCTCGGTGCGCGAATCCGACTCGCACTTGGCCGGTTTTTTTCAACTTCCTTAACGTCTGATCACTAATTAATCTCTTCTGCTATTCGACCAATACTTAATGATGGGAATATCTATAAACTTGTTGTCTTTGAATATTCCCTTCACTATTGGTCAAGTGGCAGATAAGATGACGCGATAAGACGAGAAGTTGAAAAAATAGATCATCCCTGTTGGAACAGACTGTAGGTTAAACTATGAGGCAAGCACTAACTGACACCAAAAAACTACAGTCTACCTTACGTATGCAAATCAATCTTAGCTCGGCTTAGCCTCGGGAGCCATTCACAATGAAACAAAGGCTGCGTCTTGGAAAGGATTACCAAAACCGGAATGTAATTAACTCGAGAGCCACTTAATTAGTCCCCATTGTAACATGACAAGACAACCGTCAATTTTGATACAACCGTCGACTGACACACTGCCTCTGCGAGCTGCAAATCCGTATAAATGTGTGTTTGTTTGTCCTTCAATCAAGCCGCAACAACATTGGTTGGGTGTAGTTGAGTACGTGAAATACACAGGGTGCTCTTTATCCCAGACAAACAATCATTTTCCTCGGAATTTGTAAATCTACGCGGATGAAGTCGCGGGCATGCTTAGATTAAAATCAGCCTGAAATTAAGTTCCAGGCTACATCTGAAGTCAATAAAAATAGTATTGATACGGAAAATTGATTTGGTATAGGTAGATAAAACTATTAGGAATTAGTCGATCGAACAGTAATTTTTCTACCGGAGTTGTTTTCAAATTAAGGAATTAGATTAGAGGTCTAAATTAAAATAATATCAAACTCCAAAAATCTACCTAATCATTGTGAACTTTACACCTATCAAATACGTAGGTAATTATTTTGAAATCCATAGGATTATTTATATCCTAACTAATTTTTTATTCCTATTTTCCAATCATTGTGTTCACTTTATATTGCATACATATAAAGTTAGCACAATGATTGGAAAATAGGAATAAAAAATTACTGAGCTGTAAAATTACTAAAGTACTGAGCTATTTTTTTAAATCCACAGAATTAATGAAATCCTAATTTTTGTGTGACATATTATTTAGTGTAGGCTGCCATGCACGTTGAAAAAACATTGCGTTTTCATAAAAACTTCTGCAGCCGTGTGTATCGCAACAACCCAATGTTTTAGCAACAAATCAAATCGGGTCTTTTAAAACGTTTAACTAAATCATCATTTCTCCTCGAAAACCTTCGTCTCAGGTAATTATAGCCTGCTTCGCTACATGGTTGTTTTTACCCTAATATTTTGAACGATTTTTTGAATATAGATTCTTCACACACTTTTGTTTGTATTGAATAGAATATAGAGAAACTATAAGCCTAGCTCTTCTAGCCTTTAGCTTTCAACGATCGGTAAACACAAAAAATAATGTCATTGATTGGATTCTCCCCTCTTTTTACTGTAGAGATTTCGGTCAGCGCTGACCGCCAGATGTCAGGGCAGGTGACGATTACATATGCCAATTCACCGTCAATTCGTTAATAATTCTCCAAGGATTAATCTCTCTCCTAGCCTCCTAGCCGGCTAGCCTAGCTCTCAGTAGCTCTCCACAATTTCTCCTCGAACCACTAGCTTTCAACGTTCGGTAAACAACGAATATTTTTCTAATATCGATTAATAGCCCATCCCTATCGCAGCGTCATTAATTGGATTCTCCACTCGTTTTATTGTAGAGATTTCGGTCAGCGCTGACCGCCAGATGTCAGGGCAGGTGACGATTACATGCCAATTCACCGTCAATTCGTTACTGATTCTCCAAGGATTACTCTTTCACCTAGCCGGCTAGCCTAGCTCTCAGTAGCTCTCCACAATTTCTTCTCGAACCACTTTCAACGATCAGAAAACAAAAATTAATGTTCAAAAATATCGATTAATAGCCCATCCCTATCGCAGCGTCATTGATTGGATTCTCCACTCGTTTTATTGTAGAGATTTCGGTCAGCGCTGACCGCCACATGTCAGGGCAGGTGACGATTACATGCCAATTCACCGTCAATTCGTTACTAATTCTCAAAGGATTCGGTTTTTTACAGCGTTTCTGCCGTGTCATCGGATGAAACGATTGTTGATAAGTCGTGGCATCTGCTTTATGCCTATATTTTATATCAATAATGTATGTAACGTTGTAGATAAAACACTTTGATTTTTTGCTATAGGGCCCATACCTACATTAAATTCAGTGGATAAAGTTTATATGACATATTTTGAAAATCTAGTAAGTAGGTAGTAGTTCTAGGCAAGCACGTGCTCCACCTTAGGCTGCATCACTACTTACCAGCATGTCTGATTGCAGCCAAGCGCTAGTTTACAAATTAAGAAAAAAAGGAAAAAAAAGGAAAGGAAAAGGATGTCTTGTTTATTTTCGTGTTCTTGTGTGCAATAAAGATTTAATAAATAAATAAATAAGGAAAACTATAGGACAAAATTATCTACCTAAACAATTTTGAAAATAAATATCATACGTATACCTACCTACAAACCTTCCTATATTAAGTACCTACTGCCAAGCCCAAGGGTTACCTATTGATAGTCATTAATCATTATTAATACTCAATTATTAATTATATTTTATTCCATATTAAGAGTTAGGTATAGGACATACAGGGTGTCTACTTAAGATACGTCTTGTTTTGACTCCTCTAGAGAAAAGTGCTTACTTGCTCACTTATGTTAATGCAAATAAAAATTCCGAAAGATCCAACCATACGCACATTCCTATGCGTACCAACTATAACTATAGATATCGATCTAGTTGGTATGTAGTATGTACCTATTAGTGCCTAATTGTGTGGTTGTGTTGGTATTTAGCACTCATCTGCTATAATGAGATACAAATAAGGATGGCAGACAGAAATGTCGACATAATTCACGTCATATTGACACCTTGTATCGACGTGCGTGTCGCATTATCGACTGAAGTGTAAAGCTACATCTACACCTGTAGTTTATATTATGCGTATTTATAATAATATATTTTAGGTAAACTCGAAAGTGTACCCACGTGGACGATTCCGCGGGCATCTAGTAGTTTATAAAACAAAATTAGTGAGAAGATTTAATATAAAAGGTGTCAAGACTTTTTTCTAATCTAATAAAAAACTCTGCTCTTTTACATCTAAGCAGAAAAATAAAAATTATCTTTGAACTAGACCAGTTGAAGTTGACGGAAGGTACCTAAACTAAACGCAAAAAATATAAAATTCACATTTTACATAAACATCAGGCAATGCGATTTCTTGCTTTTATTTAAGAGATTGGTGCGTAATAATAATAATTAAATCTTACATTCTTAACAAATAAGACAGATAAATCTAAATAACTAGTGGTTCGCCCCGAACTGAGACCTCGCGGTATCACAGAGCGCCGTCTATTGACATAATTGTGAAGTTCTGTTAAAAATATCATCATCATTAAAAATTAAATAATTTCGTTTCCTTATAATATTTATCTAATTTTAGTATTTGTTGTTCAAGTACAGGATATAATTCAAATAATTGATCAAGTTTCAGGCTTGAGAGTTCAGAAAATTGAGAGTTCTGACGTCAACTTTGGACATTAGAAAATCGCCACTTTGAAAGCCCCCCATTTCGTCAATTTTAGGGGGAAAATTAAAAAAAAAATAGTTTTGGACTCTATTCCTAATTATCTTTAAAATGATATACTGCAACCCTATGTAACGCTATAAAAAATATTTTACTTCACATTCGCTTCTATGAGAGCCCCCCTGAAATAAAGATTTTTATAACTTTTTAAGCCATATTCGGCGGGAGGCCATAGGTTTACATATTATATTTAAACTTGAAGTAATTACGTTCAGCAATTCAAAAGTTATAAGGCTCTGACAGACGGACGGACGGACGGACGGACAAGTGCCAATTCACCCAAGTAGACTCAGAGACCTTCGCTTCGCTCGGTCAATAATATGTGTTAACAAATGTATTATTAATTTAGCTATTTTGGTCTGCACCTGTTATTACCTAATATACCTACTTACTTACCATATTTTGTGCAACTCGTTGTCGTCCGTCCAATCGCTCAGGTCTGGACTTTATATTTTATTTCACAGTTATCTGTAGAGTAAGTCAATGTCAGGGCACAGATAGGGTACAGCGCCGCTGCGGTGACAGATATCGCTACCGTAAATTGTACCCGCTACATAATTAATACCAACTGATTGAGTTTGCACGTCTGCTTTAATTGCCTGTTTTAAAGTGTATTGTAACGAGAGAGTTTTTAACACTTAGGTACACAGCATTGTAGAAAAATAGGATCAACCTATTAAATTAGTACCTACTTAAATCATAATCATATTATAATACACCTTATTTCTTACACAAATATGTACCTATTGCGAGGTCAATTCTGATCACACAAACAAAAAAATTGATTTTGGTCTACGTTGCTAAACATCTGAAGACATAGGTACAGTCTTACTTTTTTAGTACTTACTACATCGCGTGAAGCAGTATTATTTTAATATTGTTGATGCTCTTGTTTCAGACTAATAATCCTTATTTTAAGGTTGCCGACTGCAGAGATACATAATAAAAAACTGCAATGTTAAAATAATACTGCTTGGTGATTACAGTCGGTAGGCTACAGCATACAGTATACATTCTGAATCAATAGGTGCACAATTCAAAAGCAATTTTTCAAAGTAAAATTACCTGATCAGTTAACTTTTGTACCTATGTAGGAACGCTATTCTACTGAAATTAATAAGCACCACATATCACCATATCAATTAATTATTAGTAAGACATTAAAAATATAGGTAATTAAAATTTAGGTAACTACCAAAGTAATAAGTGAGTAAAGTCACAAAAGCATGAGAATTAATAATCGCCGAACGAATAACAAAACGTTAAGGCAGTTCCACATTCGCCAAGACAAAGCCTCTGCGTCTGAATAAATGCCAACCCATTTACAAGAGTGTAAGATATGACGTGATATAGATCACTCACTCCGTAATAAATAAATAAATAACATAAGAAAAATTACACCGTAAAGCGAATGTAACCGGAGGCGCTGCGGCTTGCTAGACTAGTGTGGATGTTCCCTAAAATTTTTGTGATATTTATGTGCAAAAAGTTATGGCAAAGTGGAAATTGATATTATTATAGACTACATACTAGACAGTAAACTTGCGTAGGTACCTAGTATGTACATGCAGTGCAAAAGTTATCTACAAAGAAACAATAGTGTCGAGTCACAAAACTTTCCCGGAAAGTGGAAATTTTGAAATGTGACAGAAATAGAGATAGGTTTATTCAAGTTCTATTCTTGAAAAAGTCGGTTAAAAAGGAAAGTGGGGAAAAATTATTTCTTCTAAACTTCTTGCCGGACCATCGATCTGCATTTTTAAACTGGCAGTAGGTGTAGGGAAAATTCCGAAGACATGTAAAACATTGTTAATTTACTATATAGTGCTACTACTACTATATAAAAAAAAAAAAAAAATATAGTGCTCGTAATTTTTGTGATAATCTATGCTAATATTATAAATACGAAAGTTTGGATGGATGGATGGATGGATGTTTGTTACTCAATCACGCCAGGACGGCTGAACGGATCTGGATGAAATTTAACACAGAGATAGATTATAGTCTAGAATAACACACTACTTTTTATCCCCGTAGGTAAATTAAAAAGTTCCCGCGGCAACCATAAAACCTCAATCCACGCGGACGAAGTCGCGGGTATCAGCCACTTATTTATAAAGTGTAGGTATGTGATTCCTTTCCTGTGATTGCCTGCCGTGGCCATAGTTGGCCAGATTATAATTGTTATTTTTATTATATAGTCTGACGTGTCGTATCCACTCTATGTCGCAGGCGGGCGCGAGGGAGCGACAGGGACGGATGATTTAGAAACCCCTCGGGAGCGACGCGACCCGATATTAATATTGTGACTGTGCCAGTATAGGGAAAAGTTTCCGATAGAAGCATCGTGGAAAAAAATAATGTTTTTTTAAATGTACAATAAACCAAAGAAATAAGTGGGTGGCCACTACCATTATCCTTTTAAATTCTTAATAGGTCATGCTGTAGGTTCGTGGTACTACAGCTGAAAAAAAAACTAATCGAAAATAGGTACTAAAAAATTATACTTGACTATCATCAGACTAGACCCTACACTCTAGTGTAGGGACACTAGGGTGTAGGGTCTAGGCTGGTTTAGTCTAGTCTAGCGCCTAATTTATTGTAAGCTACTAAATCATTTCTGCCAATGTAAGAAAGAAGAATTAATGAAGAATGTCCGAATGAAAATAGAAATAATATTGTTTTAAAGGAAGCTACTCAAATAACTAGGTTCCAAATTCGCTGGGCACTTACCTACTATCTAATTTTATTCTTGCTGATATGATAATTATAAAACGCAACAACGATAGTGCTCTAAAAAATGCATGCAATTAAATTCAATTAAATTCATCATTATCATCTCAAGTCTTAACCCATTGTCGGCCTACTACATGGCACCTGAAAAATGAGTAGATAGTCGTTTAAGAATAATATAGTCACTGGTCAAAATAGACTGGCGCTTGGCTGCAATCAGACCCGCCGAGCGATCGCGTAACTTCTGCATCAATCATTGATACATCGCAATCACCTCTGATTGGTTAACACTCTTCCACTATTGGACATAATCCATTGACGCAGCAAGAATGCCATAAATTCAGCCAATTACAACAATTGATACTGTAACAATGATTGATGCAGAAGTTACGCGATCGCTCGGCCGCTTGCAAGTGGTGATGCGGCCTAAGTTGGAGCGCGTTAGCACACATTTTAGACAGAGTCTTAACATAATATAGGTGACGTGAAATAAATTATTTCATTTCATTTATTATGAGGTTTATTCACGATGTTTTCTTTCACCGTTCAAATAAATAAAGCGATTTTATCTAAAATTCTTGCACATACAATACAATTCGATCACTCCTTTCCCAGTACGTTTGGGGTATCTGTCGCCTTGCACCTCAGTCCTCAAGCTAAATTGGTACCGAAATTTCAAATTCAAATTTCTGTTCCCACATGCCCCGCGGCGGGACTCCTTTAACGTTGTAATTGGTCCCCGGCGATTTGGTATTGGTAATGCATTCCTTTGATGCCTGATTGGTACGGTAACAGGCATTACGGTAAACGGTATCATAATTTTCGGGATATGGTTGCTAATGTTGTGGAAGGTCGCGGATGCACTACCAGTTTTGAGTGTGGGAACTCGCGAGGCATTGCTCAGCTGGTACCTACCTATGGTTGCATCTCGATTGTAGTAAAAGTTCATCTCGCGGACAAGGTTTGCTGTGACACGCTTTTATCAACCACACTGCTGTACAAAGCAAAACGCGTGTAAAGTTGTCTTCTTTGGAGACTATGAAGGGACTATGCAAAATATAGTTGAGGATGCTTCTTCGAAATGTGGTAAAAAGCATGTCCCAAGCTGGAGAACGTAGGTTAAAACTAACTCTGGCTTATGTAATTTTTTTTGTAGACACTAGACAGTGTCCTCTACACCCTCCATCAAGAAAAATAACATAAAAGAGGTGAGATCCATCTAAAAAAAAAATTTAAACCTCCAATTTCTAACCTCCATGACTGTCTCACTGCTCATGTCGCTGGTAACAAACCTATTTATTTAAAGTATATAGTGGATTAAAAATTCTCAAAAAAATATATTTCATTAATGAATAATTAATGTTTTAAATAACAACAGCAGCGTGAGACTACGTCTATGAATTATTTTTTTACTAGTGACTAAAGTCTGTCCCACGACTTTTTAATCATTCATGTGATCTTATACAAACACTAACGTAACTACCCACATATCCATAAAATCCGCATCGTCGTCGCGTCGTACGAACAAATTCAGTAGCCTTGAGCAATTCGTGTAGAACGGAGGTGTCTTCGTCGTTGGGTTACGAAATTATTTCGCATTCTCCAACGGAAATTTCATTTTGTCAACTTTAAACCCTCATTCATAGAACTCTCACTATACCTTAAGTAGTTATCACGTTTACATATTTGTATTTTTTTAATATTTTAAGTATGTTTTACTTTCTAACAAAGCACATTTTAAAAAAATACTATGCTTACTTATCAAGCAAAAATTTAAATACTAACCAATCCTAATTACCATGATTCTAATTACCATTATTACCATGACCATTTTACGTACATGGTAATTAGGCATTGGCTAGGTAATTAGATTAGTGCTTGGATGTATGGGAACTTCTAGGTTTTGACGACCTCCCTGGCGCTCCTGTGGTGAGTACTGAGTGCTTCGGTCTCAAAAACAGGAGTTCCTGGGTTCGATTCCCGACAGGGGCAATTTTGGCATTTTATAATCTTTAAAATGGTCTCCGGTCTGATCTGGCGGTAAGCATTGGCCGAAGCTGGTTACCACCCACCACTCTACCGGCGAAGACGTACCGTGCCATGTGATTTAGCGTTCCGGTACGATGTAGCGTAGAAACTGATAACCGATTTAAGTTTAATACTACCTTACTACTCTGTAAGAGTATGGGGCGCACCTTAAATACGAAGCTCTTGGCGCACCTAGAGTCTAATTATCTACTTTTCGACCGCCAATACGGGTTTCGTAAAAAACGATCTGCCGGTGATCTACTCGTGTACGCCACCCATATTTAGGGTGAAGCCATAGAGAAACATGGAGAGGCTCTTGCTATATCTCTCGACATCTCTAAGGCTTTCGACCGGGTTCAGCTTCTTTGCAAGCTTCCAGCATTCGGTCTCCCGCCGAGCTTGCGTGACTGGATATCTGATTTCTTGAGTGAAATATCCTTCAGAGTAGTCATTGATGGCTGCGCGTCAGATCTTATGGCTATTATTGCCGGTGTTCCTCAAGGGTCTGTTCTCTCCGCTACACTATTTCTGTTGCACATCAATGATCTGTTACAACCCGGTATCCTTGGGTACGCAGACGACAGCACTATAATGGAGAGATACATATCCAGTTCACGCGCAAGTAGTTCAGATACCAATGAACTCAGACAGGCGATGGTTCAGCGGTTGAACTCTACCCTGAAATTCGTTTCAGATTGGGGTGTTGCCAATTTGGTGGAGTTTAACGCAACCAAAACGCAGGCATGTTTGCTCACAGCAAAACGGAGTCCATTCATCTTGACTCCCACTTTTCGAGATATATCCTTGCCGATTACCGATCACATTGGTATCCTAGGCCTCGACATCATAGCCAACATCAACTTCGGGAGTGAAAGCCAAGACAGCCACCAAAAAACTTGGTATACTTAACAAGGTCAAGCAGTACTTTACGCCACGCCAACTGGTTACCCTATATCAAGCCCAAGTTCGGTCGTGCATGGAGTACTGCAGTCACCTTTATGATGGCTCTGCTAAGTATCAGCTGGTGGCTCTTGATGCCGTAGATCGTCGAGCTAGGATTGGCGAAGATTCACCTCTTCTGGTGAAACTTCAAACTCTGTAAGGTAGCCGGCGTACCGGTATTTTATGGGATATATTTCGGCGAGTGTGTTCACTTCACCTTTCTACCACCGTACCGCAAGGCACCGTACGAGTTTCCACCCCTATGTCGTAGACGTTTCATCCACACGTCCGAATCGCTTTGTGTCTTTATTCCTTCACTGCAATCAGTTATTTTTTTAAATTAGTTCAGAGTTATTTTGGTGCTAGTCAACAATGAGATACTAGTTTACTTAATTTTTCAAAAACTTTGTTGTTCTATCTTTTATGTGGTCAAGAAGACTGGCGTTTGTTTTAAATTTTTATATGATCATGCCACTGAAGCATGTTATTTTAAGTTGTGTGTGTAAGTGAGTTTCAGTTCAGAGTATTATTTTAATACTATTTATTATATACTTATACCTACTCTACACAACTATTAATTTTGTGAGGGAATTAATAATTTAAGGCATCTTTGATATGGATTGAAAATATATTTTCCAGATGTTGTTTGACACACCACTATTCCAATTACAAATGTAACAACTGATTGACGACGTAGCTGTGTCTTCAACTAGCCAGCTCTATGTAGGTGGCCAGTTCTCACACTCCTCTTCACGGCTCGTGGTCATCAGGATAGTCCTAAGCTGCTCCGAAGTTTCAAAAGCCTAGGACCACCCAAAGCTTTGGTCAGAGGATCTGCTTCCATGTCTCCAGTTGGCAGATACTCGACCTCTATTATTCCCTCTTGAACACAATTCCGAAGTGCATTTTTAAGTCAATGTGCTTCGACTTTGAAGTAACCATTTCATTTTGGCTTAATTTGAAGGTAGCTTGATTGACATTCAATACAATTATTCGATCGTAGCTGGCCCCTAGGTCTACTTCTTGGAGTTTTCTTGGACACGGATAGGCAATTAGTTAATAAATCATCGACATAGATCACTATGACTTTAACTCCTCTTTTCTGGGGTCAGCTCCTGATGCTTTAAAACCTATGTTCTTTAGTTCTGTGTCGAGTTTTTATACCATTTGCCTCCCTGCCTGTTTGAGTCCATAAATAGCTTTTAAAAGATTGTCTTTGGGATTATTTTTTATATCTTTTAGCATACCTTCCTATTTTTGAAGTTCCATTTTTGACGTGAGCTTTTATTGCATCATGCCAGTATTTTTGTTTTTTATTTTCATCAGAAAGGTAAGATGTATCCGATAAACAATTTTCTTCAGTTGCATTTAATACAAAATCTTTGGTCCACGTTGGCGGATGCCTTTCTCTTTGTGGCCTCCCATTTTCAGGTATTTCTATAATCTCTGATGCATCATCGTAAGACTCTATTTCGTCTACTGAAGAAACATCTTGATCGTTCTGATCTTGCAATGTGTTTTCATTTTTACTCTGAATTATTTCAATTTGCCCACAAATTTTATGAGAACTTTGCTGGATCGGTTGATTTCGTCAACGAGATCGAGTTTTTTTTTACTACTACAAGTTAGCCCTTGACTGCGATCACACCTGATGGTAAGTGATGATGCAGTCTTAGATGGTAGCGGGCTAACCTGTTAGGGGCATGACAGTTATATTAAACCCATACCCCTATTCGGTTTCTACACGGCATCCTGCCGGAACGCTAAATCGCTTGGCGGCACGTCTTTGTCGGTAGGGTGGTAATTACTAGCCACGGCCGAAGCCTGCAACCAGGAGGTGGGAGGCTTAGGCTATTTTTAGTCTTATTTTTATTGCTGAAGCGATCTATGTTAAAATGATTTTTCAATGAGACTGACTTTTGCTTATAATTTTTTTTAACATTATGTTGGTAACTAAAGCATGTTTTTTTTAAATAACTTTGAGCGCAGTGAGCTTCTTTTGATACTATGTATTTATAGTATACTTAACGCTTACGACGATGATTACGCGGTAAATCTAAGTAGGTTTGTTAAGAAGATTACTAAATATATTGATTACGTTAACGAGACTGATTTTTGTTTATCAAATTTTCTATGAGTATATTTGACATGCTGTTTTAAAAAGATTTTGTGTACAAAGAGTTATTTTGATAATAGTCTAATAGACGCTTACTTCTTACTGAAGTTTACTGAATTTATTGATCTCGTTAACACGACTGACTTTTGATTATCAAATTTCGTACAAGTAATTTAATTCCTTTTACAATTTTAAAAAGATTTTGTGAATATAGAGTTATTTGGATAATATTCATAATATACTTAGACGTTTACTCTAGGTAACTATATATTTGATAAGAAGATTACTGAATCTATTTATGTTGTCACCGTGACTTACTTTTGAATTTTGCGAATCGCGATTGACTCATTTATACTTTTTTTAGATATTAAGATAATTTAATTGTTCTTTCAGTTATATTTCTGTATTTTTCCACATTTTCTTATAGATTTTTATAACAAAAATACATATGGTTTTTTTGTATTACTCATCACCATTGCCATTACCAAATTACCATATGCATATTCTAATCACCATATTCCGGACCCCATTACCATGTCACACTTTATCATTACCATGACCACAATAATTACCAAACACCTTATATCTCCAAGAGAATCAGATCCTGGTGAGACGCCTTCCTCATCACAGTGATAAATGAAGGTACCCCTTTGTCAAGGTCAACTTAAAAAAACAAAAACTCGAAAAAAAAAATTTTTTTTCACACCGGTCGATATTGACATGAAATCGAAGAAGTGCCCTTGACGCTCTTTCATTTTGGCGAATCCCGGCCATCACGTGTGAATTTTATAATTTAGTACAATTTTTACTGATACTTAATAATAATTTAATGACTTATAATATAATAATAAATAAATCGTTTATTTTCTATAATTTAGGGTTACATAGTAATTTGATCTTAAACTAACAATTATTGTGTTTATTATATAAAAAATTACAAAATGTTTTAAGATCAAGAACTGGCTATCCTAGCTAGATTTTGTAGACCTGTGTTAAGGATAACCAGCCGTCTCCCTCTTTAACCAAAAATGTGTGCACAAGCACGTGTTTATTCAAGGAGTAGTTTTTAAATCATAATAGTTATTTTATGACTACATACCTACTAATAACTTTGAATGAAAATAATAATATAAAAGTAGAGATACTACAATAATAACAGTTTTAATACTTATGCCGTAGGTACCATTGACGTCCCTAATAAGGATTATAACTAATAAATTCTGAAACAAGAGCGTCCACAATATTAATAGTAGATTATTAACCAAGGGGATAAAGCAGTGTCTTCTGTCGCGGGTGACGATTTAAATCGCGAGCGTAACGAAGGATTTAAGTTCACCCAAGACTAAGACAGCTTTATCACCGAGGAAAATACTCTACTTTTCGTACCATTTGCGAAAAAATTAACACAATAATAATATGAGATAAGCATTTATTAAAAATAATGACAATTTTTTTTTTATCCACTACAAGTTAGCCCTTGACTGCTATCTCACCTGATGGTAAGTGATGATGCAGTCAGATATGGTAGCGGGCTAACCTGTTAGGGGCATGGCAGTTATATTAAACCCATCCCCCTATTCGGTTTCTACACGGCATCGTACCGGAACGCTAAATCGCTTGGCGGCACGTTTTTGCCGGTAGGGTGGTAACTAGCCACGGCCGAAGCCTCCCACCAGGCCAGACCAGGGAAAATTCAGAAATTATAAATTCCCAAATTGATCCTGCCGGGGATCGAACCCGGGACCTCCGCACGTTAAGACAACAGCGCTACACACTGCGCCACGGAGGTCGTCAAAAAGTAAAAAGTCAAAAGCAAATTAAAAGTAAAAGTTAACATTCGAAACATTGGTCCAATTATTGATAGAGAGGGTTACAAAGTTGTATTTGAAGAAAACAAAAACGCGGCAAATTCCTAGACTAATATTTTTTTGTCGGAAAAGCAAAGGCATCAAGCTCATACGGCCTCGTCGGTTTTCGTCATTTTATTTAATAATCATAACTGCATAGTAAATGCGTATTCCTTTTTGAAAAAGATGTATAATGCTTTATATACAAACTCAATGGTGTAAACACAGATGTAGTTCAGTATAAATTTCGGTAAGTATTCCAAATTTAAATCACATTCTCCCCCTAGAGGATGAATGAAATTCAGTACAATTTTCTTTCCCTGTTTTTAACAGATTAAAAATGACTATTGTTAAGTTCGCTTTTTGTGGCATAGAATGTCACTTTTTTGAGCAAGTGGTACGAAAAATAATATCTACTGTTTTGCTTTGCTTTGTTAGTCAAAGGACCTGCTAGATAGGTACTACTTATTTGATTAAAAATCCGATCCCAAATGAAAAATAAATGATCCAAGTCAAAATCTTCCCCTTCATTATTCGCCGTTTGTTTTATTTACTCGACACTTCGTCACAAAAACAACGTAAAGCAACAAAACGCCTAATTGAAAACCGGAACGGCTGGTTATCGCCGAATTCCCTCCTTATTTCATTTAAAAACATGCCTATTATTTCCCAGGGGAGGGAGGAAGGTCGCGAATTTCATAATTTAATATTTACCGGTATCGGATAATTAGATAGAGACGTGATTTGGTGCAGGAAGGCGATATTAATATCGATGTTGCTTGTTTTGGTACGTCTAGTGATGCCCTTAGACCCATGCTATATGAAGATATATCGAGCTTTTATTTTATTTGATAGCTGACCTGCTGTTTCTTTCTACTACAAGCATCTAAGCTTTTGTCTGCGCTCACATCTGGATGAAAGTTATGAGTAGTTTAAGATGGTTGCTAACCAGGGGTTTGGCAGTTACATGATACCCACAGCTCTAATCGGTTTACACGGCATCGGCGGTGTCTTTGTCAATAGAGTTGTAACTAAGTATAGCTACGGCCAAAGCCTCCAAAGTTCCACAAGATCAGAACAGAGACAATTTAGAACTTACAAAATACTAAATCGGACCCAGGACCACCCTATAAAGACTACAGCGCTCACCAGTGTGACAGTGCGGTCAACATATGCTTTTTAATTTTTATTCCAATAAATGCATTCTTAGTTGCTTATTATTTAACTCTCTCGACTCTCTCTTTCTATTATTTAACGACTCAAATCAAAGAGCAATAGAAAGAGAAATAGGTAAACTAACTTTTGGTACATAAGTAAAGCCTTTCAGTAGGTAGGTACTAATTTAGTAGATAAATTATCAAAATAAAGAGTAGGTATCTAAAGAAAGATTGTATAATTACTTCAAAATAAGCTACAGTGTAAAAAGCATGCAGCTAAAGCTTTTGATTCTATATTTGGTGTCTGTATTCAGTATCTCATATATCGACATCGATATTTTTATGGCAATCCCTCAGCGTCTAAGCAGCAGAATGAAGACAAATGCTAAAGTGTCGCGAGGGGGGTTCGATTCCGGGCGACATGACAAACAATATATGACAAACATAATTTGGTAGCATCCCTTCGTAATTTAGTCATGAGCAAGGGTAGGCAATCGATATAGGACATTATTATTATGTTAGTGACGTAACTATACCTAAGTACTTAGATTTTATTATTATTATTTATTTGTTATAATCAGAACGGTACAGGCCAATTACACTAATTATTTAGGTATTACAAGAATTACAGTTTCAATATCCATACTATTAGTATAAATGCGAAAGTGTGTCTGTCTGTCTGTCTGTCTACTACGCTTTCACGGCCTGCCTGTTCAACCGATTTGGATGAAATTTGGTATAGGAATAGGTTGTATCCCGGGAAAGGACTTTTTATCCCGGAAAATTAAGGAGTTCCCGCGGGAATCGATAAAACAGTTCACGCGGACGAAGTCGCGGGCATCATCTAGTAGTACAATATTAGAATATGAATACCTATTAGATTATGGAATATATTACAGTTGTCATTATCATCATCACCAATATTCAACACACTGCTGGCTCACTTTATCTGAGCACGAGTCTATTCTCGGATTATTTCTGGTGGGAGGCTTCGGCCGTGGCTAGTTACCACTATACCGGCAAAGACGTACGTACTACGTACCGCCAAGCGATTTAGCGTTTCGGTACGATGCCGTGTAGAAACCGACTAGGGGTATGGGTTTAATATAACTGCCATGCCCCTAACAGGTTAGCCCACTACCATCTTAAGACTGCATCGTCACTTACCATCAAGTGAGATCGCAATTAAGGGCTAACTTGTAGTGGAATTTAAAAAAAAATTGAGTTTAGGTACACCACGCTGTCGATTTGGCAGACTTCAAACACCTTCGGGAACATTATGAAGAACTCTCCAGCATGCAGGTCACGATGTTTTTAATCACCGTTTCAAGCAAGTGATATTTAATTTCTTAAAAAGTCCTTCAATCACACCGCAACGGAGGAACGGATCGACGTAATTTTTGGCATGGGTATAGTTGAGGACCTGGAGAGCGACATGGCTACTTTTTATCATGGAAATTTAGTTGTTCCCGCGAGAATAAAAACACTTTTACCACGCGGATGAAGTCGCGGGCATCAGCTAGTCGATTATCACCACTTCAAATAACTATCAATAAAGTTTTATTGCTAAAAAAATATCCATCAACTCGCGTGACAATCGTAAGAAATTATGTGTCAGCATAAATCAGTACCGTCACAGTGACTGCACGATTTTCGTGAAACTTTTCAATTATTCGAGTCAACCTCGGCGTTATCATAGCGATGGGGAATGGAATTAAAAAACTCGTGTTAATTGGACGCTGGAGTGGTGCCTGGCACGACAATACACGTGAGGCGGCTCCCTAATCGCACAATCAACACAACTTTGTCCAACACTTACAGCTTTTCATAGACCTAGGGATCTTATAGAGCTGTCGCATTTTAATAGTATTAAGTAGGTATATATAGTTCATACAGCCAAATACGTTATTTAAATTAAGGTAAATATCTGACTGGTCACATGCTCCGAGACCCCCACGGTAAATGGAGTAACATAGTGACACAGTGGTACCCACGGGATGGGAAAAGAAATAAGGGCCGGCCAGCAAAGACGTTGGGAGGACGAACTGAAGCTGACAGCTGGTCCATTCTAGAGAAGGGTGGCACACAACCGCACACTGGAGAGAGCTGGAGGAGGCCTTTGCCGCGAGGCACATGGATCTAAGAGACTTTTTGTGATTAATCTGTTTAAACTAAAATTGTGTAAAAGCTCTGTAATACAAGGCTATTTTATTTTATATTATTTTATTTTATAAACATCTGACTTTGAATTTTTTTTCATACAATAAATGCAAACGCGACTACGTCCGCGTGGGTTTAGGTTTCTGAAAAAATCGATTTTCCTGGATAAATGCCTGTATCCTTCCCCGGGATGCAACATTTAAATCTTGTACCAGATTTCGTAAAAATTGGTTGAACAGGTGGATTGAGAAAACGTAGTAGACAGACAGACACACTTTCGCAGGTATAACATTCTAACCTAAGTCTGCCATGTTTATATATATGTCGATCGAGCACGTTTGTTCGCTATATCGGCGGGTCACCTGATGGTAAGTGATTACCGCCGCCCATGAACATGTTCTTTAATTTTAATTTTATATTCGCCATTTCTAATCCTTTTAAAGGTCTTCGGCATAGGTTGAGAGCTAGCGGCTGTCCCTGTAAGTTGGCGGAGTGAATTACAAAAGTTAGACGAGTTCATAGATTGCGGATATTCGATTACACCTATCAAGAATGCGGGTCACATTACCCCTCGACACTATCGAGCAATTTATTTTAAGTAGGAACTTCTTTTTCTTTAGCTTTACCTTCTTAGGTACACTTAAGTTATAGTTTATCACCAAGTAGGTATGGCAATTATTGTTGTTTACAGATTAGGTATGGCTTGAATTTTAGGTAGGTATTATGTATTTAACTGCCTCGTTGGTCTAGTGGTTATCATGTTCGAGGTCCCGGGTTCGAATCCCGGGTCGGGCCATTTAGAAATTCTCAGTACTAGCTCGGAGTTAGGAAGTTGGCGGTGTTTCACCCCCGTGCCTCGGAGAGCCCGTTAAGCCGTCGGTCCCGGTTATTATCACTAACATGATAATAGTCGTTAAAGCCCGCCAACCCGCATTGGAGCAGCGTGGTGGGTCTAAGCTCTAATTCCCCTCTCTCCTATGAGGGTGGAGGCCTGTGCCCAGCAGTGGGACGTTAATGGGCTGTAGTGGTGGTGGTGGTGGTGGAATATTTAGATAATTATTTACGGATCTTAATTCATTATGATTGCATTAGACAGGTACCTACTTTTAAAAACTCAACACCATTCTAATTTCAACAGAGTTTCTTGCTGGTTCTTCTCGGTAGGAATGGCATTCCGAATCAGTGGTTGATTCACTCGATTATTCAAAAGCACTTTCAATAAGTTTATTTGAATAAAAAAATATGGGTTTGAGTTGGAACACCTCACGCCACTTAATTCTAATTATTAGATTTAGATTCAGCAATTTTTCTCAGTCGTAAGTTAGTCACTCCAAATTTCGCTAATAATATGGGCCGTAAAAATACCAGACATTTTCGCAAAGGGGTTGTTTCAAATTTATATGGAGCCTGGGCCAGGTATTTGTACGGTATTTCAAAATGTTCGGGGTCATAAAATAGTAACATTTTTTTCTTTATTTCTTACTAAAAAGTTCAATTTACGAGGTACAATGCGAAATTATTTTGCAAAATAAAAGCGCAACAACATGCGTCCATTTTGACATTGACGTATATTACAGTGTCATGATGACATTTGATATAAAATTACCTGGGAAATGTGAATTATCCTTAAAATATCCAACAGCAGTCAGATTGATGGATGGATGCGCTGCGAGAGTTGCTATTCTACAAATGTACCTAATTAAACATTTTATTTTTGTACCTCTTGATCACTGTAAAACTGCCAAAAAGCATATTTTATTTTGTTTTCTATGATTTTATACTATTTTTTGGAATACTGTACAAGTACCTGGCCCAAGATGAAACAACCCCTTTGTGATATTAGTATGGTTGCAACTTTTATTGATGCGTTTCTGTATAACTTGTGACGCGACCCAATGACAATATTTACGACCCGAAGCCCTGTCTTCGGATGTTAATTCGGCATCAACGACAACCCAGGCAATTAGCGGAGACGCCGAACCGTCAAAGTTATTTATGTCTCATATGTTTGTACGGAAAACTTATAATTATCAGCGGGAATCGAACCCGCCAGTTATGGCCAGTAATTGGGATGGAACAGTGTATAAGTATAGTGTACGCTGCAGTAATATTGTTTTATGAGGTCCTTAAAAAATAATGAATGTCATTTCGGTATACGACATCCCCAGTTTTGTGGTGATTCTTTGATTCCGCTTTGCTTTGGTTCGCTTTAAGTATAATTGTTATGGTGTACGCAATTGTCTTTATTGCGCGTGTGGTTATTGGTTATTGAGTGGTACTTCAATATGATTGCTGTTTAGTGTTTTCTGCCCGGGGTTAATTTAGAAACGAGCGCTTAAGAGGATCGTCTAGTTGTAAATCTCCATACAAAAAGCGATAACGTTTTTCTTCCCGTAAATGTTGTCCAATTTTCATAATTTTTAGAAATGTTGCAGATACAATGAAGAACTATGCTCGTACGTTTTAATTTTAAAGAAATATTGCTTATGTTAAAAGTTATTAGCGTCTAAATATCCATATTTTTGACCTAAAAACTTCCTCGAGTATTTTAAGTTTTTAAAATTTAACTAAACTAAAATACTAAAAAAATAAAACGTACGAGCCTAGATTAAGGTGTACTGAATCTAATGAGACCAAAATTGTCTAATTTCGTTTTGGGGGGGGTAAAAACGTTATCACCCGAAACAATATTTCAAGAATAAAATGTAGGCATATGCCTACTGGACTTGCAACTCTCTCTATCGCACGATACGGAGAAGGCAGCGAAGCGTTGTGAAACAGATAGCATTATTGAAAATACCTACTCGCGTCACGTTTCGTCACTAGACGATCCTCTTAAGGGTTACTCTTGGCGTCTTGCGTATCGAGGCATAATTTTAAGGTAACAAACAGGCAATGAAATTATGAAACGGGCATTTTTTCTAAGTTTCTATTGCTCCTAAGGGCAGAAGCAGATCCACAGTAATGAGACAGTATCGCTTGAACAGAAAAGTATTGCGCTGTTGTTGGAACATCAGAAGCATGACATTGTAGTACCATACAAAGTATAAGACGGAATGATGACATCATCATACTAATCTTATAAATTCGATAGTGTGTTTGTTTGATGGTCTGTTGCTTTATTGGATTGTTGGGTTGTCCTTCAATCACGCTGCAACAGGGCAATGGATCGACGTGATTTTTCGCATGCGTATAGTTGAGGACCTAGAGAGGGTACTTTTTATCCCGGAAACTTAAGGAGTTTCCTTGGGAATTAAAAAAAACTTATTCAACGAGGATGAAGTCGCGGGCATCAGCTAGTAAAAATGAAGCTGCGAGGGTTCCAAACGCGCCCTGGTCCGAGAACCAACCTATGCTGATATACTTATCGATATATGTATATTATGTAGATCATAGAAAAAAATTGGGCGTCCGACTTGTACAGCGCGCTCCACACCTGTATACACCACGCCTGTCCTTGTCCTCGCCATAGCGCTGTCCCGCTTTTCAGACTAGATGGCGTTACTAAAATAAGTCCACATTCTTTGTTTGACAGGGCCCGTCTATGTAAATTGAAGTCGTTGGATATACTTGACAAAACCTTTAGCTTCGGCTTTAATCTCACAACAAATAATCTTACAACAGACAAAAAAAACTGGTTCAAAAATTTCCGATCCACGTTCCGCTCATACAAGGGGTAATGATACGAATTACAATAATTGTGTAAGCGCGAGCGGGGCGGCTCCAAATGACAATCACGCGCCGCGACCTAATGAACGGGTGTATGCAGCTAGAACACAGGTGGCGAGTAGGCATGTAACCGATAATCATTGATATTTTCATCGATGTTCGAAAAATGTCCTTAGCTCTTGGATGAAATAAACACGGGATAGGAAACTTAAGATAAATGTATGAAATCACGTTCGACTAACTTTTGCGGGGCGAGAAGAGAGTGCCTTGTCAGTTTTTTGTCCAATTATTGACACTATTGTATGAAAATGTCAGGCGAATAATATGGCCGATATTACGCGTCCCGTGATTAATTCGTACAAGTCTTAACTCTAACAAATAATCCATGAAAATTCATACTAATATTATAATTAATGGCTAAGTGTGTCTGTCTGTCTGCTACGCTTTAACGGCTCATCTTTTCAACCGATTTTGATGAAATTTATTACCTACTTTGGTAGCGATTATTACCCACGACGGAACGGAGGCGGTACCTATAATATGTGGGTTGTTTGTTTGTATGTTTGTTTGTTTGTGCACTTACCACCACCACTTTCCTGGAAAACTATTGGACCGATTATGATGCTGTTTTTGCATTGGATATACCTATGTATAGCATCTGAGAAGTTTATTAGATATGTTTTAAGGCCATAGTCCACCAAGCTGCGCTGCAATTGTGATTTTTATTTTTTAATATGTTACCTTGTAAGGTGTTTTGTTTTAATTATCTATCGATACATCGATACTTTTAAGCACATTCCTACTAAGTATACTCTAAGGCGCACGTATTGTCCCTGCCGAGTCATCTGCTGATTATATCGTCTATACTCTATATTATATGCTTTATATACTTACGTGTACCGTGAGCATCTGTTCCTAAAGGTAGGTAATAATTATAATGGTACTTACTATTTTTTAATTATTAGTAGTTAATACAAGTTAATACGCTTTAGATAAAGGTGGGCCAGGCCTAATAATTGAAATGTGTAATGACATAAAAAATATTATAGGTATTTCTTCATCAACATTCAAACTTCAACAAACTATCAAAGGCTAAAGGTAAGATTTGCATTTTAACTTTGAAGTAAGGTGATGGTAGTTGGTTAGGTATAAAAATTATCTTCATTGACTTAAAACTGACCTCGCCCTAGTTACGCTCTCGATACGACACGTCTTCATCAGTATAATATATTAGCTACGTAAGTAATAAATAGTACAGGATTATAGGTACTTAGTGATAGCACAGAATAGGTAATGTGGTGATAGTTAGTATTCTGTGACTATAGTGTGTCTCTGTAATCATGGATGGATGATACCGTTATGCGACTATAGTAGGTATATACCGGCAAAGACGTGCCGCCAAGCGATTTAGCGTTCCGGTACGATGCCGTGAAGAAACCGAATAGGGGTATGGGTTTAATACAACTGCCATGCCCCTAACAGGTTAGCCCGCTACCATCTTAGACTGCATCATCACTTACCATCAGGCATGAGATCGCAGTCAAGGGCTAACTTTTAGTGGATAAAAAAAAAGTATTTCTTAGCTTTAGTTGACGTTAAAGTCACTATACAATTTACAGAATACCTAAAGCACTTTAGACAACAAAAAAATAAAAAGAAGGGCATCTTTTAATTATTTTACATTAATCAAATAAAAAGGTGTAAAACAGAACAATTTTCACAAGAAGCGAGTGGAAACGGGCGATTTCCTCCCGTCCCTCCACAACGATGGGAATCGTCGCCGCAATTATTCGGTGCAATTGACCGCGAGAAGTTCATGGGGACCTCCCTGTAAATTACACTTCGAATAGTTACTAAAATAGGTGTTTATTATGTAGATGATATTATACTTACTTTCAAACTAATAGCTAGAATTCAGTTGCTTCTAAGTACCTATTAATAAACCAACTGTAACTAAGAACAAGTATCGGTAAATTTATGCTTAAGACCGAATTTTAAGACCGATTTTTAAGACCGAAATCCTGTTCTTAGCTGACGCCAGTTTAATAATCTAGATATTTGAAAGGAAAAAGTCACTGACTGACTGATCTATCGCACAGCTCAAACCACTGGACGAATAGGGCTGAACTTTGGAATGCAGATCTATAGCTATTATGACGTAGACATCTGCTAGAAAAGGATTTTTTTAATTCAACCCCTAAGAAGCTAAAACAGGAGTTTGAAAGTTGCGTAGACCACGCGGACAAAAGCTAGTTATTTTTGTCCTAAACTAAAGTTTTATTAAAAATTGTTGTCGTCAACCGGTAGATACTCCACTGTTCGACCTATGTCCACAGCCAGACACGGGTCTCTTGTAAAGGTCTAGACCCACAACAGAGGCGCGGCGCGTCGCGGCACGTTTAACAAAAAAAACCATACAACCAGATGCGTTAATTTTACTGTATGGCGGTTGGTCCTGTAAATATGTTGTAAACATAGCCTCCATTCGAGTACATAGTATCGATGGATCCATTAAAAACGATCCTGTAAATACGGACCTTCTTTGTGAGTGAGCCACCACCACCACTACAGCCCATTAACGTCCCACTGCTGGGCACAGGACTCCACTCTCATAGGAGAGAGGGAATTAGAGCTTAGACCCACCACGCTGTTCCAATGCGGGTTGGCGGGCGCGGCACGTAGCGGCAAGTATTCTTTGCACAAATAAGTCGCAGTGCATCTCCGTGCCGCGTCGTTTAAGTGGGCCCAGCTCCATACAAACTCATACAAAGAATATTTGCCACTACGTGCCGCGCCGGGGCCTTGCATCAGTAGTGGAGCTAGACCTTAAAAAATTCCACATGCCGTGGCCTTGCGCCGCCGAATTTAGCAACTCCTTTCTTTATGTATCCACATTTTCTTATTCCAAAACACGTGGTACAATGCCACGTGAAAATCGATTGGTTGGGTTTAATAACATTTCATACCTCTTCTTGGTGAAACAGCTTCCATATAAATCTTTTTATTTTTATTGTATGCCTTCTTTCGTAAAACTTTAAGTGCACCATACCAAATAAAAAGATAAAATATAATTTGAATTTATCATCTTTTTTTAACCAAACTATATCTTACTGAAAGCCAACATAAGCCTTAAGAATATAAAATTCAAATTCAAATGACGTCCTCTTTGAGCCAAAGAAAATTGTCCCTATTTGTCGCAAGAGTAGGCGTGGTGGTTGGCCACTAGAAAATTGAGGCAGACAATTTTCCAAGGTGCAGGAACGGTAATCTCTATTTACGTAATGGTAGAGTTCAAATTATTGGTTTACAACGGTTGGAGAATATTGTGAACTGGAGGCGAGAGGTAAGAGGTAGAATAGTTATAAGGAGTTGATAGCAGTTCTTTAAGCATCGAAATTCACCGTAGGTTTACGAAATAAGAATTGAAGTTCCGTAGTAAAATTGAACACACACACATTGCCGGCACATTACTGGGCACGAGTCTTCTCAGAATGAGAAGGGTTTGGCCATAGTCCACCACGATGACCAAGTGCGAATTGGAAGCCACACACTTCGTGAGGAAATCTCAGGCATGCAGGTTTACTCACGATGTTTTACTTCACCGTTATATTATAGCAAATGATATTTAATTTACTCACGATGTTTTACTTCACCGTTATATTATAGCAAATGATATTTAATTTCTTAAAACACATAGCTCTGAAAAGTTTGGGGATTTGGAGCGCGGATATGGAACCCTCGATAATTTGAATAGGAAGCTGGGCATGTTAAACACTAGGGCCTATGCTATCATCATTTCTATCATCCGTCTATCATTATTCATTACTTTTTGTTAAAACAATTTACCTGTCATTCATCATGATCATCATCATCATCATCAACTGATAGACGTCCACTGCTGGACATAGGTCTCCTTCATGGATTTCCACACGCCGCCGTCTTGCGCCGCCTGGATACAGCGGCTCCCTGCGACTTGTCTGATGTAGTCTGTCCACCGAGTAGGGGGTCTGCCAACGCTGCACTTCCCAGTACGAGGTCGCCATTCCAGCACTTTGGGACCCCAAATCTACCTGTGACCTGTCATTGCAAACATCATTTTCTAAATGAGAAAATCTTCCATCAGCTCTTCGACTAGCTAGAAGTGATTTGGTCAGCCATTAGAGCTTCGTACATGTCATTATGTGGCTCAGCCGGCGTGAATATAAGTTGTGTAATACATATAATGGAGACGCTTTGTTCTTTTGTTTGGTGATGAAGTGTCATTGAGTGGACGGGTCATGGCGAAATCTGTTTGCTGTTCCGCTATGGTAATTTTGAGGTGGCCTTGTGGTTAGAACGTGTGGATTGCTGGTTTTTTTAAATGGCCCATCGGCTCCCATTTCCATCATGGAGTTCCGAAACATAGCGCCTGCTTCTATCCACCAGCTATTTTTAACGAAACAGCAAGTCCAATGACCTTATTTGCGGAATTACGTTATAATACAGGATAAGAACTTAATAAGAACCCGCAACTTCATCCGCAACTTCAATTTTCTGGGATAAAAAGTTCTATATCCCAAGTTATGTCTCTCACGAATTTCGTCAAATCAGTTGAACGGATGGCCCGAGAAATGGTACCTAACAGACCCTATGGTCAGTATGATATGGGAAATAACTGAAGAACTCCATATAAGCTCTTAACTTATTGCCAATGATATTTTATATATGTACCTACCTACAAAATATGTTATGCTTATTGCCCATTAAATAATATTTATTAGTATGGATAGTGTTGTTAGAAAGACAGAAAAATTATAATATCAGTTCCAAGTATCGAGTACTAGAAACCTTGCTACCAATCGATACCAAATCACTTTGACATTTCAAGTGTCGACACAAATGTCACGCCTAGTCACAACACTATTATTTTGTTAAACTTTACCTGTCATTTCGGTTTCCACATAATGCTAAAGTTAATCAAAACCACTGGTGTAATAAGTAAGCCAGCTAAATTATAAGTTTTGAACACTTTCTCAACTTCTTGACGAAGTTGTTGAAATCTAGATTATAGGAATGAAATTTTATTAAAATTGATATTATTTAGTAAGAAGTTACAAGTAATACGGCTCGTAAGTTTGCTCTTTAGACGTGCACGGTGCACCCCCAGACAAAAAGGCATTTCCTAGCTACTCTGGAAATAAAATCCCATTATTGCTACGATATTTAAATACGTTGGTAATTCAGTCCTCCTGAGGACTCAGCGACTATTGAATACTCTGATGTTTAGGTCGTGATTTGATTTAGAAGTAGCGATAACAATCACGCTTTAGTCATAATTATGATTATTGTAGCCAATTCTGTATAACACAATCTCTAAACTAAAATGACAGCTTTAATTAGCCTAATTCTGTCCCTTTCCCTTAGTATTATGAAAGGATTAGCAAAATTTTTATTGCTGTCATTTTAGTTTAGTTTAGAGATTGTGCACCACAGAATCTGCCCCAATGTCTTTAAGTTTAGTCGACTGTGATAATCAAATCAAATAAATATTATAAATGCGAAAGTTTCGATGGATGTATGGATGTATGGATGGATGTTTGTAACTCAATCACGCCCCAACGGCTGAACGGATCTGGATGAAATTTGGCACAGAGATAGATTATAGTCTGGAATAACACATAGGCTACTTTTTATCCCGGAAAATTAAGGAGTTTCCGCGGGAAACGAAAAACCTCGATCCACGCGGACGAAGTCGCGGGCATCAGCTAGTAATTAAATAATTAGATTTAAATTTCTCGTGAGACCTCTAAACGTTGTAACAATTTACTCGTACAAGTTTTAATAAGAATACAGAAATACTAAGTGTTAGGCAAGCGCGTTCCAACCTAGACCTCATCATTGCATGATTGTCGTCAAGCGCAAGTCTATCACGCCATAAAAAAATACTTATAAGTACCTACTTCTGGAATGTCGCTAAGAGGCGACAGTTTGCTCGTTCGCCTTCTATTTATATTTAAAAAAACTCCAGCTGGTTAGTGATGGTAGGTACAATGTAGATGTAGATTATCTGGTTACTTCGTTCCATTAAAGTCCTACCTTATTACCACTAGTCACTTACAAAAGATGATTCCACCAACGCTATATTTGGTATAGTGTATAGACGATAATTCATCTATCAAAATTACTTTTTACTGTGGACATTTTGATTGTGGTTGATACATGGTTGATATCGTTCTTGTAATAGAGATGTCAAGGTGCTACTTGACAGTAAATTATCTCGTAATCCAATTTCAGTGTTAGTTATATTATTATGATGCAAGTATTATAGTTATGTACAGTACCTAACTACTTTCTTGGTTTTTTGTCGGACGCTAGACAAAAGTTAGGACAGTGATTGTTTGTTTGAAGCCTGTTCACAGAATCCTGGCCTGTGATCGTGGGATCTTTTTGTTAAATAATCCATATTTATATTATAAATGCGAAAGTATGTCTGCCTGTCCATCCATCTGTCTGTCTGTCTGCTACGCTTTAACGGACCATCTTTTCAACCAATTTTGACGAAATTTGGCACAGATTTGAAACAGAGAGACATATTATACTACTTTTGATTCCGGAAAATTAAGAAGTTGTCGCGGGGATAAAAACGAAATCCACGCGGACGAAGTCGCGGGCATCATCTTGTATTTAACTAATATACAGAAGTTTGATATGACATCATTTCGCTATTACAGGCATTGAATACAAATCGTGGTCAATAACAGAAAATTCGACATAAACCTCATAACATACAAGCGATATTATATAACGTGTACATTAACCGGCTAATAACCATTTAAGAGGCTCGCGGGCATGCGCGCGCGCATCTGATTGATGCGAATATAATTATGGCGGTTTGCGCACGGGAAATATCATTTGCGAACGGTTTAATGCCATGAAACGCCCATTTAAAATACGGTACAGGGCTATAACGTAAAATACGATAGTTCATGTTAAAAGGACGTCACGATGCTGATATCTAGGTGTGATGTAAAGGCTTTTAGTTGGGATGAATTTAGCATCCGGTTTAGGTTGGAGTCTATTATAATATCGGTATTTGTTCGACGATCGGCCTGGCGTTGCGTAGAGTAGTTACAATATTATTTAAAAATACTCATAAATAGGAAATTATAAAACTTCACATCATGCTAGTATTTAAATAAAATGTATGGAAATACACACTCACGCATATATATATATATTATATATATATATATATATATATATATATATATATATATATATATATATGGCATGGCCGCGGCATGGTAAACCTCCATGAAGGCAGCGATTGGCAACGATCTACAGCAGTGAGGTAGGTATCCCTTCAGTAGCCAGTAGATACGTGCGAGTCTATTTTTCATACATTTGTTTTAAATGTACCTAGGTGACATTAATGTAGCGAGCTAAACCACGACACCGAAGTATCGCTGTCAGGCATCTTCGGCATATACCCTTACCCTCATAGTAACGTATTGATTTTTTAATATTAAAATTGGAGGTTCCAACTTCCAATCGAAAGCAATAAACTTTGCTGAAAGAAAGAAAAGAAAAGAAAGCAAATTCATTCGACAATGGTGTCACAGACAAAACATAGATTCCAGATGCAACAATTTCGTCTGTGACACCACCCAGAATCGCACCCAGAATGGGTGTAGGTACTATACGACGTACAGCTCTGCATTGTGTGCCAATAAATTGGCATTGCAAGGCGCTGGTTATCAGCTGTGACCCGGATGACGTCACAGTAACAACAATTTTTAAAATCTAACTATTTATAGCTATCACAGCACAGAATTGTGCAATGCAATTTCACAGAACAAGCATAACAGTTTTTTTTAATACGCGAATTGAGCAAAATGTCATGTTGCGAAGATCGATTGGTTGTGGTCGGTATTCTCTCATGTCATCAAGAGACGTTGACACCGTTCTGGTGAATTTCATGAGAATAAATTATATGAAACAGCTTTGTTGCGATAAGTCAGTATTTAGGTCATAGACCTGAAGAAGGTGGCTGGATGCGGGTGGATGAAGAAAGTAGAGGTCCGTATTGGGTGGCGCCCTCTCGAAAAGGCCAATGTCCAGCAGTGGACGCATAAAGGATTGTTAAGACAGTGCATGAAGTATCAACCTAAACATATTAAGTAATATTATGGCTGAGCAACTTTGACCATGGTTATTGAATTTTTGACCAAGGTCGGTAGCTGGATAGGTGATCTAAAGGCGGTTCTGAAGTTGGTTGCAACAAATATACAAAAGGTGGCAAATACCATGATAAATCTTCTTTCAGAAAGTAAGTAAATGCTACCTGGACGGCATAGGTGTTAAAGTACCTATAAATTATGTCGCCGTCGTCATTGTCATCACCGGCGTCTCTTATCCAGGACTGCTGGACGAAGGTCTCCAGCATGGATCTCCACAGGACGCTGTCTTGTGCCTCTTGCTTCTAGGGGCTTCCAGTAACTCGCCTGAGATCGTCCATCCACCTAGTACTAGGTCATCCAACGCTGCGGTTTTCGGTACGAGGCCGCCATTCAACCACCCCGGAAACCGAACTGTAGTTCGTATGTAATATAATATCTCTAATATTATTTGAAAATTGAGTAGCGAAGAATTGCAAACAGGTAATATACCGACCAATGTATATAACACTATTATCGAATGGCAGTGTGTTGTAAATTACTGCTCACTGGATGGGTTACCACAACACTGTGGTAATTAAACTAAAATTTAATTTTAGTCTTTTCCATTTAAATGTCAATCAGTTTCACATTTTGTTTGACCTTATCAGCTCATCCGTGGCATGGAAACTAGCAAAATTAGATAATACCTATAACCTAAAATAAGCACTAGACACCAGGAAAGCATAAATGTCAAGGTATTTAGCATTTCAAAGATCATAACAGTATTTTTTTATGCTCATGGTAATAACCATCATTCGTTTTGTGATTGAAAGACGTTGACACCGTTCCGGCTAATTTTACGAGAATCAACGACTTTAACGTTTTTATTAAGCAATCTTATGTTATTTAAGTTGTTTTGCATAATATGATTACGTACCTACATACACATAGATATTGGAACTGATAATCTACTTCTTATTTTGACGAATTTTGACACTGAAATAGGTTACATCCCGGAAAAGGACATCCATTTAACATATATTTCTAACATTTATTTATTTATTACTAGCTGATGCCCGCGACTTCGTCCGCGTGGATTGAGGTTTTTCGGTTCCCGCAGGAACTCTTTAATTTTCCGGGATAAAAAGTAGCCTATGTGCTATTCCAGACTATAATCTATCTCTGTGCCAAATTTCATCCAGATCCGTTCATCCGTTGGAGCGTGATTGAGTAACAATTAACATACATCCATACATACATCCATCCATCCAAACTTTCGCATTTATAATATTTATATGGATATTACGGTCATTTACGGTATAGGTACTCATGGCGAGTAGGTGGTACACAAAGCTTGAATTAAAAATAGTACATAATATTAGTAAGGTCTTTATCCGTGTGGCATACATACGAGTACCTACCTACTACTAACATACATATTTATTTAGCATATACATTTAGCATATTTATTTATTTATTTATTTCATCACATCATACAAATATTACAATTAGATTAATATTTTAACAATATTATTATTACAAAGATGTAACAAACTTAGAAAACAAATACATAGAACCATAATACACAATATACTCGTAAGTACACATGAGAGAATAATATAATCCATATCCATAATCCATTATTTTGGACAATCAAAAATGGCCACGAAATTTTTTCGTAAATTTTCAATTGTTTTCTACTCTGCAATTGAAGGTAATTTATGGGGTTGGTAGGCAGAAGATAATATTATTTAAAATATTATTAGGTAGATACGTCTACATAATATGAGAGCCTTAAACTTCACGAGAACCATTAGTACTTAAAACCACATTTTAACGATTTCTTCGTAGACGCACTTCACTTGTATTGACAGGCGGGTTTCCCTGTCGGCCCGATTGATCTCGATGATTTGACAAAACGCCTGTTTGACACCGACACATAGGTTTTCTCAGCGACAAGTGAAAAAAACGACGACAAAAGCCGAGTGATTCGTTAATCGCGAGGGTGTCGGCTACTAATGGGGAATTGGGATGGAACATAGAAAACCATGGAGCATCGGTTCTGTTAATTATATTCGTTCTTAAAAGTTTTTTAAAGCAATAGTTACTTAGTTAACATTAGTAAATTCTTTGTGCTTAGGCTTAGATTCCTGCATAGCAAGAACTTTATTATAATTTAAAAAAACCTAGGTACATACTAAAATGACAAAACAATTTAATTTATATTCTAAGCAACTAGGAAAAAGTAGGTAAGTAAATTGCTCTTATGTATCTAGTAGCTACCGTATAGCTAGCATAGAAGTACATAATTCTTTATCATTCAACTTACTATTCTACCATTTAATTTATTATATTCTACCATTTTAATGTTTTTTATCCATTCTATCATAGGTAGATGGCTAATCTCTCTGGAGATTGGCAACCCAACCAAATTCGGTCGGGAGGAAATTATTATTTTCTACACAAACGGATACCGGGCGTTAGAAAAGATTGAGAAAAATTATACCTAGCTAATCTAAAACCCCAACTAAGAAAACAAACATAAAAAACGTAACATTAAGACTGCTCCATGACTTCTGTCCTGTCTATCCCCCGTCAGCGACTGCGCCTTAATGAACTTCCAAATGGAAGCTGCACGTATCAATGCCAATCAGATATTATTTATCGGAACATCAAGAGAACCTAATGGTAGCGCTGATGATGCTTTCACAATGACCCGCCGGATAAAAGGTGTGAAAGGTGAGATTAGGGAAGTAGCCAACGTCATTGTCATAGCTACGAGTATGTCTACCTGTTACGAAATGCGAGGTGTCATGGGACACCCGAAATAAGCCAAAGCAGCACCCGAAAAAAGTCAGTTAAATAATCGATTACGTAAAACTTGATAGTGTCTGCGTGGATTTAGGTATCTTGAAAATCCAGTGGGAGCACTTTGATGCCGATGAACTTCCTCAGAATGCAACCTATGTATTTCGTCAAAATCAGTTGAACGGATGGATCGTGAAAACTTAGCCGACATATTATTTCGCACTTATAATATTTATATGGATGGTAATTGATACATAATCAATAAAAATAATCGGTTAATGGTTTAAACTTTAAACGAATGTTGTTTTACTTTTGCTAATGAGATACGTGTCATCATGATTTTTTCCCATTTTGGGCCTTTGTCCTATCCGAAATATGTAAAAGAACCTGACTTTGACTTTGGTTGACTGCCTCGTTGGTCTAGTGGTTAGTATGTTCGACTGCGGCCGACGAGGTCCCGGGTTTGAGTCCCGGGTCGGGCCATAATAAGTATTGGGTTTTTCTGACAAGAAATTCTCAGTAGGTACTAGCCCGGAGTTAGGAAGTTGGCGGTGTTTCACCCCCGTGCCTCGGAGAGCACGTTAAGCCGTCGGTCCTGCGCCTGATGTCTCACCGGTCGTGTCGGATTTTCCGTCCCATCGGGCTATGAGAGTAAAGGAACAGAGAGTGCACCTGTGTATGCGCACACACTTGTGCACTATAATATCTCCCGCGCAGATGGCTAATCTCTCTGGAGATTGGCCGCCGTGGCCGAAATTCGGTCGGGAGGACATTATTATTATTAGGTATGTAAAAGAATCAGTTCGGTTAAATATAAGAAAATTAGGGGAATTATTACACCTCATTACCATTTATAGGTATCGATATTATTATCTGAGTATTCGTTTGGCAATTATGTGGATACTGATGTATCGACATACACACATACCTATACACATACCTACAGCTAATAGCCCCCCAATAGTCGGATAAAAAATGATTTCTTTGTTATCCCTCAAGAAATAATGACAAATTTTTGGTCATCGGAACCCAACGCCCGCGCGATGAGTTTCGTTTTCAATCCAAATCCATATTTCATGACGGTCGCTTTCTTCCCCCGGGCTCCAGATGATGCTGCTATTTCGGGAATAAATCAAAGATCCACGTTTTTAATTATATCCCGTAATGACCGCGCGACGTCCGCTCCGAGCGATACTTATGTTAATTTCTATAAAAGCTACCGCTTTGATATTTCTTTTGTCATTTGAGTGACCGCCAATGTGGAGACGGCTTTTTTTCTATCGTAGTACGGATGGGATATCTAACTTAAAATTATTGGGACTGTGACTTAAAAGTAATGCTTATTTTATGCAGGTCAACTTGTGCTAATTATGATAAAATTAAATATGATACTCGCAGATGCTTAAGTTGCAGTGATTTCTTGGCTCTTGAAGCCGTGATACTTTGACACAACTTTATTTTATTACCTACGTAGGATACCTGGGGAATAGAGAATCTTGTCGCGAGTTTTTTTGTTCAATTGATTTTGAAGTAAGTACAAACTTGTTAAGTACAAACTAGCTAGACAGAGACAGTTTGCTTCCCAGGGCGTATACTTACTCAGATAGTTTAAAATAGTTTAAATGAATGAATGAATGAATGAAAAATTATTTAGTGTACACCAAATAATAGTAAATTAATTTGTAGTTTAATTTGTATTTAGAAAATTTACCACACCAATTAAGCAAGTCGCAAGTATTATCTAGTTTCAAATCCATTTCAATTTTTTTTTAAATTTTGATACAATAAAACTTATAGAATAACTAGACCTAATCTAATAAGATTATAAATATTACTCCGTGCAGTCCGACCGCGACATTTCACCGCGGTATATTGCTTCCAAGCGGTAAATATTCCTATTCTGTGGTAATACCGCGGTCAAATGTATCGTAAGAAATTGCCACTGACTCCATTAATTTGTAAACTAATTATAGTTAATTTTGAATCTATTAAGATTCAAAATAAGTTTAAGTTTTTTATTAAGTCTACAGTAATTTGGAACCAAAAAAAAAATACAAGAATATTTATTTCTTTAAGATTGCTAAACACAGTCTCATTCCATAGTAGTGCGGCATCTATATCTAGGGTCCACACGATGACTTGCAGCAGCCGAAGGTCTGACGATGATGTATGTGCGGCGCGTAATGAGCGCCGGGATCTGTCGGGACCGGCTCTACACTATGTGCTAATGGACCTATTTACCTACACACACTTGTAGTACATACCTAGGTATCTTTATGTAGAGATTTTGCCCGAAATCTAGCCGAAAATGGTATGTAAATTGAATGAGGCAAGTGCTAAATTCACGCTAAATTGGTGGTGGAATGGCCACTTGGCACTGTAAAACTTAAGCGTTGGCTGCCCCGTCTATAGTTCGCGCGCGAGTTAAATGCAGAGCTTATGTATGGTGGCATTCAACTCGCACGCGAACTATAGAAAGACGGAAAGAAAGAAAATACATTTATTCAAAAATGGTTTTGCAGACAAACATCTGTCATACATATCTGTACACACAAATATATTTGTCTGTGACACCACCCGGAATGGGTGTACAGCTCAGCCTCATACATACAAATGCATGCATGATGCCGGACGCTGATTTTCAGCTGTGACCCGGGTGACGTCACAGCCAACGGATGCGGATACTTATACCTCTATAAATATTATAACAAAACTTTATTAACACTAAACTAAGTCAAAGCAAAATCACGTAAGTATTATTCATATTCAAGGCCAAAGCAAAAGTATCAACAAACTACATATTATGTGAGTAAATATTAAAGACATAGGTATATACAAATATTATAGGGATCTTAAATATTTAATTATAAACTTATATATTAAGAAGATATTATATAATAGACTACATGCAAATAAATTTGAAGAATTATACGCTGAATGTACTACAAATTAAATACGTCTTCTAGGTTCTAAACTATTTATTAAATACTATATAATTGATATATCAACAGCGACATTTTCATGTTCCGTTTGTTTCAACCAAATATACTGTTTTAATTTACTCTAGGTGGACGGACGGGTATCAAGCGAGTCGTAGGGCTCCCTGCGACTCGCTTGATACCCGTTGGGATCCATACGTAAAGATTTAGTTTTACCCGAAATCAAGCCACAGAATAGGTAATAGTACAGCTCCTAAAGTAAATAATTCGTAAATTGAAAGAGGTACCTAAGTGCCGTTTACGCTTATCTCAATGGTTAATGCAGGTTGCAGATACCTACACAATATAGATTATAGATATTGAACATATGAAAAGTAAACTTCTGATATTCACCAGCTTTCATAAGTTACGATCTTAAAAATATTTCAACTAGCACAATAATTATTTTAATCTTTAGGATTAAATAATCGTAATTTATGTTATCTCTGATGTCGAACTCTCAAGTTTATAAGATTAATCCCTTCAGTGGAATTTTCTGGGACATCCGAAAACCGTACTCACTCTCTCTGTGCGTTATATTCCTCATTTCTGAGGGCATTTACATTACATACAGTATACAGTGTGACATTACATTACTGACCCCTTTCATGTACATAACAGCAAGAAGTTTACCTGATGTTTTAAAATTTAGGTCAAAACTTTTTTTTAAACTCCTGTCCGACTTTCCCCGCATAGTTTTCTTATAGATAATCACTCAGATATCTACCCGTTCCTCTCTCCACAGAGTGGCACAATTTGTCACAGGAGTTGTAAGTAATGGAGTACTTGACAAATGATGCCTAGCCTAATGACGCGGAACGGTTATTAGGACCAGATCACTCGAATATCACGGTCTAGGAGATCTTTTCTACCAGTCGTTCGGCGCTGCGGGGTGACGTGACGTGTAGAATTACTTCTCTCTAATGTCAAATTAGTAGTGTAGTGTCAAAATAGTTAAACCGAAAGACGTTGGGGTCCTAAAGTGCTGGAATGGCGACCTCGCACTGAGAAGCGCAGCGACGGCAAACCCCCTACTCGCTGGATGGACGACATTATTCGAGTCTCAGGAAGCCGCTGGATCCAGGCCGCGCAACACCGCGGCATGTGGAAATCCTTGCAAGAGACCTATGTCCAGCTGTGGACGACTGTCGGTTGATAATGATGAGTGTCAAATTAGTATGCAGTTTCCATACTATAGATTGAGAGTGATATAGAGAATTACCGGACCTCTAGGTGCTACAACTGTCACAGTATCCGGGTCTGTCGTGTGGGCGTCGACCCACTGTATGAATATTACACAGCTATACTTACACTGTGTTAATACTGTCGCGTTTAAAGGGAAACCTGGGTGGCAGATACCATAGAAAGCAGCTAATGGTGCTTAGTGATTAATTTTCCTTTACCTTGATTTACTGACTACCACTAAAGGTTTAATTACCTTGTCCCTTTTGGACTTGTTTAATAGTCTAGAAATTCTGCCACACGTTCCAAAACGCAAGTATCCAATCTTGGCCGGTTTACTTTTTTTTTCACTACAAGTTAGCCCTTGACCCTCGAGTCTCACATAGTGGTAAGTTTTGATACGGTCTTAGAATATAGCGAGCTAACATGTTAGGGATTTTTCATACTTGCCTGCGTTTTTGACGTTTGATCTTTATCAAACTTTATTTAGTAGTCTATTTGACTACTAAGTAAATTCTAAAGTAAAAAGTGGGCATCTGAAAAGAAAAAACCCCAGGCAAACGAATAATCCACAGAATAATAAATATCAGTCCCACACTTAACTCATAATATAATAATTATTACATCTCAAAACCCCTCCGAGTTGAGACGATCCGCCAACGTCATCACTTCACCAAGTCCGACCCGCGGGTGAATAGTGAAAAAGACATTATTCCAAATTTGAACTGTAATTTATCAAGCTCTGATCCATTCCTTTGACCCACCATGTTATGACAAGATGAAATATATCCGCCGATGATATTCCAAAATCCAATCTTAGATACATTTGTGTTCCATTTTTAAATGTTTTTTTTTCTTTTATCGCGGGGGGACACGACAAAGGTTCTGTCGTATTAGTGATGTGACATCCGACGTACAATGTATCGATGAGTAATAGTCGAGGGACGTAGGGCAATATGACTTTTTTATCATTGTTTGCTTTGGCATATATAAATGGTTTCTAGTTGGCTACTGGCATGTCATTGTAGCTATAAAGTTAATTACGGCACACATTTTTTACTAAACTATAAAAAGAGTGTAAAACAGTAAATAATAAAAAAAAAAAACCTTCTGCCGATGATAATAATAGGCATGTTTTGCGTATGTGCTTTGCACACGAATGTCACAGTTGTTAACGAATCATCAAAGACAAGATGCGTGGTCTAAGTTTAATTAGAAAGCGTGCCTGATTTAGTTTTATTAATTACTATACCTAATGCCTGTCATGCATTAGTAAGTAAGTACCTACTATAAAAGAGAATCCTCAAGAAAGCCCTCAATACCCAAAAGAAAGTGTACAAAGTTCCAACATAATTGGATGAAATCACTAAACGAACGAATGGTAAGGAACACATAAGAATTATGTTTTTGTGTTTTTTCTCTCTTTTACACTCACTGGGTCTAAGTTACCAATGAGGTGGGATCACTGCCGCGTTATTTTCACTATTTGTCATTTGGTCACCATCCCAAGAAAACTCGGTAGAGTCACCTTCAGTCATAAAGTTTGAAGCTTGACTCCAGACACACGATTTAAATTTTTCTATCAGTGACGATACTATTGTTATTTGGTCACCATCCCAAATCCCAATACGACTCGGCGGAGTCACCTTCAGTCATGAAGCTTGAACACATGAGTAGATATCCGTATATTATCTACTCTTGTATTTGTTGTTACGCGCGTGTGTTACTTTTATTGCCTAACTTGGAAGTACCGTATTTAAAGAAAAGTATGCGCTAGTCCCTTCCGGGTCGTGACGCCACTTATGGCTCTGCCTGATTAAAGCATGCAGCAATAATATGCTGAGGTGCCAGCCTTTTTAGCTTATACACGGAGAAATTTATTTTAATAGTTATTTTGTAAAATAATTTTTGTATTTTATTTTAGTAGGTAATTATTTGGTACTTATCTATAATTTTTTTCATTTTTGTGTTTCTTTTCCATTTTATTTTTATCCGTGTAAAGCTGAATAAACATTTATTTATTTATTTTATTTCTTAAGGTTTAAAGCTCTGGTCGAGACACACGATTTAAATTTTTCTATCAGTGACGATAATATCTCATGACTTGTGCCAATAAAGTGCCGGCTCGACACAAAGGGAACCGCGATCGTTTGTGGCGCGGCCTTCATTGTGCGATGACATTCACAAAAACAATGCCTCCCGACAAGAACATGGAAAATATATAGAACTATTTTTTTAGAATGCTTCCGCGAATGACTGTTTTGAAATTACTTCTTTTTTTAAGCATATAAATTAAAACTTTCAATACACTTTCACAGTATAAAAATAAAATAATTAAATATCTATTCTCACAGTATTTAGTTACACCATAATCATATTTTAGGATGAAACTGTGCGCCGAATTGCACTTCCTTCTTTTTGGAATGCGGTTATAATAGTTTAAAGTTTAAACATAATAACAGTTTAAACTTTAAACATACATTCTCTATTATAATAATATTTGTGGCTATTCTATTATTAATTGTCTTTATATTTCTGTTTTCCCTAAAATAAGATTTTATAATTGCTAAAAGTAAAGTTGATTAAATTAATTTATTAGTGCTTTAAAGAGCTTGAGTAATCTTCTACAGTACTACATTCACTGCCTATCATCATACTTAGTCACTTGCTATTTACATAGATTATAATATCACATCGCATCTACACATTTCAATTATACTACAAATCCTCGTGGAATAAAAATCGAAATTGTAATTTCCTGGCAACAACGGCTGATCGAGGGACAACAATTTGCGGTCACCGTCTGATTACCAATACAAAAGCTTAACCAAAACAACCAATTATTATCCCTATTCAATATCCAACCATATTTTTGAAGCCATAAGTTTTAAATTTCATTGGGTGTTATTGTCAAGTTAGGGTCCCATTAGGGTTGTTTCGTTTAGTCAAAATTCGTCACGTTGCGGACATCTGTCGCCGGCTGTAATCGAATTGATGATCGCAAGAATCAATCGATGTTGCGTAATTCGACGATGACAATTTCGTTTCGATTATTCGAGCGTGATTATACGTTATTATGGTTACAATATTTTCCATTATGACCTTTTTTTTTAAATCGAAATAATGACTTGTATGTGAGTTCTCGATTTTTAGCACTAGAGAAAAAAACAGTCTTACGGTTACTTTGTGAGTAAGTAGTACCACAATATTATGTCCTTATAACATACCTAATTCATAAAAGGTCCAGATTTTGAATTTGATGTGTAAGTATGTTGTATTATGTATATACCTACACTGTTAACCGCTTGATTAGTAATGGATCTTTTAAAATAAAATAACTTATGCGCAAGTTCATCAAACTCATAAAGTTGCATTTTCCGCACCCTCGCGGCGTTGATTAATAAGCCGCAAATCGAATAAACCTTCTTTGACAGCGTCAATTTTCCCGCCGCTTACACAGAACGGAACCCCCAAAAATCCACTTACGGGGTCTATTTGAAATTTCGATCGACCCCAACCTTGACACCTCATATCAATTTAAGATGTAAATTGTCAAAGCGAAATTAAGGCAGGGCTACATGGAGAATCGCCCGGAGCTTTTCCATACCCAAAACACAAATTAAAGAGTTGAGTTACTTAAGGGTGAATGTAATTTTTTTTTAATGATTTTTAATATGATATTGAGCAGCTTAGGTATATGTTAAAAGTGATTAGTAACAAAATCACCGATGTAAAACTCGATTTATCTCAAGTTTTTAAGTATACATTCGTTTTTACCTACTGTATCTTTCATTCTAGTTGATTATAGATGTTGATAAAGATTTAAAGTTGTCACAACTCGGAAGCAATGCTTTGCGGATATTTCCAAAGTTATACCAGTTATGCATTAAATAACATTCAAATTTTATTACCTATTGAACATACTAATTGTAGCCTTTTCTAGATGATACTTGATCCATTTTTATTGCGCTCATTTTCCACCTTTTTGGGCACCTACGTCCTATACCTACTCACTTGACGAAGTAATTATTATGATTTAATTTTTTTTTGTTTGAAAGATGACTAAATCGATGATGATATTTAACAGTTCGTATAATGTGTGCGGGGTTTTAAATTAAATAGTTGAAGAGGTCCATGTAACCATGGCAGTAAGGGTTGACGCGTCGCTTCGTTTTGCATGGGCCCGATTGTCTCGTACGTCAAATTGTCACGGCCTGCCGACGTTGATCGATGGATGCACCTGCCAACCCTGCAATATAAACACTTCATAAAAACCTCTTCACGCTATTATAACCTTTAATAACATGCATTTAAAGAGTATAATGCTGCAGATGTACGTCACGGATCTTAGTTACTTCAGTGTGCAGAAAGGGTAAGGAGGAAACTTGATTTATATTATAAGAAGTTTCAAACTGCGGGATTGATTGAATGTTGAGTTGTATTTTTATTACGAAGGGTTATTATATAAGAAAAGCTTTTCATTATTTTTGTTACCATTCCGATGATATACTAAGAATCTATTGTAACAAATCGTGTAACTTGATAATTTATGAAAGTTTTAAACATCGCTAAATTTAAACTTTGAATTTGAAATTTCTTGTATTTAGCTCGACCAATTTTGAGACTTCTGCCAAACGAATTTTAATCTGAGAGAAGAAACAAGTTCCTACATTACGAATGCTACTAGGGTCTATTTTAACGTGCCCTCTTTTTACAATTTTAGTACGGAACCATAAGAAGTAAACTCTTTGAATCTGTGACAGTCACAAATCGTCTCGAGAACGATGACACTATAAGATATCAACTCAAAATCGTGATTACTTCAAAATAAGATAATTTACACAACTAAAGACTTTCTTACATAAATAAATATGGTCATAAAGGAATAGGTATCTCTGAACCAAATATTATTCTTGGCCCGATGTCATCGAAATAAAATAGAGTTCTAATACAATCTCGTACGATGACGCGACAATTCTTTTGTCATAATACTATATCATAATCCACGCCGATCATAAGAAAATTTAGGTGAATTTTGAACCTTATTATTAAGAAAATAATGAATAAATAGAGGTACTTAAAATAGTATCATGATAGGAGATATGGAGATCTAAAATTAAGACCACCCAAAAATGAGATTGAATGAGTTCATTACGTCAACATTATGTTGTTAAAGTGAGCCTAAACGCGGGTGACAGGTGGTATCGAAAAAAATTACCATATACTATCCAGAAGTTTTGTGACATGTATTTTTTGTGTGAAAACTTCTTTAGCCGCGTTGAGCACTTTTTGGTAGAGGGTAAATACTTACCTATCATACTGTGACCACAAAATATATTTAAGTTTAAATTTAGTATGTAGGTACTATATTATATAACTAACTAGCTGATGCCCGCGACTTCGTCCACGTGGAATAAGTTTTTTTAATTCCTACGGGAACTCCTTAATTTTCCGGGATAAAAAGTAGCTTAAGTCACTATCCGGGTACACATTTTCGCATTTGTATAGTATGAAGTATGATTTAGTTATCTTTGTAATGTGTTTATTTATTTACTTAGTAGTTACAAAGACTTACTGGTTCATAGAGTTAAATCTTGTAAGATGCAGGTACGGAACCCTTCGAGCGCGAGTCCGGTTCGAATTTGTCCAGTTTTTATTTTAGCCACTGCCTACTATAGCCGCTTCGTACTCTATATCATTAAAATAAAATCTATAATTACAGATGCGGACGGTGGACCAAATTCGTGGGATCCAATAACAAGTGACGTCACTCTCAAAGGGGACAATGGCGAATCAACGTCAACTGTCAATGGACCCCTCGGCGTCTTGTGGAATAACGACCAGCTCCAGTTGAACCGTGGAATGACATGACGGGCTCTTCCAATGCCGTGCGGATTGCACAAAAGTATCTGACAATATAGTAGACTATAGCCGATGCCCGCAACTTCACCAAGGTGGTTTGAGTTTTTTTGATTCCCGCGGGAACTCCTTAATTTTCCGGGATAAAAAATAGCCTATGTCACCCTCCAGGTCCTCAGCTATACCCATGCCAAAAATAACGATGATCCGTTGCTCCGTCGCGGCGTGATTGAAGGACAAACCAACAAACAAACACTTTCACATTTATAATATTAGTAGATATTATGATACACGAGACTTTGCGTGATTTTTAAAGGATCTCCTTGGAGATTCTAGGTATCTTCTAGGCTAGCGTGTTCCATCCTAGATCTTATCATTGCTTTGCACTAAGCATGATTGTCGTCAAGCGCAAGCCTATCTCGCAATAAAAAATAAAAAAAAGATTCTCAAAATCTTTTCTCAGGATTTGGAGTTTAGTGCACTTTTCAGACCGAGCGAAGCGAAGGTCTCTGAGTCTACTTGAGTGAATTGGCACTTGTTCGTCCGTCCGTCTGTCCGTCCGTCTGTATGTCCGAGCGTTATAACTTCTGAATTGACTTCTGAAACAACCAGGCGTTTTTGATCCCTAGTGTGTATGCGCTGTTACAAGATGTGACAAGGCTCTACCAGACTCGTCGTCGCGATGACTAGCGGTTCCGCTGTCGCCTGCCCACTCACCGCTAATGATAATATTATCTCTGAGAGCAATCTCGAATGTGTTATTTTGATTTGCGAATGGCTTTGTCTAATTTAAATTAAACGAGTTACGGTACTTCTTAATGTAATTTGACGAGTTATTTTTGCGGTTGAAGATTGCTTGACCCCCGGGTGTATGTTTTGACGTAACAGACTTCGTGCATGGGAGAGTATGGCGACCTGAAGCTTTTGAAGTAGTCCACTGAAGGTCTATTCACCACCACCACCGCCACGTCACCACTACAGCCCATTAACGTCCCACAGCTGGGCACAGGCCTCCACCCTCATAAGAGAGAGGGGAATCAGAGCTTAGACCCACCACGCTGCTCCAATGCGGGTTGGCGGGCTTTAACGACTATTATCATGTATGTGATAATAACCGGGACCGACGGCTTAACGTGCTCTCCGAGGCACGGGAGTGAAACACCGCCAACTTCCTAACTCCAAGCTAGTACTGAGAATTTCTAATCAGAAAAACCCAACACTTAATTATGGCCCGACCCGGGATTCGAACCCGGGACCTCGTCAGCCGCAGTTGAACATGATAACCACTAGACCAACGAGGCAGTTATAAAGGTCTATCCATACTAATACCTATAATCTGTAGGTATCACGGATGAAGCTTTTAAAAAAGTCCACTAATGGTGCTGGTTGTCCATACTAATATACTGTCTCATGTCTGCCTGTCAGCCTGAATTTTTTACAGCTCAATTGGGTAATTGGGTATTACAAGTCATATCAACAACTTTTTTTAAAATCTGCCTATGTGTTATTACAGACTATAATCTATCTCTGTGCCAAATTTCATCCAGATCCGTTCAGCCGTTCCATCGTGATTGAGTAACTAACAACCATCCATCCAAACTTTCGCATTTATAATAATAAATTAGTATAGAAGTATAGATGACGCTGCACGGTGCAAGTGGTACAAGTTCAGAGCAGAGCATTATACACGTTCCAGAAGATCAATTATTCAGGTATCATAATATACATAAATGGCTTGGTACGGACCGATCCTACCAAGACCATCTTTTCTAGATTAGATCGTCTAGCGGCTTTTTCTACAGAAAGAGTACCTAACTGTAGGTACATTAGAAAATATTTTTGACACTGTCTAAAATATTCCATTTAGGTAAGTACTTGTTTTGTTATAAGTAATAATGTGTTAATTGAATCCATTGTTATGTTAATTGATGCATTTTGCTTATTGTCTTGTGACTAGATTGTGACTGGTTCATTTGCATGCCATTGTGACAATTATTGCATTATTTATTGCATGTTAAACCAGATACAATTCTGCTACCATACAATTTTAAAAATAAAATATGTATTAAATTGGTTTAGTTACGAGACACTAACCTGAGGTACCTAAATCAAATAGTAAACCAGACTACAAACACTAGTAGATATGGGTACATAAATACGTGCAAACTGCAAACGTTTTATATCTTCCAATGAAGTGCACTCCAGCCAAGACTACATCATTGCTTCTCATTTTTGTCGTCAAGCGCATGCCCATCCTACCAATAAAAAGATAGCAATAAAACCACAGAAATAGGAATCCACTAAATAAAACTTACTAAAGTCAGCTATCAAGTTAAATTCAATTTGTGTAAGTTTAATTGCTTCATCTTTCAGAACTCACAAAGACAATGAGCATGACACTTCGGCCTCTTTTCTTGCTAGAAGGAAGTAGTTATATCCTTTTATCTTTCACCAACTCTTTATCACGCGATTGGTACAATTTACTATCCAATACAATATACTGGAAGAACCGATCTCGTCCAATATCATCCCATTCCCTCGAGATTTTTCTTAACATCTAATGCAAGACACGAACCTTAGTTCTAACTCCAGCAGTATATTGAGACATAAATTTTTCATTTCGCCCGTGGCCACTTGTGATAACCTACTTGACCAGTGTCTCCCGAGGGATGCATAAAGGACTTCTCCTGTATAAGGAATCGCATATTTCATAAACGCTCTTCGAGGTTTAGGGTTGCCGGGTGTAAAATTTTATCGACACCGATATCGATTTTATCGATATCTGTGTTTCCCACCAATTACAATCCGGGTATCTTTAAATCAAGAGTGAATAGGCATCTTCTAGAGTGAGTCACCACTTTCCATTGAAAAGGATGTAGCTAATAAATTTAACTTGCCGCTATTTATGGTAAGTAAGTATATTTAGTTTACGTAACTGATAACTATACAAATATTTAGATATTTGATATCACGGTCCAAAAAAAGAGAAAAAATTAGCAGGTAAGTCAAGCAAATGGATTTCTTACGTTGCCAAAAGTATTCTTCCGTAAACTTTAGAGACTTACCTAAATAAACTTAATCAAATATCAAATCAAATAAATATTATAAATGCGAAAGTTTGGATGGATGGATGTATGGATGTATGTTTGTTACTCAATCACGCTCCAACGGATGAACGGATCTGGATGAAATTTGGCACAGAGATAGATTATAGTCTGGAATAGCACATAGGCTACTTTTTATCCCGGAAAATTAAACAGTTCCCGCGGGAACGGAAAAACCTCAATCCACGCGGACGAAGTCGCGGGCATCAGCTAGTACCTAATAAAACTTTATATTACCAAATCAAATAGCAGTAGGTAAGTTTCAAATTCAAATTATCGACATTTTATAGGAGCATCCCTAGCCGAAGCCACTCTGTTCACACCCCGAATTTTTTTGTACGTCGCACAAAGGGCTGAAGGGCTACCGGACGGACACAATAATAAATATTTTGACGATAACACATAAATATTCCCGGTTTATGAATAACAAAACGGCAATGCCACGGCAAGGGTGGTAATTCCTTTCATTTTTATGGTCACTCCTGCCTTCTTATAAATCGTGGGCTATTTATTAGGGCAAAGGGGTCTTGCGATTTTTCTTGGCACTTAAACTTGATGGGGATATTTTAGGAAAATGCGTTCTGGTGATAAATGTTCTTTTCAGCATTTCATAATAATTATTATGGAGTTATTTTTTTCCGGCAAGTATTATTATGTAGGTATATCCAAACTTCCATACTATGTCCATATCCATACTAATAATATTATAAATGCGAAAGTGTGTCTGTCTGTCTATCTGTCTGTCTGTCTGTCTGTCTGCTACGCTTTCACGGCCCATCTGTTCAACCGATTTTGATGAAATTTGGTACAGGGATAGGTTGTATCCTGGGGAAGGACATAAGCTAAGCATAATCCCGGAAAATTCAAGAGTTCCCGCTGGAATTAAATTCTTTATCCACGCGGACGAAGTCGCGGGCATCATCTAGTAATGTTATAAATGCCGAAGTGTGTCTGTCTGTTTGTCTGCTACGCTTTCACGGCCCATCTGTTTAACCGATTTTGATGAAATTTGGTACAGGGATAGGTTGTATCCTGGGGAAGGACATAAGCTAAGCATAATCCCGGAAAATTCAAGAGTTCCCGCTGGAATCTAAAAATGTTAATCCAGGCGGACGAAGTCGCGGGCATCATCTAGTGGTAATATAAATGATGCATTTTGCATCGTTTTTGTAATCGTCTAACTAATAGTCTACAGCTGCAGTTAAATGGAGGTCTCTTGGAAGGCCGTTTCTATGGAGATCCATAGAATACTCGCTGCTACTTGCTTGATTAGGTACTTGTTATATTCGTCCATTATTTTGCCACCAAAAATAAACCTAAGTGCATATTATTATCTAATTACTAGCTGATGCCTGCGATTTAGTCCGAGTGAATTTAGTTTTTTATTCTCACGGGAACTCCTTAATTTTTCGAGATAAAAAGTACCATTTGGCCTTCCCCGGGATGCAACCTACCACTATATTAAATTTCATCAAAATCGTATTATAAGATGGCCGTTAAAGCGTAGCAGACCGACAGACACCTCCGTGACGTCCTCCTCCGTTTTGACGACCTCCGTGGCGCAGTGTCACATATCTACTCATGTGGCAGTGTTGAGCGCTGTTGCCTTAACGTGCGGAGGTCCCGGGTTCGATCTCCGGCAGGGTTTGCAAATTTATAATTTCTGAATTTTCCCTGGTCTGGCCTGGTGGGAGGCTTCGGCCGTGGCTAGTTACCACCCTACCGGTAAAGACGTGCCGCCAAGCGATTTAGCGTTCCGGTACGATGACGTGTAGAAACCGAATAGGGGTATGGGTTTAATATGGCCATGCCCCTAACAGGTTGGCCCGCTACCATCTTAGACTGCATCATCACTTACCATCAGGTGAGATCGCAGTCAAGGGCTAACTTGTAGTGGATAAAAAAAAGACACTTTCGCGTTTATGATATTAGTATGAAAGTATGGATTAGGTACCTATCATCATATCAGCCGCTAACTCTCTTCTTATAGGTTTAAGTTATAGCTGTGGTTATACCTAGTTCACGCTTGCCAAATGCGGATCAGATACCTACTATGTACTATGTACTAGAACACAGCTATATTAGGTAGGTACTAGGTACTATTTAGGTAGGTATTATAAGTTGCGCTATTTCCATGCCGCATAGAAGTGGCGGTAGTCGCGTGCGCGTCAACTACAGCTGACTTGAAGTAATTTCCGGTTTTGTCACAAGACTGTACAGTGTTTAACACCAACATATACCAAAATTATACATAACAATAGATCTTACACGTACACAATAGGGGTTATTTTTCAATGACATCGCTATTGCTGTGTGTTCGTGTTGTACATTGTATAATGCACAATACGCTATTTACCTATTCTTATAATTAAGCTTGAGTGTACCAAGCTCAAGGATGTACTTTACAGGCCAATCTGTAACATTTTAGGTATATTATAAAACTGGCAGCTGAAAACAACCCAATTTCGCTCAGGTGTGCCTACCCCTTGATTCTCTGATCTGTGGGTGTACCTAATAACTGAAAATTTATTTTTAGTGGGGGTCTGCTTAACAGACATAATCGCAGAATATAATATTCTATAATTATAATTATCTATCTTCTCACGTTTTAGGGCGAAAACACAGGACAGGACAAAAAATGTCCGCGAATCGCGCAATAAACAGTAAGTTACACGTTTTGTCCTATCGCGGTAGTCTTTACGCCTCCTTATAATAGTGCACGCACGGACTTTTAGGTCCCAGAAAAGAAATGGGCGTAGTGTGCTTCCGCCCTTAAGCAGCATTCGCAAATGAAAATTTAGTGTAGTGCGATTATAAAATAATAATATACAAATTTAATATGTATTCACCTAAATCTACTCGAAGAAATCCGTTTATCAATTTGTAAACAATAAATCAATACTTACAGCAATTTCTAAGAGCGCGAATAGACAGACAATCTCGGTGGACCTTTAATGAACTTAGCGATAAAGAATTAAAAAACTGTTATTCTTTTTTCACTTCTTTCTTTGATGTCGGTCAAAAACCTCTAAATAAAAAACTAAATAATACAAAGAATGCTCTCAAAAATATAATTTTGAGATCAAAGATGTAGACAGCTGATTGAAAACACATTTGGGCGATTGACCTTTTTGCATGTAGGGTCTAAAAAGGGCTACTTAGCGAAATTGGTCCTTTCATGTCCTGCTCTTTATGGAATCTTTAGGGTTCAATTTACAAAATGAGTCGAGTAAAATCTGTTAGGATTTTATGTGCTACGTAGATGACGCCCGCGAATTTGTCCACGTTGATTAGGTTTTTTTTAAATTCCCGGTACCTACTTACTCCTTAATTTTTCAAATTACAAGTTGAAAACTGAAACTTCCAACGGGTCAGTCAACTCATTTTTACATTAGTAATGTACGGAACCACTAAGCTTACAACGTTTTTGTCTTTTATGCCATCTACCTACCTCATAGAACAGGGGTCCAGCAAAGTTCTTTTATGAAATGGTTAATTTGTATTATAAAAGGAATAACATAAAATCCATTCGTCATGTTCATAACTAGATGATGCCCGCGACTTGATGAATCAAACGCACTTGTAATAGTTAATTGTGTTACATGGGGCCAAAGAAAATTTTTGTTCCCCGAGGGCGCTATTTTGAATTCAGAGCGAAGTGAAGGATTCTATAGTAGAATCCCGAGCGTAGCGAGGGGTTCTAAAGTAGAATCCTGAGCGTAGCGAGGGGTTCTAAAGTAGAATCCTGAGCGTAGCGAGGAATTCAATATACGCCGCCCGAGAACAAAAAATTTGGCCCCGAGTGACACACACTATTTTTCATCATTACGTATGAGAAAAAGCTAAGCTAAGCTAAGCTAGGAGTATCAACCTACAGTATGCATGGACATTACCTATACGTTTAAGCACCAATCAGAAGATACTCCTATCAACCTTCTATGTAATTGTATAGACATTATTTAGACGTATATTTAAAGTTTAAATAAAATGTAAAGACGTATATCCGATCAACAAATTGATCACGTGACTTCGGACCAATCAGAACAGAGAAATGCAAAGTCGTATATTCGATCAACAAATTGATGACGTGACTTCGGACCAATCAGAAGAGAGAAATGAAAAGTCCTATGGGCCTACAAGTTACACTTTGCTCCCGCTATCCTCTGAAGCCAATATGCGTTTTTCGAATAGGTATGATGAAAAAGTTTATTTCATATAACCTGCATTGAAAGTGCGAGTTTCAATGCCTGTTGAGCCACCCGAAATTATTCAATTTGCGACTGTTGCCGGGCAGAAATCGATCGTTTTCTGCTCTAGGGAAGAAACCGATGATTTTCTGCCCGCAGAATGACGTTACAGCTGCTGCTGCTTTCGATCCTGTCAGAGTGTCATTTGTTTATTTTAAACATTTATACTTAATTGACATTTTAACCTTCAACTAAACTGACAGATATTATATTTCTGCAACTAAAATAAATAAGAAATACATTATTTAAATAAAACTCGTACTTTTTATGCAAAATATATGAAAAATATAGTGTGTGAAACAGGATTTCAGACTTTGGGTGATGCCAGCCCTCGCTTCGCTCAGGTAACTAACTTCACCCGCGTCTGAAATCGTCTTGTTTCGCCCCTAGCCACACAATATACTATCTAAATAGTAAAAAAAACATGTGAATTAAATTGAAACATGCTCGTAGTGTCAAAGTAAATCACTCATACAACTGCCATGTATGATTTTTATAAGTGATGATACTAATTAATTATTATAAAAAATACTTTGAAATTATGGAATAATAAATTAGCAACAATATTAATTACTACAATTTATATGTACCATAATTACTATTGCGCTTACAAAGAAGCCTTTTCATAGTCAGCTCGTAAAACTTTTCAAGCTGATTAAGGGTAGCCATGACTTTATCTCAATACGTGGGACACAAAACAAAAACGAGAAAACTAACCATCATGTTAGTTACATATTTAGGCCCACTTGCGCAAGGACTCTTAAATTGATTTAGTTAAATATTTTAATGCTGTCCCTTTTTGGCAACTACAATATGCATTTGCCAAAAAGGGACAGCATTACAAGATTTAACTAAATCAGTTTAAATGTCCTTGTGCAAGCGGCCCTTAGTACAGTAACGTATTTAGTTTTTTTAAATTTTTAGTCCCGATTTTTACACGAAACCATTTTTCATTAATTTCTGTTACAGGCCGCTAAGGCTTGAAACGGCTGTCTACTTTATTTGTATTTCCTGAGTGCTATTTCTTCGTATAACTTCGTACAATCTAGATAAACGCTTTAAACAAGGTATATTTCGTAAATGCTTTCCATAATCATTGTCGTCGAGCGCAAGCCGATCTTGCAAAAAAGAAAAAACTCAGAAATCTCTCTCAGCAATATGACGTGTTTTAATGCAAATCCAATCTAAAGAATGTCAATATCAAATACTTAACTCTTTTTAGAGTTACTGGCTTGGATATTTAAAAATTAAAATCATTCATAACTAGTTAAACTAGCTAGCAAACAAATAAATAAAAAGATTAATTTAAAAAAAATAACTTGTATCGGTTTGATTATTAAGTAAGATGAATTAGTAGGTAGGAAACTCATGACATGTCCTAGAAAAGCAGAACGTTTGGCAACTTAAAGCTGATTAAAATTTTTTAACGAACCGCTCCAATTATAGCCCCCGCCAGTTCAAAAAGACACCCACTCTCATTCCAACTAACCGCTCAAGGAGTTCTCGTTATACTGGATTTGTTTTACTGAACTCTGTTCAAAAGGGAGGGCGGGGCAAGCAAAAAGTGAGGATCAAAGTTTTAGATTTTTTTAATGTCTGACATCAATTATGAAATTGTGATGTGAAAATCGTCATTCGAGTTTACTTTAAGCTATGTATTTACAACTAACTCAATATGATAAACTAGTGGTTCGCCCCGAACTGAGACCTCGCGGTTTCACAGAGCGCCATCTATTGACATCAGTGTGAAGTTCTGTTAAAAATATCATCATCGTTAAAAATTAAATAATTTCGTTTCCTTATAATATTTATCTAATTTTAGTATTTGTTGTTCAAGTACAGGATATAATTCAAATAATTGATCAAGTTTCAGGCTTGAGAGTTCAGAAAATTGAGAGTTCTGAGGTCAACTTTGGACGTTAGAAAATCGCTACTTTGAAAGCCTCCCATTTCGTCAATTTTAGGGGAAAAATTCAAAAAAAAATATTTTTGGACTCTATTCTTAATTCTCTTTAAAATGATATACTGCAACCCTATGTAACGCTATAAAAAATATTTTACTTCGCATTCGCTTCTATGAGAGCCCCCCTGAAATAAAGATTTTTAAAACTTTTTAAGCCATATTCGGCGGGAGGCCATCGATTTACATATTATATTTAAATTTGAAGTAATTACGTTCAGCAATTCAGAAGTTATAAGGCTCTGACAGACGGACAGACGGACGGACGGACAAGTGCCAATTCACCCAGGTAGACTCAGAGACCTTCGCTTCGCTCGGTCAAAAATAGACAGCTGATATAAAAAAGACGGCCTCAAAAATCCAATGCTGAAAGGTCAACTATTTTTTCTTTTTTAATAGGCCTCCTAGGCGAGTTTAATCATGAAGAGTGCTTGATTGAAATTCAGCTAAATAGGTATATAGAAGGAAAAGGTGACTGACAGACTGACTGACTGAATCATCAGTCACTGTTACTTTAACAATAAATGCGACTTCTTTTTCGATGAGAAGAAATAAAATATTTTTTTGGAGTTTACCTCCTTTAGAATAAATTTTCATATAGGTAGATATGAAAATTTATGGGGAGTAAAATCAAACTTTCTCCGTTACGCTATTGACTTTATGTTTCCATGGTAAAACTTGTTTATGTTTTCATGACTATGTAATGTATTTTGATGAATATAAATTATTTAAACCTAAATTATATAATTAATATAAATAAATGTATCAAGCATGCTTTCAGTAATACAAAAAACGCGTTCATTTACCCTCATTTACTAATCTATATATTTTATAATCGTTCGTAAAAAGTAAACTCCAGTCGTGCGTCGGAGCCACCCACATTTTTGTAAAAATTCCAACTTAGCCATACTTCAATTCCGTCAGTTTATTCAAACGCATGTCATATTAATTTCTTTATTATTGTCATAATTAGCATGACACGTACAGTATGTTCCTAATTAAAATAAAATGCTGATTATTAAAACTTCCACAAAACGTTCACTTCCACGTTATATAATTATGCGCTCGCGATATTATACTGGTGAAGCGAGAAAGTAATAATCCCATAGGTTCCGTACTTTATAGTCATGCTTATATTAAAAATGCGAGTGTGTCTATCTGTCTGTTTGTAAACGGCAAATGACAGCTCTAAATCTAGTTCTGTCCCTTTTCGCAGGGAGTATTCTGAAAGGGATAGCAATATAAATAGAGCTGTCATTTTGGTTTAGTTTAGAAATGGTGTACAACAGTATTGGTCTCAATAGCTACTCTTTATCCCGGAAAATCATAAAGTGCCCGCGGGATTGTTACAAAACTATAATCTACATTCTACGCGGACGAATTTTTTGAGTATCATTCATTCTTATAACATAGAACAATTTAAAACACCTTTCGAAATGTACATAAATTACGTTATTTTTGTTGTAAATTTTTAGCTATCCTTATAGGTTAGCAAACAAGATTCTGCAGTTGCATAGTCCCACAAACTTATCTGAATCGGTGGCCAAAATTGGAACTAATTTTTATGTCTGTTTAGTTTTTATTTTTCATATATACCCTATACTAGCGACGCTGTCACCGGATTAGATAAGTTTATGGGGACTTCCTATAGGTACCTATCTACGTAGGTAGGTGTCATTTTATAGTTTAGAGATTGTGTACGAAAGCGAATAATTATAATATAATAACCACAATCTGTGCTTAATAGCTTAAGCTTACAAACGTAAGCTCTTGATTAACTTCAAATTGCTAAACATGTGGTTAGGTACTTACTGCAGAACAATGAACAATGACCAATTTTACAAACAGTTATAGTTTTACCAAAATGACAAAAGTAACCCTAAAAATGAAGTGTGAACCAATGAATCGCATAGTGTATTGCGTGTGTTTCAGTCACGCAGCCGGTGCTTACCTACTGACTGACTGTTCTAATTACAAGTCATGAAACCACGTGTCTTTTGCGACTCATTATTTTTTGTCTTTAATACACCTAGGTTCTTCTGTGTTTTTATTTCTGTGTTTTTATGTATAATATAATAATATTTATTTCATATGTCTGTACACCCCTCCCGCTTTCTTTAAAAGTTTCCTCTGCCCTAAGGTTGCCTGGAAGAGATCGCTATTTAAGCGATAAGGCCGCCTGTTGTGCCATATCCATTATGATTGTTTTTGTGTTTGTATTACTTTTAATGGTGTACCATAAAGTATATTTTACTTTTTACTTTACTTACTAGTTACTTACTGCTAAATTATAATAGCAGATGTAAAAGCATATTCTGAAAAAAACTTATTATAGGTACTGTCGAAGATTACGTAAATGATAAAAGAGCATGGATTTGACTCGCTCCAGCAATGCTAAGGTTACTTATGTATCTACACATTGGTTACGTAGAAACCGATTGGGGGTATGGGATTAATATAACTGCCAAACACTCAACAGGTTAGACCGCTACCATCATATACTGCATCATCACTTAGCATCAGGTGAAATTGCAGTCAAGGGCTAACTTGTAGTGGCGTAAAATATGCCCCGCTACGATGCAACTTTTTTCTGAACCGGATTTAGATATTTAGTTATAGTTTAGTTTAAATTAATACATAAATTAATATTATAATTTCGAAAGTGTGTCTGTCTGTCTGTCTTTCTGTCTGTTTGTCTGTCTGCTACGCTTTCACGGTCCAACTACTCAACCGATTTTAATGAAATGTACAGAGAAGGACTTAAGCAAATTTTTTAGTTCCCGTGGGAATCAAAAAATATCAATCAACGCGGACGAAGTCGCGGACATCATTTGTCTTTTATGTTTTTAATTTAAAGGACCATAAAATCCGTAATGACGTTATTTTGATGATCCTTATCGGATGGAAATATAAAATGATTTACTTACTTGACGCAAAAAATCCATGCTCGACACGCCTGGAAGAATACATGAATTATTCAAACAGCTGAATGACCTATGATCATGATTGTCATACTTCTTTGTAATAAACTTATGAAAGGCTGCGTACAGTTACCACCTAAATATTTTTGAAGTGAACTTTATTTGGACGCGCTTTGAAGAACTCTGCATTTTTTCCTTTAAGGACAACAACATACTAACTTACCCTAACGTAACATTCGTTACGTTAGTTAGTAAGAACTAAGAACTATGAACCTGCCCCCCTATTGTGTAAGGAAATCGTCGAAAGGAATCGTTCGTCAAACGTATACTTCGACCTGTTTAAGGAGTTGCAGTTGGAGTTGCAAAAAGCATGTATGAACTCCTTAGATAAACAGTTCGAGTAATACGTTTAAAGCTGTCAAATGATTATGATTTGCTTAGACAATTGGGCCTCTGTACATCAGATAGCTTAGAATCAGCTTTTTAAACCGGTGGTAGACTATTGACATGTCGCAAGTTGTTCTACGTGAAATAAGTTAGAGGTGCGTGTTCAGGGATTGAACTAAAAGCCACCCAAATAGGAAGCCGGGCATCTAAACTACTAGGTTACCTTATCACCACTTTTTAATTATATAACCACGGTTTAATATTAATTTAACGTTTTGTTGTTAGAACGTCTATTGCAACTCATAATAAGTAGCAGCTTATTCCGTCACGCTTGTGATTACAAGCTCATTGACCAAATAAGGTAATTACCTCGATTGTCGCAGAGCGTGACAAATCTGGCGCGCAGGCGCACGCCTCAGTGCATTCGCTGCAGAAGAATAATATAAACTATACAGATAAATAAAGAGTAAAGTAAGAGTAGGCATTGAAAAGCAAAAATAACTATTTTGCTGAGTCAAACGAAAGGCTTACGTAAGTCTTTTTTTGATATAAGTAAAACAAAATTCTACTGTGCTTGAACTTTCCTTCAGTTGGTATAGAATATTGTGTCCTTGTTTCATCTTATGCTGTAGGTACGATCAAAGCTAAACGATTATAACAGAATTAAACATAATAACATTAACATTATTGTTTTTGCCACTTTGTTCAACCTATGGAAATTATTAATCTCAGTTTTTGCCCCCAACAATTTATTTATTTACAAGACACTGTATTACGAATGCAAGCCGATTTTGGCCAAGATTTCAAAGCAATAAAAAAATATTATAACAATTGTTCCATCTACTCCTTGTGGTGTCGTGACGATGCTAAGCAGCTGCCTTATTGGGCTAATGAGCTTTTTACCTTAATTGTGGCGGAGCGTGACAAATACAGCGAACCGGGCGCGCACCCTGGGATAACGACATTTACACTAACTAACCGATATAAATAGCTCATTATAAGATGCAAGCCGATGTTAATACTTTAATGTGATACTATAAAGATGGCTTCAAAATAAGAGTTTTTTTTAAAAATATACCTAAATAGCAAGCAAACGAGCAGGCGGGTCACCTGATGGTAAGTGATGACCGCCGCCCATGAACATTTGCAGCACCAGAGGAACCGCCCATGCGTTGCTGGCTTTTGAAGCTTTTGGCTTTGAAGAGCCCCATATTATAAAATATAATCATGAGGGAATACAGAAGATGGAAGCTGGTTCCATAATTTGCAGGTACGTGGCAGAAATGACCTGGAATAACGGGAGGTGGAAGAATATAAGGCATCCAGGTGGTGAGGATGAAATTTGTTTCTGCGATGAAGGGTGCGACTGCAGAACGCGGAAGGTGGTATTAGATTAAATAACTCTTCAGAGCACTCCCCATTGTAGAGACGGTAGAACACACAAAGAGAACTAACGTCTCTTCGGTGCTCTAGGGACTCCAGCTCTTGAATTATAAGTAAAATTGAATATGATATTTTATAAAAACTGATTGCTTTATTTAGGAATCCTTTTTAAAATGTTTAAATAGCAATTGAGGTCCAAAAATAAGGAAAATATAAACAACCCATGAGGTACCTAATAACAATCCAAGTTTCAGCGAACAAAAAATTAACATACCAACTTTTATTTGCCTTCGAACGGTGTATTCTCATCTTTATCCTGTCAAGGCATCACATCAGTCATGTGGACATAAAACACTCAAAATTACAGGTTGCCAACTCAACGAGTATTGTCGCAAAAAATTTACAAGTCTTTTTTGACCATTCGTATACTTTTTGGTTAGAATGCTCAAAAATTAATGACTTTGGAAATTATATGTTTTGTTGGCGCACAATATGAGGCGTGACTCCAGACAAATTAAAAAGTGAGTATTATTTGAAAGAGTACGAGTATTTGACATTTTTTTATTCTGCTAAGTACAAGTAAGCCCTTGACTGCGATCTCACCTGACGATAAGTGAAGATGCAGTCTAAGTTGATAGCAGGCTAACTTGTTGTAGTTATGGTATATTAAATACCTCTAATCGGTTGCAACATGCGCCATTGTACCGGAACGGTAAATTGCTTGGTGGTACGCTTTTGCCGGTTGGGTGGACGGCCGAAGCTCCCAGACCCACCAGGATAGAGAAAATTCAGAAAATATAGTTTCCCAAATAATTTACCCTACCGGGGATCGAACCCTCCCATTTGTAAGACCTAAGCTCTGGCTGTCAAAGCTTTAGCTTGATGAGAATGACAGCTCTTTGCTTTTTTAGGGTTCCGTACCCAAAGGGTAAAAACGGGACCCTATTACTAAGACTCCGCTGTCTGTCTGTCTGTCTGTCTCCAGGCTGTATCTCATAAACCGTGATAGCTAGAAAGCTGAAATTTTCACAAATGATGTATTTCCGTTGCCGCTATAACAACAAATACTAAAAATTAAAAAAATATATATATATTAAGGGGGGTCCCCATACAATAAACGTGTTTTTTTCGTATTTTTTTGCTCAATATTAAAAACGGTAACAGGTAGACGGTTCAAATTTGTATATTACCTTTCAAAATAAATAATTAAATATCAATAAAGTAAATATTAAAGGGGGGCTCCCATACAACAAACGTAATTTTTATTTTTAATACGTCATAAATCGTAAAACTTAGGTACTACAGGTTTGTACGGAACCCTCGGTGCGCGAGTCCGACTCGCACTTGGCCGGTTTTTTTTTCTTTCTTTCTCAGCTCTAGTGAATTAATGTGTAGTTTAACAACTGTCATTCTAATAAAGCAATATTATAAGGACTTCAATTTAGCGAAATATGCTTTTATAGTCCCACAAACCTGTCTGACCCGGTGGCCAAAACTGAAACTAATTTTGATGCCTGTTTGGTTTTTGTTTTTATTTTATTTTTTATTTGTACTAGCGACGCTGTCACCGGGTCAAATAAGTTTGTGGCACTATACAAGGACTGGGAACTACATTAATCCATGCAATATATGGAATTTGGGACTAAGCCTTTATCCAATTTTATGTCCATATCCTGAGGCAACTGGTACTTGTGATAACACCATACGAGCCAAGACTAAATAAAAATTCTGCGATTTCAGATAATATTAACGCGTGGAATAATACTCATACCATATACCTACCTAATAGAACTTTGTGACTTGTCTTGCAACAAAAAAATGGGACGTTAAAAACGTTGAAGCATCTAGGAAGTTCTATGTGTGCTTAGTTATATACTGTTTCTATTTTTTTGGGTCTAGTTGTCTGAATTTAAATATTTTTATAACGTGCCGCGGCGTTAAGCAAAACCCTCGATATCACATTGCCAATACCATACCTACTTATGGAAATATTGGAATATTCATTAATTGGAAACATCATGATGTTATTCAAGGTCAATCTTTACACCGAACAATGTCCAATGAACGCGAAAAGGACTTGAAAATAAAAAAAAATAAACCCCAAAAAGAATTTTATAACTCAGTAAATTCGGGTTTGGTGATATATACTTCGACAAACTTAAGAAGGATTCCATACAAACATGAAGCAACACTTGCATTAGAGGCAAAAGGGTCTACGTTTGATTGTTTTTGAGTTTGTGGGCGAACGATAAAAAGGTTGTGTTAATATAAAAGGCTTTGACAGTTCGCGGTAAGGTCGGCAAAACGGTAGGTTGGACAATTTCGATTTTGGGAAGATATTATAAATCGGTTTTGTCAAATGTCAACTTCTGTGGCCGCCTCCGCGCGATCGAGTGTTGTTTTAGGGGTTATGTGAATAATATGTAAAAAATTAAAACATCTCTTTGAAAAACCTGTTAAGTCAACGTTACGTGTAGTGTTAGATATGTAGTTCATATTAAACTACATAATATAATGATACTAGCCGATACCCGCGACTTCGTCCGCGTGGTTAAAATTTTTTTGATTGACACTTTCGCATTTATAATAGTCAAAGTCAACGTATATTTATTCAATCTATGTACCTACACTAATTGACGTAATATTAAGTATGAAGTATGATATGATGCGAAAGTGTGCTTGTTCGTTGGCTTATTGGTTTGTCCTTCGATCACGCCGCAACAGAGCAACGGATCGACGTGATTTTTAGGGTTCCGTACCCAAAGGGTAAAAACGGGACCCTATTACTAAGACTCCGCTGTCTGTCTGTCTGTCTGTCTGTCTGTCTGTCTGTCTGTCTGTCTGTCTGTCTGTCTGTCTGTCTGTCTGTCTCCAGGCTGTATCTCATAAACCGTGATAGCTAGAAAGCTGAAATTTTCACAAATGATGTATTTCCGTTGCCGCTATAACAACAAATACTAAAAATTAAAAAAATATATATATTAAGGGGGGTCCCCATACAATAAACGTGTTTTTTTCGCATTTTTTTGCTCAATATTAAAAACGGTAACAGGTAGACGGTTCAAATTTTCACAGAATATTAACTTGTATATTACCTTTCAAAAAAAATTATTAAATATCAATAAAGTAAATATTAAAGGGGGGCTCCCATACAACAAACGTAATTTTTATTTTTAATACGTCATAAATCGTAAAACTTACTACAGGTTTGTACGGAACCCTCGGTGTGCGAGTCCGACTCGCACTTGGCCGGTTTTTTTGCATGGGTATAATTGAAGACCTGCAGAGTGACATAGGCTTCTTTTTATCCCGGAAAATTAAGGAGTTTCCGTGGGAATTAAAAAAACATCAAGCTAGTTCATAATATTATGCAAGTTTCTTCTTCAATATGTACCTAGATTAGTTCGTTAAATCATTAATTCGACGGGACCCTCCTAATTATATCAAAATATTTGATTATCTACGGCTAAGTGCGTTTTTGCGAGTCCTCATTAGACGCCACACCGGTGGTTTACTCTCCGTTGCTCTACCAAGGACATGGGGGCAAAAAATATAGCAAATTATTTTTCTTAGACTTAATAATAATCTTGAGACGAATCCTAGACGATGACTGCGAGCTCGTCTGTGATTTTGGTTATTTTGAATTTATCAAAAAATAAAATACCGTACCGCAGCGCGTTTACCTCCGTGGCGCAGTGTTGAGCGCTGTTGTCTTAACATGCGGAGGTCCCGGGTTCGATCCCCGACAGGGTCAATTTGGGAATTTATAATTTCTGAATTTTCCTGGTCGGATCTAGTGGGAGGCTTCGGCCGTAGCTAGTTACCACCCTACCGGCAAAGACGTGCCGCCAAGCGATTAGCGTTCCGGTAGAATGCCGTGTAGAAACCGAATAGAGGTATGGGTTTAATATAACTGCCATGCCCCTAACAGGTTTAAGCCCGCTATCATCTTAGACTGCATCATCACATACCATCAGGTGACATCGCAGTCAATGGCTAACTTGTAGTGGATAAAAAAAAATCTCAAAGTCATATTCTGAGCTCCGGTAGCTCTGCAACCCCCCCGAACATAATAACTACGGCTACTTTCGATAGCAAAAGGTTTAGTTCAGGCATCATCATCGGCACATCAGCTTCATCCATCGTATTAACATGTTTATTAATGACTTACTAGATGATGCCAGCGACTTCGTCCGCGCGTTTTTGATTCCCGCGGTAACTCCTTAGTTTCTCGGGATGAAAAGTAGCCCGAGATGCAACCTACTCTGTAGCTAATTTCATCAAAATCGATTGGAAAGATGGGCCGTGAAAGAGTAGCAGACAGACTGTCAGAGAGACAGACACACTTTCGCATTTTAAATATTAGTATGTTGTAATGTTTGTCTTGATTCACTGAGATCAGATCTTTTACTATAAGTGTGACATGAAATTAATTCCTTGAAAAAATTGTTAACACAACAGAATACCTTTTTACCAACATCAAAGACACTGAGGGAGTGTTTACGACATATGAAAGTACACGGATATCCAGGAATGTTAATTGGACCTTTCTCAGAAACAATGTATAAACAGGGGGAGAGCATTTTAATTTGGCTCACTTTGTAATGAAAATTTTTGTACCCACGCTCACGTGAATAGAGACTTTTATTTTTAATTCCTATTGCGTTGGAATTAAAAACTAATTTGGAATAACTGATTATACTTATATCTTGTGTGGTGGACTGTATGCGAAGCAGATTAAAATGTTTGTAATGACTTTTGAAGTTGATGCTTGTTATGTTAAGAATCTTAAGACAAGTCATAGGTAAGAACTCGTCTTATCATAAGGAAATAAAAAATATTTTATAATGCTGAAGAATGCCGTAAGTATAATTTATAACGATATGCCCACAGCACGCCTTTTTGTCGATTAATCAACATTTGGGTAGTTATAAATAACTAAGTTGTACGTATTATTCCATATTCTGTGGTTGTACTCTCTAAATATAGAATTACATAACTAGTTATATCTTTATGGTTTGAGTCCAACAAGCAATCTACTACCCTACCTTCCTACTACAGATATCAATTGGTTCGATTTCAGTAGGTATTTCAAATTCAGATTCATCATTATCCTAACCCATCGTCAGTCCACTCCATTTTATTTTTTGAAGTGAAAACTTCTTTAGCCGCGTTGAGCACTTTTTGGTAGGGGCAGGCCTGGCTCACTTGTCACGTGACCTGAGATATTTAACTACTGCTGCGTGGACGCTCGACGGCACTCGTATCAGTCGAGTGTTGCGCGCGGACCGTAGTTATACGTTTGACTTTTACTCAAGTTCTCGTTATGGATAAACAAAGAAAGATCAGTAAACGATATCGTATCACATTAGGTCGTTTAAACTCTAATTATTAAGACCTGACTTATCGCTCTTTGCACTTCCTAAGGACCCTGAAAGGTAAGTTTGTATTATTTGCCTATCTAGGTACATAGTACATACGTACCTACTTGAGTTCTAAACAAAACTAATATTAATACATAATGTGGGTAGTTTTATTTTTATATCCACACAAGATACAGTTTTAAACAAAAGTAAATATAAACCATAGGTAGTATCCAATATTATAGTGATAGCCTAATGGGTAGACTTCAGCCTCCAAGTCTGGGGTTCGATCCTGGGAACGCACCTCCAACTTAATTAATTAAAATATATCATTTACGGTGAACAAAAATCGTGTGTAAAGCTGAAAACATGCCTGAAGTTCTATAATCATTATAAAAAACTCTAATATGTCTGCCAACAAGAAATTGGCCAGTGTGGAGGAATATAATATATACTAATATATTCTCATTCTGAGAAGAGCCTCGTGAGTCGTGCTTAGTAGTGGGACTAGTGGGCCGCCGATGAGTCTATGATGATTAATCCATAATGTGGGTATATTATTTTGTCTCGTAAACTCTGGCATGGGCCCCCTTCCACCCCATATAAGTGTAAAATATTCATTGATATTTCACTACTTGTGGAATATACATATAACGACTTTTTTTTATCCACTACAAGTTATCCCTTGACTGCAATCTCACCTGATGGTAAGTGATGATGCAGTCTAAGATGGTAGCGGGCTAACCAGTTAGGGGCATGGCAGCATGTTAAACCCATATCCCTATTGGGTTTCTACAAAATCTATGAATAATAATATATCTTTTATCTATTTTTAAAGTAATTGTCGTCATCATTGCAACCGATTACCGACCCATAGTAATGATACCGATAGTAAGAATTTAGAAGTAGTCAAACCTAAGGCTACACGCGCCGCGTCTGAAGGTATAAGAGTTACGCGATAGAAAGAGATATATAGAGGTAGGTATTTAATTATTTTTACTCGCAGCGCTGTGCGAGCTGAATTGCACTTTATTACGACGTAACCTGAGTCGCTGATGGTTAAAAGGTCTTCGCGGAGTAACTCTTCTGTTACTACTATTACCTATTCTGTGGTAGGGGGTAAACTTGTGGATTTGCGTCACCGACATGCTGCGCGTCGACATGCTCGCGTTGTTACGAAGACAAAGGGTCTTAAATATAAACATACTATTATATTTTTTTATATACTTATTTTTTTATATAGGTATTTTTAATTATTTTAAATATTCGTTTTCACTTCTATCGGCAGTCCCTATGACTGCCAATTTTTTTTAATAGATTAGCGCTTTATGACTGTCTCGTTAGTCTAGTGGTTGGCATGATCGACTGCGGCCGACGAGGTCCCGGGTTCGAGCCCCGGGTCGGGCTATAATTGAGCATTGGGTTTTTCTGACTAGAAATTCTCAGTACTAGCCCGGAGTTAGGAAGTTGGCGGTGTTTCACCCCCGTGCCTCGGAGAGCACGTTAAGCCGACGGTCCCGGCCCGCCAACCCGCATTGGAGCAGCGTGGTGGGTCTAAGCTCTAATTCCCTCTCTCCTATGAGAGTGGAGGCCTGTGCCCAGCAGTGGGACGTTAATGGGCTGTAGTGGTGGTGGTGGTGGCTTTATGTAGAGCAAGATAGTCTCCTCTCAGTATGAAAAGGGCTAAAGCCGTAATCCACCACGATAACCAAGTGGAGATTGGTAGATTTCATACAAATTTGAGAACTGCCATGAAGGTTTCACGATGTTTAGTGATATTTAAGCTTTCATAACTCTGAAGATTCGAGCCCTGGTCCTCTCGAATCGAAATCTTTAACCAAAATTCATTATTCGATGAATTCATTAAATACCAATGAAAGATGAACTGAAATCCAAATAAGACCCTAATAAAATTAACAACAGAAAAATAGTCATAAAAATCGTCTTAACCCTTCCAATGCACTGTCCCAAAAGTAAGATAAACACGGCTATGGGTAACACGTGTACCAATAAGTACAGGGTTCAGTGGCCGGGCTAATTTCGTTCCTTCCTGTAATGTAAGGTGGTTTATTTTGGATTTCGATTACACCTAAGATCACTATTGAGTGTTTTAACATAAGCGTATTTGTGGAGTGACGTGGATACGGAAAGTAAAGTAGAGGTGACGAGAAGTGGATGATCTAGGATCCAGACCTAGCTTAGTTAAGTCGTTTTACCATTGAAAATCGCCTGAGACGTATTTTTGGCCATAGCTCCGAGGATTTTGGGAGGATCGAGATGGGAATAGTACCAAGAGTTGAGGAATTTATCGAGACACGTGTGAGCGTTTGAATTTTGAAAAATGTAAAAAAGTCGGGTTATTTGGGGGTGTTTGTTTACTAAATTGTAGATATTTCGGAAACCGACTTAAGAAAAAATTAAAAAAAGAGTCCTAGGGAATTAGTTTAGCTACAAAATGGCCAAAAAATTTTTGAAAATCGGTTAATAGGTAATTGTGACCTGTAAGGCTGTAGGTGGTCCCTTTAGATTTGGAATTGTAGAAAAACGGGTATTTCCGTATATAAAAAGTGACGTAGCTTCTATGATTATTATTGATCGATCGTCATGGTAATAGTGTTAAAAGATGCGGATGCAGGCGAGAAGTGCATTCAATTTGGAATTTTGAAAATTGGTTAATAAATTTTTAAAAAATTTTGAAGAGATTTTTATTTCAGAATTGTTTTTTTCGTAAATTTTTGTACTTATTTTCAATGCTCCGATTCTTGCAGGTACTGCGAAATCTGTGTTTTAAATTTTTGTTTAATAAAAGAAAACGGAGCTAAAATTTTTATAGACGTTCGTTACCAACTTTTTTCTGAAAGGCAAGAATTCGAAGTGTTTAACGGTTTTATAGCATAATTTAAAGATACTTATAATTTTAATTTTTGTAATGATGATTCAAGCTTTATGAGTCATCGTAAAAAGAGTATTTTAGTCGACTTCCAAACAAATATTTCTTTGACACTGACGTTAGGTATGGCACGTGATATGGGAGTAAAACAGCTCTTCAGCAAAATTGCGTATTCTTGTAAGTTGACTGATAGACTGTTTAACGTCTTTGAAAAAATATATCAGCCACGATGTAGGGTTACAAATGTAGGGCCAGTGATGACCGTTTGCTACTTGCATGAAGACCAGTTACTGGAAAAATAAATTTTGAAAAACAACCGATTGCATTACTAAGCTTGCTTAGGTCCGATGGCATTACCGAGCTTGCGGATAAAACTTGGAGGAGACTCGCCTAACACCGGGAAGAATACATATTATACACATGCGGAAGCTTATTTTCAACAATGAATTAATAAAAACGCTTAATTTAAAAAAAATCTACTACAAGTTAACCCTTGACTGCGATCTAGCCGGAACTCTAAATCGCTTGGCGGCACGTCTTTGCCGGTAGGATGGTAACTAGCCAGACCAGGGAAATTCATAAATTATAAATTCCTAAATTGAACCTGCCGGGAATCGAGCCTGGTAGGTAGGTATACCTATCTCCGCACGTTAAGACAACAACGCTCAACACTGCGCCAGGGAGGTCGTCAAAATATGAAAAATTAATATGACGTCACCCTTATTCTTGGAAACAAGAACTTAACGGCCTATCCTCATAAGAATCAAACTGTTTACATTCCCATAAAAAGCGTCCAATCTAGCACATTTCATACGACCATGAAATAATCTGACCGCGTCCTAAAATAGCCTAAATAGGAGCAATTCGAGTTATTACCGAAAACCGCTCGTAGCCTGTTATAGATATTTAACGATACAATGCTGGGTGGTCGGCTCGTAAAGTTTATCGTTGGGTCAAGTTGAGTCAGTCTTGCGTACCTAGCTTTATGAATTACTTTATACTTTCTTTAAAATAAATAATCTATTTAACAAAATTACAGCCAAATAACACATTTGAACGTAAATACCAGGGGCCATACGGCCAACGTTTAAAGCCATATTGCTTCATTATTGTTGAGTTTCGTATTATAGAATTATAATGCTTATTTTAGGAACGTCAAGGTACGTGACATCAAGTAGTCATTAAGAGTAATATTGCTTAAGTATCCCCAGGTCCAGAAGACCCATAGAATTGTAAGAATTGATAAGAAAGTTTAAACTTTAGGCCACTTTGACCTTGCGTCGCTAAAAGTGTTTAAGTTAAATTCTCTATACCTGTCCTTTTCATGTCAACCACGGAATAGTCTTATCAAAAAATGACAGCACTACAAAATTTAACTAAATCAGTTTAGGCAGTGTTGTGCAAGCCGCGGCTCTAAATATTATCGTTTTGTCTGGTTCAATAGTTCCTAAATTTAAAACCAAGTACTTAGTTCAAAATATATAGAAGTGTTGTGTCATGTGTGTTACCAAAAAATATTTATTTCATTTAAAAATAATAAATTTAATTATTTTAATAAAATTAAGTGATGGATGTCGCAAAATCAAAGCCTACCATTAATATACAAAGTCATAACATGATATTATTATTTATAAGTGTGGCTTAAGCGCTTTGTAATTTGTAAAAAAGAAAACAATAACATAAATATTACCAGTAATATAAACTGTCACAAAAGAAGTAATGAAAAACTATGATCTCTTGGCAAAAGATCAGCAGGACTAAAATCTAAATTTGTCATTATGTGTAAAGTCCCGGTGTTCAGTCGCTGCGTCAACAAACAGTATCGTTTGAGATATTTCAGTCCGTCCGTCCGTCATTCTGTATACATTACGACCTCACAGAGACATCTGACGACAGCCTATCAATCTTTTAATAAATACCAGAGCACCAGAACAAACATAACACCACACCAAAACTATTTAAACTGAACCAAGAGCGAAAGGCATAGCAAACATTTTCGAGCAATAAAGTCACATTTCTAAGCAAAACTATCTTGGCACATATTATTTGTGACTTTAGTGCAAGACAACATTTTACGATCGGCACAAATAATGTTTTTCACACTTTTTTCTGACACACGTGTTACAATTTCGGTCCGTGATACATAGTTATAATAGTTTTAATGGGTGTTATGACATTATTCGAGACGAGAAGTATCATTTTTAATACGGACAGCGATGCCGGGCTTACTGCGTGTTGGACGCTTGACAGGGGCGTTAAAAAGTTTCGCTTTGACAAAAAGTTAACTGTCGTAATAAAATTTAAACGAGCTTTGTCACACGAGGCTGAACGAAAATAACGAAAAAAATGTTTTTAATTATAAGAAAATATGATTTGAGAACATAATGATGGGAAGAAGAGGAATCGGTCGCAGAAAAAATTCAGACACCCGATTTCACTAACTATGCCTAAATTTTTTGGACCACACATTAGGTGACAGCTTTTATGTACAATAACTGATACTTCATGACCTGCTTCATGCTAGGTAGTAACTAGTACCTAAAATTTAGACATTGTTGATGAAAATGGGCTAATAGTCTCAGAATAGTTTAATTCTTTATACCACACGTTTTTTGTCTCCATATTTTGTCATCTTTAAGCCTCATACCTACTAATATCTGGATCCCATAAAAAGTTGTTCCCAACTTTACAAAAAACAGATATAGTGTGGCAGTTGGAGAAATTATTAATGGTTTTAAGTTATGATGTATATTATATAGGAAAGTATGGTGCCCCTAACAATTAAATCATAAAGGCCTGGTGTACATTTTCGCTACCGTCTACTCACTGTACCTACAGTTACAAACAGAAATAAAAACAGATGAAATAAATCTAACAGTTTTTTATCCACAAGGCGAAGGAATATTTAAAACGCGTTGGATTTACATTTTACGATGACAGAATTAGAACTCTCATCATCAAGTAATACGAAAAATATTCTCCTGTCGTATGAATGTAAAGTCCCACCAACTTATCTGGCCCGGTGATCAAAATTGGAACTAATTTTTATGCTTCTAATATTTTTTAGGCATCTTCTAGGCAAGCGCGCTCCACCTTAGGCTGCATCACCACTTGCAAGCAAGTCTGATTGATATAAAATATATATATATATATAAAAATGCTTGTTTAGTTTTTTTTCATTTTATTTTTAATATATAATAACGACGCTGTCACCGGGTCAGATAAGTTTGTTCGGCTATAATAGTCCCCTGTGCCAACTTCGAAGTCTGCATGGAGGCGGACGCAACACCTACGGAAATGCTGGAATATGATGATGATGCAAAAGCGGTGAAAGCACAAGCAAATGAGTAAGTGATAGCCTAGTGGTGAAAACACCCGACTCCTGTATGTGGTCACGGATTCGATATTTAGAAGTTTAAATGTCCATTCTAAGAAATAAAATATCACTATCTTCATCATTGACCATAGACAAGTACGTCGCACCTTTTTTTTATTACGAGATAGGCCTGCGCTTGACGACAATCATGCTTAATACAAAGCGATGACACGGTAATATTATGGCGATGATGAGGCCTAGGTTGGAGCGCGCTGGCCTAGAAGATGCCTATTCACCTACGGTGTACTATAGGTCATGAAATGTTCATCATAATCCCAAAGCAGAGTATATTCCGTGATCATAATATAATAACAAAAGTACTTTGTTCTGCTTTCAAATTCCGTATTTTTGGAAGGAATCCATTGTTCCATCGAAGTAGTTTCTTGATTGACAGCCGTCAATCACGCATTCCTGGCAACAGGAAGCACGGTCTCCTACTTCAAGACATCAAGAGAGCAGTCGTAAAGCGCCGCGTGCGACAGCTCACACTTTACTACTAGGTATCAACGCCAATAACACTACGCTATTTTTGTCCGGTTATACATCCACTAATTTATAGTGCAATAAAGTTTTACTTGTCACTCAACCGGGATTTATGCTCCGTCCGCCCTAAATGCGGTGTCTTCCGCTGACGAATTTCCTCGTGTCAACGTTTAGTCGTTTACTCCAAACAATATAGCATGGGCGACATAGAAGACACCGGACCATTTGGGCCCGTCCATCTGTGACCGGAATTTGGAACAAAGGAGATTGTCTTCTGGTGTAACGTAAACAAAGTCTAATTTCCTGATTGTGTCTTTGAATAACATCCACCTCACCACCACCTTAACTCCCACTAACATTGCACTGCAATTTCAACCTTAAATTTACTATTAAAGATTTATATTCGTTTGCGGGTAGTTTGTAAATAGAACTGTGTCGTTGTCGCATGGGTAAATCGCGCAGGCGGCGCCGGCGACGTCGTCGGACGCCACCGTTCGTACAAACAGCGTCGAAGCGTATCGAGGAAGGATGCTTAGCACTTGCACCTCTAATTATATCCCCGGGAACGTGCTGTGGAAACAAATAACACGTCTCTAGTTTTGAGGTATTGTGTTTCGTCATTCGACGTGGGTAATTTAGTTTAGCTAACTAATTCTACAACGTACATACGAATGGGCGCACCGCGCATGTTTCCAATCTTGACCACCTAATAATACTTTTCATACGAAAAATATTATTAGGTAAAATTTCATATGAAATGTTTTTTTTTTATCTAAATGGAAATTTATTTTTAATAAGTAAAATAAACTTACAAATTTTTGAATAATGAGTTGTAGCACTAGTTCGAAATATGTATTCGCACAACCGAGTAGTCAGTAGAGCATTCACTCCTATACTCTCTAGAGTCACACCTGTTTCCAATATACCTAAAATCTATACGGTATACCTAAATCGATATAAATCCATACTAATATCCATACTAATATTAAAAATGCGAAAGTATGTCTGTCTGTCTGCCGTGCTTTCACGGCTCATCTGTTTAACCGATTATACTGAAACTAGCTGATGCCCGCGACTTCGTCCGCGTGGTTTAAGTTTTTTTGATTCCCTCAGGAACTCCTTAATTTTCCGGGATAAAAAGAAGCCTATGTCACTCTCCAGGTACTCAACTATACCCATGCCAAAAATCACGTCGATCCGTTGCACCATTGCGGCGTGATTGAAGGACAAACCAACAAACCAACAAACCAATAAACCAATAAACCAACAAACCAACAAACAAACACACTTTCGCATTTATAATATTAAGTATGATTCAGTGCATTTGACTGGTATTTGGTTGTATTCCGGGGAAGCCGGACGTAGGCTACTTTTTATAGCGGAAAATTAAAGAGTTCCCGCGGGAATGGAAAAACTCAAATCACGCGGAAGAAGTTGAGGGCATCATCTAGTAGGGTATAAAGGCCATTATGAAAATCTATCAAGACTCTGTATCGACGTCTCCACTCACTATATGACTCTCAACACTTCTGTAGAAACCGCACCCAACCACAACCTTATAAAAGCGTTGATATAGTTAAAGCGTCCGATAGATAGAGAACCATTTTTGAAACCACTAAATTTTTTTGTTAGTTTGTTACATTCATAACCAGGAAATAGGAATATAACTACGTAAAACAGTGAGTAACAAACATCAGAATAGCTTGACAGTGTCTCCATTAAATAAAAAATAGTTTTGACTCTGTATAAGTATCACAAACTTAGGTACTCGTATCTCACCCGGTGCTACAAAATTGGAACTTATTCTGTTTAGTTTTTGATTTTATTATTTTTCATAGATACTAGCGACGCTGTCTCCAGGTCAGATAAGTTTGTCGGACTATAAAAGACTGATAAATAAACATAATAGTTTGACATACCTAGTGTCTCCAAGAAAAAAAAAGAAAAAGTTTTGAAACTGTAAAATTTTCTGGGAAAAAAAACGAGGGCGGACTTGTTTAAAGTTCGTTCGAGCAACGAATACTTGATGTCACTGGATGCTGACGAGTTCTGAATGATACAGAATTAGATCATATAAACTGTTCCCTGAAAAATCTTGCGAAATATGAAATGGTGCACTCTAATGTAGCTAAAAATTTAAGGTTTAAATGTGGTTGTTCATGAAGTTTAAGCTGCTAGAATTGCCATGGAAAGGTCCATAAAAATCATAATACCATACCATACGTTACAAACAATCGGCGAACTATTCTGCCTAGCCATGGACAAGGAGAAGTTTAGGAAACTGACTGTTGACCTTCAGTTATGGAGAGGCACATGAAGAAAAAGAAATGCTTCCTCATAATGTAATGAGGTTCAGAATATCTGTTATTATAGGAGGAAGCTAAAAGGCGATGACTTCTGCCTGCAGCTCTGACATTGTATGAGTAATTAATAAATATTACCAAGCATTACTCGTAAGTAATACTGTAGGTACACCACTCGCCAAAATGTACACCACTATTAAACTAAATTAATACTTGAATATCATAATAATATAAAATTCCTTCAATTCGTCATGATGTCACCGAACTTCCCGCCCAACCAAAAAAGACTGACGTCACAGATCCCATAAGTGCCGGAACGATAATTTTAAAGAACACCCACATTAAACGCAACCAATTTGTCTTGTACAAAGTAAACACGAAATAAACCACATCAAACGAGGCTGAAATTGAAAGGAGTGATTCCATTGACAAAATCCATTAATCTGCTGCTATCGTGGGCAATTAGTAAACAAATGAGCCAAGTGACAGATCGAGATAGTTGGCACCGTGACAACGGGCCCGTTTGGGGAGAGTTAGGGACTGTGTAGAATAGACGGGACATATTTAAATTGAAAGCGGCTCTGTTGACAAATTTCATGTAAATATTATGTCACGGGCGATTAGTTGAAACCACAGTGTTGAAACAAATTAGTTGATTGAGTCGCGACACTGGGAGCTTTTTGATTAAAGTAAAGGAGATTGTAGAATAGAAACCAGTGAATTTTAACATCTTGGTGTGCTATTTCGTGATTTGGTCTTTAGTGTGTAGTAGCATAGAGTGAGAAAATAAAGAGAATCCAAAGAGATTGTTATAGCACATGCTAATTTATACTCTCTGCACCTCATACCTATATAAAATATTCACTAATGTTCTTATTAAACTCATCAGATTATTTAATTGCAAACCTGTGGTACAAAAATGATGATAAATAAATTGAATCAAAGTCTACTGTCAAAAATAAGTATTGAAGTAAGAAGATCTAATACAGAAATGGTTTGAGAATAATACAAAGATTAATTATGAAATTTCATTAATTTGTCTGTTGTTGGTTACCTAACTAATTTTGACAAAATTTGGTGCAAAAATAGCTTCCATCTTAGAAAACAGCTTATAATCCCGGAAAATCAAAGAGTTCCGACAGGACTAAAAATATCAAATAACGTGGGCTTAATCGGTATCACTGAGTTTTCTATAAATAGTAGGAACAATGATCTATCACGGTAAATGTAAAAGAGCTTAACAATCTCACCTAAAGTATATGGATCGGGCGTGGTGACAGCGATAACATGTGTCGCAGTAAAACGCGCTGCACCGTTCATTTACTGCCGGTTATTTTGGTTTAATGACAAGTCTGGAAGACAATGACTGCGATCGTTTCGAATGTCGTTAGATCCGCTTTCAATTTGTAAGGAATTTCATCATCGTATTTTATGTGAGCTTCTGGAATTTGAACTTTTGATGCATGAGTGTGCAAGTGATTGGTAAATTTATGATCAGTTTACTAGTTACTACATAATTTTTAGATCATATTGGATGACAAGATGATTTTGAAATGATAAAGGCTTTGATATTGACCAAATTCTGGTCTCCTGATTCATAGATCTTCCTCTTCAACCCTACTCAGACTTGTTCTAGTAAACAGTAATGTATTCTCGGAATAAAAAGTCTCATACCATATTAATATATTATGACAATATTTGCAATTTACATACAAATCAAAAGAAATTTTTTTATCCACTACAACAGTGTTCACTTTGAACACTGCTGCAATATTTCTAATAGGTACTGATTTTATTATTGGGATATTTAAACTAAACTTAGGCATTAATTCGTTCCGTTAAGATAATATTTCCGACAAATGTTAAAATAGTCACCGTAGCACAATAAAAACTGGCACGCATCTGTAAATAAAAGCGTGCCGTCGTTTTTTTGTTCTGTCATCTGTTTTGTCTCGTTTTTGTCTCCGAAACGGGAGTCAATTAGTGGCTTTCAGTTTCTTTCGAGCCGTGTAATCGGATGTTTAACGCCGGACACATTCTTGTAAAAGTTGTTAATGTCACACTAATTTTATCGTGAGTGACATCTTTCATTTTTCTCGTATTTAGCTTCAGATTTATTTATTTATTTAGATATCTTTATTGCACACACAAAATATACAGTAGGTATACAGTTGAAAAGCAGTAGTAAGACTACATAGAAATGTGCAAAGGTGGTCTTATTGCTAAACCAATTTCTTACAGACAACCTTTGGTGAAAGGATAAATAAACCGGAGCGCGGGATTTCGTAAAGATTTGTCATCGAATTCATTTAATGTTAGATTAAGATAGTTAAGTTATTAAGTTTGATTAAGTTAATTAAATTGATGTTTGATTATTTGGTTCCTTTACGTTATTACCAATAGTCTATAATTTTAATATTGTATTTGAAAACGAGAACTAGAAGCTAGAACTACCTATATTTAATATCGGACACATTTGTATAAAATTTGTTAGGTAACTGCATAATCGTTATCGTCAGTAAAATTTGACATTTTTCCATTTACCTATTTTTTACTTTCATTTTTTAAATATGTTAATAACTATATCAGGAAGATTTTTCATAATATATTATACTTTGTTGATAATGTATCTCTATTCTAAGGGGGGATATTTTTTATTTTATTTAAAGAGAACATAACTCCATCATTTTTATCTGATAGTGCTATAATTCTAGTAAATTATTGACTGCTCGCAACTCAATTAATCAGAGTTTTAATGGCATATATTTATGACTGTGTTTAATCTAATTAATCAAAGTCTAAACAGCTAGCTACCCAATGTTGTAATACACTTTCCTTGTGGCTTGTGGGCATAACGCGTGAACGGCTATTCCGATGCCCACATTAATTGTGAATTGTTATAGTCCGAGAGGTAGTGGCAAGATGTTCTTTGCAAACTACTTCGTTGCCGAAGTCATGATAGGAGATTCGCCTTTGTAGCAAACAACGTCGAACAATTTTATAACAATGGCAAGCAGCATCTACTTTAGCTCGTTTGCTATGTAAAATCAATTTATACGTCCATATTATTACGTCTATCATAAATGTTTTACTGACATCATTAAGAAATCAAAACTTTTGATTACCTCCATGGCGCAGTGTGTAGAGCTGTTGTCTTCATGTGCGGAGGTCCCGGGTTCGATCCTCGGCAGAGTCAATTTGGGAATTTATAATTTCTGAATTTTCCCTGGTCTGGCCTGGTGGGAGGCTTCGGCCGTGGCTAGTTACCACCCTACCGGCAAAGACGTACCGCCAAGCGATTTAGCGTTCCGGTACGATGCCGAGTAGAAACTGAATAGGGGTATAAGTTTAATATAAGTGACATGCCCCTAACAGGTTAGCCCGCTACCATCTTAGACTGCATCATCACTTACCATCAGGTGAGATCGCAATCAAGGGCTAACTGGTAGTGGTTATAAAAATCGGCAAATGAAATTGACTACAGTCACAAGTCAATCACTTTTCAATTTCAATCATATTAAGATATATTATCAACGAAACGGCTGATGCGCTCACACTTGTCAGATTTTCCGCTCAGATGGTATGTCTGTGTGAAGCCATGGTCGTCATTGCCGAAGTCCGGTCGCTATGACAGGTTACTTTTTTTTGTATCAACAACAACATTTTATGTATTCGCACAACAGGACTTGTAAAGTTTGTCTCTGAGACTGTGTGCTGGGTGGTTGCGCAAGCGCTTCCGCTATAAACTCGGATACGCTTAATTTACACCTTCGGCGGGTTATGGGCGGGTTATATCGGCTTTATTTCCGATTTTTTAACGTTTTCGCACTAACTAAATGCCACTAATGTAATAAGTACATCGAACAAATTGTATAGTAACCTACAAATTAATAGATTTCACTCAAGTATAGCTGTACCTTTGTAATGGTAATTAATATTCTTAAAGGTGATATTTGATTAAAACAGTACCTACTATGTGAATGATAATAGGTATATCATTCTTAATGTAATCATGCACTGCAGCTGGACATGATGGGACATTCTAGAGGGACATTCAAAAGGGACATTCAAAAGGGACGTCTAACTTCATCGTCCATCCACTTCTCGTGGGTAAGAAGATCTACCTATAGGTACACGTTGTGTCGCCGTTACGCCGCTCCTTGTCATCTCCAGAAGAAACCCAGATCTGTGCCAGATAGGTATGTTTTTCTTTTAGACTTAGTATGATGTGAAGGCCCTATTGGCCGTTAGGTATATCGTCACAGCCCACACTAAGGTGGGTGGGCGAACGATAAGCATCACCAAGAAGGTAGATGAGTTCGAGGGCTCGAAGACATCCTTTAAGAAGCCCCTTAAGAGGATATGGGATGAACGGAAAACTTGGAGAATAGGTATTGAACAGTTATATTGCCGTCGCGCTGCTCTTTGAATAGAACTCCATAACACCCGATAGGGACAACTGCAGCTTGGACCGATAATACCTATGAAAAACTGTCAAATTCTTACTCTCGTATTTTTCTGTTTCCTCCTCCAAAACAGTACCGATTTTAATTATTTTTTCAAGAATAATTTAAGAAGGACTCAGGCTATGTCGGTATGTTTTTCTTTTTTTTATTATATTCGTCAAATTTATTTGCGGGGTACCTGATGATGACGCGAAAACTGGGCCATTTTTTGCAATTTTTGAAGGTTCCATATTCTTAAAATTATCAATTTATCGAAAAAATCAAAACATAGGGACATGGAACGAACAAATATAGATTTTATGGTGCAAAAATATTTTCTCTATTGTAATTATGCACGGAGAAAACAGACTAATACGATTGTATGGGGAAACAAGCCCTCCCGTATCGTCTTAAGTCTTAGTGGCCTTGTGTGGTGTATAATGGTAAGTTGTGGTGGAATAAAAAAAAGTGGCCTACCGGGGTAACTAACGTTTTCTTAAAGACGTTTCCTGTGAAGCGCGGATATCAGCTTTGGATGGCATTGGAATGGGTGCGTCATCGACCATACAATAGGTTGTATGGTCGATGCGGTGCGTGGTCGGTATAAGTAGGTTAGTCCGTATGACCCTGAGGTCATGGCGGGAGACCACGTCCGGGTGACGTAAGAAATCGGGGACGCTTTGCTTGACTTGCGTGCACGTACCTGATAGGGAGCATTGTCTGTCGTAACCTCGTCGTCAGGTTCTTTAAGGACGTGCTCGAGACTTTGTATGTTGGGTTGGAGATAGATATGCTTATCCGATGTTATTATAAGACTAGATGATGGCCGCGACTTCGTCCGCGTGGATTAAGGTTTTGTGATTCCCGCGGGAACTCTTTAATTTTCCGGGATAAAAAGTTCTATTACCATACTAAATTACTATACCAAATTTCATCAAAAGCGGTTGAATAGATGGGCCGTGAAAGCGTAGCAGACAGACAGATAGACAGACACACTTTCACATTTATAATATTAGTATGGAAGTTTGGATATGGATCTACAATGACTTATGGAAATGTTCAAGACAGCTTGCCGTTGTTTACAGTTTTCACAGCTGTAAAGTTCTTTGGAACACATTGACTCCCGCCATGCGAACAAAAGACCAAATGACAAATTTCAGTTCCAGAATAATACGTCGCGTTACAATCCTGCCGATTTACGTGAGCCATGCCTTTCCTACTGTATTGCTTTAGAGAATATCCTTTTAATTTGGTTGGTTGTCAGGCCACCCGGGCGTGAGAGAGGTTATTTGTTTACTTTAATTTTTACAGCGGCCACGACACAAACCAGAACAAGAGCTGGCTAATTATAGGATTGTTTCTAACCTTACCACGTAGGGTCATTGACTTTTATCCTATGCTGAGGGTGGGGTTTTTTTGGTGTGACAAGTTACGTAAGTTTAACTATGATTTTACCTCAAGGACCTATAAAAAGTTTGGTATAATAAAAAAAGTTTGATATTACAAAATTAATTCTCCTTAGCACCTAAATATTTTTAGCCCGAAATCAAATCTGGACTTCTCGCTTACCCATAATATACTTTCATGGTAATCCATACTAATATTATAAGTTATGAATAAAAAAGTAATTTAATAAAACAAAAAACCCGACTGCTTGGATACCAAAAAGTATAAAACAAGACATGTATTGAAGTATTTCATTATTATCAATTTACATCATATAATAATATTAATAAAATTTATCAAGGCGCAGTCGCACGTTAAGGTAAATGTTAGCTATTGGACGTGCGACTGCGCCGTGATAAATTTTATTAATATTATTATATGATGTAAATTGATAATAATGAAATACTTCAATACATGTCTTGTTTTATACTTTTTGGTATCCAAGCAGTCGGGTTTTTTGTTTTATTAAATTACTTTTTTATTTCAAACTTTTTAGTTCAGTATTTATTGTAAACAGGCGACGTTTTTTCTGCCCGAAGTTGTACCAAAGGTACTATTATAGATTTTGTGGTAGCATTTTAGAGCATGTGAATAAGCAGCGGATTCATTTATTCGTAATGACTACCATGGTGATCATCATAACCATCATCAAATTTGCATAATATGTTATAATGCTAATATAAATTTGGTTTGGTAAAGTTCGTGAATCTGCTATTTTTTCGACAGAGAGAGTCACGAGACCTCGGCATTTACCGCGTCCAATCGCTTTCGTAAGCCAATGAACGTCGGCCACTTACGAAAATGCCCGTGAACAATGCAAAAAAAAGTATTTTCAAAAACACAATTTGTACGTATTTAGTACGTAGCAAAGTCGGAACCAATATTTTAATAGACATTAAAAATTTTAGTCGTAAGTTATGTAAGTCGAATATGCGCTGTATGTGGCATTGATGAATTTATTGATTTTTTGACTGATCGATTGAAGGAGTACAAATCATCAAGTTTTTTGAGACTGCTTATGTCGTCACATTAAGATGGCTTTTACAATGATATTAAGTTACTACCGTAATATTATATTGTGAGAGTAGGTACGCGCCCCACCTTCACCCTTTTCTATCCGCTGCCGGCCGCGTCATTTTCTGTTGAACGTTACTGTATTTCTATGATATCTCATAAAATATTTATCTAAATTAAATGGTGTACAGAGCAATTTTTATCTTAATTAAATACTGAAGATGACGAACATATTTATTTTGATAAGGATTAATACTATGTCGGTAAAAACACCTTCACAAGTAAAGCATAGTTTTAAACCATAAAAATGTTTATTGTTAGTCAGCCTTAAAAGTTACATATATGCTATCGCGGACTTTTTTATAGAACTTTTTAAGAGAAACTATTCCACCATACATTATTTTCGTGTAACTTTAACTATTTACTCAGCGCACGCAACGAAGCTCTCAGATGAGACGATTCTTTCCGACTGAATTCACATTATTGCAATTTTCGTAGGGATCTCTTATTTTTTTAAAAATGAAATATGACCTATTTTACATGTTAATAATGTAGCTTTCTATAAGTGATATAATTTTTAAAATCGGTTGAGTAGTTTTTGAGATAATCCAAATCTTTTCTCTTTATAATAGGTATCATACCTAGTTTGATAGATAGATGATTTATGTAGGAACTTTAAACATTTCCTTTGAAACCTCGTAAATCCTAAATTATCATTTAAACGGAAAAATGGTTTAAGGAACCTAGGTGTGATTTTAAAAGACCTATCTAACGATACCCCACTTGCCTATAGCCTATCGACTTTCATTTATTAATTGGCTTCTAGTGGACGCCATTTTGTTTTTCTCAAATTCGGCCTCCATAGTGACACTCGGAAGATTAAAACAAATCTAGTGGTGCAAGTACTATCAAAATCGGTTCAGCCGTTTTTTCTGTAGTGCGACACAAAGGATTACAACCTTTGAAACCTCGTAAATCCTGAATGATCATTAAAATGAAAAAATGTTCATAGAAACCTAACTCTGATTTTACAAGACCTATTCATCGATACCCCACTTGCCATAGTTTATTGACTTTCATTTTTAAATTTGTTACAATATGGCTTCTAGTGGGCGCCATTTTGTTTTTTCTCAAATTCGGCTTCCGTTATGACACTCGGAAAATTAAGACAAATCTAGTGGTGCAAGTATCATCAAAATCGGTTCAGCCGTTTTGTCTGTAGTGCGACACAAAGGAATACACTAAAAATGAACCTTTGAAACCTCGTAAATCCTAAATGATCGTTAAAATGAAAAAATGGTCTAGGGAACCTAACTCAAATTTTGCAAGACCTATTCATCGATACCCCACTTGCCATAGTTTATTGACTTTCATTTTTAAATTTGTTACAATATGGCTTCTAGTGGGCGCCATTTTGTTTTTTCTCAAATTCGGCTTCCGTTATGACACTCGGAAAATTAAGACAAATCTAGTGGTGCAAGTATCATCAAAATCGGTTCAGCCGTTTTGTCTGTAGTGCGACACAAAGGAATACACTAAAAATGAACCTTTGAAACCTCGTAAATCCTAAATGATCGTTAAAATGAAAAAATGGTCTAGGGAACCTAACTCTAATTTTGCAAGACCTATTCATCGATACCCCACTTGCCATAGTTTATTGACTTTCATTTTTAAATTTGTTACAATATGGCTTCTAGTGGGCGCCATTTTGTTTTTTCTCAAATTCGGCTTCCGTTATGACACTCGGAAAATTAAGACAAATCTAGTGGTGCAAGTATCATCAAAATCGGTTCAGCCGTTTTGTCTGTAGTGCGACACAAAGGAAATATACATATATAGACTGATGAACACATAACCCTGTGCGTTCCGCAGTCGGGTAAAAAGTGTCTATGTCTGTCTGCTATGTTTGCACAGCCCATCTGTGCAACCAAATTGATTTTGTCGATGTTGAAACATAAGCTTTTTATCCCGGAAAATTCGAAAAAACCCAAGTGCCTATACCGATCGACATCTATGCTAATATTATAAAGAGGTAAATTTTGTGAGTTTGTGACGTTGTAGGCTAATCTCTGGATCTACTGAACCGATTTTGAAAATTCTGGTACCAATAGAAAGCCACATTATTTGTGAGTGTCAAAGGCTATATTCATAGATTTAATTTGGTCTCACTGGCGCTAACGCAGTGGATGATAAATCTATGGCTATATTATATTAACCCGAAAAATTAAAATACTTTTTCGTGGTAGTCGGATTTGCAAAGTAAGTCGGAGAAAAAACGGTCGAACGAAAACGTTTCTTACGAACGCTGTATTAACGATGAGAAATATATGATTGAATTCTAGAGAAAAGTTGTAGAGCTTGATAATGCCTACAAAAAAGTCAGCGACAGTATGTCTCTTTCATATTTAAGTCACAAAAATATGAAAAGACTTTTTCGTGGTAGTCGGAACCAAAAAATCGATCCACGCGGACAAAGTCGCGAGCATCAGATAGTCTAGTATAAAATACTATAATAGCGATATGCCCATATACTCACGACCGTTTACACGTAAGTGTGAAATAGGTACATCCAGGTATTTAAAAGCCACGACAATTTTCTCATTTCTCAGTAAAAGCATCAGAGACAGTGGGGCGGGATGGTACAGCAATCATTCGGGTTCTGAATAGAGTGAAATGTCCCATTAAAGTGGAAACGCGTGTGGTCACCGGATGGACGCGAATGTAACTCTCTATTGCTGTGACACTGTTCCTAGTAAATATATTAAACACTGGAATTTATAGATTCCCGATATTCCTGTATGTGAAGTAACTGTTCTGTTAATGTTTAAATGCGTGTGGCCACCATAATGGGTGAAAACTAATAGAAATAAATTGATATAGTATAATAAAGGGGTTATTGCCTAGTGTTTTAGACCCCCGACCTCCTATATGGGTCGCGGGATTGATCTCTGGAGAGGAAACTCTAACTTTTCGGAGTTACGTAACGGTATAAATTAAATATCAGTTAAAATTATTTAAACCAAACGGCCATAGCCGCGTTTAGAAAAAAAAAATTAATTTAAACATAGAAAACATCTTCACCTGCTGATAATTACCCTAATTGACTTTTTAAGCCGTGAATGTCACAGCTCAGCCATAAAGATGTTCACATATTAGGAGTCGAGCAACACGCGTTTGCTATACGTGCGCAACAATTACCTACCTTATTAGTTTTTAGTATTGTGAAGCTATGAACGAATTATGAGACTGTTAGCACATTTACTGCATTTTATGGCATTGTACCGTGACGTCATCAATCTATATTTCATGCTATTTTGCTTAAATAGTATGTAGGTATGTATGTAGTTCAACACCATACTTTATAGTTTTTTAGCTGGTATCAATCATGCTGGCTTTTGTCGGACGTGTATCAACCCCTCATAGCTTTTGTTTTATGTTTGCTTAATGAATAATCATCATCAACACAATTTCGTCTTTAAATAAAAAATAATTGGTGATCAAAAAGTTATGCTTCCCACTTTGATTTTTGATTTTGCCTTTAACATGCAAATTATTTCATCAGTAAACGTATTAGTTGAGAGAAAGAAAAAAGAAGTCAATCACATTTTAAGTATTGAAAAAAGTGTTGATTGCAGCGCAAGTGCAAGATGAGGCGCTGTAAGCAGTTGCGGTTTATCTGTAATGTGTGATCACCATAAAACTCGCACAAAAAAGCACAGTCGTAAAACTTTATAATCAAATAAATAATATAAACTTTTTATTAACTTATGAAACTATAATAATTATAATTTTAGTTCATGCCATTAATTAAATGCATTTTAACTGATTACCTACTCCCTCTAACAGCTTTTACTTATGGGTAGTTCATTTTTAATTAATTATTCATTAGAGCGCAATCGAAAAACAAAAAATGAAGTGGTACAACAATCTACTAACAAACTACTACTTAATTTTTTAGTTTTAAGCTAGTAAATAATTCCACTATTAAATGGAATAAAATTATTAAACCTAACACATTTCTATTAATCAGGCCTATTATGTATACACAGGTTGAGGAAACAGGATCTAATAAAGTACTTAATGATAAATAATTAATAATATGAAGTCATAAGCAATTAGGAATTATTTATATTTCGTGTAATCTACATCAATGACTCAGTTATAATTAATATGATAGGTTAAAATAGTGAATAATATCCTATCATCAATATTATAAATGTGAAATGTTTGTTTTATGTTGTACCTATTACCAATTCTTTGAATTGCTATGAAATATGAATGTCTTGAATTTGTGCTTGCTTAGGTTTAGTCTGATGGGTGACTTCGACTGTGGCTAGTTATACCATCCCTCTGCAAAATAGGCCGCCAATCAATTTAGCGTCCCGGTACGATGCCATGCAGAAACCGATTAGGGGTAAGGGACAACTGTCATACCCCTGACCGGTAATATCGCAGTCAAGAGCTTATTTACATACTTACACTTATATTATGAATGCGAAAGTTGGGATAGATGTATGGATGGATGGATGTATCGATGTTTGTTACTCAATCACGCATCGACCATACAACCTATGTATGGTCGATGCAATCACGCCAGAATGGCTGAACAGATCTGGATGAAATTTGGCACAGATATCGATTATAGTTAAGAATAACACGTAGGCTACTTTTTATCCCGGAAGATTAAAGAGTTTCCGCGGGAACCGAAACATCTCAATCCACGCGGACGAATTCGCGGTATTAGCAGCTAGTAGTAGAATAAAAAAAACGCCGCTGGTGTCCACCCAAGCTGAGGGTGGAACCAGCCTACATTGGAAAGCTTCAAGGTCTTACCACGCGAAACAGAAATCCATCGCAGACAAAGTAGCGAGCAATAATAGTTAAAAGTAAACGCGAATGTCGTGATTTTTCGTAGTATCGTCGCTACTAGCTTACATCATGCCGTGACCCGGTTTGGATTGCATTAATAGTGATGTTCCAGCATTAACGTTTTGAAAGACACATTTGTTTTCATTGCAATCTTATTGTGGGTGGTCTTTATTTTGAAATGTACGTTCAGTTCGCAAACTAGATTAAACATCGAGTAGAAAACAAAGTAACGAGGAGGTTGTCTACGTTATGCGCGATTTTTAGTACTTATTTTATCGCAACTGAAATATTAGCTAACTAAATTGATTGGACTAAAAATAGTCGTCTTTTACGGAAACAAAAATCGTGCGTCTCTCGCAGCTGAATCGTAGGATTCGCCCCTAATACTAATTACCTATTCTGTGCTAATACGGCCAGCTATTTGACAACATTTAGCCGAATTGCGTGTAATATGTTAAGACTTGCAGGAAGCAAAGAAATTTAATTGTGCTTCCAGACTATCTTAAATATTATTTATCATTAATTGTTTTATAATATTAGATGTTTATTGGAGATACTTGATATAATAATGTTAACAGTACCTACACAAAACGATATAGGTATTACACTTACCCACTTTTATAACTTTTAACTTTACTAGACTCTCTGCCACTACTTTTTATCACTTAAGCTATGATAACTGTTTAATATTTTACAAAATATACGCAACGATTTCCACTAAAATTTAGTATCTAACAATTCAAGATTGCCGTTTTAGTTCCTCAAAAATCCACCACCAACATATACTTAACAAACTTGAGCGCATTCAAAATCTGTGTATACGGTTCATATTTGGACTTAGGAAGTATGACCACACTTCTGAATTTCGCGAAAAACTCAAGTGGCTTCCGATCCGCCTTCGTAGGGATACTCATATTCTTTCTCTTTTATACTGTATTCTATTAAATCCTACTACTCCCCTTTACCTCAAAGAGCAGTTTGAGTTTCTTAGTGACACTCACTGTCGCTCTCTTCGCTCCAATGACAATCTTACCTTAAAAATTCCTCCTCATGATACTTCCTTCTATTCCAAATCCTTTTCTGTTGAAGCTGTAAGGCTCTGGAACTCCTTACCGGTTCACATTAGGCGCGCGCAATCTCTTGCATCATTCAAAAAACTCATCAAAGCGCACATTCTTCCTCCCTAAATTACCTGTGTTCAATAAATCCATCTTCTATTGTCTACGTTACGTCTTGTGGCCTTGTCCATATGTTTGTTGTATCTAATACTTTAAACGATCAATTCTTGTATATATATATATATATAATCTGAATCTCGAAAACGGCTCCAACGATTTTCATGAAATTTAGTATGCAGAGGGTTTCGGCAGAGATCGCTTTAAAGCGATAAGGCCGCCAATTGTACCGACTTGTATTTTTGTTTTGTAGTTTCTAATCATTTATTTTATGTTTTGGTGTACAATAAAGAATATTTCATTCATTCATTCATACTTGTGGCTCTGTGGAACAATTTAGGTTATTCAATGTGGAAATGCTTTACAACATGCCTGGATGCCTGGTCTTCTTCCACCTCCCGTTATTCCAGGTCATTTCTGCCACGTACCTGCAAATTATGGAACCAGCTTCTATCTTCCCTCATGATTAAAATATGGGGCTCTTCAAAGGGCGGATAAATAAATATCTCAAAAGCCAGGAACGTATTGGCGGGTTCTCTGGTGCTGCAAATGTTCATGGGTGGCGGTAATCACTTAACATCAAGTGACCCGCTTGCTCGTTTGCTCGCTGTACTAAAGTATATAAAAAACAACAAAGTAATTATAATATTATGTCACCTTCTAATCAGGGGCTCAGGGCGCACCTAAAGAAAGCATGAGAATTATTCTTTGTACCATCGCGACCACAAGTTCTCATGCCCAATTTAAATGACACTAAACGCCCCAATTACCATCTCAAGAAATGAAGAAGCTGCACCTCTATTATCTGTCGTTAACTCTAACCGTGCGGACATGTTATTGCTTTCATAATCAACTTATTCGATTTCCCAATTAGACCATAAAAGTCAAAACGGCCCGGCTTTTAATAAAAACCATATAAAAACTGTATCATCACACGCTAGACAACTGTCACATAGCAGTACGTACGAATTTAATTGTGGCGGCATCTTTTGTGATGCGTAAGGCAAAGAGGTGCCACTTATTAGAGGTGGCAATGTCCCGCAAATTGGCTTTGATTGCGTCTCCTGTTGGATAAAGGTCTTCTTGAGAACGCACCAACACACACGGTCGTCCGCCTCCCTTAGTCACCCATTTCCCGCTATCGTTTTAAAATCTTCATTCCAGCGAGTCTTCTTTTTTATATACGCTTGCTTGAATTCCCGTGGGATTAAAAATCTTATTCCACGAGGACGAAGTCGCTGACATTAACTTCTTCTTTTTTATATGCCTGATATATCTGATGGACCTGACAGAAATGTTGATTATCCTTATGCGGAAGGACCTGGGAACCCACCACATTATTATCCAAACAAAAATCCTACACCATTATGTGATTAATGGAAAGGGGTCACGAGTCGCGACGCTCTGCAATAAGGAATACGATGCAAAGAGCATGGGGTCTGCATCTCTAAGGTTTGCACCTCAATGGCTATGGCAAGATGGCGGTCCTGGATCAAAGATGCCGCGTGAGTGACGGCTCGGCGAAATGTCACCACGGTCGGTCAATTAACGGTCTATAGCTTACTGATATATTATTATCAGAATTTGAAAGGAGGCTAATTCGATTTAATGCAGGTGTGCGACGTACACTTTTTAATAAGGAATGCTAAGGGTCCTAAGTAATTTTAACTCTTTACCTACCTAAGTAGATAAGAGATCTAAACTAATTTGTCCGGATAAACTATTTGGTATAACAAATCTTCCTATTTTATAGGAATTTTCCTACTGCAGCTAATCGCAAATTGGAAAGAAATATTTTTAAAGAATATAGAGCAGTTAGGCCTTTTGCGCATTATAAGAAAATTTCTTGTGTAATGTCTTATAAGAAATTCAGTCGCAATGGTTGTTGTACGAGACCATACATATTACAAGATATTTTTTCTTGTGTCGGATCAGACTTTTCTTAAAAGTCACTTGCTTCTTGTCTATAAATACATAATAATATTACATTGAATCAGTTCTGTTACGAGAAACCATTAATAAAACACATTTTGTAAGAAACATTGCTAAGTCAACCGCAGTCATTATTATTTAAATAATATATTCACAATAAATATTATAATTTGTAATAAATATTATTTAACATTAATTTACAAGCATTTTGCAAGTAAGATGTATGTAGATAACAATTTACTTCGACTATATTATAATAAATAGGTATACTAAGATTGATTTTACTAACTCCGAATAAAGTTTAACCCAGGAATAAATTTGTAATTTTGACAGAATTCCTACACATCATCAGTCAAAACATCTAAGTTCCTAGGTTAAACGTTATTTGGAGCTCGTAAAATCGACAAAACCACTGCGCTATAACTGCTCTTTTGTATCGATAGACTTGCGAACGTCAAATATCAAATACTTTAATGGGTCGGTGTGTAGTAATTGGCAAGTAACAAAGCTAATTCGTTTTATTGATGGCGCTGGCGAATGCCGAAGTCATGCCCGAGACGACTTATCTTAACCGCTTTAATTACAACTTTTATTTACACCTTACGACTTTAGCTTTGGATAGAAACTGAATAGGTGTAAGGGTTTAATATAACTGCCATACCCCGAACAGATTAGTCCACTACCATCTTAGACTGTGATCACTTATCTACCGGTGACAACCACGCAGTCAGCTTAACTTTTAGTGCCGTAAAAAAAAGAAGCCACCATACCTTGACCATGTGTGGTGCGGAACCCACAACTGCATTGAGAAAAATCCAAATAAAAGAATAATTCTTTTATTTGGATTTTTCTCCGTTTTGTTGACTTTATAATAATTATTATAATTATTATAAAGTCAACAAATCGGATCAGCGAATCGTACACTTGTCATGTAAAAGCATCTATTTCCACCTGAGAGACAGATACGAATGTTCTCCATTCACAGTCCAGTTATAGGTGCCGCTATACAATACATAGTGGTTGGACATCGCACACAGGGTAACAGAGCGGCACGGCTTAATGAGCGCGACTGTCCAATGTTACGCGGGTGAAGACACCGTTTCGTCATTGCCTGTACTTGTACATTATATGGAACAGTGATACACGATGGAAAAATTAGATTGCTGATTTAATGTGCGCAACTGTATCAGTTCTTTGCGCGATGAAAAAGTTTACATGCCACAGATTGATTATTAAGCACAAACACAAGTTGAGTATATTATTTTAAAAATACTAATAAAATATGAAGAGTTAGTGCGAAGGAAGATCCGCATAAGAATGAATGGATACGGAAAATAATGTTATTGCGAGATGCGACACATCGCGGATCGCGATGTTATCATGCAACAAAAATATTGTAAGTATTGTTTTAAACTTTATTGAAAGCTTCCAAATCCAGAATCTAAGTTTGGAATTTGGATGTTAATAAAATCAAGCTCAATTATTAGGTTACCTGAAAATAGCTGCAGCAAGTAAGTAATTTTTAAAAGTAAATTAGTGTTCAAACTTCCTATAAAGTAAAAGTCTAAAGAGACTAATAGAGTTGTCCAAAGGAAATATCTAGACAGAAAGACTGTGTATGGTATTAGCCGTCTCAAGTGTCTCTTTGGGTCACTGTATGATTTTTCTCACACTGTGATGCCTTATGAAAAACATTTTCACAATTCATACAAAAAAAGTAACTTTTATCAAATCTTTTTTAAACAAGACTAAGGTATTTCAAAAAAGACAGACAATAATCATAACAATGACCCATTGAACAAGATATGCACAGAATTAGACGGCACAAAATAGTGGTAATAACACAGGAAAGAAAACAATGCGATGTTGGTCGCTTATCCGACTACGAATCTAGTCTAATGTCGAATATTTCGGACGGCTGATTTAAAGGGAAACTCGACTCGAAATTAGAATTTTGAATTGTGGACCAAATAATAAGCGACAGCGAGTCTTGATATTTTTTTAAATTGCGCATACTAAATATTGACTTATGGTTATTATAATTATATAAGCTAAGGTCCAGAGGCGTATTTAAAGATTTGGCGCCCCGGGCCAGTTAGCTTTGCCGCCCCATTCATTTAAAAAAAACCTACTATGTGATGTGAAATAATAAATGAAAAAAAAATTAACCATTTATTCACTATAATAGGTAACAGCTAAGCTGTTTAAGCGTTCTTTGCTTATAGTGGAACGTAAATAATTTTTTATCCTTTTGAGTACAGAAAACGAACGATCTGTACTGCAATTCGTCACTGCGGTGCAAAGAAAAATGCGTAATGCAATCTCTACGTATGGGAAAGCTTCTTTTTAGGGTTCCGTAGCCAAATTTGGCAAAAACGGAACCCTTATAGATTCGTCATGTCTGTCTGTCTGTCTGTCTGTCTGTCTGTCTGTCTGTCTGTCTGTCTGTGTCCGTCCGTATGTCACAGCCACTTTTTTCCGAAACTATAAGAACTATACTGTTGAAACTTGGAAAGTAGATATATTCTGTGAACCGCATTAAGATTTTCACACAAGACTAGAAAAAAAACAATAAATTTTGGGGGTCCCCATACTTAGAACTGAAACTCAAAAAATTTTTTTTCATCAAACCCATACGTGTGGGGTATCTATGGATAGGTCTTCAAAAATGATATTGAGGTTTCTAATATCATTTTTTTCTAAACTGAATAGTTTGCACGAGAGACACTTCCAAAGTGGTAAAATGTGTGTCGTCGTCCCCCCTGTAACTTCTAAAATAAGAGAATGATAAAACTAAAAAAAATATATGATGTACATTATCATGCAAACTTCCACCGAAAATTGGTTTGAACGAGATCTAGTAAGTAGTTTTTTTTTAATAATTTAAAACTTACTACAGGTTTGTACGGAACCCTCGATGCGCGAGTCCGACTCGCACTTGGCCGGTTTTTATAGACTCATTTTATTTTCATAGGCTGCCAAGAAGTGTTTCAATAGAACACATTCGTCTTGTAGGTCTACCGCGAGATCTAACGGGTATACATATTTTTGAAGGTTTACGGCATGCCTTCTAACTTCTGCCTCAGACATTGTATCGATTTTGTGCGTTTGTTTGACAAGTTTCTCTTCCTTGTCTTTTTTTTCCAAAGCTTTTCTTCGATATGCGTGCCCGCTCAGTTTTCTTCTATTCGCATCCATTTCAGTAAATAACAGTACCTACATTCAACCACAAACCGCAAAGTTCCTAATCATTAAACTAAAACTAAGCACCGGTAGATACGTTTTCTGTTTTCACCGAGACAAATTAAATCATATACTCGTATCTCTATATCATAGATATCTATATTAAATCATATTTCGTTAATTTGATGCGCTAATTTGAAACTAAATGAGTGAGGTCACTTCACGACTCTCGTCACCCCGCGCGCCCGCCGCCCGCGCCGCGTCGCCTCGCGCATGCGCTGCGCTGTTTGTGTGCATTTGAAAGCGCGCGTTTTGAAAGCATTGGTACAAAAATGGTTTTTAATTTAAATGTCAATTAAAATATAATATTTATTGTAGTTAAGCTTGACAATAAAAGGCGCCCAGAGAAGGCCAAGAGGGGCGGCTTCGCCGCCCCTCGCAGCCTGCCGCCCTGGGCCATGGCCCCCTTGGCCCTAGGGTAAATACGCCCGTGCTAAGGTCACCATGTGTATTGAAAGCGGCTGATTAAAATATATTCCTACCTATTACAAAAGGACAAACTGACCGACTGCATTTTCAAAGTAGATAACAGCTCAAACCACTGAGTCTAGAAATTTAAGTTTTGTATTTCTTTATTTTCTAGTTAGTCTTTGTTGTAGGTCTAATAAATTATCTGAAATAATTTTACTCTCATCATTACAAAACCCCTTAATATTTTTTAATTACAATGACCCTCATGCTTGAGAAAAGCAATGATGAGGTCTAGGTTTAAGCACGCTTTAACCTAGTAAATGCCTTGAAGGTACCACTAAGTCATATGTGGGAGAAAACATAGACGCCGAAGGGCCTTAGCGGTATGTATCAGATATTTTTCTTAAAACTTTACTATACAAGTATAGTTTGTCCATTTAATTAATAGCTTTTTTGAAGTTTGCATGCCTCTCATTCTCTCACATACTTAGGAAGCAAAATATTAAAAGGCTGTTTTGCTTTTTTAGTGTGCGAGAGAATGAGAGGCATGCAAACTTAATTGGACAAACCAAGAAAAGAAGAAGAAGAAACTATAGTGACAGTCTCGCTTACAATATCGATAGAAAATTACTTATCGATAGTTTACTACTATGCAAAATATAACTTTTACCACAACTTAAAAACAGCTTGTAGCTTTCGCTAGAACCTTGGGCCGCATTGTAAAACGTACAAGGTGTTATTATGTAAATGATGAGAGCCCGGCTTTGGCTGAGTCAATACGTCAGGTAATTGGCGACACGTCCAAGTGTTCTGGTGCCGCCTCTTGAGTGTGTCTGGTAGTATACAATATACATACTTGACCTCTGTCGATATCACGATTCCAAAATATACAAAAAAGACAATCAGATTCTCACGATGTGACTATAATGTTGTATGAGCATGTAGCTATTTCGTACGCCTTATAGACGATGAGCAATCGATTTGGTTTTTTTTTTCTTAAAAATTATAAGGATTTTCTATTAAGTTTTATGTTATATATACATAATAGGGAATAATTAATTATCATTATATTTTCTTACTGGTGTAAAGCTTTAACTTGGAATTTTCATAATTAAATATCGAAAAACATTTAGTTGCACGCCTAAATTGATTTTAATCATATAAAACCCATCAAATTTATTTAATTTGTTTTATCTAAGGGTATGTAATAATAAATACAGAGTTGTATACAGTTTATAATACTTATCTTAGGAGTTTTTTATATGACATTTATAAAAAATTAAACGAGTAGGTACAAAGTTACAAACCTACAAAGTCAAAACTTGTTGGACAGTGATTAAGGATTTACATATACAACTAATACAAGTGGTTTCAAAGATTTGCCGAGTCACGTAAAAGATGTCATTTGATGTAAATATAGTTGAGTCATACTAAAGTTGACATTTCTCGAACACTTATCGATACTCCGGCCATCTCTAGTGGTTGACGTTGGGTCACGATTTTACTTTGAATCTATTTAATCATTGCTTTACGTAGTGACGTTTACGGAGGTGTATAACCCACTCATCCTTATCAATTACATGCCCTAGATCCTTCTCTACTAATATTATTAGGCTCCGAATAATTAAAAGACAAGGAAAAGCTTAAAATAACCATTTATTGAGCTTTGATACTTTCTTGTATTTAATTTTAAATCTTGAATCTTGAAATCATATGATTGTTTATTTAACACGGATCGACGAGTTTCTTCGCATGATTATAGTTAGACCTGGTAAGTCACACAGGGTGCCTTTTATCCCGGAAATCAAAGAGTTCTCATGGGATTTAAAAAATATAACGTCACGCAAAGTTTAAATTGGTCCACGCTACAAAGCTGTCATTCATCCATCCATCAGCCTGTAACTGTATGCATCCACTGCTGGACATAGGCCTTTCCGAGAGTGCGCCACCAAATATGGTCCTCTGCTTTCCTCATCCACCCGCTTCCCACCACCTTCTCTAGTTTATCGGACCAGCGAGCTGGAGGTCATCCAACACTGCGCTTACCGGTACGCGCCCTCCACTCCAGAACACAAAGCTGTGGGCAATTGGAATTATGTTTTTTCAAACTATCGACGACTAGAATCGAGCGGGGAAAACACAGATGTTACTAGACTGTACTATTTTATAATAAACACCGAGATCTTGGCTGATAGTGACAACTGATAATACAGTTCACTGGTTTCCTTGCATGGATGTGGTCATTGGGAATCTGGTACAGTCACCCATTGTATTGAAATGAGGCGATGTTATCAATTTGTACAATTACTTACTACAATTTTATTGATGTCATATTTATGCATTTACTACCTAGTACTTATGTATTACCTAGTACCTACTAGTATGTTGGTCATGATCAAGGCTGCGTTTATCTCATTATGCCGTTTAAACTGTTTCATTATATTATTCTTACAAGTAAAGATAAATTACGAGCGTAGCAAGTCAATAACGTGTCTGTATAGTGCGCGCACGAGTTGAATGCAGAGCAAATGTAAGTATGGTGACACATACATTTACTCTGCATTCAACTCGCGCGCGAACTGTAGGTAGGTATGTCACGTGCTACAAATGTAGTACGTATAAAAACAACATAAATTGGCAAATTATCATCATTGTCATTCTGAAACTTGTATTAAGTATTCAATCTGGAAAATAAATAATGCATTTCATTCAATTACCTACTCTTAATATTATTATCAAAATTTACTCATAGGCTCATATTGTTATAACTTTTATTAAGTTTTTAACACATATTTTAACATGTCTTTACTCAACCGTTATCAAAGATTTTCGAATCTATACTCCACCAAAAGTATGTAAAGTACGGAATGGGTACGGAACTTAGTCCAATTACCTTTGTAGTATGTGGTACTTAGTAGTACCACATACTACAAAGTCCGTTCACCGAGATTTTTTATCATGACCGTATAGAAGTCAGCTTAGGCTTAATTTGAAAGGAAAGCGAGAACATGTTAAAACACCTACCTAAATAAAAAAAACAAACAAACCAAACTTGTATCAAAAAAAACATACTAAATATCGAGTCGAATAAATACCTAAGACAAACATACAAAATAACATGAAGTCTCCCCATGAGTTCGTGATACCACGTAAATCATAAAAGTAATAACCAAGAAATTACGATGACTCAAACAGAATTGTCCACTCGTGATTTTCTATGACATCTGATTATTTCTTAGCTCGTGTACCCCGATGTTATCTCACGACGTGTAAAGCAAAAACCTCTAATTCTATAGAATTAACGAAATGACGTCAACGTGTAAAAACTAATTTCTGATTATTTAGCGTGATCATGAAGCTTACGGTTTATCCCTTTATGAATAAAAGTCATAAATTCAATCGAGTTTCCTTATATTACGATGCAGTGTAGAAACCGAATAAGGGTACGGGTGCCGTGCCCCTAACAGGTTAGCCAGCGGGCTAACCTGTGAGCTGTAAGTAATGATGCTGTCTAAGTTGGTAGCGACCAACAGCTTAGACAGCATCATCACTTACCATCAGGTGAGATCGCAGTCAAGGGCTAACTTGTAGTGTGTAAAAAAAAACAAAAAAATATGCAAGTCATCCATTTAATGCAATGATATGGTGATGACGTGGTCTTTTTGATTGTCACATGATGTATAACTAGCTGATGCCCGCGACTTCGTCCGCGTGGTTTAAGTTTTTTTGATTCCCGCGGTAACCTTAATTTTCCGGGATAAAAAGTAGCCTATGTCCTTCACCGGGTTACAAACTATCCCTTTACCAAATTTAATCAAAATCTGTTGAATAGATGGGCCGTGAAAGCGTAGCAGACAGATAGACACACATTCGCATTTATAATCAAATAAATATTATAAATGCGAAAGTTTGGATGGATGGATGTATGTATGTATGGATGTATGTTTGTTACTCAATCACGCTCCAACGGATGAACGGATCTGGATGAAATTTGGCACAGAGATAGATTATAGTCTGGAATAGCACATAGGCTACTTTTTATCCCGGAAAATTAAAGAGTTCCCGCGGGAACCGAAAAACCTCAATCCACGCGGACGAAGTCGCGGGCATCAGCTAGTATTAAATATGGATTTTTAATAATTAATGTGAGCTTAATATTAATGGTCTTTAAGTAGGTACTTCTTACAACATCTAAGTAGATAGGTATGTCTAATGGAATATTCGTGATTAAGTGGCTTCCTGGATCCCATGACATCATCTTGACCCCAAAATATTAAGAGTCAAGGTGTAAAAAGCGTAAACTAATGTACCTACAGTAATTCTGATATCACAGGTAATATTATTATTTTATTATCTAGTATCGATCGATTTCTCTGTCAACTAAAAATCGACACTAATATAAACAAGTAATAAAATTTAAAAAAATTAAAAACCCACGACGACCTTCAGCGCTCCATCGTGACTTTATAATTTTGAAACAACAATTAGAACTTCTTACATTATCAATTATTATCAAATATAAATATTATTATAAATGCGAAAGTTTGGATGGATGTATGGATGGATGTTTGTTACTCAATCACGCCCCAACGGCTGAACGGATCTGGATGAAATTTGGCACAGAGATAGATTATAGTCTGGAATAGCACATAGGCTACTTTTTATCCCGGAAAATTAAAGAGTTCCCGCGGGAACCGAAAAACCTCAATCCACGCGGACGAAGTCGCGGGCATCAGCTAGTACTTCATACTAATCATACTATAATATTATAAATGCGAAAGTGTGTTTGTTTGTTGGTTTGTCCCCGACGGCTTAACGTGCTCTCCGAGGCACGGGGGTGCAACACCGCCAACTTCCTAACTCCGGGCTAGCACTGAGAATTTCTTGTCAGAAATACCCAGACTTGTTGAGACCCGACCCGGGACTCGAACCCGGGACCTCGTCGGCCGCAGTCGAACATGCTAACCACTAGACCAACGAGGCAGTTTATCATAATTATTGCCAATCTTAGTTGATCTTTGCCGAGTCATCTCCCGAGTAGGTAGGTACTTATGTATAGTCTGATCGGTTGACATTAATTTGTTACAAATTACCGTACCTATTCGTACTTACTAATATTAATAACTAGATGATGCTCGCGACTTCGTCCGCGTAGATTGAGCTTTTTTGATTCCCGCGGGAACTCTTTAACTTTCGGGGATAAAAAGTAGCCTATGTTTTTCCCCGGGATACAAACTATTCCTATACCAAATTTCATCAAAATCGGTTGAATAGATGGGCCGTGAAAGCGTAGCAGACAGACAGACAGACAGACACACTTTCGCATTTATAATATTAGTATGGATTTAATAATTTTAATCCATATAAATATTATAAATGCGAAAGTTTGGATGGATAGATGTATGTATGGATGTATGTTTGTTACTCAATCACGCTCCAACGGATGAACGGATCTGGATGAAATTTGGCACAGAGATAGATTATAGTCTGGAATAGCACATAGGCTACTTTTTATCCCGGAAAATTAAGGAGTTCCCGCGGGAACCGAAAAACCTCAATCCACGCGGACGAAGTCGCGGGCATCAGCTAGTAATATTATATATGTCGGTGTCTTTCTGTATGTCTATCTGTTACGCTTTAACAGTACATCTTTTCCACCGATTTTGATGAAAAGTATAGGCCATACTACTCTTTAAACTGGAAAATTAATTAGTTCCCACGGGAAATAGAAAAACAACTAATGCACGCGGACAAAGTTGCAAGTATCATGTACTTAGTGATTTTATAAATACCCATCAAATCACCAGATGATAATAATAATTATTATAATCATCATCATCATCATCTCAGCATGCGGACGTCCACTGCTGAACATAGGCCTTTCCCAAAGAACGCCACCACACCCGGTCCTCAGCCTTCCTCATCCAGCCACTTCCCGCCACCCTCATAATGTCGTCGGTCCAACGTGCTGGAGGGCGTCCCACACTAGGTACGCTTACCTACTTACTTAACTATTTTACCCTAACTATTATTATAATATCGTGTTCAAAATAAAATATCATAGTTATCGAAAAAGGAAAAACTATTTGAGATTTCAAAATACGGATGGAAGTTACTGTATTTATAAAATCGATAGCAAAAACTTATATTAGGTTTTTTCTATGGCATTCAAAATCAAGTTAAGACGGACATCTACAGCTAATGACCAAACAAATCGATTCCAGCCCGGAGTAATTTGTCAAATCTAAATCACGAATTCCAAAACAAAATTTCCCGTTCGTAGAATCATAAAGCCGCGGTTCGCGGGGGACTTTTGAGTATTTTTTGTAAGACCATTGATATTCAAATCCAAGACATACACTTCGGTTTGGCGGCAAAACTGTTTTAAGATCTCTATAATGTGCAGTGGGTTTTTTTTCTTATTTTCTAGTTCCAGATCCCTAGAATTTAGCTGGGTCAGTTTGGAAAAAATATCTATTTCTAATTGGTTAACTTAGTTTTTACGCTTTGCCACAAAAGGACCAGCCGTACAGCCCGTACTGTGTAAAGGAGAAGGTTTACCTTTGGAGCACTCTTTGTACACTCTACCATGAATAGAGGAAAATACATAGATTGTATTAAAAATATAATAATTTAGAATATTAAAGTAATTAACGCGAAATAAAATAAAATGTATTTCAAGTTTTCGATACGTTTCCAAGATGGCAACCTTTAGCCATAGAGATGGCAGTAGGCGCGAAATGTATCAAATGTCATTTCTGACAGTCACTGTCAAAATAACGTGTTTTCCCTACGGTTTTTCCGGTGTTGTGTTGACACTTGACAGAAAACGTCAAAAAATATGAATCCGCCATTGTTACCCACTCGTGTTTAGTGTTGCTTATCGTGGAAAGATTAAATAATTACACCGCTGAAATTACGACGAATTCGTAGATTTGAATGATCAAAACTGGTTTAGTACTTTTTTTTCTTTCATTTCTCTACTTGTAAAAGGACTGGACCAACCCTCCATACAAATCTGGACCGTCTCCTTTTAGAAACAGCGCATGGGTCAAGATTTTAAAAGTCCACTCCACTTAATTCAGTTCCCTATTGAAACGCTTTCAGAAAACTTCTTGAAACTAGCAGGGTGTCATGTGATAGGCTACATCTGGGTGCTGAACCGGAATAAAGAGTATTAGGGCCCCGATGCTTACGCGGCGTAGTACAGATACGTATGTTTGTATATTGTTGAATAGCTAGGTCTCTTCTAGAAATTTATTGTGTCATGCAAGGAGTCCCCTAGAACTGGCACAAGTAGTTGCATGTTTATGCAATTTTTGTATGTTATGTATTAGTTCCACAAATTGCCGCGGGACTTTCTTCACACGGATTATACTTAGCTGTGTATCGTGGATTACGTATATCAATGTTTGGGCACCCAATTTAAAAACTAATTACTGGTTTCAGACTAGCGTCCGATGGCGAAGGAGCACCCTTTTATGCCGTCACACAAAGAATATAATTTCGTCATGTTAGCACAGGAGGTGACAAAAAAGCATGATTAATGGTTGCCTTGGCGACGGTGACCACAAAGAGACTGTCAGTGCATCTGTTTATTTTCGTCTTCATTTGGGTTTGGAGGGAAAATGTTTACGTTAGAATCAAGTTGGAAGATGATATGGAGATTTAATAGAACATCTTTGGTTATAAGCTTAATTTTGGTTTGTACTTGTAAGTGTACCTACTTAGGTGCATTACAAAAATAAAGTCAATATAACTGATCAAGTGCGAGCCAGAACACGCATACAATAGGATTCCGTGATCCACCGTTTCGTTCTTAAAACCTTCATTAATTTTGATCAAAATGTCATGTTTGAATAAAATTAATAAAATTACGTATGTGTAGTTTACATTTTTTCTCTTAACTTTCCTTGCTACTTCTCTCTGTCGCTGTCATGGAGTAATTTTTCACAAGACTTTTAAGTAAGTGATAAAACTGACAAGTGATAAGAGAGCCGCCAATGCGTTGCCGGCCTTTGAGAAATTTATTTATCAGCTCCTTGATGACCCCCTATTTGTTATCATGAGGGAACACAGAAGATGGAAGCTGGTTACATAATTTGCAGGTCGTCGTCGTCATTGTCGTCAACCGATGGACATCCACTGCTGGACATAGGTCCTCCACAAGCCACGGTTTTGCGCCGCCTGGATCCAGCGACTCGCTTGATGTCTTCTGTCCACCGTGTGGGGACACTGTCTGCCGACGCTACGTGTATTTGCAGGTACGTGGCAGAAATGACCTGGAATAACAGGAAGTGGAAGAAGACCGGGCATCCAGGTAGTGAGGATGAAATTTGTTTCTGTGACGAAGGATGCGAATAGAGAACACGGAAGGTGGTATTAGATTAACTCTTCAGAGCACTCCCCGTTGTAGAGTTTATAGATACTTAAGAACTATTATGATATAACTTCCGTCATCCGCGACGACCTCTATCGGCGTCTATTGGTTTAGATGTCACGATGTTGTATCACGAGCGAAAAGGTCACGGCTAACGCTTTGTGTCCACATGTCTTTAAAAAGAGTGACTGAGCAATTTTATTGAATCCAGCTAATGAATTTGGGGCTAACTGTGCGAGATCTTACCTTTTTTGAGTTATACCGTATTTGTTATTGATTTCTTTGGCCATGAATCATGATAGTTATAAAGTCGTCTTTTAGTTTCATCGTAGACTATAGCTGATGCCCGCGACTTCATCCGCGGATTGAGGTTCTTTGGTTCCCGTAGGAACTCCTTAATTTTCCGGGATAAAAAGTAGTCTATGTGTTATTCGAGACTATAAACCAGTTTTTGTTCCGGAAAATTAAAAGAGTTCTCACGGCAACCCAAAAGCCTCAATCCACGCGGACGAAGTCGCGGGCATCAGCTTGTTTGTTATTAAATATGGAGAAGGTAGGTTCTAGAAATATCGATCTTTAGCATAAATACCTTACCGATACTTGAGAACCTGTTCTTAGCTTAGTGTCGGTATAATAATAATGGGTCTAAGAACAATATAGTCCTTAGTACGACACCTCACGTACGGAGTATTCTATAGAAAATAGATCCAATAGCTAAATCCAATAATAGTAGGTGTTCTCGCCAAGTGAGATTGACTTCGCCTTGACTTTATCCAGTCATGGTTTGTCAATTACGTGCCCATTGTGCCGCGTGATGGTATCGGCGACAAAAAGACACCGCCTGATATGTGCTGTGCCGTGCTTTCCTTGATTATGAACCGTGTGTTTGGTAAATACAGTTTGCTTGTGTAGTTTACTGCCTCGTTGGTCTAGTGGTTAGCATGTTTGACTGCGGCCGACGAGGTCCCGAGTTCGGGCCATAATTAAGTATAGGGTTTTTCCGACTAGAAATTTTCAGTACTAGCCCGGAGTTAGGAAGTTGGCGGTGTTTCACTCCCGTGCCTCGGAGAGCAAGTTAAGCCGTCGGTCCGGGTTATTATCACTACCATGATAATAGTCGTTAAAGCCCGCCAAACCGCATTGAAGCAGCGTGGTGGGTTACTCAAAGTAAATAATAAAGTACCTAACTGAATCTAAGTCTGAAGGTTCGATCCCCGGGCTACTACCTATAACTTACCTATAACTTACTAGTGGTCGCCCACGACTTCGTCCGCGTACAATTTTTGAATTCCTATGAGCTTATTAAATTTTCCCGCTGCAAAAGGCCTATCTGTAGAAGCTATACCTATGTAAAGCTTATGCTGGTTTTTTATTATTTAAAACTAATTACATAAATGCTGATGGTCATGTCTATACTTCAAAAACATAGGACTTTCATACAAACTTCCAACCCCCATTTAACGCACTTAGTAGTGAAGTTTCTCAAAACCGTTTCTTAGCTGATGCCTACGTCATAGAAGGAACCTTCCTTTCAAGTTTGTATGGTTCATAGCTCCTGAGATATCGTGAGTAGTAAGTGAGTTGTATTTCGCTTTTATGTATATATACAGATTTCGGAGATTTATTATAGTAGGTCTGTGCGTTTGACTTTGAAGCTATTACTTAAAATATATCACTAGCTCATGACGCGCAATCTAGGAATTTTAAACGTTCCTTAATGAGATTTTGAAAGAAAATCGTCAAATTTATTCCTGAGTAAAAGATTATTTGATTAAAATCTCGAAAAATCACGAGACGAGAATGTTAAAACCTAACTACAGCAGCCCAAGTAGGTAAATTCAGAGGGAAAACGTTTTCTCACGGCTTTTCATTTTATTTTCATTTATTGCATAAACTGTGTTACTCTAAAGGTACAGGTTGCCAATTTTGGCGTGCAAAATAATAAATTGAATCTAAATTAATGCACTATACCCAAATTAAACTTTTGTTAAGCTTTGTCGATGCAAAATCCACGAGAGTGACGATAATTATTGCCGTTTCAAGAAACGAACCCATCGGTAATCGAACTCAGCACTTCAAACTAAACAGTCATTATCACCTCAATACTTCAGAGGTCGGCAAAATGTCACGTAATCGTATGCCGCACAAAAATTTGAAGAAAAGATCAGGGTCAATCACTCATGCCCGCGAACATACTTGACCCTAAGGACCTATCGATCAAATTGCCAATTATGACGCGACTTTATTTACAAACCAAATGAAAATGTTTGGGTTTGTTGTTTTTTTTCTTATTCCCCTAAAGTTGGGCTAACTTTAGGGGGATAAGGGAGGGGGGAGTGGGGGGGGGGGGGACTTTAGGGATAAGAAAAAAAAACAACGACGGATTGACCGCGATCTCACCTGACGGTAAGTTATGATGCAGTCTATGATATAGTAGCGGGCTAACCTGTTAGGGGTATAGCACTTATATTAAACCCATACACGTAATCCATATAACGTACTTATTTATAATTTAGCTAATAGAAGAAAGAAGACAGACCAAAATATTTAGGGAAATTATTTAAATTCTTGGGGCACCTAAATATTTTTGAAGTAAAACGGTAATTAAGTACTACGCTTGGATGTGCATGCATAATAATTGCCAGAAATATTTGCCTCGAAACGTGACATGTACGCTTAGAAAATAATTACCCAAATTAACCTAAACGGAATCAAAACAATGACGTTGAGTCGTAAATATAGACTCAACATCATGGTTCTACCACGGACCCCTCCGGAGTAAATAAAGTAGAAAGACGTCTTCATAATGTCACTCAAAGAAATATAGAGCGGAATTGTATATTCCAAAAAGCCGACTATTGCTCATTATATTCCATTATCCATCATTCCATTAAGGGATCGATGCAAAACGCATCACGATGTGTCACACACAGCCCTAATGAAGTGGCGACTTGAAATGTGACCCGAGAACCGATTGACAGCATTGAGGCCAATTGTCTAAGAAAATCAATAATCATTTGAGAGTTCAAATCGTATTACTCGAACTGTTTAAAGATTTCATTCATACTTTTTGACATGGAGGCATCTATGACCTCCTCAAACAGTTCGAATTAAACGTTTGACAAATGTGTAAGATTACGATTTTCTTACACAATCGGGGGGCAGGTATCAGAAGCGGAATAAACCAGCCGAGATTCATTCTGAAATAGTGGAAAAAGCTAGTTTTATCCCCGGAAAACTGTAACTAAACGTGGCTAGGTACGATAAGACCAAATTAACCTAAACGGAATCAAAACAATGACGTTGAGTCGTAAATAAAACTCAATATCATTATTCTACCACGGACCCCCTATAAAATACGAGTAAATAAAATAGAAAGACGTCTTCATAATGTCATTCAAAGAAATATAGAGCGGAATTGCGTATTCCAAAAAGCCCACTATTGCTCATTATATTCCATTATCCATCATTCCAATAAGGGATGGATGCAAAACGCATCACGATGTGTCACACACAGCCCTAATGAAGTGGCGACTTGAAATGTGACCCGAGAACCGATTGACAGCACAGTGGAGGAGCTGTCCACCCGACGATTGTTTCCGATTTGATGTGTGCGGACCATTAAATGCTCGAGAAATGTTGAGATCAGCTTCCAAAGTGGCATAAACTGTGAGGTGTTTTTAGCATTTATATTAGATCAGGTACGGTCGTACGGACGACAGCTTTGTGAGCGATTGCAATCTTGAACCTTATTTACCTTTTTTTTTTTTCAAAGAGTATCGGTCGTCGTCACAAGATAGACGTCCATTGCTGAGCATAGCTGTTTCTTGCAGATGCTTCCACATGCCAGGATAAATGGTCATGCACCGCCTGAATCCAGCGGCTCTCTGCGACTAGCTTGATATCGTCCGTGAAGAGAATAAAATGAACAAATATAATTTTCGTAAGGATCTAGGAGCTCCATCTACAATTTTATGCCAAGAAAACCCTCTATCATAAGATTAATTTTATTTTTAAGGATTCAGATTCATTTATTTGCATTTAACATGCAAAATTGTACAACAATTGACGTCATCCCGTTAGGGCATATGACATTTCAGTGACAGGTACTTCGAAATTATTATTTATTTATATTTATTCAATAGGTATTATTTCTCTAGTTTATTAAACCTGAATACGAAAAGAAGTTACAATGATAAAATTGGATCAAGTTGCAGTTTATGTAGCCTTATAAATGTAGATTATGTATTTAAATCGACCTTACTAACAGAGCTATAAGTAGGTACCATCGATATATGTATATGTAGAGTACCTACATAGATCCCATACATGGGTCCTTTCATAGAAAAAAGTTGGGCGTCCGACTTGTGGTGCATGCCCCTTACCTGTATAAGCCTGTCCTTGTCTCCGCCATAGGGCTGTACCGCTTTTCAGACTAGATGGCGTTAGTAAAAGAAGTCCACATTCTTTGTTTGACAAGGCCTGTCTATGTAAATTGAGGTCGTTGGTTGTAACTAATTCATACTGGCAGCGAGTAAGTTACTAAGTAAGTAAGGACACAATCGGGTCAATTTCGTATCGACTATCGACATAGTTATTATCCTGGTTCTGTTCTTCTACATTAGAACAGGTAATAGAATAAATTACAGACAGCTTATTACTGACGTAATAACCTTTGCTAACGATGTTCACGTACGTACATCATATAATACAGATTGATAAACACACCTAATCAATATCATCATATTGCATGTTTCGAAAAAAGAAAAAAAATCCTCTCACGGGCCTGCCTTGGCCGTCTATCAACGTATGACGAACACCGACCAAATTAACTTTGTAGCTGATAAAGATCTTGCTGTTTGAATTTGACCTTTGTTTTTTAATCGGTAAGGGCGTGGTTGTGGTTTGTATGGTCTGTTGGTTAATGATGTTATACGTCGGGATGTCAAGCGTCGCGAACGAGCGCCGACGCAGGACAGTATCGTGCTGAGAGCAATCTCGTTCGACCTCGTGATTAGTGGTGTGCGTATGGGGTATCGATAAACAATCTAGTAAATAGTAAAAACAGACCGTCGCCTACGAGCAGGAGAAAGTTAGAAATATTATAATATGAGTGTAGGGGATCCTTAAATGACATTTTCAAAATAAGAAAACGGTTATGTTGTTGTCTCACAATATGTTGTTGACTTTTAGTTAATTATTAATGTCTGGTTCTAATTCTACAAACCTATATTAAGAATTTTCATCACACTTTACTACCTTGTAGCTTTTTGTAAAATCTACCAGTACCTACATTAGACATCATACTTCATACTTCAAATTATAAATGCGAAAGTGTGTTTGTTTGTTGGTTTGTCCTTCAATCACGGCGCAACGGAGCAACGGATTGAGGTGATTTTTGATAGTGCCATAGACAACTTTTTATCCCGGAAAATTAAGGAGTTCCCGCGGGAATAAAAAGACACTTAAACCACGCGGACGAAGTCGCGAGCATCAGCTAGTTTTACATAATTTTAAGCATGTATGTAAATTTAACTCAAAAAAGCTTTTTTTGCAATTATTATTGTTATAAATAATGCTTTTATGTACCTATTTGTATTGTAATAAAAATGATATGAACAATCTGCTGGTTACAAATTGTCACATAGCATTTTTCTTACAAGAATATTAATTGCTGTGCGACATCTTGTGTCAGTTGACGGAACTTCCAAAAACCAAATCGTTTTGCGCGGATATACCAAACAAATTACAATTACATACAATTACAATTACAAAATTGTCTTGTGGATTGTGACAAAATACTCAGGAAATTTTATCGACTTCGACATCGATTCGCTAGGCCTCACAACATCACTGCTGTCTCCGCAGGGCGCTCGGGTCAGAGAGTCGAGACAATCTGTCAAATGGAAAGAATCACACACAAGCGTCCCGCACCGCGGCCGCCCTATTAATCATATTTCGGCCTTTTTTTACCATTTCCGATACCGAACCTGTGTTCTCTCAGATAATAGGCTACTATTCTGACGCCATCGCACACAAATTCTCTTATAGCTAGAGGGCTGGTGGAAACATTACTGATCCTTGGTGCAGTGGTGAGCGGTGTGGTCTTAAACAGGGAAGTTTTGGGTTTGATTTCTGGAATGTGGCTGTTTGGGAATTCATAATTTCCAAATAGTCACTGGTCTGGTATGATAGGAGGCTGCAACCTTTGCTAGTCAACGCGTAAAACCCGATTCAGGGCATGGGTTTAATACAAATGCATATTATCCTTACGATATTTTCTTTCATCGTTAAAACCAGATTACATGCTAAACACTTACATCGTTCAGAAAAGTTAGACACGTGAGCTTCCGAATCCTTTCGAGATCTTAACCACCAGGTTATCACTAAAACTTCTATGAAGTGAATCCTTAAATCATCCCACCAGCTCTCAAACCACTGTTCCCTATGCTAAAGGAATAAGGTTGAAATTTAATTACGTAATACCATATGAGCCTCGACTATAGGCTTGTCGGTTACCCTTTAGACAAATACTTGTCGCTTGATTCAAAATGTCATGTTTCCGAAGATAAAATCTTGACGAAAATTTTTCTTTGACGGGGTCAAACGAAGGTACAAGCTCTTCAATTACATTTGACATAGTTTTCGTGCTTTGTGTACCTATCTAGTATTATCAATTTGTTTGCTATCTCAAATATGGATCGTGTACTACTTGATTAATTTGGATTATATTTATTTTGGCAGTTGGTTTGCGTAAACGGAACATGAATTGATTAAACAAAGGGTACCTATAATTGTATTAGCTTTGGAAATTGTGATGCAACCTGCCTAGTGCCTAGGTAGAGTAGTAGACCTGTTATTTTTAATTGGGTATTTGTCTACTAGTCATATTTTTTTTCCACCTTTCCCTAATAGTATTATAAATGCGACAGATGAAATTTGGCACAGAGATAGATTATTATAGTCTGGAATAACACATAGGATACATTTTATACCGGAAAATTAAAGAGTTCCCGCGGGAACCAAAAAACCTCAATTCACGCGGACGAAGTCGCGGGCATCAGCTAATTATTAAATAAACGATCTCCCAAGAGTCGTAATAACCACGTCCCCTGTTTGTTTTATATTGAATAATCATTTTAAACTATCGATTAAAGTAAAAAAGTGCGCCAAACATTGATGACGTCACAATTCAATATACTTACCTATCATACAAAATCCCATAAAAAGCACGCGTTTTGACGTTTGAAAAAAAGTTGCTGGTTTGACTAGTTGTCAAATACCCAATTGTATATTTTCAGTTCCATTAGGTATAGGCTTTTGTGTGTAGGTATGGTAGGGTAACACCTTAGCACGGTAATATTATTGACCTTAGGCTAATTTTATTTCGATGAGTAGCACGTTATTTTAAGAGTAAGTAATAAAAGTTAAATAATCTCTTATTAATAATTTCTGGAAAAATCAATCAGTCAAGCAGAGTCATGTCAGTTACGAATAAAGTGGAGACTCATGCTCAAGTTTTTCCTCGCCGTTAATGCTACTCCCTAAATTTGACAAAACTCTGATCAAATAAAACGTTCGTCCGGAATATCACATTAGGACTTGGATTGTTAAAATTGTGAAAATCTATTTCTAAAGATGCCCAAACCAAAATCGATCTTTTTCTGAACAAGGCGAGAAACTGAGCCGTTCTCGCTACGCTTTAAAGGTCGAAAATTTGGTCATTGTTTCACGTGGCATTTGGATGCCTTCACAACAACCTTAATAAGCACGTGTCTCGTGATCTTATAAGCTAATTAGATAATAGCCTATCATATTAAAGCTAATAATAAGTAATACTATTAAACAAGGTCTTTAGTGTAATAATGATAAAGCTCACTTTGCGGTGAAATTTATTCAAACGCGATCTTGACACAATTTCTATATAGTAATCTCGTGATCTCTTATGACTGTTAGCCTACGGCAGTGGGATTATACTTAAACAAAAAATCACTATTTTGATGCTAACAATAAAGACAGCAACAATAAAGTTAGAAAAAAAGCTGCACGCAATTAAAATGTAATAATAAATAGAGAAAGTTATAAAATACTTGAATCTATTATTAATCCTCCTATTCATTCTTTTTACTTTAAAAGTCAATAAATATGATAATATAAACTATAAAACATACTTATTATATTATATTATTACGTTCGACCTACTCACAAAGTTTATATACAGAACTAGTAAAAATACTACCTTATCAGTAAGCACCCAAGCTGGGTATCTAGCCAGCTTTCCAGTTAATTAGATTAATATAGTGTAGAAATTGTATAGAAATTGTTTAAAAAGAAATCATGATTTTTTCAAGTCAATTGCTAAAAATTCTAAGCTGACATTCTCCTCTATTGCAATAAAATACCTATATTGATTTATTTATGACATGACTAACTTTTTATGCTATCATCATGATGATTATAGACATAATTATATCATAAAAGATGCAAAACCACTAGTTTTATGCGGCATCAAACGACTTCACCAATAAAATACTTAAATTGTCTTGACATTTTAGCAAAACTACCGCTACTGAGGGCAATAGATTGACCTAATTAAATGGCGGCTTAAACAAAGGCTGTCAACTAATTAGTGCATTCCACAGGAAGCAACATTTTCACGTAAAATAAGAAACTTGTTAATTAGAACAAAATACTGTTTTACAATAATTATTTGTGGATAGTGTAAAATGTAACTAACATAGTTTAAATAATTAAATTTAAACGTCGTAGCATGTAACTGTTTGGCATGTTACAATATTATGAAAACCTTACGCAGACCTGTTGTACTGTACAATTACTGCAAAATTTTAATTTAGTGTCACAGGCATACATGGCTACATGCTCATGTGGCATGCTGTAATTTTGCACTACGTCTACCGTTTTTAAATAACTTCATGCAAGTGTATTTGATACAATTCAGTTTACTTTTGTCACCGAACTTCTAAATGATTCAAATAATATGTAATCCTATTCGAAGATCCATTTCAAATTGTATATGTACCTATTATAATTTTTGCTACCTAGGTATATCTAGCAAAAATTACAATTTTTTTAATAAATACTGCAAAAATCAGTTAAGACGCGGTCAATACCTAGGTTTAATGTGAAATTTCATGAACTACTTGTAGATTTAAAACACTTACAGTTACAAATTACTCATTTATCAATGATGCAATTTGGAACAATCATGTCTTTTCTCATACCTATAAACCCAATTAGGATTTTACGTAATGAAAACTAAATGCATTAAAAAAAATATTACGAGCATGTAGCAAAATATTAACTGTAGTATTCTCTAAGGTACCTACTATGCTAATAGTCGAGTTCGCCGTTGAACTCATTTAACATTTCGTATAGACTTGTGTCAGGAAATTATTTAACCGCTCTTGTCCGATACAAACATTTTAGAATTAAATCGGGAGAAATTATTTTAATATACCAGACACGTTCTTAGTCATACGCAAATTGACGCAGCAATGCGTCGGTGTTTTACGCTTTATGAGCGCATCAAATATTCTAAATACTATATTTTTTTGGAGTAGACCCAGTCAACTACTGCTCAGTTACTTTGTCAGAAGAAAATCGCTGCATTTACGTATTTGTGTAGCTGTTTTTCACCCTCGAGGTAAGTCCTTAAGATAATAAGGCTGCGCTGAGTGTTATTTTAATTGTTGCCGCTTCTGCTAAAAAAAAACGTGTAGAGAATAAATACAGCCGCTTTTATTTGAGTTTGACATGATTCAGCATAATTATGATACTGGTAGAAGTACCAAATATTGCGTTTTGTTTTGCTGCTTCAGCGTTGATAAATCAAGGCTGTTAATTACAGAATAGCACTACCAGTGCTTCGTCTGCAAGTTGCAACGTATGATAGCGATCTACATAGGTAACACTTTGGTAACACATGACCCCATCCAAAGTTCACGTCTCATCCGTTTCCCAGAGATAAAATCTGAACGTCTGTCATTGTGGAGTGTAGACGGTTTTAATAAAACGCCATTCGTCTAATTGTGACATCATTGTTTCAATTCATCAGTCAATTTGACGCAACCTTCGGCCGTCGTGCTTTTCGGCGTAATAGACTTACGCAACTTATAGAGCTTTTTTATTTAGAAAAACACCATTGTCCTCTGGTTTTCTAGTTTCGTTTGTTTTAGCCGGTGATGCCTTGTCCAGTCACTCTTGTGTGAACTCTCTTAAGAGCACCTAAGCCGTCTGCAGTTCTATCACGTACATAATTGGATTTACGAAAAGTAAAGTAACTTAAACAGAAATAATTAAATATTTTTAAAAAATCGTCTTCACAACATTATATTTTCCAAACATCATAATATTATTCGATGATGTTTGGAAAATATAATGTTGATTTCTTCATGTCTTTTGGGTCTGCCCTGTCTAAGCTCTCCCAACTCTGCATGGGCGTAAACGCGTCCCTGCCAACGCGCGTGAAAACTAATTGATTTCCTATTAAAGTTGTTTACGGAGCTTTTTTGCTCTAATCACGCACTCAATTCTCGTAATAGTGTCTCGATCATACATCATATTCATGACTTAACACTTCTAGATGTAAGATCCTAAGTAAATTAGAAGCCCCAATAGCGCAACGGCCGAGGTTCGGTGTAAAAATAAAAAGTTGTGGTTTCAAATCTCAGCCCTATCTACTTACAATTTTTGATGCTACATTCGTAAATACTAAATATCTACTTTGGGATAAGCTTTTGGGTGCTTTTATAGCGTTGTATACGAGTGCTTGATCTGACTTCTTACGATCGAAGCTATGAAAATCAAGCGCTCCTATTGGGGGCCGCGCTTGATTTTTACTTGGCTTTAACATACATCCTTAGCTTAGCAACTTAACACATCTCTAGTGGAAAAACACCCTTACGCTTAGTTTGAGATTAAGTCGTACAGATTCTGTGAAAAAGAAAAACTGGAAATAAATGAAGAATATTAATTTCAAAGCATTCCCACAGTTGCAAGTTGCACCACAGAGGTCATCAAAATATGTACATGGTAGCAGTCACGATTCAGGAGGACATTGAAATAGAATTTACAGTAGGTATAATTATTAAATATTCAAAAGCGCAATCAAAGCCGCCGACCCATTACATTATAAACGATTCTTGAGATCGTGAGATAAAAGTGACACCTCGCTTGAGACTAGCTTTACCTATGAGGTAATCGTAATAATCAATTTTATTTTATCCTTATCCTATTATGATATGAGATAAATGTTTTGTGTATGTGTTATTGAAAAGATAATAATAAATGGCTTGATAATTTAAATTAATTTGTTGATACACTGAGACTAGTAGGTAATTAAGTTGTGCACAATCCCTAAACTAAACTTAAATGATAGGAATAATTGTACTATCCCTTTCATAATCCTTACTGAGGATAGGGAAAGCACTTATAGATTTAGTGCTGTCGATTCATTTTAGTTTAGGCTTTAATGAGAAAGTGTAAAGCAGAATTAGTGACTCTTTCACAACTCTAGCAAAGCAGTTTTATAACGTTTAAGCTTTCGTGGGTGAGATTCATTAATCATTTTTAACCGACTTCAAAAAAAGGAGGAGGTTCTCAATTCGACTGTATTTTTTTTTTTTTTTTATGTTTGTTACCTCAGAACTTTTGACTGGGTGGACCGATTTGGATGATTCTTTTTTTATTTGAAAGCTGGTGCTTCCCGTGTGGTCCCATTTCAATTTGGTCCAGTTCTGACAATGGCATCCATGAGAAAATCATATAAGTCTTAGATTTGCATTAAGTGTGTGCGTGACAAATGAACGCATAACTCAATATCAAGCCAACCTATTTCGATGATTCTTTTGTTATTGGAAAGGATGTACTTCAAGGGTAGTTTGATGAGAGTTTGGTTTATTTTTAGTTTAATTAAAAAACAGTGGGGCCACTAAAAATTGAGAAATAAAAAATTTTCAAAAAAAAAAAAAACCGACTTCAAAAACCACAAACACTAAAAAGTAAAAAATAATTTAATTTATTAACAAGAGCTAGTGTAGTTCTATAATATTAACATTTTTTGGAGTTGGTGCCAATGTGGAGTCACGTCAACAATAATGAAGAGTAGGTAGACGGTTCATGCGGCTAATTGGTACCGACTCCAAAAAATGTTAATATTATGGAACTACATTAACTCTTGTATACATAATAAATTAAATTATTTTTTACTTTTTAGTGTTTGTGGTTTTTGAAGTCGGTTTTTTTTTTTTTTTTGAAAATTTTTATATGACACAGCTTATGTTTTGTCGGTGTATACCCGACTACTTTAACACCCATTCGCTATCCTCATTCATAATATATGACGCAATGCAAACCATTTTTGAACCCCGGATGTGATTGAAACTAGTCGGTCATACTCCGACAAAAACTCAGTGAAATATTTATGTTTACCAAAACTATTATTATCATCTCGTTATACCACATATTGTATTTTATCCACATTATCTAGTTTCGCGTGACTAGTGACAATAACAGAGTATCTACATTGTCATAATGTGTGATTGCTAGTTACACTTTTTTACATTTCTTTTACCCAATTACGGTAATTGTGAAGGTGTTTGTTTTTCCCATATTTGCATACAACGCGTTCACTTGTATATGACAGGATATTGAAATTAATTACTTAAAGCGACTACAATATTTACTACTATAGCAGCTGTTTAGCTTGACTGCATGAGAATGTTAGTAGCAGAACTTTAAAAAAAAAATAGAATGCATTCGGATCGATCCTAGTATTGGAATAAAATATCTATATTATCTATACTAATATTATAATGCAATCACGCCAGAACGACTGAACGGATCTGAATGAAATTTTGCACAGATATAGATTATAGTCTGCAACAACCATTGATGTAGAATTTTAGTAATAAGGATAATATAGATAATAAGTATGTAGAATTTTAGTAATTAATAAACTTAACACATATTAATAGGAACCCTAAAACCTCAATCAAATCAGCTAGGTTATAATATTACCTAATAATATTAAAATATTACACAGAGAACAGTGTAAACAGCGTTCATTCAATTATGTACATAAACATAAGGCCATGTTAACAATATGAAAAAAATTTAGCATCCAAATATTTATCAGAATTTAGAATTGGATCTATTTTTATATTTTTGAATCCTTATAGGTTTATTTTAGGGTGAAATAAGATAAGTAGGTAATTCTCATGTCCAAATAAACGGTCGATCTCTAAATACACATATTGTTACCTCATTGTTGAATTCAAACAATTATATTACGTAAAAAAAAGAACACTATTACCCAATTTGCATATCGAAGCCACAAAGACAATGCCGCATTAAAACGGGTACAAAACCCTTTCTTATCGCCACTTTGTCGACATCTACGAAATCTAGTGTCGCAAGAAGGCCGTGTGAAGCTCTTTGTTTCACAATGAAAAAAAATATCGGCGATGGACGAAGTTTACTATGCATGGAAAGTTCCGTATACTGACATTCATTTTGAAGACTACATCTGGTTTGGTCATCCGTCATCGGAAGCTAAACTGAGTGGAGAAAGCCTTTGAATCATTAAGTACTTAGGTATAATAAAGCAAAAGTGCAAACTTTTTTACTACCACTGTCTCTAAAATATAAAAACTTCGAAAATCAATGAACGCAATTTTTTTCAACGCAATAAATGCCTTACCTGAATACTTTAGGAAATTCAGTAATTAAGACGGATATAATATTATGTATGAATCCTTTCTCATGAATTTTAATGAAACTTAGAGGTTAGATATTTGACACTACTATTGAATAATATTGATAATTAATCACTATTCAGGTCGGTAGGTACCTACGACACAGAATACTTACATTATTTACTTACTACGAGTATTACCACTTTTAGTCATATGCTATGTATAGGTACATTGTGATAGAATTCTAGATTTATCAGCCCAAAAACGACACCTATTTACTATTACATATTGACAATTTGGACTGGACCCCTAAAATGTAACCGATAATTCACTCTTATTATGAGACGGATTGGCCATTTGTAAAATTGTCTGGCTTAAGGCAATCCGTCGGTTACGAAACTGTTGCGTTGGTCACATCATTTTTTACTCCACATTTATTAACGTCTGCGACCTTTCTAATGTAGGTACTTACCGGTTTGACAATAATTGGCTTTAAAATAACAGTTCTTACGTGTTTTATTTGTAACAAAAGTTTTTTTATTTTAATACCTATCTTACCGTTTCTTTGCCTCGGAGAGCACGTTGAGTCGTCGTTGGTCCTGCACCTGATCTCTCTCCGGTCGTGTCGGATTTTCCGTCCCATCCGGCTATGAGAGTAAAGGAACAGAGAGTGCTCCTGTGTATACGCACACACTTGTGCACTATAATATCTCCCGCGCAGATGGCGGAGATCTCTCTGGAGATAGACCGCCGTGGCCGCATGTCGGTCGGAAGGATTTTATTTATTAATATCACGATTCACGCGGCAGTTACTATTTATTTTATTCGCTATTTTTTAATTATTGAAGCATGCAGCCTTGTGGTATATCTTTCTATCGCCTATGTGCGTAAAACGACCTTATATGGACCATTTTTTGACCAAAACTTCATTATCACTTCACCATCAGCTGAGATCGCAGTCAAGCCCTCAACAGGCGTGAAATAATTCTCAGTTTTTTTTTATCCAGTTTTATTGCAGCCTCTAAAGCTAAGACAAACTAATTATCAACAGTGTATAATTAAATTCTTCGAGAGCCTGACCCGTTTGAAAGGCTACGGACATTACCCACCCGTGTGTATGATTTATTAAAATTAATATTTGAAATCGTAATTGTCGGTTTGTCACGGAAGCAATTTTGTATGATATTTTGACGACAGAAGTGCATGGCACACGGATCACGAATTTAATTTGTGAAATCAAAATTTGTATCGTGGCTGTCAGCCAGCAAAATATACTAATGGAATTTTCATCTATTAATTGGGTACTTCTCAGGCGCCTCATTATTTGATTGACTTCGGTGGCACAATTTTTTTTTTGTATTTGAGACATACTAGCAGGAAATATCAAATCTAGATTTAATTTAGTTAATATTGGTAGTAAAGGGAACTTTATAGGCCCAGCGGTTACATCGTAATTCGATTTTCAAAAAATGGTGTCCACCGAAATCAATATTTTAGTCACCGAAATCAAAATAAAATTATTTATGGAGGTATTTAATATTTTGAAGACTAAACGTAAAGAATTTCAGGTTAATTTTACAATAAAATATTTTATTTTATCAACATATTTACTTACAACATAACATATTATACTTTAATTACTTAACTTAGATTTAGGAAAATTTACGAAAATCAACTTTGAACTTATGTTTGTATTTTAAATAAATGACATACAAATTGAAATTAAAAATAGTAACCACAACAAAGTAGGAACTTAAAACAGTCTCTATTTAGATCTATCATAACACACATAGTCCAGTCGCTTATTTTGAAGCGAAAAAAAACAAAATTGTTAACAGGATGGGAACAGTTGGAAATGGTAAAGTGGCGTATAATAAACGTAAAAAAAAAATGCGTGAGCAGGGGTTTTTCCAGATATATTTGGGGGATGAAAAGGGGTGGAATTTTGGATTATTGTGATTTCCGGCGAAAGTTGACTTCGGAGAGAAAAGTGTAGAATTAAAAAGTTGTAGACCATAAAAAGATCTATAACTTTTGTACGTATGGTTTTTTCACATAACCTCAAAATCTTCGAGTAAAATGTGAAAAACCTCTTTTATCGTTTTTTATTTTTCATTTACACAAAAATAATTTTGACGAAACTTGGTGAAAGTATACATTATTGTATCTGAAATATTCACAAATTTTTTCAGATAAAAATATTAAGAGACTTCCGAGATAATCCCGTTTATCGGCCCAAAAAAATATTTTTCAAATTAAAATTCTCCTTTGGAAAATTGTCATAGAGACTTCTTTCAGGTCGCAATTTTTTTCGTTTTGAGTTATACTTTCTTGTGAAATAATAAAAAAATATAGTCACCATTTAGAAACATGCTCAAAAATTGGAAAAACCAAAAAATGAATTTTGCAACCGTCTTTTTTTTACAAAATGTTAATATATTTCCACCGAAAACACTGAGATCAATGCCACTGAAATCAAAATAATGAGCAATATCCCAGATATTTACGAAAGTACCCAAAATTTATAATAATAACCTCCTTAATTGCAATCTAGCACTCATACGATATACGTTTGCATAATTTAAATAATAGTAGTTTAAATAGATATGGATAGAACAGTTCCACCGAAATCAAGTTTATGGGTATACCAAGCCACCGAAAGCCATTACTTACCTTAATAAAAGGGCCGCACAAAGAGGCACAGACCTGTTGCCTTTAACCACCGATGCGGCGCGACGGATAGTTTGTCTTACTCTTACTACTATTGTCGCAGTTATTAAAGTACAGAAGTTATAAGAGAATTGGAGCGCGCCACCGGAATCAATTCTAAACCTCGGACGTGAAAACAATTTGTTATAAGTTGTCAACTAAGGCCTATTATAGATTATAAATATTATAATTTGAGCTAGTAACTAACTAGTTTCTTGTAAGCACCTGCAAAATAGTGGCATATTTTATAGAAAAAAAGAAAAAAAATTATTTTCAACACAATATGGGGTGCGGGACACGGCACCGAGGTCAATATTTCCGCGGTTTTCTTTTTTTAAATTAACTTACATTAAGTTTACCTAAGAAAGGACATAGGCCCCCCTAATATTTTGATCATATCTACCATACATAAAATTATCAAGTGGTTAGCAATCTATTTCATAGAGGTTTTCGACCCGGACACGCTTTTTTGAGCCGTTTGAGAATGACCCAATTATTAATTTTTAAATTTTACTAGCTGATGTCCGAGACTTCGTCCGCGTGCATTGAGGTTTTTTGGTTCCCGCGGGAACTCTTTAATTTTCAGTGATAAAAAGTAACCTATGTGTTGTTCCAGACTAAAATCTATCTGTGTGCCAAATTTCATCCAGATCCTCTTAGCCGTCTGGCGTGATTGAGTAACAAACATCCATTTGAGGTTTTTTTGTTCCCGCGGGAAATCTTAAATTTTTTTTTATACAAACCTTGTCCTGACTATAACGAACACAAAACAAAACAATTATCCAATTTGGTGCAGTCGTTCGGAAGTTATGCGCTTAGCAACATTCATTTTTAGGGTTCCGTACCAAAATGGTAAAAATGGAACCCTTATGGTGCGACTTTCTCCGTCCGTCCGTCCGTCCGTCCGTCTGTCCGTCCGTCCGTCTGTCACAGTCGATTATTTCAGTAACTATTAAAGCTATCGACATGAAATTTGGATAGTTGTGTATAATAGTGGCCTAACATCATTAAAATAAAAAAAAAATCGAAAATTATTTTTAGTTTAATTAAAAAAGGGGGAAAATCGGGGGTTTGAAATTTCAAAGTATGATAACTATACTGAGTGGGATATCATATGAAAGGGCTATACTTCTACATTCTAAAACAGGTTTTTATTTATTTTTATGCTTAATAGTTTTTGATTTATCGGGCAAAATGTCGAAAAAAATACCGTCACGTCTTTGCCGGTAGGGTGGTAACTAGCCACGGCCGAAGCCTCCCACCAGGCCAGACCAGGGAAAATTCAGAAATTATATACACACCAACATTATTATAATGCCACTGTTTTTGATTTTAGTTTGCCGTTCAATTACGCCGCAACGGAGACACTAATCGTAGTGTTTTTTTTGCATGAATCTAGTTTTAGATCAAATCATACATCAAACATTATAATAGGTACCACAGGAGAAAAGTTTTATCTCGGAAAATCAAAGAAATCCCAAGAAATTCTTAAAACTCTAAACAAAGTCGCGAGGGTCAGCTAGCTAATAAATAATTAACAGATTTTATCACGACCATGTTGAATTACTACTCTGTGTGAATGAACAGTTAAATAATTAATTAATAGACCGATTAAAGATTTAATTGACCAGTAGGTAATTTGCGTTTGGCAGCCGTCTCGACAAAAATGTTGTAATGAGTAAATTAATTCATAATATGTAGCGACTACTCATTGCGTACTATGTTTTTACTATTTTTATAGTAAGTACCTATATCCATAAAAACCTGGGTTATTGCTATACCAGTTTTTATAGTATTAGAAGACCGTAGAATACGTCTTATTGACGTTTACTTTTGAGTCAAATGCACCATCGATGGTTCTCGTTAATGTGAAAAAGCTAGCAACTGGTTTAAACAATAGTTTAAATTAACTAATTTTGGAATTTTACATACTAGATACTAAAGCCGTCTAGTGCAATACTGCTCATTTTTATTTGATTTTAGGCAGTATTGTGCCTATAATATGGTTAAATTTTTTGATGCCCTAATTTTTTAATAAGTTTATTCCAGGGTGTTCATATACGTGAAAAGGACAGTTATGGAAAATTCATCCTTAACGCATTTAAAAGCCTTGTGCAATTGGGCCTAAATGGAATATAATGAGTCTCATGATTAAAACGGGTGTGCTAGAACCCGATATCAGCTTCATCAACAGATAAATTAGAGGATGAAAGCAGAAAATAAAAAAAAGTTACGATCGAGGAAAGGTAAAAGACATTGTCTCTGGCAATCTTGCGGCTGCGCGCGGCGGTACCACAAAGAGTCACATAGCATTGCCCATACCTCACTTGCGGTTTATGGAAATTGCACTTGCATGTAAGTAATTTTCTAAGTTGGACTCGCGACCAATTTCTGGAGGATACTACACAGATAACGAAAGCTAGATGAGCTTTTGAATAAATATATTTTTTTCAACCTAAACTCAAAGTTTATTTCAGAACATTTCTACAGCTGTACTATTACCTATTCTGTGACATTACATGGTGTCTCTTGTGATACATCTTGTTTTAACTCTTTCACCGAGTCGGAAAACAAATTCTACGGAAAGTAGAATTGGAAAGAACCGAAAAGAAACTCAGCCATTGCTCTTTCTAAAACGAACATCACGTATACAGCATAAATAGACTATTACACTATCCTGTGGGACGCTGGACTTGTTTTCTTCCATACAACTTTATCTCTAAGAATACTGGTGGTAAAAAAAGGTGGTGGACTTGACCCACGCCCACTCAGGCTATGCTGACTAGTAATTACTTTTATATTCCATGCTTGAAGTTCCAGTACCTACTTATTTCAATGCACCCTTAAACGCAAGCAAGTATAGTCAATTTACAAAAATGAAATGTTTTTCAACTACAGTGTGATAATTTTTAATGAAAAGCTGAATCCAAGGATGAAAATGAAATGCTTGATTTTTTACCATTTCGAGTATTTACCTGATTTCAGTTTCATCAGGCCCTCCAATATTTCAGGTAATAAAATGGTAATGTTACATATTCAATCAGTAAAAGTTCAAACTATAAGTCCCACCAACTTAAAATTGGAACTAATTTTCATATGGGGTCATCCATAAAGTACGTCACACTAATTTCGTGATTTTTTGAGCCCTCCCCCGTCCTTGTCATAATTGGTCACATAATAATAGGTATATTATGTGAGACCTCTATATGTTTTTCGTTAATAGTTCGACATTTTAACACTTAGATGTATAAGATTTTGGAATGTGAAGTCACGAAACTTAGGACACCTCCACCCCTTGTCACACAATGTCACACTTTGTCAACCCCCCCCCCCCCCCCCCCCCTTAACGTGTGACGTGGGTACTTTATGGATGAGCCCTATCTACTAGCGCCGCTGTCACTGCACATGAGTAGATAACTGGATAAGTTTGTGGGACTATACATGGGTATATGACAAACTGAATCAATAAACGTTAACCATACAAGTAAGTAGTTATAAAAAGTAGTAGTAAAGTAATTTTTAATTTACCAAGACAAATCTAGTAGGTATAACTTTATTTCCGTTTACTTCCCACTGAACTAATAAACCGGCTAAATTCAATTTTCTCATTGCGTCGAAGAAGCTAAAGCCAGATATGACTTCATGTATCGGCAGTGTTTCGACCTAGGCTTCGTTTTTCATATGCGAGTAAGTGTGGTACCTACTGATTATTTTCTAAGTTCCTCGCTAGATGATTGAGCTTTGATGAGTAGGTTGGTATTCGAGGTTACTTATGTTTATTACTGGGCACAATATTAAGATAGGAATGCGCTTTTTTGTGTGCTAGATGATGACCGCGACTTCTCCCGCGTTGGTTAAATTTTTTTGATTCTCACAGGAACTTCTTAATTTTCCGGGATTAAAATTAGCGTATGTGCTTCCCCGGGATGCACACTATTTGTATACCGAATTTCATCAAAATCGGTTAAAAAGGCGGCCGTTAAAGCGTAGCAGACAGACAGACAGACAGACCCATTTTCGCATTTATAATAATATTAAGTATAGATATATATTAGTATGGATTGTAGTTTCAGTCATACGCTACCTACCGAACCTAGATTTTTTAAATTTTTTTTTTACTATTTAAAGATAAAACTTTTGGACCCAACACGACAATAATTTCAAACAGTAGCTGACACTTCACTTGACCTTAGTTGTCGCGTAGATTTGAAGTTCGTCATTTTCTATCGAGTCGTATCACGTCGCTTTCGCCGCTCATCCAGCAACGGGTAACTTGGGCTTGTTGTCCGCCAGACCATTTCTTTTTATCCCTAGTGTGTACTTACTCTTAATAAACAAGTATCTCGGAACAGTGTATATTGCAAAGCTTATCTCACGAGTTAAGTGTCGGCACGCAGTGTCATTATGATATCACGATATTGTGATATGATAATGTATCATTAATATCACTATAATCACGGCATCGAGTGTCGCATGTGGTCGTTCCCAACTGGATTTTGTAATAAAACCAACTAATGTGATAACAGGTTGACAATGTTGACAATAATAAAATTGATGACCTCCCTGGCGCAGTGGTGAGCGCTGTGGTCTTGTAAATGGGAGGTTTCGGGTTCGATCCCCGGCAGTGCCAATTTAAGAATTCATAATTTCAGAATTTTCTCTAGGTACTTATTTCAAATTCAAATTCAAATGTTTTTTTTTCAAATAAACTTTTAAATAAATAAATAAATAAATAAAAGTTTATTGACCAACACTACAATTGTTACAAATACATTTAGCTTAAACCACTTAAACATAAACTAGGTACGTGTGATCAATGGGCCACCTCCTCAGCCCGTGCCACAGCATGAGAGGTATATATCTACATAACATACTGCAACGCTGATTTTCAGGAGGAGCCCAAGGGTCAAGACGTCACGGACCATCACTTACACCTAATAAAAACAACAAAAAAAAAGGTAAAAAGGCTTCGTCCGCGTGGAATAAGGTTTTTTGATTCCCGCGGGAACTCCTTAATTTTCCGGGATAAAAAGTAGCCTATGTCCTTCCCCGGGATATAACCTACCCCTGTACCAAATTTCAGCAAAATCGGTTGAAAAGATAGGCCGGGAAAGCGTAGCAGACAGACAGACAGACACACTTTCGCATTTATAATATTAGTATGGATTGCACGTTGGTACCTACTTGTAGAGTAAGTGTGAGTAAGTTAATATTTACTTAAGCTACATATTTTAATGTCAAGTCTTGTTTCCGTTTAATATCTTAAGAATGTGTGATTGATCAGCTGTTCGCAATGGTAGACGACAGTTAATAATCGCCCCACGGAAATCCTTTGTGTGTGGAACAAGTAACACATCACAAGCGAATGCTACTAATGATTAGTAACACCTATGCATAAATGCACGTTGGCACTACTTAAAAGAGGCCTATGTCCAACAGTGGATGCACAACGGCTGATGATGATGCATAAATTCTACAAATATTATGCTTATTTGAAACACACGATTATTTTTTATTGATTCAACAAAATTTTGCATGTATATTTATCGTCAAATTTTTTAAGAAATTTTGCATGTCCACGTTTTGAATTTACTCTCTTGGTGTATATTTTTTGCAATTATTTGATTGCAATTATTTTATGCAAAATCAATGCGATATAGGTATCTTTCTCATGGCTTTATCAATACTTTGTTGAGGGTGAAAAGGTATGAATGAGTGATGGCTAATTTCTTGATGTCGTTTAAAAAATTCTGAAATGAAAATGAGTTTGCTACAATTCGTTTTCTTTATTTTCAAACTAGTAATAGCTAACAGCTACAGCTTTTAAAAGCACTGGCTTAAATGACCTAATTTCCATTACAATCGCTCACTACACAAATCTTTGTAAACGGATATAAAGATGTTCGACGACCTCCGTGGCGCAGTGTGTAACGCTGTTGTCTTAACGTGCGGAGGTTCCGGGTTCGATCCCCGGCAGGGTCAATTTGGGAATTTATAGTTTCTGAATTTTCCCTGGTCTGGCATGGTGGGAGGCTTCGGCCGTGGCTAGTTACCACCCTACCGGCAAAGACGTGCCGCCAAGCGATTTAGCGTTCCGGTACGATGCCGTGTAGAAACCGAATAGGGGTATGGGTTTAATATAACTGCCATGCCCCTAACAGGTTAGCCCGCTACCATCTTAGACTGCATCATCACTTACCATCAGGTGAGATCGCAGTCAAGGGCTAACTTGTAGTGTATAAAAATAAAAAAAAAATGTTTCACTTCAATAATTGGAAAAAGTATTGCAAATCGCTTATAGCTTAGACCAAACAAAGATTGCTCCTTCCGTTACTGGAAGTGTTTGTTGACACGCGAAATTAATATTATAAATGAAACGAGGGGAGATCGGAAATGCGCCTTTTGGGTAAACAAGAAATTTTTCATAACATTGTTTCACTTCTTCTTCTTGTAGTGCCATCCCTGATTTGTTGGTAACCATTATGGCTATCAGGGCCATTTTACTATCGTAGATTTTCGTGTTAAAGAATTATAATCCTTATGCAAGGAACGTCAAGGTACGTGACATCAAACTGTCATTTTGAGTAATATTGCTTAAGTATTGCTTTAAGCATTAGCAGTATGGCCCCTGTACCCTGGATTCTGCTGGGTGGAATAAGGGTGTGTTTCCACCAGAGATGACATGCACCGTTGCTATGGGTGTGGGTCAAACCCACCAATGGGAGCGTGATTTTCATAGCCTAGGTCCCTAGATGTTAGATCAAGCGATCTTATAGGTGGATTTGACAGTTGCTTTTATATAACACAGCACATCTCAAGTGAAAAAGCAGCCGAAAGATCGTGTACTCTTCCCGTACCTACCATTGCATTGGTGTAAAATTTTCAGCCTAGATTCTCTACATAAGTGTCAAATTGTTGTATGTATATGGCGAAAGTATAAATTGTAAGTAAAAGTAAGTTGTTTTTGCCAAAAAGTAGAAAGTTTTGAATAAATTACTATCACACAAACAACTTAAAACCAGGTTTAAAATTAATCTAGTGAAAACTAAAATAAAAATCGTATGAATGAGCGACAGCCATCAGACCTGAACAATTAGAAAAAATTCGTCTTTTGACTTGGACTTATTATACACCACATGATGCCCGCGACTTCGTCCGCATTGAATAAGTTATTTTAATTTTTTCGGGAACTCTATAATTTTCCGGGATAAAATGTAGCCTATGTGCTAATACAGGTTATAAGCTACGAGTATCTCCAAATTGGTTATGTCATTGTGACGTAAATGAGTAATAAACATCCTAACATACAAACTTAGAAACATACGGTCTATACTATTACCTATTCTGTGCTTATGGAAACATCCAAACTTTTACATTTATCCTACTATAATATTATAATATGCGGAAGTTTGGATGGATGGATGGATGTTTGTTACTTAATCACGCCAAAACGGCTAAACGGATCTGCATAAAATTTGGCACAGAGACAGATTATAGTCTGGACTCTGGATTAGCAAATAGGCTACTTTTATGTGTTTTATCCCGGAAAATTAAGAAGTTCGTCGGACAAAGTCGCGGGCCTCAGCTAGTTACATTATATTCGTGTGATGTGGAGTATACTGCGGGTTAGTAGGTATATCTAATTAGACAATAGAGGGTCTCGTGTCACGTGCCACTCACTGTGGACATTGATTGCGGTCTAAAGACCGCGGTTCGATGCAAACTGGTCTAAGTCTAGTATGATGTTAATTAGAGTCTAAGTCCTAGAAAGTTTCCAGCAAAATAGCTTTACGGTTTTAATAAGTACGAGTACCTACCACCATAAATAAACAAATGAACCGAGCAATGTTGATCTTGCAGTGTAGTGAGTTTGCAAGTGTTTAATTAATTTGTAAAACATGATTATGTGTGTCAGGTCTAGGTCATAAAGCCAAGATTTTTAGGTCACTAAAGAGAGAATAAAAGCGAAATAACTACAAATGCAAGTCACGAAAGAGAGAATAAAAGCAAATAAAATACAAATTTTAAGTTATACTATTTTACCATCTGGTTGATTAACTTAAGACGACCTCAAGTGCGTCCGCCCTTGCCCTTTGTGAGCGAAGAGAAATTCCCCTGACATTCCTCCTAGATTAACTTCAGATACACATTTAACGTCTTCGCAACTAAAGACCACGTGTTAACGTCTCGGCTCATATGTAATGGCGATTTTGAGAAACCTATCCTGTGAGTACGTCTTATTTGACGACCTCTTTGGCGCAGTGGTGAGTGCTATAGCCTAATCATTGGAGAGTCCTGGGTTCAGGACAATTTAGAAATCTATAATTTCTGTATTTTTTATGGTATGGTCTGGTGCGAGGCTTCGGCCGCGAATAGTTACCACTCTACCGGCAAAGACGTGCAGCCAAGCGATTAAGTGTTTTCGTGGAAACCAATATGGGGTATGGGTTTAATAGGTATAACTTCCATAACCCTAACAAGTAAACCGAGTACCATCTAGAATCCTTCATCATTTACCACCAGGTGCTCACGTATTAAAGTATAGTAGGTATAGCCTTTTATGCGCGTCCTTATAAAATTCAATGACGCGGACTTTTTGTTTGCTTGCATTTTTTTTCTGTCCGTAGTGAAAATATTCCGTCTTAAGATACTAGGTACCTACAGACCTTATTACATTACATTACATTATATTATAGAATTAGTATTGATATTAAGAATATTTGAAAAGAGAAATATTTTTTTTTACTTAGTTATTCTTGGAGACTAAGGTGGTTTTGTTTAAAACGTCCAGTATTTTTTTTTTATCCTCTACAAGATAGCCTTTGACTGCGATCTCACCTGATGGTAAGTATTTTAAAGTATACCAGGATCTGCCCGCGACTTCATCCGCGTGGAATAAGTTTTTCTAATTCTCAAAGTAGGTAGGTACCCTATGTCACTCTCCAGGTCGTCTTGCTCTGCAAAAATCACGTTGATCCGTTACTCTGTTGCGACATGATTGAAGGACAAACCAACAAACAAAGTTTTTTTGTTACACTTAAACAACGCGGACGAAGTCGCGGGCATCAGCTAGTTTTGAATAAAACGTTCCGACATAAGTATAATATAAAATAAAGGTCCTTGTTGACTAGTTCACTAGGTACCATAACGAAGCGAAGATCTACCAGGTTCACAAACATACTTAACCTTTAAGAAACCACCCCGGCGCGGTCTCAATAATATTAACTGACGTACCCCCCGCAAAAAGAGCGCTACTGTCGATTGACAGTGCTATTATCGCGAATTACACGAATAAGTCCTATATACGGTTCACAAAAAAGAACAGAGGAGAGTTTTTCACTTACCTAATGTTAATTTATTTAGTGTAGGAATATAGTCGCTTTTCCATACCATTATATATTTTTATTTATTTGCATTGTATTGCTGTCCTTTTTGTATGTAATGAGACATTATACTTCTTATTTCTTTGGCGGAAATGACACAAGTGACGTTGAGAAACAGGTTTTTAAATTATAATACAACTAGATGTTGCCCGCGACTTCGTCCGCGTGGATTAAGTTTTTTCAATTCCCGCGGGAACTCCTAAATTTTCGGGGATAAAAAGTAGCCTCTGTCCTTCCCCGGGATACAGCCTATCCCTGTACCAAATTTTATCAAAATCGGTTGAACAGGTGAGCCGTGAAAGCGTAGCAGACAGACAGACAGACGGATACACTTTCGCATTTATAATATTAAGTATGGATACTTTGCTCTACCAAAAATAAACCGCTCACTCCGCTCGTGTGGTCGCACGCGCTCACTCCGCACAATTTGCTTAGGTTATATTGTACTGTACGCATCTGCAAGACTAGATGATGCTTGTGACTACGTCCACGTGTATTTTTCCGGGAAATCTAATAAAAGGTAAGGCCTATGTTCGTAGCCGGGACTAATAATTAATTGTACCAAAATTCGACAAATTCAGTTTTAAAACAGATGTTATAAAAAGTCAGACAGCCAGACACACTTTCCATTTGTAATAGCATATATGTAGAGTTAATATTCTGAGTCTATCTTCTAATATATTTATTAGTTATCAAAAGAACAAAGAGTTCCTGAGAAGAGAATTTAACAAACCTAAATCCACCCGGACGAAGTCACGGGCAGCGCTAAGTCATATTATGAGACCACAAGTTTTTTGCAGCCTGTACAAGCCCGCATAATCTGGGATTACTGACACTGACCGGTATCAAGGGTGCACGATTGCTCTTTAATTAGGCTTTTTTTGCTATTATTACCTCGACTGGCTCATAATAGTCATTGAGATAATTGCTACATTATAGCTGTTCTTTCAAATGTCGTTTATTACTTTACAGTTCTTAGGCCCACTTGCACAAGGCTGTTAAATGTGTTTAAGGTCAGGTTAACCCCGGAATAAACTTATCAAAAAGTGTCAGCATTGCAAAATATAACTATAGATTAGGTTTTGTCGTGTGTGCGTAGAAAGTAATGCAAATTGCCGCAGGAGAAATAGGTAGGAAGTGGACGATGAAGTTGAATTACTTTTTTTACAGTTTTAAATCCGCAAGTTTTTTTTATCAAAAATTATTAAATTTTACGTGGTCATAAATTCCTAAGATAATTTTCATAAAGTCATAAAGTATTTTTTCATTTTGTGTACATGATGAGAATGGGTGGAGCAGAATCGGGCATTGTCTTTTTGCAAGCGACAGTTAGATGGGAGCAAGTATAATGACGAACAGGTTGGATTAATTATTAAATGGTGTAAGTATATCGGCCAATGGTTTAAATAGTGATAAGTTAGTAGACCAACTCGATTATTAATTAATTTACTGTTTCAAAATATAGATATCCCAATGACGAATGCTGCTTAAAGAGATATTTTATGATCAAAGCGTGTCCAGTGTCCACGTCAACCGGAACTAAAAAATAAATTAATATCATTTGAATCACTGTGCTCATGACATACTCATGACGAAGTCCTTCTAAGAACATTAATTTACAATAATAACTTAATAAGTCATCCCAAAGAAGTGTTTCTGAAAACTTATCCGAGCAATTTGTTTATTTTAGGAGACAGAAGCCCGTACCTGCACTTCAGAGTCTGGATGAAGCTTTTAAAGTAGTTAACATTGATTCTTATACAGTACTTCAGTTAAAACACTTAAAAATAAACTCTAACATTAGAGGTTTAGAGTTTAAATTACATTAAGCTTTTATTTTGCTGACAAACCGTGTGCAGTCATTGGAGTAGTAACGTCATTGCTTTTTATCATTTATTGCGCTCATATTTTAGTTCAATATCGCCTGCAAGATAACTACATGGGAGTACTCCCGTAACTGTTAATAGGAATTCAACTATAAGAATAGGATGGTAAGGTTGGATTTTGAATGTAGAGTCGGAAAATTTCTTAGCGCCACGCTTTGTCATGCCGATATAATCTGTATCCGGTGCCATTTGGGATGAAAATACATTTTTACTTATCTTAAGTGGTTGTATCTGTTTATTAATTAGCTTTTGAGGGTACACGGAGCTGTCAAGCCGTGGTCTTTGTCGGCGGTGTTTTGATCAGTTCCACTAATAGCCGATGATTCTTCATCTTCATATAGTCGATTGTAATGGCACACTCTTAACTTTACTGTCAATCTTGTCTCATCTTTCCAAAAAAAAAAACTATAAAATCGGGCAAAAAGCACTGCGATCACGTTTACCGGTAAACTTTCTCAATAATATTGAGAATTGTTAGAAGTATTGTTTTTAACAATTTTAATTAAATTAACATCTTTATATTTTAAAGAGATATTAATAATTTTATTGCGTAATCTACTCGTAAGTGAACATTATTGTGGGCATTATTTCTAGTTAACCGATACTTTACGTTGCAATTTTTTATTTTATTCTGGTCACCCAAGCACTGATAAATAGTCAGTAGCTATACCTACCTACTTAATAATGTCAAAAGTTTAATGTCAAAAATCTCTACGCCGTTGTAGTAAATAATATGTATAAGTATGTTATGGTGTTAAAAATTCAATAAAGAAGTATGGGCACCAAATTTTTGACTTCCTTCTTTTTAAGGTTCGGCAGAAAATACATTTATAAAATTCTCATTGATAAAAGAACTGTACTTTTGTCGAAGTTGTCTTCTACAAAATATAGCAAATAAGTACAAAAAACTAAAGCAAATGCAGCGTGAAACCAAGTTCAATTGACATTCAATAACAAATTCTATCGAAGTGCTGCTTCGCGGTTGAGGTATTGTCGACTGAGAAAAACACGGTTGTAAAGGCACCACACACAACCCGGCATTTCTTTATTCAGACTTACTTAAAGAGAACAAAGTTTGCGTTGATCCGACGTTAACCACAAATAAAAATGATCCTTAAACATATTCCCAATAAAGATAAGAATAGGTTGAATATAACTAAACTGATGTGCATATATTTTTGTTGGGTATACGTAGAACAAACGATGATAAGAATGTATTTGTGCGGTGCGCCGCGTATCACTTTTTCTATTACGCCTTGGCCTGGCGGCGCTGTACCTACGTCAATATTACAGGAACAGTGTAGTTGTGGAGAAGACCCTATCACTAAATAATATTATAAAAAATGTTCCTGCGCCGGTACTGTATATGCGTTAATCTTAATAACTACTTTTGGGATTTTTATGGATTAAAACAAGGTCCTATTGTTTGTTCCAAAGTTGTTCATCTCATGTACCTAGGTCTTAAAAAAGAGAATACAAGGTCTACGGACAACAGCGAAAAATACTTATCATATTAAAGTGCATCCGAAAATTAATAATAATTTGTGTATCCCGTGGGAGTTAAATTTCAAAAACATAAAACAAATTATTGAGTCAATGTTATGAATAGTTCCAAATTAATTTATATAGAGAGACGTCTACGTTAGGAAGCTATATGTTAATCTGTGTTTCTTCGTTTATTAGAATAGAATAATAGAATAGAATTGAAACTAAACCTACGAAAGCTACTAAATTTCTAAAAAAATATGTTTCAAAAAACCAGTTTGCCTAGGTTCCAACTCTATAGATTTCCTCGTGCGTCGTTGGGGCCATCCGTACGGGAGATTGTGCAACGTTTTGTGTGACCACAGACCGAAACATATACATATTTATGAGTTGACTTTAATATACAATTTCTATGTATTATCTTCATGTAATGCAGGAAGTAGGAGCACTTGATTGTCTTAACGGTCACCTGAGTCGCCGGCTGATTCGGCGATACCGAGGTAATTGCCGCAGACAATAAAATTATTGTCTTTGTCTGTGATCTAAATGGAGACCATCTACCTATGTTGTTTATGATTTTTTTAGTAATAGGTAATTTAAAACATATTTTACTAGATATGACATTCTTGACTCCGACCGCGTGGGCTTAGGTACTTACGGTATTTTGAAATCCAGACAGACACACATGCATATGAATTTTCTTTAGACTATCACGGGAATTAATTAAAATATTAAAAAATTCAGATAAGCAGATTCAGAGCCTAAACTAACGTTATACGTGCGTTGGATTGAAGTACCTAGGTACCTAAAATTATTCTTCACAATTTGGATGAGTAATTTACCCTCGTAAACGTTTTAAAGATTCGTATTACTTTGGTTGCACGTATGTTAATCTTAACTTTTAGGCTCGAAATACCTCTTAATCATACCTATTAGGTATCTAGTATCTACACTCAACTCCTGCGGTTTCTATACCATTTCAGAGCAATAGGTACATAGACATTTATATGTAGTAAATACGACCCTGTGCAATATAAATACGGTTTTATATAACTAACTAAAACATAAGCTATCGTGTTTACGAAATAAGGCCACGCTATCCGCAACAAGGAAGGACGTTGGACGGTATCCATATGTAACACGCCAGTCGCCGGAAGGAAGCCGGTTACCTAACACCGTCACGATAGGGCCGACTGGAAAATCATACTCTTGTTTCAATACAAGTAGAACTTCGACTGGAAAATTCTCGCAAAAAATTCAGCGTAGGTACTAGAAGAGACGTATACGAGATACCAATACTGTGTATGCGGGTACCTTGTGGATTAGACGTAGCGTAGTAGGTATAGATATCTATGTCCTATAAAATTGCGTACTTAGTAGTTAGTACTGTTTTTTTAACCACTACAAGTTAGCCCTTGACTGCGATCTCACCTGATGGTAAGTGATGATGCAGTCTAAGATGGTAGCGGGCTAATCTGTTAGGGGCATGGCAGTTATATTAAACCCATACCCCTATTCGGCTTCTACACGAATTCTATTATATTGATTAATATCTAATTATATTGATGTACGCAGTACTTATTAAATCGATGCTTCTATGTAGGACTTACTTCTATGTACAATACGCCGTGTATACTTAACTACTACCACTATCTAAATAATTTTATTTTGATATTATAAACATTTATAAAAAGTGTTTCAAGCAAAAACCTGTTCCGTAAATAAAAATATATCTACATCCTCATGAATTATGACATGCGATTAAGTAAAATTTCTAAAAAAACAACGTTGATGTTGATTGATTATAAAACTATGATGAACAGTTAATGCTCGTTGTATCTAATTTATTGATGGGCTTTGTAAATTGTAACTGTAATACCAGGAGTGCACTAGACATGTAATTTTTTAGAACATAGTTTTTTTGGCACTTTATGGCACGATGAAACACGAGGATGGAGGAATCGTACCTCGTGCCTCTCTTACTCTAGTTTAAGATCTAGCCCCAAGAAGAGGCGCGGCGCGGCACGTAACGGCAAGTATTCTTAGCATGTGGTTGTATGGAGCCAGCCTACGAAACCTGGGACACAGAGATTCACTGCACGATGCGGCCCCATACAAACTCATACAAAAAATATATATTTGCGGCTACGTGCTTACTTGTTATTTTGCTCTGCTTACAAAATATTTTTGAGCAAGAAGAGAGGCTACTTATGAAGTAAGTAACGCATATTATTACCTAATTTTATTATTACAGAAACTGTTGCGGTCTCTTATGTCACTTCAGCATAAGATTATGTAAATATTAAAAAAAAAAGTCCAACGTATAAAAAATTGCACCACCTAGAATTTAGATTAATACCTATACCTTTTTTCCTACTTGCTCGGTAATTACAATCACTTGGGAAGTGTTCGGCTTCGCCTCGTCCTTCCAATATTACTCAGCCGTGAATTGCTTTGTTTCCGGTCTGGACAGTAATGTACTAAATTCTTAATACTACTTAATAGAGATGTTCTCTATGTCAAAAATAAATTATTTTTAGCGATGATAAAATATAGGGTCTTTAAAAAGACAAAACAGTTTGAAACTATGGATTAAAGATAAAAATACTTCGAAAGTTGATGACGTCTGAACATAATGATGAAACTGAACTGAAACTGACATTACCTACCTGTGACTATGATGGACAAAAATAATAAAAAAAAACTAGAGTCGGTCTAGACAAAGCAGAGTTCAAGTCGATTTTCTACGTTTTTAGATACTGGCAATGCTGAGGTTACAAGGCAAAAGAAAAACTTGTACTTCCGGGACACCCGACCAAATCTTTAAAATTTTGCACTTCAGCTTTAACTGGACAATTTTGGCTCTGTGATTGTTGTACATTTCATCCACACGTTGTGTAATACATAATATTTACATTGTTCCCTCAATGAGAAGAATTACTAGAGCTATAAAGATCTCCGGCTCGGCTATCGACAAGCTCGTATCATAAAAAGGGACGACAATCACTAACCAATAACGATACAACCCTACGGCTGGTGAAAATTACTTTGCATAGGTATAAAACTTAAGCTTGGCACACATTTACAAATTAATTATAAGAATTTTAGATAAAGTTAATAGTTAACATTAAGAAATTAAAACTTATGCTTGGCACACACATTTATTTAAAGTTAATTATAAGAATTTTAGATATAATAATTAACATAAATTAAAATATCTAAAAGAAAAAAGTTAAGTTTTGTTAATAAGTAATATCATAATTGGACTAATATTCTACGAAGCTAGACACATGTAGCTAGCACGTCAAACTACTAATATTATAAATGCGAAAGTTTGGATGGATGGATGTATACTCGATGGATGTTTGTTACTCAATCACGCCAGAACGGCTGAACGGATCTGGATGAAATTTGGCACAGAGATAGATTATAGTCTGAATTTAAAAAAAATGTGCATTTTTTTTGAACTACACAAGTTAAACTAATTTTTAAAAAAACACGACTGCCCAGCTATACTCATTGTTTTTTTTCTATAAATTGATTGCCAGTGTCACTCGGTATTATGTATGTTCTAACGATACCCCATATATTATCACAATCTGTGAAAAACTCACATTCATACCTGCATGTAAATAAATGAACCCTGAAAACATTACACTCCATGACATCAGAGTGCTTTGCGGGGGTTTAAAATTGACCCGTATTTGGGATGATATAGTTAAAGTCGAAATACGAGCTACTTAGTGTAAACTTTTATTCTCTACTTTAGCTATAAAAATACCTAGATTGTAACAGATATTTTTTACGTTAAATACCATCTCATGGTATGCACCACGCTTTAAGCTCAAAGGCCCGATATATCTAAGGAGCATTCCCCATACATTGTTAATTCTTTGTCCGCGCCGCGCCGCCTCGATATTGGCCCAGTAATGAACTTGCGAGTAATTATGTGCTCGCTATTAAGACGATACGGGAGGGCTTGTTTCCCCATACAATCGTATTAGTCTGTTTTCTCCGTGCATAATTACAATAGAGAAAATATTTTTGCACCATAAAATCTATATTTGTTCGTTCCATGTCCCTATGTTTTGATTTTTTCGATAAATTGATAATTTTAAGAATATGGAACCTTCAAAAATTGCAAAAAATGGCCCAGTTTTCGCGTCATCATCAGGTACCCCGCAAATAAATTTGACGAATATAATAAAAAAAAGAAAAACATACCGACATAGCCTGAGTCCTTCTTAAATTATTCTTGAAAAAATAATTAAAATCGGTACTGTTTTGGAGGAGGAAACAGAAAAATACGAGAGTAAGAATTTGACAGTTTTTCATAGGTATTATCGGTCCAAGCTGCAGTTGTCCCTATCGGGTGTTATGGAGTTCTATTCAAAGAGCAGCGCGACGGCAATATAACTGTTCAATACCTATTCTCCAAGTTTTCCGTTCATCCCATATCCTCTTAAAGCGTATCCTTTCTGAAGTACTATCACTAACCTACGGTCTTTGTTGAAGTACCTAATAAAATAAAATGTACTACAGCCTATACCGCCTATTTTAAAGTTTAAACTTCCCTGATCAAATGAGTGTGTTTATCCTTTACGCGCGGTTCAGGTAAAACTAATAATATTTTTATACTAGGTAACGATGATCACCTAAATTAAATAAATATATACTTATTATAATGTCATCCAATATAGGTACCTACAGGGTTCCAATTTTCGAGAATAATAAAATATTATACTTATCCACTTTTTAATAACGTTTACACCACCAATTTTTAATAACTCCACCACTCATTTATGTCGCCGGATGGTCACCGGAAGAACGTACTATAAGGTCACACTTGATAAATTGCGATCGTTCATGTTACCTAAAAAAAAAAAAGTAGGTGACAACGACTATAAATAACTACGAGTATATAAAACAAGAAACGGTTTCCCGCGGTTAATGCTAATGCCTGAGCAATCACCATAAGCGAATAATATGTCATTTTTATGACATAGACATATCAAAGCGTGTTTGCGCGTGTTCACACGGCAGTCGACCTTTGCCCCTGTCAGGGTTCGAACCCGGTGTGATTAAGTGACGTTGAGACCGCTGCGCCAAAGGCTACGTCCGTTATGACATTTGTTGATGTATGATAATGACATGGGGATATTAAGACTCAGTGAAGGAGTATTAAGTCTAAACTGCCTCTATGAAGTACCTAACATATTTTGATTGAGGTGACTTTAGATAAAATGTTAAGCGAAAATACACTAGGTATAAACCGGATAAGATAAAACGTCCGCTTCATCCGCGCCGGAGGGGATGACATTTCGTCCTACCGCCCAGGGTGTGCGCTCCATAAAAGTGAATGAGGCACCAGACAGAAATGTTTTTACTATGATTAAAATATTACCAATCCATACTAATATTATAAATGCGAAAGTGTGTCTGTCGGTCTGTCTGTCTGCTACGCTTTCACGACCGATGGGCCGTGTTCAACCGATTTTGATGAAATTTGGTATAGGGATACTTTATATCCAGAGGAAAGGACATAGGCTACTTTTTATCCCGGAAAATTAAAGAGTAAGTAAGTAAGTAAGTAAAAACACTTTATTACACACAAACAAATAACAAAACAGATGTAAAACTAATGGTGACAGGATTTAAAACTTGTTACGGTGTAAAGGCGGCCTTATCACTATGAGTGATCTCTTCCAGGCAACCTTTCTAAGAAAGGAGATTGGTTGCATGATGACAGGGCGGTGCACACGTGTAAATTTCTAAAAGAAAAATTAAAACAACCTGCTAACTACTTAACTATTACAACTAACTATTGCAATATAATAAACTTACTTAACAGTACATACTATAATTACATACTATTTTACATAAATGACAATATAAATATAAAATAAAATAAACATAATATATACTCAAATAATAAATATGATATCATAAACTTACTTACACGAGCTTTACATAGTTTGATATTTATAATTTTATAGCGATAAATAGTAATTTTTAAGACGACGTTTGAAAGTTAACAACGACTCAGACTGCCGAATATCCCGCGGTATCGCATTCCAGAGAATCACAGCTTTGACAGTAAAGGAGTCACCATAGCATTGCGAGCGACTGCTTGGCATCGCTAATTTGTTGTCGTTCTTTGAACGAAGGTTGAGAAGATGGCTAGACCGAAGAAAATGAAATCTTTCCTTTAGATATGGAGGAGTATGTGGAAGAAAGAGGATGGAGAAGAGAAGAGAAAGTATATGGAAATTACGGCGTTGTTTAACGGTGAGCCATTTGAGTTGGACTCGATATTGAGTTATATGGTCAAATTTTCTCAGCCCAAACACAAATCTGATAGCCATATTTTGCAGACGTTCAAGCTTATTAAGGAGAATCTGTGGTAAATCAGAATAGCATGAATCTGCATAATCTAAGAGGGGAAGCAGAAGTGATTGAGCCAGGGATATTTTGGTTTTGACCGGTAAAAAGTTTTTCCATCTTCTCAACCTACCGATCACGGCGTAGATCTTCCGACTAACTGCAGCTATCTGGGGAGCCCAGGAAAAGGAGTTGTCCATAACAAGACCCAGATTTTTGACAGTGCTGCAAATTTCCAGATTAGTGCCATTGAATACTACAGGAGGGAGAGATGAGGGGTTAATTTTGGCAATTTGCTGCCTTGATCCAAATAAAGAAACCTGCGACTTACTTGCATTTACACACAACCCATACGACTTACTCCAGTTGCTCACAGTATTGAGTTCGGAATTTAGTCGTGCTATAGCACCACAGAGATCGTCGACGGTTGTTGGTGTGTAAATTTGCAAGTCGTCAGCGTAGAGATGAAAGGATAATGAGAGAAGATCAGTGATAGAGTTGATGAAAATAGAAAAGAGGAGGGGAGATAGAACACCTCCTTGAGGTACACCCGCACTAAGACAGCAGAATGACGAGTATTTATCATCAATACGTATGCATTGCTTGCGATCATAAAGGTAGGAACGAAACCAGCCAATAGCATCGGAGGAGACATTTATTGACTTAAGAACAGCTAGGAGAATATCAAAATCAACCGTATTGAAGGCATTTGAGAAATCAAGTAGGGTTACGATACTAACTAGCTGGCTATTAATCCCGTACCTTATGTCATCACAAATTTTGATCAAAGCTGTCACAGTGCTGTGCCCAGGGCGAAATCCGGATTGATATGGACTCAGAATATTGTGCTTAGAGAGGAATAGTGAAAGTTGACTGTGGACCACACGTTCAAGCACTTTCGATAAAAATGGAAGAATTGAGATTGGTCGATAGTGAGAAAAGGTAGAAGGATTGGAAATTTTAGGAATGGGAATGACATAAGCCGAGCACCAAATATTCGGAAAAGTGTTAGAGGAAAGAGAGTGATTGAAAATAATATGGCAAAGGACAGGTAGGATTTTGTCAAGTGCCAGCAAAATCATTTTACGACTCACACCATCACTGCCGATGGCATCAGATTTTATAGCCATGATATGCTTCTGGACTTCCGTAGCAGTGATGGGTGTAAAATTGAATAGCCCAAAGAGTTACCGCGGGAATCAAAAAATCTTAATCCACGCGGACGAAGTCGCGGGCATCATCTAGTACCTAATGAATCTCTCTATAGTGTCCATCGACTGTTCTTATTTAGGAAATTATCGTAACAGTTTCAAAAAACCAAAAATATGCGCATTTCTGATAAAAGGGGTCTTGTCACACGAACAAACAAACATGATCTTAGTGAGAATATCATACACATTAAATTATTGAACATCGGTAGGTATTTTTTACGCATGTTCAAATAATTCTGATATCTGGAAATTGGATTGAAGATGCCTGCATTACATTCATACGTTACGGATGCAAAAATGCAAAAAGTTGGTGGGTCCGTCTTTATTATTATTGAATTTATGTACCTAATGTTTTGTTTTGTAAGTAGGTACTTATTACATTTTTTGTTACTTTTAAGATTATTATATTTTGTTTGTTTACTTAACTTTGTACGATGGGGCTGACACATCGAAAGGGACAAAAGCCTCTAAAAACCGGCCAAGTGCGAGTCGGACTCGCGCACCGAGGGTTCCGTACAAACCTGTAGTAAGTTTTACGATTTATGACGTATTAAAAACAAGACGAAATGAACCGCAAAACTAACTTTGTTTGTAGAGGTTTATTGTTAATATCAAAAAATTACGTTTGTTGTATGGGAGCCCCCCTTTAATATTTACTTTATTGATATTTAATTATTTATTTTGAAAGGTAATATACAAGTTAATATTCTGTGAAAATTTGAACCGTCTACCTGTTACCGTTTTTAATATTGAGAAAAAAAATTCGAAAAAAACACGTTTATTGTATGGGGACCCCCCTTAATATATATATTTTTTTAATTTTTAGTATTTGTTGTTATAGCGGCAACGGAAATACATCATTTGTGAAAATTTCAGCTTTCTAGCTATCACGGTTTATGAGATACAGCCTGGAGACAGACAGACAGACAGACGGACAGACAGACAGACAGACAGACAGACAGACAGACAGACAGACAGACAGACAGACAGACAGACAGACAGACAGACAGACAGACAGACAGCGGAGTCTTAGTAATAGGGTCCCGTTTTTACCCTTTGGGTACGGAACCCTAAAAAAAAGGCCAAGCCAGTAAAAGCGTGTAAAAAAGTTCGTCACCCATCTTCGTAGTCGGTATATAATAAGCTGCACGCCGACAGGAAGACGCAGCATTAGCATTAAAACGGTCGCACAATTACATAGTGATTAGTGTGTCGCTGGCTGAATTCATTAGTTCAGCTCACCTGATTTTATTTAATTAAAACGAGCCAAGTGCCACTGTATGTGGTTAAAACGCTGTTTAACTATTGATTACGTCACTAGTTATATAATATCTTTACATTTTTTTTTTCAAACTGTTGTAGTTTTTGTTTATTTGTCAAATTGCATTTTGTTTTCATTAATTACGCATTTTGACATGGTTTCTGTACGTTCAAAATTTATAGAATCAATATCACCGCGAAAAAGTAATAAAAGAAATAACAAGTGGAATTTAGACGTACCTAATAATTTTAAAGTTAAATCTAAGCAGTCGAAGCCAGCTGGTACTCAGACATAACGTAACAGTTAATACAGTAATACTACATACCTATTATAAATTGATGATATTACTCTTGATGATCAAACATCGGGTCACTACGAACTCATTGAACTTCCTATAAAATAAAAGGCATTAATGATATCAATGCTATTAATATAATATTAAAAATTAACAGGTGTTTATTTCTTTATTTAGTGGAGACATTTTCCTACTATTTTGGAAAGCCCTAGCCGTTGATCAGCAAATATTATCTAACAACTACTTAATTAAAATCGTAGATTAAACTAGCAGTGGCACCGGATCTCAAAGACAAAATGTTAAGCGTATGGCATTAAAATGTCTCATCCTGACCAGCAGAGCGTGCTGGGAACCCTTCGCGACTTTATGGTAATTAGAGCGGTCACATTCGTATTGTTTCCTACAAGATGTTATCACGCCTTGTGGTAGTGAGAAGTTAATTAAATCACTTCAGTTAGTGTCACTGGACTCTAACGACATTTTATTTGAGTGTCTTTGCAGTGAACTTGTACCTGATCAACGGGGCGTGCCGAGAAGTTTTCGCGACTTTATGGTTATTAGAGCGGGTTTTTTTAGGGTTTGTTTCCAAGTTGACTCAATTTTAATGGAATAATTTAAAAATACAAAACTCACCTCAGTTGAAGCACTGATTTTTGCTCTATTTATCAGCTAGCTATATACTTACACAGACTTGCTGTATTTATCAGCAAAGCTACACAAGCTTGCTTTGGTTACATCGGAAAGCACTAATCAAGATGGTGTTAGTACTTAGTGAGTAGTATAATGGATGACACGTCCTTTGAGAGCATAAATATTTTTCCATAATTTTGATCAATTTAGAAATAACTTTTTCATCATACCTATTCGAAAAACGCATATTGCCTTCAGAGGATAGCGGGAGCAAAGTGTAACTTGTAGGCCCATGGGACTTTTCATTTCTCTCTTCTGATTGGTCCGAAGTCACGTCATCAATTTGTTGATCGAATATACGACTTTGCATTTCTCTGTTCTGATTGGTCCGAAGTCACGTGATCAATTTGTTGATCGGATATATGTACCTACGTCTTTACATTTTATTTAAACTTTAAATATACGTCTAAATAATGTATATACAATTACATAGAAGGTTGATAGGAGTATCTTCTGATTGGTGCTTAAACGTATAGGTAATGTCCATACATAGTAGGTTGATACTCCTAGCTTTTTCTCATACGTAATGATGAAAAATAGTGTGTGTCACTCGGGGCCAAATTTTTTGTTCTCGGGCGGCGTATATTGAATTCCTCGCTACGTTCAGGATTCTACTTTAGAACCCCTCGCTACGCTCGGGATTCTACTATAGAATCCTTCACTTCGCTCTGAATTCAAAATAGCGCCCTCGGGGAACAAAAATTTTCTTTGGCCCCATGTAACACAAATAACTATTACGGTTTTATTTTGTAGGTACTTAATAACGTTGACGGTTTGACCATAGGAGCGTGCTGGGAACCCTTCGCGACTTTGTGGTAATAAGTGCGGTCACAAACGTATTGCTTCCTACAAGATGCTATCACGCCTTGTGATAATGAGAAGTTAATTAAATCACTTTTCTTTTCTTTTTTTTTTATCCACTACAAGTTAGCCCTTGACTGCGATCAGTTAGTGTCACTGGACTCTATTGATATTGTTTCTTTGCAGTGACAATAGGTATATGAAAATCATAAGAGTGCAGTAACAGTAAACTTTTTGTATCTGCATAGTGGCAAAATGCAAAAATTAAAAAAAAAATTGATTAATGGTACTGGGTAACACTGGTTCGGTATGTCATTCCTACCGAAAAGAGCCTAAGGAAAATTACACTTAGGTGAATCAATATGTTGTTTATTGTACTAGTACTTTAGCATTAATAGTCTTGTCGATCCTAAATCCGGTGAAACAATCAAAACTTTCCCACAAGACTGTCATCAAAAAGTTAATTAACACAAAAACTTACTGAGCCCTATCAGCGTCTCTTATGATTTACGAGGTCGATTCGGCCCCCAAGTACGGACCTAGTGGACAGACCCACTATCTGATCGAAACCGCCATAAATAATGCCTGGACTGTATTTATCATGGCACCGCCAAATATAAGTAATAGGACGATTTATGATTAAAGAAAAATCGTGGCCGTCCTCGGGGATCACAAGAAAATTACCGGCAATTTGATAGGTATTTCTGATATTTGTTTTTTTATTATCAACTAAAGCTGATGCCCGCGACTTCGTCCGCGTGGATTGAGGTTTTTTGGTTTCCGCGGGAACTCCCTAATTTTCCGGGATAAAAAGCCTATGTGCTATTCCAGACTATAATCTATCTCTGAGCCAAATTTAATTAACTGCCATGCCCCTAACAGGTTAGCCCGCTACCATCTTAGACTGCATCATCACTTACCATCAAGTGAGATCGCAGTCAAGTGCTAACTTGTAGTGGATAAAAAAACACTGCGCCAGAGAGGTCTTCATAAATACCTTTACTTAAATAGTTCGCGCGCGAGTTGAATGCAGAGTTTAGGTAGGTATGTGTCACCTCAGTCACCCGACTTTATTCAACTCGCGCGTAGGTACTATAGATGTATCCAAACTAGGTATTTATCGCTTATTTTATCTTATAATATTTGCTACGAGAATCTACCCTTCGTGGAGGCTACGAGGCACTGCAGCTAATGAAGACGTCGATATTGGTTAGGGCACGACATAAACACGGCGTTGTATCTAACAATAATGCCACTCCCGGGTCCGTATTTATCGATAGGTACCGATACCGATATCGATTACCTACATACCTGAGTCTAAGGCTCGCACAAGGCCTACCTATTTCAGTAAAATTGTAGGATCAGCTAGTGATTCATATTAGGGTTGTAACGGAGGCGTTCTTAGCGGAAGCAAAGGCGGATGCGGAGGTGAAGGGGCTTTGCCTCCGCAGATGCGGAGGTTAACGGAGGAGGAGGCGGAGGTCGATTTCTCCGATCATATCGTCCATTTTCTGTGCTTTAGGATGCGATAAATTCCACATTTGATTTTTTTTTGAGGTTTCTTCTAAGGACAGTTGCCTTTTTTCTTGTTGTAATGGTACGTCACCTGCTTCGATTTGTATCTCTCGCATTGTAAGTCAACGTAAATAAACCTCCGTTACAACTCCACAAAAAGACGGCGGAGGTGGATGTGGAAGCGGAGGTACGATTTCTTGCAAAAGTTCCGCACTTACGGAGGCGGAGGCGAGGTTCCGTTACAACCCTAATTCATATAGACAGAACTGAAATTGGGGAACTGAAATAAAGATACTTGTATTTTTTTTTATAATCTTAAAAAGCAAGCTTTCGGACCACTCTACAGAGAGGCCGACAAACCAATAAGCAGATTCCTATTTATGTGGTCAATCCTAATAAATAGGTACATTTATCACAGTAGCGGTCCATCGACACTTCAAAATTGTATCGTCTATCATACAAAATTATAAAGAAACTACGCTCCATCGCCTATTTAGATTAATATAGTCAATTGTAAGGAACATAATATAAATCTACCAATCAGAGACGTCAAAACGTCCGTTTGACGCGTCAACTGAGAAATGGGATTGGCTATCAATCAAATGGCACGAAAATTAGGCGCATTGTTCAGTGTGGCCGCTCCCTTACAAATGAGGTCCCTTTTGACACCAAAATTATGTATAGGTAGAGTTTTGACTTGGGATTATTCGGTTACGATACAAACTTTAATATAGGTAAATCATCATCTATACCCTCCTAATAATATTATTATAAATGCAAAAGTTTGGATGGATGGGTGGATGTTTGTTACTCAATCACGCCAGAATGGCTGAACTGATTTGGATGAAATTTGGCACTGAGATAGAATTTAGTCTGGATTCCCGGAATAACACTTAGGCTACTTTTTATCCTAGAAAATTAAGAGTTCCCGCGGGAACCGAAAAGCCTGAATCCACGCGGAAGAAGTCGCGGGCATCAACTTTTATTATTATGTATATTATCTGCTAATATTAGTCTTATGGTAGGTATTTTAGTCTAATATGTCCTAATTATTAAGTTAGTTAACATTTCTTGATGATTATACTCAATACTCAATTTATTTATTACATGTAGAACCTAGAGGCGTCTCGTTTTGACTTTTCCGGTTGACCGGTTCGAAAAGAAGATTCTACTGCCAGCAAGAAACTCAAACTCACCCAGAAAGATTATTCTTGAACTATGTTTTTCTTTCTTTCTAACTTGAGTAAATTACCCAATATGACTCCACTTACCCCATACGCCCTCAAAGGTCGCAAACAACAGTACAGGCTCGTAAACTACTGGCCACATTAACCATAACGAATAAAGGCACTAAAAGCAAGCCTCGGCCGTCCCTTGAGGCCGTTTCGGCTGTCAATGCGAAAATTTAAGCGCGCCACACCCATGCACTCTGAAGGGTCAACCTTTTTGCCCTTTGTCTCAATTGTTGCTGCCTTTATAGCCCAACTCCTTTATGTCCGGCGCTACAGATTAAATGTAACAATGAAAGAAGAAAAAACGAGTAATTTTCCTTACCAAGTATTATTTTCTTTTTGCATTCATTCTTGAGTCTTGACATCAAAATAATAAATACTAGCTGATGTTCGCGACTTCGTTCGCGTGGATTGAGGTTTATTGGTGCCCGCGAGAACTCTTCAACTTTCCGGAATATAAAAGCCTATGTGTTATTCCAGACTATAATCTATCTCTGTGCCAAATTTCATCCAGATCCGTTCAGCCGTTCTGGCGCGATTGAGTAACAAACATCCATCCATCCAAACTTTTGAATTTATGATGTTAGTAGGTATAGAAGTTTAGATTCAAAATCAAAAATACATCAAAAATATTTAAATTCGGTCTCTTTTATTTTTAGTTTTTATGCATACTTAATCAAAATCTTGATAAACTTCATCTCATATTATTGCACTCTACTTTTTTCTTGGCACTTTCTATTGAAATTATTTTCTTACAAAGTTCTCGTACAATAAAACACATTTTTAGAATTCCGCAGCTGAAGTAAAAAATAGTAAACCGCTAAATAAGTAGTAGGTACATAGGGTATCTATCTATCTTGGTATCTATATTACTTATATTATATTACTTACCCGTACGTACTTTACATCGATTATGCATCGAAAGTGGAAAGAGCACGTTGGCGCTACTTGAAAGAGGCTTACTCGTATCTCCAACAGTGGATACATAATGGCTGATGATGATGATGATGAAGATGATGATGTTCTTTAGATACCTACTTAGATACCTACAACTAGCTTAGGGTGGGCAGGAAAGAACAAAACGTCGGCGTCGCATGGACAACATGTTTTGTCATATCGTGCTAGTCTGTGCAGCTACGTAAGTACGCGCGGGGACTTTTTGCTAGCCAGGCAATTGCTTTTCATCGCTTTCTGCATAGTGTGTTTATGCCCTTAGCGCCATTATTTTAAAATACAGAATCAAGCTTGTAAATCCAGCTCGTACTTGGACTTTCGTCAGTAAAACCACTTTTTGCTGAATTTATTCATAAAGACTTACATTGTAAAACTGTCATAATTTTCTTTTTCATCGCCACTATAAAACAGACTTTAATTGCTTGCTACACGTGTCTTGTTAATATTTCATTTTTTAATATTGCATTTTTACATTTACTTTTCTACAATTTAGTAACAACTAACAACAGAGCTTGATTTCAAACTTTTTAACACGATTTTATTAGATTGATATTGTGTATGTATGATACGTATGTAGGTAGACCTCATTAAATTATATTCTACGTCTGAAATAATTGATACCTACTACTTCGTGATCCGTGACAGCCTGTGACTTCGAAACATTCGGCCTTTATGCCTTTATGATGGGAACCTCTGTGCCTTTGAGCTTTAGGTCGAACTCCAAAGGTTTAGCGGCGTTGAGTGAGTGACTTTAATTTTATTATCTGAGATAAATAACTATACTCAGTACTCACATATCATTATACCAATAATCATAACTTAATATGAGAATGGCTACTTCTTAAATTTTTATATAAAACACAGTAGGTACCAGTTGTCCCCTCAGACCAGCTTGGCGACTCGATTCCATTTAGGTTGATCGCAACTGACAAAAGTGTAACTGAAAACGTAAAACCTGATTCGAAAATCGTATCTAATCCTTCTGCAATGTATCTAAAATTAATATTGTCATTTATTATCTTCAAAGGTGTTCACAATAATCATTAATCAACGAAAAAGCTTACAAGCTTCAACGACATCACTAACGACTCTATCCCCAATCTTAAATCGTGTTTTAAAACGAACGCCGCATTATATCACAAAACACCCCGCACTAATTGCTTCGGCCTGTCAATAGCGATTATAAAACATCTAAAAATAATGATGACAAAACATAAGCGACTGCAAGCAGTTACCGAAAAGCTTTCATGGCCCCTACCAAAATAGAAGGCAAATTGACAGATGACAAATATGACCGTTAACACCGCGGTCACGGCACCCACTCGCCCATCATAACGTGATCCGTGAAAGAACAAAGATGGAAGCACATTGACGCAAGCACGTGAGTCGATGAACCGGGTCCCTTCTACCCTCTCAACTTGAGCGATGTGTATCAAGCGTTGATACACAAGCTGTACATCCCAGCTAAGTTCTGTAAAGGAATAAATAATATGGACACGCTTTTTGACGCAAAGCTTCCTGACGGACATGTGCGATGTAAAAATGGCAAAATGTGATCCAAACAAAGTAACTACTGCGCGGTGATCCGACCTCCAAAGGTGAGAGAGAAGCTGCAGCGTCCGTCTGATGTCGCAAAACATCTCAAGCTTTGTTTAGACAGACTCAATAACTCTATTTAAACTACATAATCCGTTGACTAATGGATAAGCTTAGAGTTCTTCATCTGTTACTTAATTTTTGGAACGTAAGTTCCTTATTTTAAATTGTAACTTCCAATATCTAGTTTATCTCTGTCCCTATTTCACTTTCGGCATGATTATCTTTCGTGCGACATTTACTTTACTCTTCACAAAAACTAAATATTAAGTAAGATCAACTCAACTCTGTGTCTGTGTACAATGCTCGCATACTCCGCTGGTAATTTCCTGGCTCTATCAGCCAATGTGCGCTCGCCTTTAGGAAAATTTGGTTCAGAATGGTGTCCGACAAAAGAATAACATAATGAAAGGTCTCCTTTGTATGGGTGGCGATAGTAAATATTTCTACTAGCCCAAATGTGATAAAATATATCAAGACATTGTCGTTATTACAAGATAGATGGCGGACTGACAGCAGCAACACATTCCTTTGAACAACGGGATTATAAATTAATGTTTTGTATACAACCTCGTTTAGCCATTAAATCATAGAATTGTGAATGTAAAACTGTATTTAAAAACGCATAAACAAACCTATAAAAACAGCCTAGTTCAAATATAGATGAAATATTTCTGGCTGATACTGTTGCTTCGTCAACTAAAGTCTAAAGTGTTGTTAAGTCTGACAGCAGCCAAGCGCTGCATATTAAAAAAAAATGATATTGATCTTGCGATGGTTTGAAACAATAGTACCTACATAGACTACCTTTAACCACAGTCTAAGGTTTTTTTCTACTAGTCATCCCACCGAGACGACTAGACAGAGAACCGCAGTGACAGGGGCAAGACGGGGGAGCGTACATATCTCTAAGCTGGCAGAATTTTCAGTACAAAACTCAGTCATCCTAGCACAAAGTTAGTATGTAGCTTGGAGGTGCATATGAAAGCGTGGGTAAGTGTAGTAATCCGTCTTCAGACGTGTACCCTCTGTAAGGATTATAATATACTTACTAACGCTGTGGTATTCGGTATTATCACTAATGGTATACTATTGGATGTGCGAATCACTGAACACTTCAGTTCTCAAGTCAAATGCTTGATGATTTTCAGGGCATGTTTCTCTTACGCTGACACTATTTTCATTCTGTCACCCATCGAGCTTCTAGCTATACATGCAACCTTACTTAAAAGACTTATAAAAGTATATTCCAAGATTTCGCAATGAAGCGTCGAGTACCGTCATTGAAACTTTAACTACAAAATCAAACCCTATACAAACCCTTCTCTCGAAGAACTACGCCATCTTGTTGCTATAGACAAGTATTTTCAGTAACAACACTCCATGCTACATTACCGGCTGTTATGTGTCGACAATGCTTTCCTAAGAAACCCTTGATTATAAGCTGCTAGCAATAAGAAACTCAGGAATAAACCAATACGAATTCAGCTTTGAAAATGTAAAACTTTAATTGTATTACAATATTCAAGCTGTATGAAACGATAAAAATAAAATCATTAAACTGGGTAACAACACGCAGGCAGTAGTAAAAATTACATATTATATACCTAAAACTGAGAGGGCAATCAACGAAATTAGACGTCAATCTGGTAGAACGGATCCCGTCCCGGCGTTTACGCCCAATTAATAATCGAGTAATAGCCCCTTTAGGGAAGGTTTAAGGACACGACGCACTGGCGCTTTTAACTGCCATGCGTTTTTAGTTTTAACAAAATCGAATATTGAAACTATTATTGCTATTAATTATTATGTATTTTTATTTATTTATTATTTTCAAAAAATTAATAGTTCTATTTAGTATCCAAATAATCTCCAATTTAAATCTTCTTCTAAATAGAAATGCACAAGAAAATTTAGAGTCCTAGATTTGCATCAACAGATTTGGTGATTTACTGGCATAAGCTATTAATAAAATAAAGCTTATTAATAGTTATTCAAAATTTTGATCCAGTTAATTACAATATTATATTTTAAATCTATAAAGGAAACCCTCTATAGGTAGGTAGCAAAGAGTCATCAACTTATTAACACGTCTATACTTATAATAAAACTGTAACAGGTCCAATTCTGTACATTGAAGATATTTTGAAAATTTTTTTTGGAGGGCACTCATTATTCGATACTGAAGCCAAATCTGTAATTTTTTTCATTTTTGTCTGTCTGTCTGTCTGTCTGTCTGTCTGTCTGTCTGTCTGTATCTTGGCCGCGCATCACGCCGAAACTACTGAATGAATTCAAACGAAACTTGGCACGATTTGAGCCTATACTACGAGGTAGGACATAGGATACTTTTTATCCCGAAATTCTACCCCCGAAGGGGTGAAATAGGGGTTGAAAGTTTGTATGAAAGTCCTTAATTTCTCAAGTTATAGCCATGAAACTTGATATATGAGCTGCGGGTTGAAAATGGAGACATACGTGTTTCACAGTTTTTGAAAATTCGACCCCCAAAAGGGTGAAATAGGGGATGAAAGTTGGTATGAAAGTCCTTAGTTTCTCAAGATGTTTTACAAGTTATATCAACAAAACTTTTTATTTTGGCTTACGGTAAAAAATAAAGAAGTACGTTTGTCACAGTTTTCAAAATTCCACCCCTAAGGGGGTGAAATAGGGGGTGAAAGTTTGTATGAAAGTCCGTCATTTCTCAAGTTATATCGATTAAACTTGGTATACAAGCTACTGGTTGAAAATGAAGAAATAAGTGTTTCACAGTTTTTGTAAATTTTACCCCCGAAGGGGTGAAATAGGGGTTGAAAGTTTGTATGAAAGTCCTTCATTTCTCAAGTTATAGCCATGAAACTTGGTATATGAGCTGCGGGTTAGAAATGAAAACATACGTGTTTCACAATTTTTCAAAATTCCACCCCCAAAGGGGTGAAATAGAGGTTGAAAGTTTGTATAAAAGTCCGTCATTTCTCAAGTTATTTCGATGAAACTTGGTATATCCACGCGGACGAAGTCGCGGGCATCAGCTAGTTATAAAATATAAATGCAGAATAATGATTAAAGGATTAGATCATTGCAGCTTTTTCTATTTAAAATCATATACAATAGGTAGATTAGATCACAAGATTTGATCAGAAGCTCTAGTGTAACTTTGTAATATCAGTAGGTAAAGCTACGTAAAAGTTCCTTATTATCTAATGAAAACGTTACTTTCAAATTTTGGCAGAAACTACTTAGTACTTAACTGTACAGAATACAGCGTTTAGCGCTTCTGAGAGCTAGTGCGGTAGGATATAGAGGATTCGTAAAATTACGTTTAATTAGCGAACTGCTGTCAAGGTGCGTCCGTAAATATAGTGACCGCGAAATAACAGCTCTCCCTGCCTCCGATTAGAATTCATTTTTCTTTTTTTGCTGTTGAATTGCACATTCAAAGCTTTTGTTTTTAAATATTTTCCTCAATCCAATACGTCCTGTGAATAATTTATTGTATCGAAGAACTCGATTGAAATTAATTTTGTAAGTTTTCAAAGTATTTTCAAACAATGTGATTAAAGACAGATTAATTTAAAAAAGAACCTACATGACATGTTTACGGAAATTAAATTTCAGACTTTTTCGGCCGTTATTTGAAGCTACAACCATCGGATTTCAATCCACGCCCTAATATCGATAAATACTTAAATTAATAGCACGAAAAATAATAAAACAGCATTGAGAATATTTAGCCTAAATACCTATTTTTTTAAGCATCTTTTCTCTCAGATAGCTTACATAAAGCTATGAGTACACATAAGAACGACAGTTGTGACTTAACAGGGGTTTGAACCATCTACCATTAGAAACTCCGTGCGCCTATGAGGATTATTGAGCGTTTTGGAAGAAGAATAAATAATAACAACTAATTACAACTACAATCGATTAAAAACTCTTCAATTTTAACAAAACGGTATACCGTTTCGGATGTAATAAAAGGGCCGGTACAGGCCATTACCTGGGACCCGAGTCAGCTTTAATCCCTATAATTAGAGTCATCCCACACCGAGTGATTGATAGTGTGCATAGTCCTAACAACAAATGGGATTCTGATCCGATTTTGGAGTCTACTAGGCAAGCTTTCTTTGAAAATGTCGAAAAAAATACAAAAATATAAATTTAAGAGAAACATCACAGTTTTATTTTTATCAGAAACTACCAGGAAATTGTAGGTTCCATGCAAATAATTATAGGTAAAAAAATACTTTTATACAAAAACCTAGTAAGTATATGGGTTACAGTTTGTTGTGGGCTCTTCTCACCTAACACCTAATTATCGTATTATTTACTTCAATTATTTCTCGACCTCTTTATCCGTGACCTTTTATAATGAACTAGCTTATGCCCGCGACTTCGTCCGCGTTTAAGTTTTTTTCCCCATAGGCACTCCTTAATTTTCCGGGATAAAAAGGAGCCTTTGTCACTCTCCAGGTACCTCAACTATACCCATGCAAAAAATCACGTTGATCCGTTGCTGCAGTGTGATTGAAGGAAAAACTCTATTGAACGGCCTTGGCGATCGAATTTTCAAAAATGGTGAAACACGTAGGTACTTCTTCATATTTAACCGTAAGCTCAAATATCAAGTTTCATGGATTTTACTTGAAAAATTAATGACTTTCATGCAAAGTTTCAACCCCTATTTTACTCCTTCGGGGGTGAAATTTTGAAAAACTGGGACACGTATTACGGAAAGCCAAAATACAAAGTTTCGTTATTATAACTTGAAAAATATCGCGAGAAATGCGGGACTTTCATACAAACTTTCATCCCTTAATTCACCCATTTGGGGATCGAATTTTTAAAAATGGTGAATTACATACTTCTTCATATTTAACTGGAAAACCAAGCGCTAGGTTTCACGGCTATAACTTGAAAAATGAAGAACTTTCATACAAACTTTCGACAATTATTTTAACCCTTTCGGGGTAGAATTTTGAAAAACTGTGTCACATGATCTTCTTTATTTTTTAACGAAAGCCAAAATACCAAGTTTTGTTGATATAATTAGAAAAACGTTCATACAAACTTTCATCCCCTATTTCACCCCTTTGGGAATTTTCAAAAATGTTGAAACACGTACGCTAGCCCAAATGCTAAGTTTCACGGCTATAACTTGAGAAATAAAGGACTCATACAAACTTTCAACCCCTATTTCACCCCTTTGGGAATTTTCAAAAATGTTGAAACACGTACGCTAGCCCAAATGCTAAGTTTCACGGCTATAACTTGAGAAATAAAGGACTCATACAAACTTTCAACCCCTATTTTACTCCATTGGGGGTGGAATTTTGAAAAATGTTGACGCACACTTATTCTTATTTTACCAAAATCCCAAATGCTAAGTTTCATGGCTATAACTTGAGAAATGAAGGACTTTCATACAAAGTTTCAATTCCTATTTTACCCCTTTGGGGGTGGAATTTTGAAAAATTGTGACACACGTACTTCTTTATTTTTTACTGAAAGCCAAAATACCAAGTTTCATGGATATTACTTGAGAAATGACGGACTTTCATACAAACATTAACCCTCTATTTCACCCCCTTAGGGGTGGAATTTTGAAAAATCCTTCCTTAGTGAGCGCCTACGTCACAAAAGGAACCTACTGTCAAAATTTCAAGATTCTAACCCCAGCGGTTTAGGCTGTGCGTTGATATATAAGTCAGTCAGTCAGTCAGTCAGGCAGGACTTTGAATTTTATATATATAGATTAATTAATGCAATAAAAAGTGCAGAAAACAGCTCTGACCAGCTACTTACATATACCTGGCATAGCAAGTCAATTTCTGTAAGTTTTTCCATTGGAAAGTAACCACGGCATTTCGATTGTTGATATTTAAACTCTTTTAAAGATGCTAAGCCTGCTGGAGCGACTATAGTAACTAATGCGTGCGCCCTCTACCATTTTAGTTTACTTTCCCCAGAAGTCAAGGTAAAAACTCCAATTTCACTGATAAATTGTTATCCATTTCAAAAATTACATAGGATGATCACTACGCAATAGGCGTTCCTAATATAGACACTCAATTATTTCGGGGGTGGGACCGCAACCGCAGAAGGCAGATAATAATATTTAGAGAGCTACCATAGTTTCCAACCATAATAATTATTAGACCAGATAATGCCGGCGACTTCAACCCCGAGACTTAAGGTTTTCTAAAAGATCCGTGGGGTTTTTTTGAGATAAAAAGAAGCCTATGTCCATCAGGATACCAGCTATATCTGTACTTATTTAGTTAAATCATTAAAATATTATTGATAGTCAAGCTTTTTAATTGAACGGAATTACACAATGAGCAAGTTTTGTTTTGATCATGCACAAGGGTCTAGCCCCACTACATAGTATCGGCAAGTGTTCTTTGTATGAGGTCGTATGAAGCGGCACAGAGATGAACTGCGCGACGCGGCCCGTACAAATTCATACAAATAATATTTGCCGCTACGGGCCGCGCCGCTCTGTGCATCTCATGTGGGGCTTAGCTAATTGGACGCATGCCAGAAATGTAGATTTTCCGAATTTAAGTTATGCGCCCTAAATTTTTCTTGCAATCAGCAGGTACCTCAGAGAAATAAATACACCAAAGCAGAGTTCTAAGCATTAATTTTTTCTTTTAATGTAGTAATCAAAGTATAATAACTTTAATATGTCCTGTTACAATCACTTAACTTAACTAAGTATTTAACTATTGTTTTTAGCTTTTTCTATTTCTGCCTGACGTTTTTTTGTCAAATATCAGGTATATTTTAGCTAGTTACTAAATTGAAACTAAATTAAAAAAAAAAATAATGTCCAGCGATTCATTTCATAAAAGGTCAATTACGCATAAAATAGGAAAACCTTCGAATTTTTATCAAATTGGGTCTTTAAAAGTGGTGAACAAAAAATCTCAGAGTCGATTTAATTCTTTGTGAAAAATATAAGGGCATAATTACGATCACAATGCCGTGGTTAAGGCGGGACAATTAGATTTTGACGGGTCGGTGATAAATGGTTATCTTGGTTGGCTTCGAGAACAAAAACACTTTGAGTCGCTACTTTGTTAGAGAACTAATTTATTTTCGATACGTACTAAACATATTTTATAAAACGATACAAATTGTGTACTTAAGTCCATACTTACATTAGGTAAGTACCTACTTAAGTACAATTAAAAAGTTAATTAATTAATTAGAAGTAACGATGATTTTCAAAATGAATACACAAAAAATTATGTGTCCCTTGGTTTTACATTTTAATTTTTATCATTAATTTTTATGAATAACGAGACGAAATTCTCGATTACCTTTTTGTTATCTCCTTAGATATACCTATTACTAATATAGGAATTTAGATACATACCATATGGGTACTAGAAATAGGTAGATTCCTATTAAGTAGGTACAAGAATCGTAATGCCATAATGCACAATACCTATAAACCAAGTTGCTAGGAAAGGTACCATTACAATAACAAATATATAGGTTCCATGCATCGAACTGTAACACTTCGATGGTTCCATGGATTCCATATTCCTATGATAATTTACAAACTATGCGAGCGAAGTTATTATTAAAACGGTCGTTTTCCTAACCGCGAATTATCAAATTTCTTTCACTCGCCCTAGTATTATCACATAAGTCCAAATGTCTCGAGAAATCTTTTACACGCCCAATTCAGAGTGGTCCCTATTATGGCCCCTTGTGGAACGCGATTTCCTTCTAAGCGTTTCAAACAAGCGTAAGGTGATTGGGATCTTCGCGCGCTGGTTACTTTAAAGTTGAGCGATTAAGCGAAAATTACGAAAGATTACAGTCCCGTCCAATGTAATCCGCGGATCAGTTATTGTAATTACACGTCTCCTAACTTTTTAGATGCTGCCATTTGTAATTAGTATAACAAAGATTTAGTAGGCGACTACGATCCGTGATTAGGGAGGGATGCGTAAATTGCTTGTGTAATTTGTTTACCGAATTATATTTCGACCATTTAATAAGTATTTTACAAATTATTTTTTAACTAGCTGATGCCCGCGACTTCGTCCGCGTGGATTGAGGTTTTTTGGTTCCCGCGGGAACTCTTTAATTTTCCGGGATAAAAAGTAGCCTATGTGCTATTCCAGACTATAATCTATCTCTGTGCCAAATTTCATCCAGATCCGTTCAGCCGTTGGAGTGTGATTGAGCAACAAACATCCATACATCCATACATCCATACATCCATCCATCCAAACTTTCACATTTATAATATTTATTTGATGTGATAGCCCGCCAACCCGCATTGGAGCAGCGTGGTGGGTCTAAGCTCTAATTCCCAATCTCCTATGAGAGTGGAGGCCTGTGCCCAGCAGTGGGAGCTGGTTAATGGGCTGTAGTGGTGGTGGTGGTAGTGATGTAACTCCTAAAAATATCCGCTTTTAAGTCTAGCTTAATAATTGGCTCTAGAGAATAAATTTTAAGTCACGTTATATCAAATCTTTACTATTTACTAAATACTTTTAGGTAAGTACTTACTTTTAGTTAATTTAATTTAAAAAGCGAGATCTGTCATATATATAAAATAAATATTATCTAAAGGTACAACAGGGCAAAAGACAAATACAACGTATTTATTTAAATATTTGTTTAATTTTAAACGTATTTAGTTTTTTTTTAATATCGAGATAGGCTTGCGTAATAGTACAAAGCCATGATGAGGCCTAGGTTGGTACGCGCTTACCTAGTTCACTTGAAGATGTTGTTGGTAACAAATAATAATACAAATGTAACATTAAATTAATTTAATCATTTAGAACGATTTATTTACCTCCTTACTGCCAATATTAAAAAAATAAGTTGAGTGTCTATTGTGTTTTTCAAGTGGCTCGATGATTTTTATTTCTTTATTTTCCAAGGCTCTCGTAAAGTAAGAAGCGAAGAGTGCTTGCAGTTGGTATAATTGCTTGTGCGAGGTAAATGCAGTGCGCGTGAGTTAGCTAAATGTCAAGTACAGACGATGTTTCCTATCTAAGTAATTATTTATGTTTTTTGTTGTGGCGTAGAAAATCGGTGTTTATTTTTTTGTATTTTTATCAGGCAGGGTCTTTATACTACTACAAAACATAAGAAAACAATAGGAAAATACATTTTTTAAAGCGTGACAATCGAAAACTTTGTGTTTTAGTGATCAAAAACTTAGATAAGGCTTAAAAGGTATCAAGTCTAAAGATTAATTAATAACAACCTTTTGTGTGTCAAATGGCTAATATATTTTTATTTCCTGTTACGAGTACAATAGGATAAACTACGAGGATAGTCATTTTATTCCAAAGACAGTATAGTAAGTATAGACTGTGCTTTACGCCCTATGAAGAATCCCTTTAGACGCCTTTTAGAGATGAAATACTCGTATGATCAAATCCTTCCATTTTATAAATATGATCGTCTTGAGGTTTCTTAGTAAATTTTTGAAAATAAAAGTTCCCTTTTACTAAATAATAATTGTCGCTGATATTGACCGCCAAAAATTTTAACATTTTTCTTAGCAAAAAGTTGATGACCATCGTCAACTCCACGTCTATCGAAGGAAGCAAAAAAAAACACCAACTCTGGTAAGCAGAAAAAAAAAGTCGAACTCTACTTATAAGAGTTCGTGTTTTGTTATTTTTGGTGTTGTTGGTGTGGTTTACCAGAGTAGATTTAAATTAAAACATCCGACCCAATGAGTCGAACAGAGCAATGCTTCCAAATACAATTACATAAGAATTTTCTTGCATACAATTTTAATTAGTAGGTAAGGTACGAAGAGTTGATGACCGTCATCGTCTAAGTCTATCGGACCCCAAGGTATCCCACAGGAAGGTGTCAGCGCTTTTTACACCCAAGACATTTAATTACGTCCACTGATGAATAATTCAAATGTCCGCTCGCCGGAACGGTCACACCGACTTGCGACTAGCGGTCGTCGTATAAGATTTGAAATTATGTGGCCATTTTTATTAGACTAGGCTTATTACCCTGCTCTGCTTCGTTGCGTGTTGTATTGTCTGAATTAGAAAGTGGGGTTATAAAGCAATCGTCGCGTAAACTTAGGTGATGCTTCTATGGTCGTTAACTTTGTTTTTGTTTTTCTTGATTCTAGCTAGAAAAAAATAATAATTTTAATTGTGAGATAACATTTTCTGGACGGTGGTGGATCTCAACAGCTGAGCATGGGTAGATTTGTTTCTAGGGCGTATACCTAGAGATAAAACGATTATTGAAATTAAAAAAACGGAAATTGGTCCCAGAATCTCTTGTCGCTTATATTGGTATTTGCTTGATTTCCTTATTTTATAGGTTCATATATTTAATATAACCTGTAAAACCTGTATCTCAAAGTCTCCTTCTTTCTTCGCATAGTAAAATAGACGGACATCCACACTGTCTCTCCTACTTATTCATAAAAACAAAGATAAAAAGCAAAAACGTAACTTAGATTCATTAAATCAAATCTTATCTTATTAATTATAGCTCACACTGCAATTAGTTTTTCATGTGAAATGCAGATTAAATACAGCTGTATATTCCATTGATGAGACAAATTTTATATGACTCAGCAAAAATAGCAGAAAAGAAGCGGTGATAGCCTAGTGGTTAAGACACCCGACCTCCTGTACGGGGCCGCGGGTTCAATCCCCGGGCACGCACCTCCAACTTTCCGAAGTTACGTGCGTTTTTAGAAATTAATTATCACTTGCTTCAAACGGTGAAGGAAAACATCGTGAGGAAACCTGCTGAAATCGTAATTCCACTACAAGTTTGCCCTTGACTGCGATCTCACCTGATTGTAAGTGATAATGCAGCCTATTATGGTAGTATTATGGCAGTAGCGGTGGTGGTAGTGGCTAGCCTGTTAAGGGTATGGCAGTTTCTACTAGGCATTGTACAGGAACGCTAAATCGCTTGGCGACACGTATTTGCCGGTAGGGTGGGAACTAGCACCAGCCAATGCCAGACCAGAGAAAATACAAAATCTCAACTTGACCCTGCCGGGGATCAAACCCAGGACATCCCACTTATAAGAACACAACACAACTGCGTAAAAGAGGTCGTAAAAAATTGACAAATAAAAATACCATCAATACTTAAGCCCGTTTTATGCAAGCAAATTCTTATCTTTAAAACTGTCGCATCTAATTTCAAATCCAATCCAACAATTCCGCCTAAATCCGTCAAGTATTCGAATAATCCCGTCAAAGGTGGAATTTGATGTAAAAAGTGGACAGATCCCCAGGGCAGGAGAGTGTAGCCAGTTATTATGCAAATCCATCGTCATCGCCGAGGGGACGACTTGAGATATGAGATACGGCGGGCTTACATTGCACTCGAACGGAAAATGATAATATCACTAACACTACTATATTATATTATGCGAGTGTGTTTGTATGCTAGTTTGTTCTTCAACAGAACCGCAGCGGAGCTATAGCCCAGAGTTACTTTTTTGCACGTATATAACCAATTTGTATATTTTTTGGATGTATATAATATAGATTGGAAAACCAAAGAGTTTTCAGGGGATATTGTAAAAATTTAAAGGCCTGACTTACTCACTCGCTGTCTTATCGACTCATTAACGTCAAGCACTAATCCCTAATTCCCTAGAATGGAAAACTGAAATTTTACTGTGAAGTTTTCTATATAATGTAGTGAAGGAATAAGGTTGTAGGTATTTATATCCCAGAGGTGCGAATCCACGGGCAGGTGCTAGCAAAATAAAAACAGCACAACCATTGATTTTGTTTGCAAAACGAGTACCTATTTTGCAAAAAAAAAATTCACCTGTAGTATCTACGCGTAGGATCTCTAGTTCAAAAAATAAGTAGGTATGCATAGATCATGGCATCTTTAATTTGCGTGTAAAGAAAGTTATTTGTTCCTAATAAAAAAGTAAACATTCGCCATATATCCCAACCCTATAATTTACTTTTGAGGGCGGTGACGGAATGTCAAAAATTTTGCTCAGAAATGTGACTAGCGCGAGACTCGAAACAAAATAAATTATACGAGACCAAAATTATGGGCGCCCCGGGATAATGTGCGTCAGTTAAATATATTATTTTGTTTATTTTTTTTTATTTGATAGATTATAGGTAAAGCTGTTACCTGTTAATCCACATGAAATTTTAGTTTTCCATAATTACTGTATCTTTCTAATTCACGGGAATATCTTTAGGATCTTTTTTATTTAAAGCTTTACGAAGAAAACGGCATTACAAAAATATTTTCAAGGATTGGGATTATGCTGATTTGGAATTTTGATAATTATGTGAGTTTATCAAATTCTAATGTAATGTGACGTCACCAGAGCTACTGGAGAGTAGCTGTTTGGGATCAGCACTAGCAAGCCGAGTGGGAGTTTTTAAACGAATTCGATCGCGACAACGATTCCACCATTACCATTCCTCCACTACCATTTATACAGAACTAGCGGATGCCCGCGACTTCGTCCGCGTGGATTGAGGTTTTTCGGTTCCCGCGGGAACTCTTTAATATTCCGGGATAAAAAGTAGGCTATGTGCTATTCCAGACTATAATCTATCTCTGTGCCAAATTTCATCCAGATCCGTCCAGCCGTTGAAGCGTGATTGAGTAACAAACATCCATACATCCATACATCCACACATCCATACATCCACACATCCATACATCCATACATCCATCCAAACATTCGCATTTATAATATTTATTTGATTGATCGAGCGCCAGCTGTCAACCGCTTGACAATTCCATACAAATCGTAGTTAACGTGGTCGATCGAATGGGAAGAAAATCTCCCACTAGGCACTCAGCATTTCTAGATACTCAGCGAGAGTCATACCATACGAACTCATAATTATTTCGACTTAGGAGGAGGAAATAAGGATGGTCTAAGCAACCGTGGCCTCAAAGGTACGTAAGGTAAAGGTAGGTAGGTAAGGAGCGTAGATCGAAATGTTTCAGACGATGTCTAACCAGGAGGTGTTTGTCAAATTATTTGGAATACCAAATTCTCTTACGCCCTCTGCACGGTTCCTAAATACCTCATTTACTTACCTCATGTACTCTTAAAACAACATGCCTGAAAAAAATACGAAGTATCTTGAAATAATTTACTTCAATGCCATCAAGTGAGAGCCTCACATACTCACATGACTGCGACAGATTTTGCAACCTCCGAGAACGTTGAAGCAACACGAATTAACAAACCATGACGACTGACACTCACATAAAACCAAACTAAGCGCGCATTTCTTATAAAAACGTTTTACACGTTATACCTTTGGAATAGAGACTAATTTAAATCAGATAAGTAGTTACAGATGCGCAAAGAAAACTTTGCAAAGCTTTGTCAGCTTCAGCGAACATGACACAGTGTAGCGAAATGACTGACAGCGTCGAAGAAACTCTGTACATTACTGGTTATGTGCGTACCTTATTTTTTACACTAGCCAAGATTGCCTTACATACGGATGTTATGGTTGATGATTTTGTCGTTCCAAGTATGAAACTGCGGCCGGCCAATAGGCAATGCAATACGGTGCTATTACAAGAGACAATAGGTACTGGGCATATTATATTGTACATAGAGGTTTTCTTTGTAATTTTCCGGTAGCTGGACACAACAATAGACGTGGAAATAACCACCTGAGCACGCATTGTCTAAAAAGATGAAGAGATAGAGACAATTACATGTCTTGTACATAGTACATTGACATGGCGTACTTTCGGAATGTTCTCTTTGCTAGTTCTATCGTTACCATCACAGAACCTCTTATTAAATGTTCTGTGGTTACTGTTCTGTGGTTACCATGGTAAGCATAATAGTATGTTTAATGTACGTACCTATAGTTAAAGGCCGTGTAGGTATTTTGACGTACACGTAGCCACTTGTTCAAATTAAATACTTATTTAGTTCATTTTATAAATTCAATAATTTAAACCTATAGTTCTTGCAGTGACAATGGATTTTGTCCAATGGCGAAAGAGTGTTATTTATCCGAGGTATAACGATTGTTATTCTTTAGCTGTCATTTTACCGTCATAGCAAAAACACACTACGGGTAGGATAGGACGTCAGGGCGAAATCTCGGCGTGCCTATTTTTCGTCACGATGAAACGCGTTTCCCATACGATAGGCGTTTTGCACGGACGTTTTGTCGTGTCCTGTCCGTAGTGTGCTTTCAGCCTAATAGGACTCGGTTACGAATAAAAAGTAGTTATAATACCTACAATAATTATAATATTATGTACTAATGCACTGCGACAATACTTTAAATTCTAGTACATACATTATGTCTTACCTTTGCAAGTCAAGTGAAGACGGAAAAGGAACAACCTCCTTAACTGTATAGATCTACTTACCATTTACTAAAGTTGTTTACGAGTAACACATAGCATGACGGGGTAATAGGAATTTCTTGTTACTAATGCATTTTATTACGATCCCTTTACGAGACTTCAGTTATGTGTGACACAAAATCCTCATTTATACTACTTAATATTATTACAAACTAGCTGATGCCCGCGACTTTGTCAGCGTGGATTGAGGTTTTTGGTTCCCGCGGGAACTCGTTAATTTTTCAGGCACGTCTATGCCAGTAGGGTGGTAACTAGCCACGGCTGAATCCCCCACCAGACCAGACCAGAGAAAAATCAGAAATTATAAATTCCTAAATTGACCCTGCCGGGACCTCCCCTGATAAGACCAGGGAGAGGTCAGGGAGGTCATTAAAAAAGTTTTAAAATAACCTAATATAATTAGTCACCGCTTCTTTCTTGTAAATACTCGTACATCGCTGTTTTAGTGTTCTAATAATTACGCTATACTTAGTTTAAATTGATATCATGGTATTTAATAAATTTTTAATAGTGATGGCGTAAAACTGGCGTAACTTTTGTAGATTGCTGTATTTGACAACGGAGTCTTTCCGTTTGAATTGAAATTCTATGAGGTTTTAGGAACAGCGATGAAATAAATATTGATGGTGGACCATAAAACCTTTATCCACGCATAATCTGTGCTGTTTTGATTGACTACGGAATCTTTTAATTGTCAAATTCGAGTCGCGTTATGGGTACACCTATTAACAACGACTTACGACTAAATCGATTTATTTAGCATCGCGAATATTGGAAAGTCAAAAACTTTATTGATTTTTGTTTTGTTTAATCCAAATGCCATACCTACATCCTACAGCAGGAGTAGAACAATGTCAATCCATAAATTGCTAAGCACTGTTGTATAGTATACTTATTAGTATACTTTTGACAACGTTGGTAGTAAAATATAAAAAAAAACTTAAAGAGCTAAATTTTTAAACAAAGAGCCAGTCAACAAATAATGATAATTAATTTATGCATAATGGTACCTACCTAATGGTTAATGCACTTCAATTTTTGTAATTTCCGTAAATCAAGTTAATTGAGGTAGACAATGACAAGATTACTAACTTAATTGTCTTATTTAATAAGTACAGATGGTTTTTTTATGTTTTAAAGATCAGGCACCGACGTCAGTAATTGACTCTTAGAAACAATGAGGTTCCTTATACACAAGCATTAAGTACCTATATTTTTTACGACGTACCGAAGTATTACTTATTTGACGACCTCCCTGGCGCAGTGGTGAGCGCTGTCCCGGGAGGTCCCGGGGTCGATTCCCGGCAGGGTCCATTTGGGAGTTTATAATTTCTCTGGTCTGGGCTGGTGGTGGTAAGCTTCGGCCGTTGCTAGCTATCATCCTACCGGCAATGACGTACCGCCAAGCGATTTAGCGTTCCGGTACGATGCCGTGTAGGCGGAAAAAAAAACACTACAAACCTCTACCTACCCATGATTTACACCATATACATATCAGATTCTAGAGGAGGAATAATCTCTCGGGCATTGAAATAGAATGAGTAATAGAATCAGGGTCACGAACAAAAATTATCGCAAAAATGTCCCAATTTGACAACACATAAACATTTGAGTATCTGACTGTTAAATGTAGAAAAAGGTATTATATTAGCAACAACTTCAGTTAATTATGCACCTTAATATTAACACATAAAGCTACATTACGATTAGAAAATATTAATTTTTAAGACGTTCTGTCATCAGAGAAAAGGTAGGAATAACCTTTCAATCCAAAATAAAAAGTAATTTTTAAAATATGTATAAAAATATTTATTATTAAAATAAAACTTAATGTGTAAGCAATAAGGTACGTCATACGTTGCCAAATTGGTACCTTTGCACTATTTTGGAACTAGACGCAACTCTTGGCATCACATTGTCAATATCAACAACGTCAATTTATTATAAACCTTAATACTTAGCATTAAGGATAGTTACGAATTTAGTATATTTATATTTAAGACCTTTTGTCTCTGTAGTAAGGCAAAAACAAAAAAATTCAATGGAACGAAATTCAAATAGAACAATGGAGACATGGAGTTGCAGAATATTTTTTGCTGTGTATGTTCGTGTATATTTATTACTAGCTTACGCGCCCCAGCAACTCACTTATTTGTGTTATACCTGTACCGTATAATTTATTTATTAAAATAAAAATTGATACAGCTTTGGTGCGTAGTACTGCGAAAAACCACGTAGGTTTAAATTGCGTACCTACTCTTTCCTCTTCTATCAATATTTATAACTATACAATGCTATGATCTGCATTAGTATCTGTGTAAAAACACGAGGAAACTAAAACTAAACTACCTAACATTTGATTAAGAAGTAAGAGTAACTTATATTTTAAATTATCCTTAGTTAGTTTCATTTTAAAAATCCACTAAACATTTCATCCGACATTCCAAATGAATCCTATCGTTAAACAATAAGAATAACTTGTATTATAATATATATATGTATACTAGCTGATGCCCGCGACTTCGTCCGCGTGGATTGAGGTTTTTTGGTTCCTGCGGGAACTCTTTGATTTTCCGGGATAAAATGTAGCCTATGTGCTATTCCAGACTATACTTAATCTATCTCTGTGCCAAATTTCATCCAGATCCGTTCAGCCGTTGGAGCGTGATTGAGTAACAAACATACATCCATACATCCATCCAAACTTTCGCATTTATAATATTTATTTGATTTATCAAAAAATTGGTAAATAGATCCCAAAAGTAATTTATTGACAGACAACGCTCAGCTTAAGCCTCTAGGTAGTGGTACAATTTTATTTCGATGTCTTGAACTTGTTTTGAACAGGATTTCTTTATTCAACGTATCTTGTTCTACGAAGAAATTTATATTAATAAATAAATAATAAAATTTTGAAAATTCACCCACTAAAGGATGATTCACGCTACAACGTGTCGCCACCGGGCCGTGCCCCGGCCGGTACACGTCCACCGTGCGCTGGCCGGGCCAGTCATTCATGTTACACCGGGTTGTTTGCACGACCGTGGCTGTATTATCTGCACGACTATATCTGTGTTATGTGGTTTTTGTCAGCTAATGATTTCATCTGTCGATAGACTTCACGCTTAAGTAAATATGCAATTTTCACAATTTGAATTGGCAGCTATTGCAATTGCCATCGATGATGAAGTATTGGAAAAACGAAGCGAAACTAGCTAAAAGAAGATGAGGTGTACATCCAACCTGGAGAAAGCGAGAAGCAGAAGGAGAATTTGCTTTACTTTACAAAGAATTAATAGATGATGAGAACAAGTTTTATGGTTATTTTAGAATGTCTAAAGAATGCTTTACTTTTGGTACTTGGTACTTAATGGTACTTGCGCACACATTCTAATAATTTTTCATCGTCCATTTTGCTGTTGAGCTGCTCACTTCACTAAGATTTGACGTTGGCTGCTCTGTGGGCGCCCGGGCGCATATGTTCATGTTACAACGTGTCGGGGCCGGACCGTGCCGGAGCCGGGAAACAATACCCACCGACATTTCAACGCCGTGCCCCGGCCGAGTCCCGGCGGCGTACGGCCGGGGCACGGCCGGGCCACGGTCAGGCATGAATCGCTTCATACAAAAAGTACACCATAATGTTTGACCGTGCCCCGGCCGGGGCACGGCCCGGCCGCGCCACGTTGTAGCGTGAATCATCCTTATGAGGGTTAAATACGGGATTAAAACTTGTAAATATCAAAATTTACGTAAACACCGACTTCTCTCCACAACTATCTACTTTCTCTACTCAACTGGCTTTGATGCCGATTCAGATTTAGGCTTTGCTGCTTTTATTCTATTTTACTATTTTTTTTATATAATATTTATTTAAAGTATATATTACACTATATTTATGTACCCAATGTATTTTATGTGTACTTATGTAACTACTAGCGGACGCCCGCGACTTCGTTCGCGTGGCATAAATTTTAATTCCCACAGAAACTCCTTAATTTTCCGGGAAAAGCTTATGTCACTCTCCAGGTCCTCATCTATACCCGTGCAAAAAATCACGTTAATCCGTTGCTCTGTTGCGGCGTGAGTGAAGGACAAACTCTCTATTTAACGTCCTTGGGGATAGAAATTACAATAATTGTGAAATACGTATTTCATAATTTTAAAACGGAAGCCCAAATATCAAGTTTCATGGCTATAACTTGAGAAATGAAGGACTTTCATACAAACTTTCATCCCCTATTTCATCCCTTCGGGGGTAGAATTTTCAAAAACTGTGAAACACGTATTTCTTAATTTTTTACCGGTAGCTCATATACCAAGTTTCATGGATATAACTTGAGAAATGACGGACTTTCATACAAACTTTCAACCCCTATTTCACCCCCTTAGGGACGGAATTTTGAAAAATCCTTCCTTAGTGAGCGCCTACGTCATAAAAGGAACCTACTGTCAAAATTTCAAGTTTCTAACCCCAGCGGTTTAGGCTGTGCGTTGATATATAAGTCAGTCAGTCAGTCAGTCAGGACTTTGAATTTTATATAATATATAGATGTAGGTAAGTATGTGTGTTTCCAGTAATATCAATTTTATCAAAATGAATTTGAACATAATATAATATGTTTTTTAGATGGCTTGAACAACTCTACTGCACAACGAAATGGATTGCCAGGGAAACTACTTACAAACAACAATACTTTTAAAACACCAATACTACTCCATGCATCCCCTGTATCCAGAACAGTCAATGTTTGTTACAATATTTGACGCATTGTCACAAACATTGGCCAAACAATAACAATAATATTAGCACAATTTTTATATGAGCACTACGGCATTTTGACGCGTCGTTATGTTGGCTATGGTTGGCCTATACTAATGGCAAATAAGAGCACCTTCGTATTTTGTGCTGTAACTTTTCGGGGACAATTTAGAAGCGCTAATCGGACATCTAGTATAGGTACTAAAATTCTACATCAATGCTCTCGGGGAAGAGAAATTCTACATCTATCTTTACATCTATAGGGGAATCTAGAGATGAGCAAATAAACTGTGTCGATGATTTAAAAAAACCGAAAAACTGAGGACGTTTCTCGATAAAAATAAAAGAACATAATTTCGATCGCGTCCATAGAAACGAAACGTAATACCCATCGACGAATTTAGGAACCAGTTAAGAGCAATTCAAATTAATGGATTTGTCATCGCTATTAATTTTATAGGAATTAATATGCGAGCGGCGAGCGCAAAGAGGTATTTTTTCTATCAAAATTGACATTTAATGGACTCCAGACGACGTTTAGAGCGGGGACGGTGAATTGATTGACGAATTGCGTGACGAATCCGAAATAGGTGGATTTCTTCTCAGTGTAGCAGTTGTAAAAGTCGCGCTTTGGTGAAGGGCCATGAGAGCGGCGACAGTTGCCGAAACAATTGAGAATTGAGAGAATCACTAAACTGATGCCTTGAATAGGTTATTTTATTGGTAGACCCGTCTGCTTTTTAGGCCATTTACAATCACTGTAATAGATATTAGGAATTTGATTTCTTTAAAGTGAGTTAATCACCTTGCACAAAAATGCAAACTTAAAATCTCGTCGCAAAGATACAAGCTAAAAGAATGAAAGAACTTTAAAGACGGACTTAAATGTTAAAACTAAGGAACAAATCATATTATTGTATTTTTCAGCAACAATAATTCATCTGTTATCAAAACTTAGTCTTTTTAAAATAGTAATTTTCATTAGGTAATATATTGTTAATCCATGCGGATAAATGTAATTCTTCCTAAGGCAGCACAAGCATTACAGTTTTCTAAGGGGTAATGGACACAATGTGAGAAAATTCGGAAAAACCTTCAAATAAAACGAATTAAAAATATTATAAATGTAAAGTTTTAAAACAATCTTGGGGCATGCTACTTACCATTGCATCGCTTAAAGCAAAGATTTATATTAAATGACGTACCTTGACGTCCAGTCAGACCAGTGTATAGTCCAACAAACTTATCTGACCCGGTGGCCATTTTAACTAATTTTTATGCCTGTTTAGCTTTTTTTTTCATAGACACTAGCGACGCTGTTACCGGATCAGACAAGTTTGTCGGACTGTAAGTACCATAATAACCACTTGTTTCGTGGCCGCTGCAGAAGAGTTGTAAAAGTCGTACTAACAGCTTGAAGTTCTCACGACAGATCGCTCCGATCGCTGACTCGCTCATTATTAGTCAATCTGTTTTATTGAAATATTTCGGATGCCGCCTTTGATCGTCTTGTGTCAATTTCTTTTAATCGATACATCGGCTCCGTTTACTGTTCAAGAACGTTACTGGATCGAGTAATTAGTGCTGTCCATTCGATACTTTAATCGATATTTTTTGAAACTGAAACGAATCGTTTGTCGTATCTCTTTGAAAGAGATGCTCGCTAGGCTCATATCGTCGCTGATTTAGGATATAAATATTTATGATTCGATTAGAAACCTCGCACGTCTCAAGAGTTTAATTTTACGCATTAGATGTGGTCCTATCGTTTACCGTAAGTTATAAAATAATAACGGATATTAATCAATTTAAAAAAGTCATTGCATTTAAAAATTCTATCGTCTACATCCGCAACTGGTAATTTATTGATTTTGGAATAAGAATCAAAGGCCTAGCGGGATGTCGGTAATTTTGGCTATACATTAAATTACACGGGTATCTCTGAAAAACAAAAATCAGTAGTAAACTATTATTTATTTCAATTTATTTCTTCTACTCAGTCATTATAGCATCTGCTCTGTGATGAAGGAACTTCCTATTCTAATAATATTGTAATAAATGTGAAAGTTTGGACGTTTGTAAATTTGTTACTCTTTCACGCCGCAACGACTGAACCGATTTGGCTGAAATTTGGAATATAGATAGCATAGGTAGGTATACCCTGAATTAACTCATAGGAAATTTTTATCCAGGAAAATTACAGACATCTTTCGGGAATCAAAAAAACCTTAAACCACGTAGATGAAGTCGCGGGCATCATCTAGTATGAATATAATTTTATTGCACACCACATAAATTATTATTACCTACATTGCAAAGCAAACTTAATAACATAGAACAAAGGCATAACAAAACCATTAGATCAGTAAGTAGGTATACAATTTGGCGGCCTTATCGCTACCTAGTGATATCTTTCGAGTTTCAGGCAATCAGTGGTGCAAAAGGACATGTCTACGATGTTACGCTGAAACTACGCAAAATCCTATTAAGTAATCGTCATGTTAAAAAAATTGCTATTTATTCGGAATAATAATATTATGGAATTATCCAAACAAAAAACATACCTGCAATCATATTGTACGTAATTGTCAGATTGGACGGACAAAAACATTTTCATGACCATCCGAAAATACGTTCGTACAATTATTTTTTACTAAAAACTCACAAAAACCCGACTTCAATCGAATTAAAGTCCATTCGGCGGTTAAGGTCATCTCAATACGACGAATAATTACACACGATTCATCTAGGTATACCAAATAATACGTTCAATACATGACAATTCGACATTGACATACCATACATCCGCTACCAAAATTCTACCTTTTAATTTATTTAATACGCGCCTCTAATTATAGACAATCATCAAAGAACGTGACGCCTCTGACATACGAGGTAATCTTTTGTGGTCCCATCATGTATTGTCAGGCGTGTTTTGCTGTATATAACCTTAATAACCATTTAAACATGACCCTTGCGTATCTAAACAACAACACCCTTTCACGTCTCATTTGGTGTGAAAAACGCGAGGTGAAGAAGCTCAAAATAAAATGGACATCACTAACGCTATTGTCAAAGAATAGTAATCAGACGTAATAACAGAATCGAGAATCATCATTTTTCGTCATAAGTTTTTTGTCATTGTTATTTTTATCGATGTTTTTTCGATACAGTGTCAAAGATCATCGATATTGACATTAAATTGAAGCAATTATTGTGACCGTATCCTTGGCAGAATCGATTACGCGAATCCTGTTCGTGATTTTTATTACGCTGATGAACATCGATTGATATTAATTATATTGTGACAAATTATTTTCATGTTCCATCACGGATGCACGTTTTTTATGCTGCTCGGTATTCCTAAATAGTTTTGTAATTTATGTTTTTGATATTTAAAATTTGACCTTGGTAAATTTTTATTAAACAACAATTGCCATGTTAATCAGGTATTTCGTGATAGTAATTAATTATGAAACTAAGATAGTTAGTTCTGTACGTTGTAAACAAATGATCATAGATAGGTATTAGAAACTGCCCCCTGATTGTGTAAGGAAATTGTAATCGTAATCGTTTGTCAAACGGATAATTCGACCTTATAAGGAGTTCATAGATGCCTGCACGTAAAAAAGCATGTATGAACTCTTTAAACAGTTCGAGTAATACGTTTTCAGCTGTCAAATGATTACGATTTTAGACAATTGGGATCCTGTACCTTACAAGACCCGGCTTCGTTTTGGTGGATATCTTTTCGTACCGTAGACCTACAACAAACAGCGTAAACTTCATGAAAAATTTAATCTTCCTAAACCCAGACGAGATTGATGATTTTAAAAAAATCTCGTCAGTAAAAGTCATACTCTGTTACCCAAGACTCGAACCTGGTATTTCATGATCCTCAGCTAACTAAGCTAGGCACTATACAAACGAGTGCATAGCATGCAACAATATTACTGTAGTATGATATAACCCAGGTCCACCTACTCAGCATAACTCAGGCACCGAACCTGAACCCACCCAGTGACAGCCGCGCCGCCGGCAGCGCGCCACAATGGCGATTGTTCGTTGCCGATCGGCCGATAGCTCGTTATTTATTAACAACAATTATGTATTGCCAGGCTGGAATGTGTGGACGCGATACTAGCAGTATTTACAATAGATGAATGTTAGTATTTCTAGTTGTACCATTGACTTATAGTAGTATACATATAAGTCAATGAGTTGTACCTACTGAGAAAGTTTGTCACAAAACCCGACGTACCTATAGAATGTAAACAGTAGCACAGAAAGCATGTAAATGAATTGTTCCAACGGCTAACTAATCTAATTGATAATTTTAGATCTAATTAATAATTTAAAATGTTTTGTGAGATGGTGATAAAAAAATAAAATAAAAAAACCCGGCTGATTTTGTTGTGGGCAGACTCAGACGGCGCATTTGGAACCCTCGTAACAACGTACTATATTACCTATTCTATGCTCGTAGCTTTAGTTTTAAGATATTTTCGTTAATTACTTATCACCATCACGTGTTATACTTCGTATAATCGACGTTCAAAAATTGTACTGTGTAAGTAAGTACCAATTTTGAATAACTAGTGGTTCGCCCCGAACTGAGACCTCGCGGTATCACAGATCGCCATCTATTGACATCATTGTGAAGCTCTGTTAATAGTACTGAAGCTCATTAAAAATTAAATAATTTCGTTTCCTTTATATTTATCTAATTTTAGTATTTGTTGTTTAAGTACAGGATATAATTCAAATAATTGATCAAGTTTCAGGCTCAGCCTTTCAGAAAATTGAGAGTTCTGAGGTCAACTTTGGACGTTAGAAAATCTCCACTTTGAAAGCCCCATTTCGCCAATTCTCGGGGAAAAATTAAAAAAAATATATTTTTGGACTCTATTCCTAATTATCTTTAAAATGATATACCGCAACCCTATGTAACGCTATAAAAAAATTTTACTTCGCATTCGCTTCTATGAGAGCCCCCTGAAATAAAGATTTTTATAACTTTTTAAGCCATATTCGGCGGGAGGCCATCAGTTTACATATTATTATATTTAAATTTAAAGTAATTACGTTCAGTAATTCAGAAGTTATAAGGCTCTGACAGACGGACGGACGGACGGACAAGTACAAATTCACTTAAGTAGACTCAGAGACCTTCGCTTCGCTCGGTCAAATATACTTTGATTCAATATGATTTGAATATTTAGTGGCTTCAGTCTCCTATTTCAGAGGTCAAGGGCATTCCTGGCATGCAGCTTTTCGGAGTTAGGTACGTGCGTTTTGAGCAGGAAACAGGAAAACATCGTGGGGAAACCTACATACCCGCAAATTCTTCATAATATTCTCAAAGGTTTTACGACACCTTAAATGTTAATAAATTGACGTAGATAGAAGATACTAAGGTATCTTAAAGGCATCCTAAATACCCATATGAGGGTAATTACGTAACTAAAATACTTACCGTTTTAAATGACAATATTACTAATTTACCTAGTAAATTCATGTATTATAGAATAATGAACCCAGCTTATTATCCAAGTGCTTGAAATAAATCTGGTATATCTAAATCCGCGGACACGTGGTGAAAGTTCCCTGTATTCGCGCCTATAGGCCTCGAGGCTATACGACCTACGCCCATTCGATTACGATTTATTCTGATCGACGATAATATTAAGGCGCCTTATACGGAATTCATGATGTGTCATCCTTTTCCAGGTACACTTTAAAGAATCGGGAGTCACAGCTGTGGGGATGTCATGGTATCAAATTAAAGGTCATTTCTTCATCTCTCGTTTGACCTTATAAAAATGCACACTCCAATACAAATTTTCTGCATGAATACGTTTCTCCAAACGCAAGATCTGCTGAAAATGACGAAAAATGGGGTCCGGATAGGTACCCATAAAGCTAGATCCGCTGCATATTTTAACTTGAATATTAACAATAAAGTGGGGCTTATATAGTCCTCTATCCACGGTGCAAAGCATTAAGCATACAAATAAATATGTTTTCATCCCATGTATTCGAAAAGGACGACTTGGTTCGCCTTTATGTGCGCCCAAAGGTGGTGTTTTCTATAAGAAACTTTTAGCGGGCAGTAATGAGTTTTTAATCCTCTTTATACTCGTAAGTGCGCCGCAATTATCTTTGCCGCGCACTTATTGAATTTGGAACATCTTAGTGTTCAGCGCCAACGCAAATTGACGACCTCCGTGGCGCAGTGTTGAGCGCTGTTGTCTTAACGTGCGGAGGTCCCGGGTTCGATCCCCGGCAGGGTCAATTTAGGAATTTATAATTTCTGAATTTTAACTAACGAAAGGGCTATATGGATATATATTAAAAAAAAAAAAAAAAAAAATATATATATATATATATATAATTAAATAAATATTATTGCGAAAGTTTGGATGGATGTGTGGATGTATGGATGTGTGTTACTCAATTACGCCCGAACGGCTGAACGGATCTGGATAAAATTTGGCACAGAGATAGATTTAAAAAAAAAAAAAAAAAGATTATAGTCTGGAAATAGCACATATGCTTTTTATCCCGGGAAATTAAAGAGTTCCCGCGGGAACCAAATTTTCTCATACAGGGTGATGAAAAGTAGAGTGTATCATTCGGGCGCAAATATATTTTTGGCTCGGGCGACGTACTTTGAATCCCTCGCTACGTTCAGGATTCTACTAAAGAATCCCTCGCTACGCTTAGGATTCTACTCTAGAATCCCTCACTTCGTTCTGGATTCAAAAAAGCGCCCTCGCCGTAAAAATATTATTTTGCTCCCTTATAATACAATCTACTATTATAGTTTATGTGGCAAAAAAAAATGTTTCATACATTTTTCTATGAAAAGAAGCCGAGCGCTAGGCGTTTGGCGCTCAGTACGCGCTGAGACGCGCTCGTGGACGGGTGGGTGTATCGCTTTTTTGCACGAAATTTATTACGACAAAATGAACACCGTGTTGTGTACTGCCATAGAGATATAATATTCTCTATGTGTACTGCGCTTAGAAAAACTTGATACCGACATCCACAAAGAAGGAAGTTCTCAAGTGTAGGCGTATTTTTTTTACCCGATTACGGCAAAGCCACAAGGAAAGGGTATGTTAGGAATATATATGTATGTATGCATGTATGTATGTATGTATTAAAAAAAAGTGAGCGCCATTTTGAAATTCTTTGTTATCGTACCGATTTCGTTCAAAATCGATATCTGGGGTTCCCTGGGATCACAAAACAGGAAACTGTTACCAAAATTTTAAAAAAGTCAGCGCCATTTTGAATTTTTTTGTTATCGTACCGATTTCGTTCAAAATCGATATCCGGGGTTCCCTGGGATCACAAAACAGGAAACTGTTACCAAAATTTTAAAAAAGTCAGCGCCATTTTGAATTTTTTTGTTATCGTACCGATTTCGTTCAAAATCGATATCTGGGGTTCCCTGGGATCACAAAACAGGAAACTGTTACCAAAATTTTAAAAAAGTCAGCGCCATTTTGAAATTTTTTGTTATCGTCCCGATTTCGTTCAAAATCGATATCTGGGGTTCCCTGGGATCACAAAACAGGAAACTGTTACCAAAATTTTAAAAAAGTCAGCGCCATTTTGAATTTTTTTGTTATCGTACCGATTTCGTTCAAAATCGATATCCGGGGTTCCCTGGGATCACAAAACAGGAAACTGTTACCAGAATTTTAAAAAAGTCAGCGCCATTTTGAAATTTTTTGTTATCGTACCGATTTCGTTCAAAATCGATCTCTGGGGTTCCCTGGGATCACAAAACAGGAAACTGTTACCAAAATTTTAAAAAAGTCAGCGCCATTTTGAAATTTTTTGTTATCGTCCCGATTTCGTTCAAAATCGATATCTGGGGTTCCCTGGGATCACAAAACAGGAAACTGTTACCAACATTTTAAAAAAGTCAGCGCCATTTTGAATTTTTTTGTTATCGTACCGATTTCGTTCAAAATCGATATCCGGGGTTCCCTGGGATCACAAAACAGGAAACTGTTACCAAAATTTTAAAAAAGTCAGCGCCATTTTGAATTTTTTTGTTATCGTACCGATTTCGTTCAAAATCGATATCTGGGGTTCCCTGGGATCACAACACAGGAAACGGTTACCAAAATTTTAAAAAAGTCAGCGCCATTTTGAAATTCTTTGTTATCGTACCGATTTCGTTCAAAATCGATATCTGGGGTTCCCTGGGATCACAAAACAGGAAACTGTTACCAAAATTTTAAAAAAGTCAGCGCCATTTTGTAATTTTTTGTTATCGTACCGATTTCGTTCAAAATCGATATCTGGGGTTCCCTGGGATCACAAAACAGCAGTCAATCAAAAAAAAGTCAGCAGTGAACTTTTTAAAATTTTGGTAACAGTTTCCTGTTTTGTGATCCCAGAGAACCCCAGATATCGATTTTGAACGAAATCGGTATGATAACAAAGAATTTCAAAATGGCGCTGCCGTTTTTTAAATTTTGGTAACAGTTTCCTGTTTTGTGATCCCAGGGAACCCCCGATATCGATTTTGAACGAAATCGGTACGATAACAAAGAATTTCAAAATGGCGCTGACTTTTTTAAAATTTCGGTAACAGTTTCCTGTTTTGTGATCCCAGGGAACCCCAGATATCGATTTTGAACGAAATTTGTACGATAACAAAGAATTTCAAAATGGCGCTGACTTTTTTAAAATTTTGTTCATAGTGTCCTGTTTTGTGATCCCAGGGAACCCCAGATATCGATTTTGAACGAAATCGGTACGATAACAAAGAATTTCAAAATGGCGCTGACTTTTTTAAAATTTTGGTAACAGTTTCCTATTTTGTGATCCTACGGAACCCCAGATATCGATTTTGAACGAAATCGGTAAGATAATCTTTTATACATTATTTTACAATCTCAAAAACTGAGTATTATTGTAGCCGCGAGTATTGTTTCGGCGCATAAATAGGTACATAATATTTACCGCGGCCAACAGCGTAAACAAGTACCTAGTAAATAAATAATCGTCTAATATTTTCAAGTAACAAAATTGGTTAGTTGGCTATAAAATCGAGCGTCTCTACGCTCTATAGCTCTACGCTCTCGTAAAGCGTGCATATATATGCTGTAGTGTGACGAGTTTTATACCTATAGTTGAGTTTTTTACCTATAGTTGGTCGCGGGGTAAATGTTTAAAGGGCCTTAAACTGATGCAAAACGTTTTTGTACTAAAATTATGATTTTTTTTTATAATTTTTGTTATGAAGCGTAAAGATGCTACAAATGTATTCAGAGTAGGTAGAAGCTTAGTCCTTGACTGCGATCTCACCTGATGATGACTGATTTATTTATTTTATTTTATTATTTTGATATGCCGGCGATAGGTACATTTTAACGACATTTTATAATAGGTAATTGTATATAATGACTAGTGATATTAAAAGTACCAATTATAGGCATAGACAGCATGGTGTCTTCAGTTAAAATAAGTGATGATGCAGTCTATAATGGTAGTAGGCTAACCTATTATGGTTGCTGCAGTTATATTAAAGCCATACCCTTAATCCGATTTAACGCGGCATCATGCCAGTGCAGGTTACATTCCTTCCACTAGACAGGACCAGAGAAAATTCAGAAATTATAAATTCCCGAATTGACCGGTTAGGAATGTTGCATTTGTTTGCAAGTATATTAATTTCTGTTTTGTTTACTACGCTTCATTCCTACATTCTAATTATTTCTCTAAGACATTTGGCACCTAACTACAGCTAAAATTATGTTATTATTGTTATACCTTTAATGCCCCTTTTTGACAATTTTTATACTGCTTATTAAAATGTTGCGTTTTATTATATCGTTTCAATATCGACAAGAAATCGGTACCTAATCAGAATAAGGACATCAAGTAACATCACCAATGAGCTTAGTGGACAAGCGATGGGCTATTAACGATTTATTGCGGATATATATAGCTATCATTACAGTCGATTAGGTTGTTTGAATACGTTATCAGGAATTTACCATTTACACTGAGGCTTAGGCTAAACGGTGGGAAACCTTCGTGCGGCCGCCGCACAGAAGCCACACAATTCCTTGCGATATTGCGTCCAATAATATATAGAATATGGATTTTTTCCACTACAAGTTAGCTCTTGATTGCGATCTTATCTGGTGGTAAGTGATGATGCAGTCTAAGATGGTAGCGGGCTAACCTGTTACGGGCATGACAGTTATATTAAACCCATACCCTATTCGGTTTCTACACGGCATCGTACCGGAACGCTAAATCGCTTGGCGGCATGTTTTACCGGTAGGGTGGTAACAAGCCACGGCCGAAGACTGCCACCAGGCTAGACCAGGGAAAATTCAGGAATTATAAATTCCCAAATTGACGTGAATCGAAACCGGGACCTCCGCACGTTAAAAGACAACAGCGCTCAAGACTGCGCAAGGTAGGTAGGTACATATAGAGAGAGGACATTATCACACATAATCATAATATTATTATCTCTTGCAGTGACCGAAAATTAGTCGGCAGGACACTGTTGTGTCCAAATATCGTGCGTCGCTGACGCGCGCCGAATGCCGCGAAATTATTGGACGTCTGCCTTGCATATCCGGGGTATATTCGGGTATTGCATACCCGAATATATATATGCTTATATATTCGGGGGTATAGTGCTAAAGTCGTTACTAAGACCATAAGTATTCTGTGCTAGGACGCGGCAGAATTTTGTCCTGTAAACGCGTGTTACCGCGCACTTGCTCTATGTTTGGACACACCTTATAGTGTACTTTTCAGTTGTCTAATGTCCCACAAACTTATCTGGCCCGGTGGCTAAAATTTAAACAAAGAGCAACGGCGAAATTATTATTGACCACATTTAATAAATCTTGATTGTACACAAGTAAGGTAAAGACGAAACTAATTTGCTTATTTTTTAAAATTTTATCAAGTATTCACCTTAATTAATTGAACCTAGGTAAGAAAATAAAATATTTAGAGAATCTTTTTAGATTATTAATTTCCCGTTTCTCAGTTTAGTGTTACCATTCTATGTATAATCTACCTAGTAGCTAGAATAAATCTGAATTAGTAGATTATTTTGTATCGTTTTAAAAATTCAAATTATTTCGTCTGATTAATGTTTGCATAAATAATAGTATTGCTCTTTTTTTTAGTGTATTTTATATTATTTAAGTGAATTTTCTTGCATACATTATTTAATAATCTCTAACAGAATGGTAATAATTGAAAGAATATTATGGCAGCACTGATGCTGGTTGTCTGTAGTTGTGCCGAATGTTTTACTGGTCTGTGGTTGTCATCTGTCTTTGTTTTTGTAGCTTTCTTCCGGTTGTCATTTTTAGAAGTGACATTACCACGTAACCTACAAAACTTTAAAACGAAATACCTATCTTTTTTTTCTAGGCTCATAAAAAAAAAATTCTAGCTGCTGAGCTTCATATTCGACGCTTATAATAACATATTTTTTTCACACGTGTACATAATTATTTTTTCTTAATAATATTGATGTATGGAAGTTCGCCGTTGCTCTTTTTATGACTGTTTAGTTTTTGTTTTTATTTTATTTTTGTGTGTGTTCCGTTATAAGCACTGCGAGCACTGGCAGTGCTCTTTACTGGGGACTTTCAGTGCTCTCAGTGTATTTCGGAATGCACCCTTTATCAGCCACATAAATGTGATACTAACGACACTGTCATCGGGTCAAATAAGTTTGTGAGACTGTACTGTACCTACTGTGACTACACATACAAGTTTTACACCATTATATGGAAATGCCATAAACAAAAACAATTCTGACACACGAACAACAAACAATAATTGACAGCAAACAGAAAACTCAGTAATCCGAGCTCATTCCTGAGCTCCTAACTCAATAACACTTCCCTCTTTTAATTGCGGTCCAATGAAGCGGAACTAATGCCACCCTCTTGAAAACTTCGCGTCCCTCATTTGGAGTCAATCAATAAACCTTTTGGAGTGACCTTAGCAAGTTTTCCTTTTAGGTCACTCAGCAGGAATGTTTTTGTTTAGTTACCTAGTCTCCTCTTGTTATATAGAACTACGAGATGATGCCCGCGACTTCGTCCGCGTGGATTTTTGATTCCCGAGGGAACTTTCCGGGAAAAAACGCCCTTCCCCGGGATACAACCTATCTCTGTACCAAATTTCATCAAAATCGGTTGAAAAAATGGGCCATTAATTAGAAGCAGACAGACAGAAATACACTATGGAAATTATAATTTTTTTTAATTAGTATGAATCATTGCCTAGTCCTATGTTTTTATTTTTAGCACGTTTTTATTAGTTTACCTTGCCTGAATTGGAAGTACGTAGGTCTGTGTCTATTGTAAGAATATATAATGGAAACTTTCAATACAATTACTGGAAAAAAAAAAGAATTATATAATTTTTCCCATTCTAATCGAGTACCTAGTATCTTAAGTACCTTTATTCTTTTTTGTACATAATATTATTAATGTATCTCATGGCAGTTTCCATTATTTTGAAGTTTGAGCATGAAAAATACTGGAAAGAGGAACATTTTTCATGCATTTTTATATAATAAAAAAAATCGCTTAAGCTTTATTTAAAGAAGAAGCACGTTAAGTTGTATGTTTTCACCAATTAAATCTGTATTATCTATTAGCTACAAGAAAATCAGTTTACAATAAGTTCTCACACTTAGAAATTCATGTTTTTAAAAGACCTTAACATTATGTGTCGTAGTTAGACACGGTCAAATACATTTAACTAAGTATTAGATGAAAACATAACAATTAGGTTCAAAACTGCATGCAGCGTGTTTCATTTGACCTTTTAGCAAAATGGAATGGGTTATGGGACTTTATCACTGACCAATGTGATAATTATTATCATGCTATTATTAGAAATACGCAAGTGTGACTGTCTGTCTGTCCGTCTGTTTGTCTGCTACGCTTTCACTGCCAATCTTTTTAATCGTCATTAAAGAAATTGGATACATATAGATTTTATTTTATCTTAAATTCACCTACTAACATTATCTTTCCTAATATGATAATGAAGTAGTAAGTATTAAGTTATAATTAGTTGCACCCCTTGTCATAGACCTTGTATTTTTCTGGTCAGGTTTTATTTAAAAGCTTTTAACCGGAGTACCTATTTTTTATAAATATAATATAGGCTAGCGCTTAGCTGCAATCAGACTTGCTATAGCAAGTGGTGATGCAGCCTAAGGTGGAGCGCGCTTGCCTAGAAGATGCGCTTGCCTTAAAAGAGGAGGGGAAAACGGAAGCCAGAAGGGCATTCTATATCCTAGCGGTTCGAATTAGAAACGAGAAAACCTATACAAGTCGTTTTGTGATTTTATTTCCTTCGCATCGTTCAATCTACAATATTGTCGTGCCTTTTAAAAAATTCACATTGATGTCTTTTGAAATAGCGTTTCCATGAATCCATCACAAGTTTAGACACGGTCAAATCCATCTTATTATTTTTGAAGACTACATAAAAGTTTATTTATCCAAATGCGGCAGGAACAATTTTGACCTTCTAGTTTAGTAAACTGTTAGAACGGAAACAGACTAGGGAGGAGTGACCGGAGAGGACAAAAGGGCTGCGCAAAACTTTCACATCTGAATAGATCGACGTTTTGTCCAGTCGTGATAACGTGAGCGGCTTCATCTAAGTCGCTTGGTCCAGCTATTTTTTGTTCCTTGTGTGTTTGTGATTTATTGAGCTTTTGGACTTTAGCATTGACCTTGATTATCATAAATTATGAATGACTAGCTGAGGCCCCTGACTTCGCGCGACCGCGTTGATTGGGGTTATGCCTATGTGTTTATTCCAGACTATAATCTATCTCTGTGCCAAATTTCATCCAGATCGGTTCAGCCCTTCTGGCGTTATTGAGTAACAAACATCCATCCACCATCCATACATCCATACATCCACCCATCCATCCATCCAAACTTACGCATTTATAATATTAGTATAGATTGGTGATGCCCGTTACTTCGTCCGCATGGTTTAAGGTTCGTGATTCCAGAGGAAATTTTTAAGTCTCCAGTAGAAATGTGCTAGGTATATGTATGTGCTAATAAAATGTATAAGCTATCTGCTAATACTATATCCTTAACTATAATCCATAACCAGTCAAATCGGTTTAGTAGTTGTGGCGTGAAAGAGTAAAAACTTAAAAAGCATCCAATCATAAAACATCCAAAGTTGCACATTTATTATATTAGTAAGTACGAGTATATACATGTATGTTGATTATTTTGGCAATTGCACAGTTATTTTAACTCGAGAAATACTGTTAACGTTTGTAAGGATGTATGGATGTATGGATGTTTGTCACTCAATCACGCCCGAACGGCTGAACAGATCTGGATGAAATTTGGCACAGAGATAGACTATAGTCTAGAATAACACATGGGGTACTTTTTATCCCGGAAAACTTAGGAGTTACCGCGGGAACCAAAAACTCAATCCAGGCGGACGAAGTCGCGGGCATCAGCTAGTTACATATAAAATGACCGACAGTAGTTCGAATCATGACCACGAAAACAGTAATCAAATCTCAAATTGTACCGGAAGGTAGCCCACGAATGTCTGCCGGCATCCGACAGCTTCCGGCGCGTCTGGATCGCATTCCTGTCACGTCGCCCCTCTTGAGACGAGCCATCGATCGCACTGCACTGATTAGACATCTTAAGGGCTGTATCTATTAATCGACATTTTTTATCGAGCATAGCATATAGGCTGTACAATCGACTGTCAGTTCAAAGTTTTAATGACTTGGAACTATGCGTGTGGGCGTGCGTGTGTGTTGCGTTAGCGTCTTTATCACAGAAATAGGAATCAGTGACCATATTGCTAACGCTTAAAGAAATACTTAAGCAATATCGCTCAAAATTACAGTTTGATATCACGTACCTTGATGTTCCTAAAATAAGGATTATAATTGGACCTACGACTGCATGACTTGACGAACCAACTTAAAAAATCTTTCAAGTCACAAAAGTGTACATGTTAAGGAAAATCTTTTGGTATTCAGTTAAACGTGTGTGAACTTCCAAGCAATTAAGCACAACACAAGGAAAGTGGGAGGAAAACCGGCCATTCGCTGTCACTGAGTAAATCGAGTCAGGTGGAAAACGCCTTGAAGACAGACTGCACGCGAGTACGAGCGGAAAGCGAGGCGGTTGTAACTTTAAACTGATAAAATTATTTGCCACAAATAGTTACATAAAATCAGGTTCAGGAATCATAGACAAACAAAAACCATAATATATCTATGGTAGAGTCACAGAGTGTGTGAATCATTAGAAACATCCCTGTTTTGGGTTAAGAGATTGTTCCCTAAATGGGATGGTAAATTTGTTTAATGAATTTTAAAAACAGGCTGAGTTTGTGGTAACGCTGAGCTAGGGCCAGGACACATTTGGAACTCTCGTAGGTTTAGTTTTAAGATACCGTAATTAAATATCACCATCACGTTATACCTAGATAGTTATAAAATTCATGACTTTCAAAAAGTGTACCCATAGTATACTATAATTTGAATAAAATATAATATTCTGATTCTGATGACTCTACCAGAGATTGATAATTTGAAATAGGTAAAATAAATTAATTCAATAATAAAAATAATCTGAATTTAATTTTGTTATATAGCCAGAGCACGCGCCATGTACCTCGGCAGCAGTTCTGACCAATTCGTCTACACCTTTAAATATTTGTGAGCAAGAAAAATCCCAACGCACTCCTCTCAGCTCCCAGAATAACTTCCAAATCCTTTGTACACTTACGGTAAGTACTTTCGAGCTTACTACGGAACCCCTATTTATAATACGTGCTTGTCGCTTAAAACCAGGATATTTTCTCTCCTTTTCCTGCTTCTATATCTAATTATTTTCTTAATCCTGAAACTATACCTCAACTAACCGTTTTCTGCTAATCTTCTTCATTACACAACATACTTGCTTAATGGTTTTTGGCATAGGCGTTGGTCTTAAACTCTACATTGAAAAAACATCCATAGCAATGTAACCGCACCGCAAAGAAACGCAAGACATGTCCTTCAGACGTTAAACGATGGGGCGAGGACACAGGGCCGGATTACGCGCTGACATATTACTATATAAATTACCACCATATTTGTTATCCCTACGTGACTCCAGTTATGAAAGCTGGTAACAGTATTTTCTTTTTGTTTTTCCTTGTTATACGTTAGTACCGTAACTGATTTTCCCGAGGTTTTGTCTCAGGTGGTTTTAAAGATTTAATTATGTTATCAAACATCTATGATTACTAAAAACCGATACTTATTTTGTCGCATATTGTGAAGATATTATAACAGCAGGATTACCTAGGTCTTGTCGAAAGGGCATCGCCATGTCCAGTCCAACTTACCTACATATCCACCCGCTTACTGCCAATCTATGTCATCCCCCTTATGAGAGAATTCAAATAGTCGGAATTAGAAGATATCGGGTATAAGAAGATATTTTATCGACCACCGATTCATTCGACCAGAGTCCGTCCCGTTGCAGGGACATATGGCGTGACATCGAGAATTCGCGAGCACGGTAATTACAAACGCATGATAGACGGACAGACCCTTTGTATTTCAGATAGCCATGTGTAGGTATACCTTTGTAATTGCAGCTTGAAGGTCCCATTTGATGAGTCTACTGAAGATCTAAAGACTAATAGAATCTAAAGACTTGATAGAATAGAATACCTATTTGCACAGGTCTGCTAAATGTGTTTAAGTCCTGGTAAATATAAGTTAAATTTTTTATACCTGTAAAGTGACAGAATCGCAAACTAGAAATAAAACGAGAATCAGCTGGTACTCTAACAGCTAATTATCATAACTTTACACCTCAGCCAAAATATTTTTATTGAAGTAGTTTTGATACCTACAGGTTGAAATGGTGAAAGCAAATAAGAAGTATTTTTACTCGCCATTTTTATTTTGAAAAAGTATAGGTAAGTTTAAGATAAACTGCCATAATTATATATATTTCGTTGGTATACGTACCATACATAGGTACGTATACCAAAGAAATAAGTAATTCGTGAAAAATACCATGTATCTAAAACTCAAACTCAAACTCAAAAATATTTATTCAAAATAGGTATCTACTAAGTACACCTTCTGAACAAAGACGTGATGATAAAAATTCACTACGGTATCTTAAAACTAAAGCTACGAGGGTTCCAAACGCGCCCTGGTCTGAGAAGAGCCCACAACAAAATTCAGCCGGGCCTAAACAGATTTAACAAGAGATAACATAATCAAACTTATTGACAATGGAGTCGCTAAAAATAATAATGAATAGGCATAAAGACGGAAGGACAGTCAGCACTATTTATAGTTTCGCAACGATTCGTGACGATTTAGCCGTGATATGAACAGCTAATGGCTGGAAGGATTTTAAGTAACAATATGTACACGCCTACCAACCGCATTAAAGGCTCAAACAAACAGAACGCGTAACAAAAGCGACAGTAACAACATGCAGCTTCTTTAAGTTTAATAACACTTTGCTTCTTCCTTCCGTGTCCTGGCCCCAAGGCCAACCACTGTGGCCAACATATCAATGGAGATTAGTATTACCTAATATATTTCTATATTCAGATATTATGTCAGCCCTTGACTGCAATCTGAAAGTAAGACGATGCATTCTTAGATGAAAATCCTAACCTGGACAGGGTTTGGCAGTTTTAATAAACCCATATAAATATTGTATTACTTTATATTGCAGTGGGACTGCATTAATTCGACAAGAAGCAAGAGCTATCACTCGCAGAACAGAATGGCTAAACGTTATGAATTGTAAAAATTGTTGTTAGTGAATCGATCGAATATGTGAAAAATCTCACACTAGGTTCTTGTTATTTCGTACTTCCTGTTCTTTGTTTTACAATTCGTACAAATTACGTGCATTTTCATTGTAATAACATCTGCAGTTGTGCAGCTGTTATCATAGCGCCGCGTTGCGTTGTGTTTGTTTCTGGCTTAAACGTAATCTGTGCAATCTTTCTCAGGGATGCTTTAATGGTTAAACGTTTCGATTAATTGAAGTGGTCCCTTCAAGGATTTTTTAGATTGCTCTTTGACTTTTATGGTGAGTTCTATTGTTCTAAAATTACTATAGTTTGGTGGAACAATAAATACTTCAATGCTTCTGATTTAGTAGTTAGGTATACCTACTAGATACTGATAACATATTTAGGGATAGTTACACATAATTATACAAACGAAGTGAATGATTACATTAGTAGGTATAGTGAAATAAAACACAGGAGATTCAGAGGTCGCCACTGCATTTATGCCACTATATTTTTATACTTTTACTTAGCTTATCAAAATAAAGTTCAGTTTCGCTTTAGCTCCACTTCATTTGTAGGTGTGCATTATGTATTATACTATGTTGTAGACTATTAATGTGCTTAGATACATACGTACCCGTTTTTAACAAAGTTCTTCCAAAAAAATACATAATTTGAGGCCCTATTCGCAAAATTTTCTTCAAAAATATCTATTAGAATTAGTAGTGAGTCTATATCAAAGTTAGTACACGGAGTGAAAGCTTAACGTGGCTTAACCTCTGAAGGGTGAATCTAATACATTTCAAATTCTAATTGGCATCAGATGTAACAAGGCGAGCGCATTTCAGCGTACAGCGGCCCGCGGCCTCGCCCACGCGGATGCGTATACGTCGCCTGTCTTACTACGGTGCTTTTTAGGCTTACTACAAACGTAGCGTTTCTGAAAGGACGTCATAACGCTCATATGATATTACGCTTAATTCGTATTACTCCGCCAAACACATATGATTACACCACCTGCCTGCCTGCTAGAAAACATGCAGAAAACTCACCAAACACAACACAACACAAATCTTATGAAAGACACTCAACGAAGTCAGCTCAATGACGCCAGGGTCAAAATCGCTTGAAAAATCAGGCGATTTTGACCTAATAAAATGCATAACAAATAAAATTTCTGGCGATGCGCGAGCCTAAAGCTTAATGAATTTAGATTTTTGTTCCTTGTGTATTATGGACTTCGTCAAAGTAGGTAATGCCTGTGTTTATCCAACATACACATAACAGCTTGCGCGAGCCTAAAGCGCATTGAATTTAGATTTTTGTTCCTTGTGTATTATGGACTTCGTCAAAGTAGGTAATGCCTGTATTTATCCAACATACACATAACAGCTGTTATTTTCTTTCCAGGTGTCATAACTGCTTGTGACCACAGCCGCACTCACCGAAGACAGCTTTGAAGCAGCAAACTTAAAACGCAGCGAAAACGTCTAGCTAGACAGAAAAAACGTGCGCACGATAGGGCACTAGATAATATGATGCCTCTTAATCTTTCTTGTGTTCGTCAAAAACTATTGAGTTATTTATTGGCGGTAAAACACCTGCTTTGTGTACAAATACCCTTAGTGCCTCAAGCTGAGGCCCTTACGCGGACCTAGCGCAACCTAATAATTTCTTAATGTCATGCGCTTTAAAGGGAATTATTGTTTTGTATTAGAATAATGGTGTGCTCAGATTGTTAAGTATAGATTAAGCGGGGCCGTCCTAACTGACATATTATGTAGCGAACCTCGGCATTCAATTGTGGAAGACCATCACAAGCCAGCCCAGAGGCGATCAATGGGCAACATAGACTCGCTTTGATAGGCACGTTTTGCATTTCGGTGGAGGGGATACCTAGGTCTATTGTTTGAAAACTTAATAGATATTATTCTTCGGAGCAACTAGATGTAGATGTTATATACTATATACTAGCGTCACTGTGGCTAACATAAACAATATACTCCGAAAAAATGCCCTAGAGCTCAAAGAACTTTCGAAGAAGGTTTTTTTTTCTCTCTGAATTATACGAGTAGGTTTGTCTTTATGATTATCACGGTAAAGGGATAACTGTTGCCTATGAACATTTTCGCCTTCACCGTTTGAAGCAAGTGATATATCTTTTCTTCAACAGATTTCCACCACCTGATGGTGATGAAATCTTATTCTACGACGATGTTACTACTTTATTAGGTACTAATAGTTTTTAAAAGAACTAAGGACGACTTCAACCAGACACCTCTCAGACCATCATACTAATATTTAAAGGCTCGGAGGGAGATTTCCGTGAAATATTACTCGAATCTTGCGCGAAATCAATATATTCATCACTTCCTTATCACAAATTTAACACTTCATTGAATAATACAGCAATTGGCAACATTACGTCTTAGTCTCTGAATACGTCTACTGTCGTCCATCGAATGAATCATGAGATCCAAAACGTTCTCGTTTTATAAAAGTTGTTATCACTCCCACCTCAGTATGTCAATATACGTCAACAAACGGATATTGACTAATCTTTAACATTAGTTAATTAAATTAAGTATATCGACGTAGTTACACTCCTTGTCTCATGAGATATATTGACAAACAGTATTAACTTAATAATATTTTCAATGTACACCCAGGTCAAATTGGATAAAGAGTCATGAAATAAGTCAAATTGACAACTATCGAAATAATAAACCTTACAGCTCGGCCATCCTATCATAAGCGAGTCCCCTCGCGTTTTGAAGCTTGACCTAATCTCACTTAATAACAATATTTATAAGCTCTTTATTTCAGATAAAAATCCAATGTTATAATAGTATAAATAATAAAATAATAAAACAAATAAGAATAAACATAAAAATAAAAATAGCAAATCAAATAAATAGCCCAACCCATTTCCCAAAACTACTCCCCATTTCTTACCCGCGTCTCGGCGGACAGAGCGCCAATGCTTGATTATATCATTAGACATGTCCTCACCGATCACCCCAAGAATTACCTATTTTTGTTTGTCGCAATCGCTCCCAGAAGGAAGCTATACGAGTGCGCATATACGATACTATTAATAATCTTAGTCCTGTTGTATGCGTCATTTCTACCTTGGATTGGACACACCGCCCTACTGAACCCATTAGTATAACCTCTCTTTATTCTATAATTGCGGGTTCAAATCAATTGCCCACGTAGCGTGCTAGCATTGAAAATCACTCCTTTACTTCGGACTTTCTTTCCATAAGGCCCTTTACGTAGAGTTTCCTGGACGCAACACCATTCACCTTCAATTTTCATAGTCATCTGTCACGGTGTTATCTGCTTCCCATAATCAATAACCCAAAAATATAATATATATTATATCAATAACCCAAAATCATAATACATATATCAATAACCCTAAAACATAAAAGATATAAATTAATCCATATTGCTTCAAGACTAAATTTAAGTTAACAACCTGAACTCCGACTGCGACACATGATTCTTCCAGTAAAGCACTTTGCATTTAGTTACAATACTCACAACACCATATTTCACTGCTATTATTCCGGATCCAAGCGTAAGAAGAAACGAGAACAAAGGAAAAACTTACCACGCACGCATCTCTGATTCTCTGCCACACACCTCCTCCACCTTTGGATTCCCTTCGTTCGTTTAGACCGTTTATCCAGCGCTTCAACCTTCCTTATTAACCCTCCATTCCTTTCCACCTAGGATTTTACCTTCCTTAGATTAGACCCTTTACACCTAGGATTTAATCTTCCATTAGACCCTCTACACTTAGGGTAACCTTCCTTAGATTAGATCCTTTCCACCTAGGATTTAATCTTTTCGCTTTTGAATTTTTTTCGAATTGCGTTTATATTAAAAAATTGGATTATTCCTATTTATTATATTTCCGTTAGGTTTTAATCCAGTAGAAACAAAGTTCCTTTCCCATCGAAAATAAGTATCCCAATTAAAATGATGCTAAGAAATCGTAACAACAAATAAAATTAAAATATACACAAGTTCAAATGATTGCCTTTAAATCCTGTTTGTTAGCCACAGTCCTAATGAGACCTGTCCTCGCTCCGTTCGTTCCAGTCAAGAATATCGGCGCGGACCACAACGACAACAACTACAGATTTAGATAAGATAATTTTCTGTTAATCCCCCCCTCAATATTTTTATACTCTCATCTAAACCACGGGAGTAATGGTATGCTGCAACGCGAAGATTTTGATCCAATACATTAATTCCCGGGCCCAATCGCTGTCGCGACCACCAAATCACATTACGATCCAAACACCAATTATTTAACCATAAACCTGACACGTATGGACCTCTTACTTAAGTCTGGAGACAAAACCACTATTTATTGAAAACTCAATTGATCAATTGAAAGATTATCTATCTTCCTGAATCCCGACCCATAGATAGTGAATCGATCGATAATGTCTTAAGTACCCCTTTTTTCACTTCACCTTGACTTCTTATGTTTTGTGCCAAACAATAATTTCAGAGATCAGGAGTCACATACGTCCCTCCAACGTACACCCGGTAATTCATAATAACATAAACTCAGTAGAGAATAATCCAAAAGGTTTCTCACATCTATGCACAAGACATTTATTTGTCAGGCAAACCCGCCAAATATTCCAAATACTGACCACTGCCCGACCGTCTTGGTGTCAAAAATATCAACCTCAAAAACTTTGAACTGGAATATCTTTACTTCCGACTTCCTGTAAATAGCAATCCTTAAGACAAAACTGATAATATTCTTTATCCTTAATATTTTAAACATCCTTTCATCAGTAGACGTGAGGAGAAAACCTCAACATTCGTTTGGAAGTCCGCCATTGTTTCACTCACAACAACAAAATCGAAATTCAACCAGGTACTATCGTATATATTTTTCCAAATTTTAAATGAGAAAAGAAACTCAATCAGAGTAAAACACAAGGGAGACCCAATCAGCCATCCAAAACCGCCTATCTTCACCTCCAAGAGGTACCAGAAACAGAGTATATTTGAATAATAATTCAAAAATATTGATATAAATCATTTTTTTATTAAAACAATTACTCTGCTATGTGTATAAAAGATTTTTATTTCCCTCATCATCATCATCATCATCTCCTCCCGTACATCGCCTTCTCTCATTTGCTCGGAGATGGCATCATTATATAAATAAATAAAATACGTAAAAATTACATCAGCCCCTTCCAGACCTCCGATACTCAAGTAGGGACGCTTTAACCATTTCCCATCTAGCGAATAAAACATACAAAAGCTTTCCAGAAACGCAATACAACTCTCGGCCGAAACAGCACTTCGCGGTCTCGTACATGTAAAAAGAACTAAGCCGACGTCTCGACCTTTTTGAAATCACTATATCACCACCACTATCAGGTAAAGAGTTCAAGACTACACTCAAAAAAAATTGCCACAAAGTTGATTCTATATATATACGAAATCATAATGTAACACCATTTATAATATCAACCGTAGCATTTTAACGGCTTCAATCTAATATTCTTATTTTTAACCAAATTCTAATCAAATTACCTTTCCACTCAACATTAGGTATTGTGCAGCGCACGCAGTGCCTAAACGGTAATAGCTTTACAGCTGTTATAATATAATGTGAACTATTAGGAAACTCCCTTTTATTCGGTCCTCTATTATATAGTCGAAAAGATGCCACAATGTCAACGGTTTGACGCTTTGTAATACCTCGTTAAATACTCAAAGTTTCGAAAACATTATTTCGTCACGAACACACCCCCAGTTACTCGACTTGAGATAATAAACCGAATTGTAACTAATTTCTGAAACATGTGGAACGAGGTCACAAGATCACTTGTAATTATATCGTCACCCCTTTTATGACTAAATTTATTAAAAAAATACCAAGTTTTATTATTCGTTCTTTTTTTTTTCTCAAAAGAACTTCCAAAGGGTGTTCTCTTTTCAATGCGTATTTTCAACATTACACTCACAACTACACCTAAGGGTCAAAAACAACATCCAATTTCCAAAGTAAATGTTGGGACACACCAAGTGATTTCCCTTAAACGACCAAAGTTAATTATTATTTAAGGACGTAGAACCGTAGACTACAGAAACAAACGTAAAGTTCTAAAGCCAATACAAACTTGAAACCAATAAAATGAAATCATATTAATATTATGGATATAACAAAACTCTTCATAGTCCCTTTTGCGATCATAGTCGCGATTAATCGTCTCAACAATAATATGACAACCTACAATTGCGATTTAGAGGGAGAATGTCACAAATTGTGACCTCAGGTTATCAATATTATGAATTGTTTAAATCACAGGTCTTAAATAGCTTTCTTTTTTTCGCCTACCACTAGGATTTTGCGATCATTTCGACCACCCGTAAATGCGATTAAAAGAAACACGGGTTCAAAGGGTTCTCTAGACTATTACTGGTATTTGCAACCATTTTGACCAGCTACAAAGGCGACTCAAACAAACAAGGGAGGGTTCAAGACGAAGGCTACAATAATTATTGGGATCAATGTGATACACTAGCTTTTACAATAATCTATCTCAGTTGTTAGGTGTTCTCAATAGAATCTTCTATCCAAAAAGAAATACCTCTGGTTACTATTTTAGATTGTTGGCTTAACCAAACAAGAAAATCAAACACTTGGGAAAATGAAATATCTAATTCAAAACCTTAGTTATAAACCTATTCTGTGGTCATAATCCTAACGTGTATGACCCACAAAAATCAGTTTTAATTTTGTTTCAAAGAAAACTAAAGCCTTGCCACGCCTAGGTACCACATTTTAAGCAAAAATTGTCTAGGGCTTCTCCTTGCAATCCTTTTGAACGCGCTCTCAAAAATTAATGAATAAATTCCGCCATTACATTGTTCAGCGTCAAGCCTTCCCACCAATACAGCACGACACGACAGCTCAGACCACCTCCACTGGTCGACCGGGCCTCACGCGGCTTGAGAGTCTAACTAAAATCTAACCAAAGCAAAATCTTCGTATAATAATAAAAAGGAAACAAAAAGTACTTACGGCAAGTATTAGCCCCTGTAGACCAATCAACCATTCAACCATTTTTTTTGAACTCACAAGGCTGTACCACTTGGAACCCAACCTGCATTAGCAGACCCTTCAGCACCTCGTTAACCTCCATTTCAGCCTCTCACGTGGCTCCTCAGTGGATTCACTTCTGCTCGACCTGGGCGCTGCCTCGATACCCAGCTGAAAAATAAATATAATACAAAAGTACACGTTCCTTAATATCCAAATCCAACTATCCCGTATCTCGAACCCCCAAAGTTTTAATGGCGCCAGGACTCCGCAAACTACCCCACAATTTCAATTTATTATGTATGATGCTATTATGAAATTGCTCGTTCATCTCTGAATTACTTTTGTTCACTTGTTTCGCCCACTTCTACTTATTTTTTCGTTGCTGTGTTACTGGTACTTTATACCTGAATTACGTCCTTAAAATACTTGTATCCATGTACTAGTTTTTAGAGAAATGTGCGGCCCCCAGACAAGTTTACAAGGTTTTAAGGGTACTTTTAACTTTCTTTAAAAACAATGAATAAATTTAAATAAAATAAATAATTAACGTTTACTCTAGGCTTTATCGAGGTAGTGCTTATACCTCACGATTCAGGTTTCCTTTAATTAAACAATTTACGGGCATGAAACCGCAAACGTAAATAAGTATCTTGTCATTACTAGAACTTTATCACCTGCGTATTCAACTCGGAAGAGAGAAAAAAAACATATTTTATAAACATCACTGGCTTCACTTATACCCAAAAATAAATAAATTTAAACAAAAGAAAACATTAATGCCGAGAAATAAGAAAATCATAAATAAATAAAAAAAATTGTACATCACCTTTTTTTCCTTTGGGCGTAGTCCTTCAACGGGATGATAACTGTACTATCTTCCCGGTATCCCGCTTCTGAGCTAAAGGCTCGGAGGGAGATTTCCGTGAAATATTACTCGAATCTTGCGCGAAATCAATATATTCATCACTTCCTTATCACAAATTTAACACTTCATTGAATAATACAGCAATTGGCAACATTACGTCTTAATCTCTGAATACGTCTACTGTCGTCCATCGAATGAATCATGAGATCCAAAACGTTCTCGTTTTATAAAAGTTGTTATCACTCCCACCTCAGTATGTCAATATACGTCAACAAACGGATATTGACTAATCTTTAACATTAGTTAATTAAATTAAGTATATCGACGTAGTTACACTCCTTGTCTCATGAGATATATTGACAAACAGTATTAACTTAATAATATTTTCAATGTACACCCAGGTCAAATTGGATAAAGAGTCATGAAATAAGTCAAATTGACAACTATCGAAATAATAAACCTTACATATTATAAATGCAATTTAAGTGTATTTGTTTGTTGGTTTGTCCTTCAATCAACATTGCTGGTTTGTGCAACAGACCAACGGATCGACGTTATTTTTTGCACTTTTTATCCCGGAAAACTAAGGAGTTGCCGGGAATCGAAAAAACTTAGTCCACGCGGGAATCATCTAGTTCGTATTAATTTTAAAGCTAGATACAGTCAAACTAATGAGGTCACGAAATGTCAAGCCCTCAGCGTCACGAGCACTACTTTACCGGTACAAGTAGTGAATGGCTTCTACTTTAATTGTGAAGCATACTAATTTCTCCGAGACGTGATAGTGCAAACGGTAATGACAAAGTATTGGGAGTAAACTGTCCATTGTTCTAGGTACCTACTGCAATTATTTCAGATTTGCAATAGTTGGGAGATGATATACGGCTGTAGAAACAGGAAATTAAATTATTGTTTCTTTTTAGGGTTCCGTACCAAAATGGTAAAAATGGAACCCTTATGGTGCGACTTTCTCCGTCCGTCCGTCCGTCCGTCACAGTCGATTATTTCAGTAACTATTAAAGCTATCGACATGAAATTTGGAATAGTTGTGTATAATAGTGGCCTCACATCTTTATTTATTTTTATGCATTGTGCATGCAGTATTTTTGATTTATCAGGCAAAATGTCGAAAAAAATACCGTAGCCCCCCCCCCCCCCCCCCCCCCCTTATCTCCGAAGTTTACTAATTGAAAAATCTGAAATAATTATGGTCAATAGAAGCTTATGTATATTTTACAGGAAAAATAAAACCAACGCTATAACTAGCATAGTTTTTTTGATATTAACAATAAACTTCTACAAACAAAGTTAGTTTTGCGGTTCATATAATTCATTAATCGTAAAACTTACTACAGGATTGTACGGAACCCTTGGTGCGCGAGTCCGACTCGCACTTGGCCGGTTTTATTTATTACTAACGCAACTGTAAGTAAAAAGTTATAGTTATAGTAGGTACGCGACGCTCGTCTCGCGACGAACTGCCTCGTTGGTCTAGTGGTTATCATGTTCGACTGCGGCTGACGAGGTCCCGGGTTCGAGTCCCGGGTCAGGCCATAATTAGATAAGTGTTGGGTTTTCCCGATTAGAAATTCTCAGTACTAGCCCGGAGTTAGGAAGTTGGCGGTGTTTCACCCCCGTCTCTCGGAGAGCACGTTAAGCCGTCGGTCCCGGTTGTTATGGTAATATGATAATAGTCGATAAAGCCCGCCAACCCGCATTGGAGTAGCGTGGTGGGTCTAAGCTCTAATTCCCTCTCTCCTATGAGAGTGGAGGCCTGTGCCCAGCAGTGGGACTTTAATGGGCTGTAGTGGTGGTGGTGTGGTGGTGATACATAACGACGCTTGAGCTTGAAGTTTATCACGTCTGAGAGGTGATATCTAGTGAACGGTCCAATGAATAGCGTCAGTTTAGATACTGTTTACATAGATACTGCGCATACTTTAATACTGTACAAAGCCTTCCTATATTTTATTGTTCATTTTTGGTCATTTTTAGGGTTCCGTTCCCAAAGGGTAATAACGGGACCCTATTACTAAGACTCCGCTGTCTGTCTGTCTGTCTGTCTGTCTGTCTGTCTGTCTCCAGGCTGTATCTCATAAACCGTGATAGCTAGAAAGCTGAAACGTAATTTTTATTTTTAATACGTCATAAATCGTAAAACTTACTACAGGTTTGTTCGGAACCCTCGGTGCGCGAGTCCGACTCGCACTTGGCCGGTTTTTGGACCATAACGCGTCTTTGAGCGGTGATAAGTAATCAGTTTACCAGCCGCATGCCAGGCAGATTGGCAGTTTTCCCACCAGTGGAGAGCCCTACACCCACCAAATACTGCATCAGCCTTCCTAGCGATATATACCAAAAGTACAGCTATCTCTTAGTCTATAATTAAATCATCTTGTTTAGGTAAATTCAAAACACGCATTATAATTTCTACTTACCCAAAACCCTGACGTTCCTATTAATTTATGAAAAACTGAGTAACATTAATAATTAGGTTCGATGGAATTCTATGGGTCAATACCTTATTTCGATGTGGCGTACTGGAGCCCATCTGCGGTGGATAATAATATAATAATGTATCAAATAAAAAGTTCGAGCGAAGTTTAAGCTGTCTCAGCGCTTAAATCGAGGCTGCTTATTTAGAAAATAGCCCTCTAGACGTATAAGCTTTAATAGCTTAGCTTTTAATATCGTCCACGGGTTACGATGTTCCCAACTTTACGAGATGTGAGTGTTAAACGCTAACACGCTGATGTTAAATAATGATTGCTTGCTTTATACCGTTATTTTGTGTACCGCTATCTAGGTGCACATAATTTTAATAAGCTATGAGATAGCAGTGTTTTAAGTAACTGTGATTTTAAAGCTTTATTAATAACTAGCGCCCGCAACTTCGTCCGCGTGATTTACGTTGTTTAGATTCCCGCAGGAACTCCTTTATTTTCTGAGATAAAAAGTAGCCTATGTCACTCTCCAGGTCATCAACTATACCCATGCCAAAATCACGCCGATCCGTTGCTCCGTTGCGGCGTGATTGAAGGACAAACCAACAAACCATCAAACAAACACACTTTCGCATCTATACTTATAATAAAACTGTAACAGGTCCAATTCTGTACATTGAAGATATTTTGAAAATTTTTTTTGGAGGGCACTCATTATTCGATACTGAAGCCAAATCTGTAATTTTTTTCATTTTTGTCTGTCTGTCTGTCTGTCTGTCTGTCTGTATCTTGGCCGCGCATCACGCCGAAACTACTGAATGAATTCAAACGAAACTTGGCACGATTTGAGCCCATACTACGAGGTAGGACATAGGATACTTTTTATCCCGAAATTCTACCCCTGAAGGGGTGAAATAGGGGTTGAAAGTTTGTATGAAAGTCCTTAATTTCTCAAGTTATAGCCATGAAACTTGATATATGAGCTCCGGGTTGAAAATGGAGACATACGTGTTTCACAGTTTTTGAAAATTCGACCCCCAGAAGGGTGAAATAGGGGATAAAAGTTGGTATGAAAGTCCTTCGTTTCTCAAGATGTTTTACAAGTTATATCAACGAAACTTTTTATTTTGGCTTACGGTAAAAAATAAAGAAGTATGTGTGTCACAGTTTTTCAAAATTTCACCCCTAAGGGGGTGAAATAGGGGGTGAAAGTTTGTATGAAAGTCCGTCATTTCTCAAAGCTACCGATTGAAAATGAAGAAATTAGTGTTTCACAGTTTTTGCAAATTTTACCCCCGAAGGGGTGAAATAGGGGTTGAAAGTTTGTATGAAAGTCCTTCATTTCTCAAGTTATAGCCATGAAACTTGGTATATCCACGCGGACGAAGTCGCGGGCATCAGCTAGTTTATAATATTAGTATGATGCCTCCTTTCATCACATGAGATTATCTATACGCATAAAATGGAGCCAACGATTCTGTATTAAAGCTCTCTTCGTGACTGTAGATTCAGCAGTTTTTGACTATTCAAATTGAGGTGACGGGTATCTTTAAACATTGGAAAATTCTACATTGTTAGAAATTTAAAAGAATGATGTAAGGTAAAATTAATATTAGAAATGCGAAAGTGTGTCTGTCTGTCAGATACGCTTTAATGGAACATCTTTTCTACCGATTTTGATGAAATTTGGTGTACAGGTTATCCCGGAAAATTAAGAAGTTTCCGCGAGACTAAAAAAACTTAATCCACGCGGACGAAGTCGCGGGCATCATCTACTCGTAGTATCATCTAGTAATTATATAAGTACCTAGTACTATAAACTGGTTTAAATACTATTTTTTTGTTGCATGATAGGCTTGCTTTTGGCACGTAAATCATGTCCAATGAAAACCAATGATGAGGTTTAGGTGGAAGCGTACCGCCTTGTATAAATATGTCTGCAGAGCCTTTAAAGTGATCTAAAAATGGTGATGGTTAACACTATACTAACCATAATAGGTATCGTCACAATGATTATTAATAATTAAAATTGTTTATTGAAATATCGAATCACAAAATAATACATCTCAATAATTTAACCCTTGCTAATAAATAACATAAACCGTTCCAACCTCAAAAGAAAATACATTTCGACCGTTCAACCCTATTTCTTTTATCGCACTACAATTACGAGGCACGTACGACAACTAATAAAATAGCAGAAGAAACGGGCAGTCGACACTTGAGGCTAAAGGACCTCGCTCAGTATTCCTGCAGCCCTTCGACCACAAAGGGAAAAAGGGCAAACACTTCAGGCAACGACCAAAATAGAGAGTGTATTGAGTCGCGAAATAAAATAAGGGTAGAAAGAGTGTGGAAAATCTTACTAGCGGAACTGTATAGAGCTGTAAAAACTATTTAGTTTGCGCACAAATTAGTAATTTGCATGTAATGCGTACATGTATTGCATACTATATCTTAAAAGCAAGACAATTTTTTAAAGTCTTGGCGATGCAGTTTTAACAGAAGAATAATAGCTATACTTCTTTGAACAATTGATTAATTTCATTGTGTTTCAATTTCACTTTATTTCAAAGTGAATGCACATAAGATTAAAGTAGACTGGATTACAATGTAAAGTGGCTTGGCTTGCCGAAAAACACCTCCGAAAGGCTGAAATATAATAAAAGATATCATATATTTTGATCCGTATTAAATATAATTAATATTAATATTTCAGCCATGATATCAACTCAATCAACGTATCAGCTCAAACCGCTGAGTGTAGAGACTTGAAATATCCATGTAGGTTATTTCTATAACATATAATATAGACCTTCAATGTTTTCAAATGTGTTTGAAATCTGCAAATCCGCACATGGCAGTGTAATGGACTATGGTCAAGACCCTTTTCATTCTAAGAAGAGACTCGTGATTAATACTAATGATTTTATTGTAATGTTTAATTTAATAACTGACATAATTAATTTATATGGATCATGTATCTGAAATAAATAAATAAATTTAATTAAATTTAAAAAAATTGTGACCAGCGATGGGTTGTAATTATGATGTTGATAATAAATGAGGTGGTAATAACATCTCTCAATATTTCCTCCAAAGTGGACAGAGCTAGGGTGACCACAGGTGCTCGGGCCAGCGAACTTTTCAAATATTTGCTTTGGTGGCTTTTCCCATGGATTTCCGCAGCTTTCCTCTAAACGTCACTACCGATAAGCGAACAATTTATTCAACAGAGCGGATCAAGTATGCTTTGAAACAACAAAAAGGGTGCGCGCTGGGCTTTGAGACATATATTTTCTGAAAAAATGTTTTTTCAACTAATATGTGGTCTTGCATAATAGGTAGCTTCGATAGCTTATCGGGTGGGCTTAAATCTGATGGGGGTTTGGGTTTGAACCCATCGTTGTACTATGGGTAAGTACCTACAACTTTTACGATAAGTTGGAAGAAAAGTGGATATTAGCTAGTCTTGTCTAAACAAGAGTTTACAAAAAATACACGCCGTCCAAGTTATAATTAGTAGTAGTTTTTTTTTATTATTTATCCGTCTATAACTATTTATTTGTATGATGTAAAGTGTTGTTTAAAAATAAATGTACCTAAATCAAACAAAAAAAGAAACAAAAAGGGTGTTACCTACTATTATAATAGGTAGATTCATTCGACTATTCATAAGCACTTGTAAAAAGTCTATTTGAATAAAAAACTATTGAATTTTGTTTTTTTTTGAATTTTGCATAAGTAGGTACCTATTTCTACGAGAAGTTGCTAAAAGTATGTATGTCTATATAAATTATGTTAAGAGAGTTTGCTTTTGACACGAAGTTTATAAATAGGCTTCCTATTTCTTACCCAATAATAAAGGGTAGTTTGAAGAAGAGTTGATATTCTTTCAATATCGTAATAACCGTAATCTTCATGCTAGAACTACAGTATCAACAACACCTCAGATTTTTTCTAGTATTTAGATATTACGAATAATTCACTAAGGATTTTAAACATGGATAGGTATATCATTATTTTTAATCAATCACTCGTGACCGACAAGATATACTCAGCATGCATTCGCTCATGTATAATTTGGTACCAAAACATTATATCATTTCCTGTACGTGCAAAATTGCACTTTTTGTCCATTCCGATTGTTCAATAATTCGTAATTCGATCGCATTATAACAAATCGATTTCCTTGAGGTAACGTCACAAATTGGATAAAAAAACTCGGAATCGTACAATTAGCGATAAAGCACTTGCCGTAATAACCGTGGGACCACGCTTTGTTTTTCAGTCCAAGCGGAAAGCTCTAGCGAACGAATATTGAAGTAAAACTTCTTTAGAATCGTGGTGATTTGAAAATTCGTTGAAACGAAAAAGCGACACCATAAAGAGACGAACATATTCTTAATAGGATTTAGCCTGCGAGAGAATGAGATAGAATACAAGTTATAATATTTATCTCATTCTCTCGTGGGCTACTTAGCGTGCGATAGAATGAGATAGAACCCAAGTTATATTTATCTCATTCTCTCGTACGCTACTTTTTTGAAGTTTCACTTCTGCCGTGTGTGAATTGCACACACACACTTTTTTTTAGTTAAGTAATCATTGCCTTGCTATCCCTTTGAGGAATTATTAATAATAATTCAATGGCATACCATAAGATTTCTCTTGAGCTATATGGTGATGGTTTTTTAACGATTAGATGACTGCTTTTTAAGCTTTTGTCAGAATGCGTACGCGTTTTATTGCACCTTTATTTATTTTAACGAGTATAGCGAAGCGATGGATTGAAAAAGTTTGGATAATGACTTAAATAGTAACTTTTAAAATATTTTATCTACACTAATGTTATAACATTCTACTTATGTTTCCAATACTTGACTTATAATTACTACTGTTATAGCGCAGATAACAAAACACTCAATTTAAGCAATTTCACATGATGGTATAATATCCACATCGATATCGTAAAATCTCATTATAACATCAATAAAACGCGACCAATTAACCTGGCGAGCCTTATGTCAAAATCCTCATACAAGTTGTATAAAATTTTGATATTAGGCTGGCTTTTGAAAACAGTTGGGTTATACGTGAAAACTTCGTCGAAACTACTAAACTTACATACACAAAACTCTTTGGTAAGATCTTGTGCCAATTAAATAAAAAACGAACAGCGCGCGCTCGCTCCTGATTGGCCCTGCGCGCGCAGCTGCGCTCTCATTGGTTAGATTTTAATGGCGGCCAGTTCACTGTGACAATACACGTACGCGTGAATTTAATGTTTCGCAATGTGTTTTGTATTGTCAGCTTTTACTCTTGTTGTTTGATAAATTGCATTAGTGAAGATAAAGTAGTGTATGCAACTGCATATAACACGGGTATTAAAACACTCGTTACTATTATGAAACTCGCTGCGCTCGTTTCATAAACTCACACTCGTGTTTTAATACCCTTCATTATATGACAGTTGCATAAACTACTATTATTTTATTGACGACTTGAATTGTCCAGATGACGTGGGTATTCGACACGTTTACTTTACTTTTTAGCACTTCTTTAGTGTCCTTTGTAGACCAAGGTCTGCAATAAACAATTTATTATATTTTATTAAACTAGCAACACTGCATCACCGAAAGTCACGCTCAGATTGGTCTAGAAGTAGATTTTTTTAAAATTTATTATAGTCTTTCGCTTGACCACAATCACATCTGATAGGTAGTGATGAAGAGGCCTAAGATGGGACGCACTTGTCTAGAAGATGCCTTGAAGATGACTCCTGATCTATTCACTCTAGACTACTTGATTTAGTATAGACTACTAGATGATGCCCGCGACTTCGTCCGCGTAGATTAGCGTTTTTTGTATCCCGCGGGAACTCTTGAATTTTCCGGGATAAAAAGTAGCCTATGTCCTTCCCCGGGATACAGTCTATTTTTGTACCAAATCGGTTGAATAGATGGGCCGTAATAGCGTAGCAGACAGACAGACAGACAGACACACTTTCGCATTTATAATATTATATAGGAAAAAATATAGTATAATATATAGCATAAATAGTATATATAGTATAAGTATATATATATATAGTATATAGTATGGATAGTAGCAAGATTCATTTTGCACACAAAAGCTTATGAGTAAGACCACACATTACATGTCCCAAACAATCTATAATAAGCGATAATCGTTGCAGGCAGTCGCGGAGTTCGTGTCAGTCTTGGTAATGTGGAGGTCATGTTTGTACGGCGTTTTTTTTTCAATTACAATACTTTTTGTAGAAGTAACTTTTCTTCGTTTTTCTTGTAAGTCTTCTGAGAGTATTTTTATTTGAGATGAAAATAACACAAATTATTTATGAATTATTTTATTAAGGCCGATTTTTCCGGGTATCGTTTACACTTTCGGGTGTTAAATTCGCACCTTGAGCCCTCACCTATGGTGGAGTTAAGAGAGTGTCAAGAATGACAAATTGTCCAATATTCAATTAAGATAAAATGTTTACAGTAGCTTGACCTTTTATAGTTCCTAAGTACTTCAAATGCCTTAACAACCTCAGTTAACATAATACCATATAGATGACCACCCTTTGAAAAAAAAACCTTTTGAAAAGCCCATTATGGTTCCATAATTAATTTTCTGGGATAAAAAATAGTCTGCCCGGGATGCAACCTATTCAGAACAGACGGGCTGTGATAGAATGGCAGACTGATAGAGGAACATACAGTGGGGTTGATTCTGTAGTGCACAATCTCTAAACAAAACTAAAATTAGAGCATTACAAAAATTGCTAACCCTTTCATAATACTCCTTACGAAAAGGGACAGAACTAGATTTAAAGCTGCCATTTTAGTTTAGTTTAGAGATTGTATTATACAGAATCAGCCCCATTAGCTAGCTTATTTAGCTTGGCTTGTATTAAAATTATTAGCTTGGTGAAATCAATGATTTCCCATGAGATGTTTAAAGAACTTTAATCCACTAGGACGTAGTCATGAACATCATCTAGTTTATGTTATAAATTAAAAATAAAATTTATATAAATCATTGCCTACAGTACCACCCATCGTTGCGCGCTGATCGCTAGCGCAATAATATTAATATTAGCAATCACCGTTAGAGGTCACTCTCGGTTCCCAGGCACTCCCTCGTTGCATTACGAATTTGTCACATTTGCCAATCCTATCTGAGGACACACTTAATAGTGATGCAACAACATCGATAAATTATTATTAACGGTACTTCTAACCCTAGTTGTAGGACCTAGCCTATGTGACTTTCTATATCCAGGCAAAAAACTTCCTCGCCAAACACTAGCATATTTTATTGGTATTAAGGTACTAGTATCACAAATTACTAACTCATAAATTAATTAATAACACAATTTTTGATATTCAATGTTAATTAAAAAAAATTTTATTTCATACCGAATCAACCGGGATTCGAGTTTATCGCTAAGCATCATTTTATGTTATCAAAACACAAAAGTACAGCAATATATAGTAAAAGAAATAGCTAAAGGATTAAGAAACCACAACTTTTAAATATAACAGTTTATTATACAGCTAAGCGGCTCGTCTGGTACTTTACATAATATTTAATACCTCTACAGAAATATAACAGGTCTATTAATTCCACTGCGGTTAGAAACAATTATGGTGTGATAAATGTTCAGTCTCGATAAATTTGCATCGCCGTAAATATCGATATGTTGTCGACGTCACTAGGAACCGGTATCTGCGACATGGATAGACTTTATTTCGTTTGAAGCTGATTGCTAACTAAGAGAAGGCTTCCCAGACCCGGACAAGGCGAGATTGATGCCCGGCCTGGCTCAGTGGCGAGAATTGTAAATGGTTAGGCCCTGGGTTCTAATTCCAGCAGTAGAAATTTAATTAATTTGCCTTTATGGACTACTTAGCTGATACTCGAGACTACGTCTGCTTGGATTGAAGTTTTATTTGAAGTTCAGAACTCTTTAATAAAAAGTAGCCTATGTGCTATTCCAGACCATAATCTATCTATATAAGACAATTTTTGATATTCAATGTTAATTAAAAAAAATGTTATTTCATACCGAATCAACCGGGATTCGAGTTTATCGCTAAGCATCATTTTATGTTATCAAAACACAAAAGTACAGCAATATATAGTAAAAGAAATAGCTAAAGGATTAAGAAACCACAACTTTTAAATATAACAGTTTATTATACAGCTAAGCGGCTCATCTGGTACTTTACATAATATTTAATACCTCTACAGAAATATAACAGGTCTATTAATTCCACTGCGGTTAGAAACAATTATGGTGTGATAAATGTTCAGTCTCGATAAATTTGCATCGCCGTAAATATCGATATGTTGTCGACGTCACTAGGAACCGGTATCTGCGACATGGATAGACTTTATTTCGTTTGAAGCTGATTGCTAACTAAGAGAAGGCTTCCCAGACCCGGACAAGGCGAGATTGATGCCCGGCCTGGCTCAGTGGCGAGAATTGTAAATGGTTAGGCCCTGGGTTCTAATTCCAGCAGTAGAAATTTAATTAATTTGCCTTTATGGACTACTTAGCTGATACTCGAGACTACGTCTGCTTGGATTGAAGTTTTATTTGAAGTTCAGAACTCTTTAATAAAAAGTAGCCTATGTGCTATTCCAGACCATAATCTATCTCTGTGCCAAGATCATCATAAATCCAGATAATATGTTCAACTACTCTGGCGTTATTGAATATTGAGTAACCAACATCCGTCCATAGATCTATGCAGACTTTCGCATAATTATAATATTAAGATTTGTATAGAAGTTGATAAGTGATCTAGTGGGACGCTTTAGTAATGGGCTAATTTGATACGAGCATGGCAGTTATACAATTAAAACTTAATCATTTCATTTATATGCGACATCGCTGGCATTAAATCTTTGCCGGTAGAGTGGTAACTAGCCACGGCTGACCGTGAACTTGCCCCTGCCGAGGATCAAACCCTTCACCAGAAGACCATAGACAATTCAGAAATTATAAATTCCCAAATTATTCTTGCCGGGGATAGAACCCGGGACCGCTCACTTATAATAAAGAGCACAGCGCTCACCATTGCGCCAGAAAGGTCGTCAGCAAGTAACTGTTTTATGTAAGGTGGAGTAAGATCTTAGAAATAGGAATTAGATTGTAGAAATCGTGGAATCTCACACAGTGTAGCAATTTAATCAGTTCTAATACTTATGTCACGTTAGACCCAGTGTGGCTATTTGCGACGAATTATTTGCTAAAGCTTTAAGGTATGATTTGATTACAGCATTTAACAATAATAATATTATATTCCCGACCGCAGGACCATTGTCATCCGCAGTCGAACATGCTTACACCAGACCAAATCATTATTTACATGACATAATTATGGTACAATTTCGGTTATTATCAAGTTAATACTATGTAAAAAAATCACGAAAAATAAATAGATAAATAATCAACGAAGTCCAAAAACAAAATTTGCACGTCAGTATTGAGGAAACATGTTTGGACTATTTTTGGACCGTCGTTATAATTGTACAATGTTTCTAGCAAATAAACGATTGATTGATTGATTTAACAGCAGATCTTTGAATAAGGCCCAGTCCCACGTCTGCGAAAAACGCGACAACTTGACTCGATACGACGCAATAGTTCACATTATCAAACAGTAGCTGACCCTTCACGTAGCCTACGTTGTTGCATAGATAAGTTTGTTATTTACTCTGGTCTGGTTTGGTGGGAGGCCTCCAAAGGCGTGCCGTCAAGCGATTTAGCGTTCCATTACCTACAACGTACGAGTACCTACTATTACCTATTCTGTGGTTCCAGTACGATACCGTGCCATACCAATTACAGGTTATCCCGCTACCATATTAGACTGTATCATCATTGACGTGAGATCGAAGTCAAGGGATAACTTGCAGTGGATTAAAAAACATGTCACGTTGCGTCGCGTCGCATTTGTCGCTTACCTATGACAACAATGCCTATTTCCTGTCGTAAAGTCGCGCTCCTCAAACGTACCTTAACCATCGCCTATTTATTGTGATCACGACTACACGTTTACCGTTTCGTTTCATTCAATTGGGAAGGTTAGGCTTTATAAGTCACATAAATTGTAATCTAGACAAATATTATCGGATATTATCGGTGCAGTCACCAGTATAGGTCGTTCACACTATTACCACAGATTAAATAATCTATTCCTACTGCAGTAAAGGTTCTACGGCTGGCGTCTGATTTTGCTCAGCTTTAATACGACTGGATCAAAGTCAAAGCACAGAACTAATATAATATTATAAATGCGATGCGCAAGTGTGTATGTCTGTCTGTCTGTCCGTCTGTCTGTCTGTATGCTACGCTTTCACGGCCCTTCTTTTCAACTGATTTTGATGAAATTTAGTACAGAGGTAGGTTGCATCCCGGGGAAGCACATAGGCTTTTTATCCCGGAAAGTTAAGGAGTTCCCGTGGGAATTGAACCACGCAGATGAAGTCTCGGGCATCATCTGGTTATACATAAAAAAGTGTGTCTTTCTGTCTATCTCTCTGCCAAGCTTTCACGGCTCTGCGTCTGTTCAACGGATGTTGATGAGATTTTTTATAATAAACCCATTCCCGGATTCTATACCCTGCCGGGGATCGAACTCCGCCTCTGGATGTCATCAATTTCGGAGTTTGAATTAAACAGACTATACAACTACCTACTGGATTAAAATTGTGATACCTAATGAGGAACTTGTTTGGTCGTTGGACTAAAAGATACGAAATTTATTATGAAGATAATACTTAAATTGATAAAAAAAACAGCTTGCTTAGGAGATTGTATCATTTCGTATAATGTCATAGGTCTTCATAATTAATTCAAGTAGTTATCTATCCATTAACCGCTACACTAAGGAGTCACAATCAATATAATTAATAAAAATGTCATTGCCATACGATACCTTAGGCGTTTATTAAGTCCAAAGCAGACTTGCGTCGCAAACTTTTACGCAGGTTATTTTTGCCTTTAACCATTTCGATAAAGAAAAATATCTATTTAAAAAAAGTAACAAGTTAATATTTGCCCTTCATTAAAAATATCATACTTAATATTATAAATGCGAAACTGTGTTTGTTTGTTGGTTTGTTGGTTTGTCCTTCAATCACGCTGTAACGGAGCAACAGATCGACGTGATTTTTGGCATGGGTATATTTGAGGACCTGGAGAGTGACGTAGGCTACTTTTTATCCCGGAAAAACTTAAACCACGCGGACGAAGTCGCGGGCATCAGCTACCAAAATAAGTTTAAATAATAATATATATACATTATACATACAATAATAAATACGTTTAATAATGAAAGTTCACACGTTTAAAATTCTAAAACTAAATACTAATTTAAATTAACATAAGATTTAGGTCAATGATTAAGTTAAATGATCAGATGCCACTCTTTTTCAATAAATAAGCTTTAAAAAAATTATTTAATAAGAATATTACATGAATGAAAATAATGTGTCTATTTATATATAGGTAATACGAAGATAGTCTTTTAAGAATATTCTATCTACACTAGAAAACTATACTAAAAAATATTCATTACATGTAATCTAAGAGTTAATTTTTTTTTATTTAATTGATGAATGGTAATTAGGTAAGTACATTATACATAATAGGTAAGTAACTGATATTGTATATTTTAGTTCTCGGGGCTGCACGATGAAGTGGTAGCAGGTATAAGGACGGTAGAGTCGTCCGTCCGTATGTCTGTATGCTACCCTTATCGCGGCCGATCTGTTCAACTGATTTTAACGAAATTTGGAACAGAGCTAGTTGGCATTCCAGGGAAGGACATAATCTGCTTTTAGTCCGGAAACTCAAAGACTTTTTACAGGATTAAAAATAACCTAAATCCACGCAGACTATTTTATATGACTGTCTTAAGACTGTCTTGCCGAAAGTTCAACGTAAAATTATTATGTAGGAAGGATATTTCAAAATCTGTTCTTAGTCACACGGAACCCAAGCTGTCTATTAAGGTGCAAATGGCCTTTAATGGAAACGTAGGCGACAGTGCTAAAATTTAATGTCAATTTATATTATATCTGATTTGACATAGATCTCTGTAACACGCGACGTCTGGCTAATAAATGTGGTTAGATCGAGATTGGATAGGATCGTTCGTTTAGATTGTAATGTTGATTCTTGTCTTCTAGGTATTGAAGTTACAGGTAAATCCGTTCTTAGTTTAAAAGCTATGACTGAAAGATTTTGTTACAACTAGTATCGCCTAGAATTAATTTACTTACTTATTAAGAAACTTAAGCCTAATTATTTCACAAGGCTAAATCTTCTCAACCTGTCCTTTCCATGTCAACCCCGGAATAAACTTAACAAAAACTGCATCACAAAATGTAACTAAATCACTTTACGCAGTGCTGTGCAACACAGCCTTAAATTCAAGTTATTTGGACATCTTATGCAAGTAGGTACTAATACTATTAGGTATTATAGACTGACAGTTCTTTTAGTTTGTTGCGTTGAACTAAAACATCATATAACTGAAAATGTTATTCTGCTTTGCATGAGCATACAAAGCCGAGATGAGTCGCTAGTAATAGGTACTATTCTGATTTCAAAAACTAATTTTAATTTATTTACGAGCATGCGTGACCTTATTAAGTAGCACTATTTGAAAACAGAAGACTGTCGTCGTATAGCGGACGCTAATAAACCGTAAGCCTATCATAAATTATTATAAATATTATAAATTATAATAAATATTTATTGCGTAGCTCGGCGGTGACAAACCACAACTTTACTATCAGTCCAGTTAACAACAGAGAGCAAAGGAATGTGAAAGACGGAGCCGTCGGGATTATAGGTAAAGATAAAGCTACGAGAGAAGCCGTGTTTTCCTTTTCACGCAATGAATAATACCGATTGATCGCCAACCCGTATTGGAGCAATGTGTTGGGTCTAAGCTGTAATTCTCTCTATTCGGTTTCTACACGGCATCGTACCGGAACGCTCAATCGCTTGGCGGCACGTCTTTTCCGGTAGGGTGGTAACTAGCCACGGCCGAAGCCTCCCACCAGGCCAGACAGGGAAAATTTAGAAATTATGAATTCCCAAATTGACCCTGCCGGGGATCGAACCCGGGACCTCATAGCAGTCAACGCGAAAAGGAAAACAAGCTCAGTAACGCTACTTTAAAATCAATTTTATGGGAGAGAAATAAACAGACGCCTCTGTTGCACTAATTTAGAAGCTTTTCCACTAACTAGAGCTTTTTTTCTTCATAATTTTCCATAGTATAAAGCCTTACATGACAATCATTCCAATCACCGTATAATTTACTCGTGCTCTAGTTTAATGAGGAGATTGCATACAGCCGTAAGATCCAAACCGCAGGAGGCTGGTAAAATGCTTACATGCTTTTGTGGTTCCTTGGCTGTTAATCTTTCTATTGGGTCTGAGTATGCGATAACACCTTTTATCGGCTTTTTCAACGCTGTTTAACTTATTCATTACTAGCTGATGCCCAGGACTTCATCCGCGTGGTTTACGTTTTTTTGATTCCCGCGGAAACTCCTTAATTTTCCGGGATAAAAAGTAGCCTATGTCACTCTCTCAGGTCCTCAACTATACCCATGCCAAAAATCACGTCGATCCGTTGTTCCGTTGCGGCGTGATTGAAGGACAAACCAACAAACCAAAAAATAAACACACTTTCGCATTTATAATATTAGTATAAATGACTAATGCCCGCGACTTCGTCCGCGTGGATTGGGGTTTTTTGGTTACCGCGGGAACTTTAATTTTCCGGGATAAAAAGTAGCCTATGTGTTATTACAGACTATAATCTATCTCTGTGCCAAATTTCATCCAGATCCGTTCAGCCGTTCTGGCGTGATTGAGTAACATCCATCCATCCATCCATCCATACATACATCCAAACTTTCGCATTTATATTAGTATAGATTCGTGACCCGATCTCTGTCTCTTAATTTTCCTTTAATCTGTGTTTGATTAATGCTAATCCTTATAATAAAACGCAACACCTATGTAAAACTTAATAGGAAATCCGTTAGGCAACTCGTAAACACGATTTAGTAACAAATCTATAAATGTCCATATTCGCAAGATAATTCATAAATTATGGATAAACATTGAAATCGAAACGGCGAAAGTTATATTTATTCATATTATAAATACTAGAAAATACCGGCTATACTTCACTCCTACCCATAGTATAAACTAGATGATGCCCGATGCTGTAAAGGAGCAACAAACTGACCTGTTTTTGGGCATGGGTATATTAGTTACGAGCCTGAAGACGGAGAGTATGTCACTTTCTATCCCCGAAAATCGAAGAGTTCCCGTAGGATGTTATATAAACTAAATCCACGCAGACGAAGTCGCGTGCGTTAACAGCTTATCAATATTATCACGGTCAATGTGATATAAAACATGCATTAAAATTTTAATTTTGGAAATCAATAAGCTTTTAAAAGTGAGATTAAACATTTTTGTATCCAAGATTTTTAATAATATTATGAATGTATACCTATTTAAGAAAAATTCCATCTTCTAAAATTATTGCAGTGTTTTATTACATATCTTGACGTCTCTAAAATAAGGATTATAAATCTGAAACAAGAGCGTCAAAAATATTAAAATACTACTTCTCTAACTTCTAAGCGATGCAAGTAAAGCTTGTGATAGCAAAATAATTTTTTTAAGGTTTTTGGTTAAGGGATAGTTATGACAGAAGGTATGTATTAATTTTTTTTTGTTGGCCAAACTTTGCCACTTTTGCATTTTGACTTTTGATGACTGAGCTACTTTTATGCGTGTGCGTCTAATAAATAATACATGCCCATTGATGAAGCCTTTCCCTAATCGATTTGCTAACTGAGTTGACGAACTTTTATGTTTATTCAATGTTGCTATTGTGTTTTTTCTCATGGATGCATAACAATCGCGTTTATTGAATGGGCGCGTAGGTGCGTTGACACAGGCGAGTCAAGTGGTGCGACTCGCGTTGCGACACTGGCGTCAAGTGCCCACATCTGGCTGACTAAGCGCAATTGTGCAAACGAGGCTCTACACACTTGCCAATTTGCATCTCCAACTTGCATTCTAAGTTTAAAATTCGATAGGTGATGAGGATGACTTCGTCATTGTTATCAACCGCTAGACGTTTTACTAGGCATTGGTTAACGGATTTTCCCACACGGTCTTGCACCGCTAAGAACCAGCGGATCTCTGCGAATCACTTGATGTCATCTGTCCACCAATCCGGGGTCGCTATTCCGATACCTTGGGACTTTGCTGCGCTTTTTCACGCAATTAGGAGGTTTGGAAAATGGGTCATTCTCATACTATCTGTCTATGAAGATCTCGTACTTCAGAGCTGATATTGGAGCCAACTTATTGTTAGATCTGTAAAGGTGGCAGATTCAACTCAATATTGAGGCGAGATCCGAGCGTCTGTTGGAGTTGGCATGTCTATTGAAGCTGATAGTGAGAACGAAACTTATTACAAGTTTAATTATGAGTGGGTGTGTATCGTGCTTTATTATATTGAAGATAAGCTCCGATAAGAGGCTTGTAAATTGTAAATGATTTGATTTAGCATTACGATTCCATTTTATTAGTTTAGCATGACGAATTCACTTTTGATGATTCTACTTTCACATTTATCTTTTTAACTGCAGCCCTATTAGGTAAAACCTGCATCAATAATTATTGATACAGTCGCGATTGTTGTGATTGACTGAATTTATGGTATTCTTGCTGTGACATAAGATTTCACATCTTTTTCTATCCTTTCTGGGGCCATACTGCTTACGCAAGCAATACTTATCCAATATCACTTACAATGACAGTTTGATGTCACGTACCTTGACCCTAAAATAAGGGTTATAATTCTAAAACAAGAAAGTCAGCAATAATGAAACAATATGGCTTTAGGCGTTGGTATGTAGGTTTGGCCCTTGACCCCTGTTAATACAGCGTTCCATGCTCCATAAGCAAGTTCAAATTTTTTAAGGGGTTTGTTTGCATCAAAACTAGCGTTTAGCAGTACGAAGCCTCCCACCAGGCCTGACCAGGGAAAATTCAGAAATTATAAATTTCCAAACCCTGCCGGGGATCGAACCCGGGACCTCCGCACGTTAAGGCAACAGCGCTCAACACTGCGCCACGGAGGTCGTCAAAATTCCTTTAGACATTGGGTATTGACTTTTTTCAAATAAACAAAATCTTAATTGTTTACCTTATTGTTACGTTACTATAGATATTGTAATAATATAATATCAATTATGTTATTGTTGTTTTCCATAATTTCTTTAAATGAGCAGTCGAAAACATACAGAACTATGATTTCGTAATATATCAAGCATATAATTAAGTTTCTAGTTGGTTAGGTAAGTACCACTTTTTATGTCGTACAAAAACGACTGTTGTTATTCCGAGTTGACACACATTATAGCACAAGATTATAATGCATCACGCAAAATCAAATAGACGCTGGCAATTTGAGCATAGCTCACGACACAGTCATAATAACAACTGTAATAAAAAATAACTGGTCGAGTGCGTGTCAGAACACTCATTAGGTTCCGTAGCCACGATTATTGGTACGAACTTTGGTGGTCATGATTTTCTTAAGCATTAGTTTTGAACCTAATAGTATTTTATTTTTAGACATTGCATGCAGACAATTTTTTTCTTGTAAGATACCGCATTTTGTACATGTTAATATATATCTCTCTCGTCGCGAGATATCTCGTTGTGCTAAGCCTGGTGGTTTCACTAAGGAACCCTAAAAAGGTTTAGATCACGAGTCGCACAATCTCGGCGACCGAGGGGCACAATCACGTGTAATTGTTCTCAATCAGCGGTCAGAGTGCCGCGGGACACTATTAACATTGCCGGGGCAAGTAACGAGCGTGTACATTCGCCTGATTGCCACGCGCCTAATGGACATGCGTTAATAGCCTCCTTGGTGTAATACACTTCCTATTTTGGTGGTTGAACTTCTAAGCTGATCACGAATTTATAGCTTACTAGCTGATGCCCGCGACTTCGTCCACGTGGACTAAGTTTTTTCGATTCCCGCGGGAACTCATTAATTTTCCGGGATAAAAAGTAGCATTTGTGTTATTTAAAACTATAAATCTATCTCTATGCCAAATTTCATCCAGATCCGTTCAGCCGTTCTGGCGTGACTGAGTAACCATCCAAACTTTCGCATTTATAATATTAGTATAGATTTTTCTGAGCATGGTGTAGAACCCCACTGATTTAGCTACTTCTAGATTATGCGCAGTGTAGGACGACTGGCCCACTGGACCGATGACCGATAAGATATCAGGTGGCTGGTGGAAGTGGTGGATGAGGAAGGCAAGCTATTCTAGGCATGTGATAGGATAGGATGTGCGCGCTCTCGAAAAGGCTATATCCAGCAGTGAATATAAAGGCTGATGGATGGATGATAGGTACTACGTGGAAAGAATTAATTTGGTCAACCTTGTGAGCGTTTCCGATGTATAAGTACATTTATGGCAAGAGAGCAGCTATCAGAAAAATAAGCATTCTTATATACGTGACGAGCGAATAAAGCATGTTACCATTGTGGTATACACACCGATAAATTATAAGTATTAATAGTTCCTGAATGGTAATTATTTTCAGTATTAATGTATTTGGAAAAAATGCAAATATATTTGGACATGAAATCAGCATGGTATATTATGATAAATTAAGTATAAACGCATAATTTATTAAGTGCGCAAGCTCCATTAGAACCTTGAACTATGATAGAATGCCGAATACACAGTGGACACGCTATTAGGGGCTAATGTGAGCACAGCATGCGCACTTGGCTTTTGTTGCAATCAGATGGCGATAGCGAATCGCGATGACAGTTCGCTATTAGATCCTGTTGTTTTGTTTTGTCTTATGTAACCAAACATAAGAAAAAATAACAGGGTAATTGATTTATAGTCCCACAAAATTATCTGACCCGGTGGCCAAAATTGGAACAATTTTTTATGCCTGTTTAGTTTTTGTTTTTATTTTATTCATTTACGAGTAAACTAGCGACGCTGTCACCGAAGTTTGTCGGACTATACAAAAATATATTTTTCATCCCATGTATTCGAAAAGGACGACTTGGTTCGCCTTTATGTGCGCCCAAAGGTGGTGTTTTCTATAAGAAACTTTTAGCGGGCAGTAATGAGTTTTTAATCCTCTTTATACTCGTAAGTGCGCCGCAATTATCTTTGCCGCGCACTTATTGAATTTGGAACATCTTAGTGTTCAGCGCCAACGCAAATTGACGACCTCCGTGGCGCAGTGTTGAGCGCTTTTGTCTTAACGTGCGGTCCCGGGTTCGATCCCCGGCAGGGTCAATTTAGGAATTTATGATTTCTGAATTTTAACTAACGAAAGGGCTATATGAATATATATTATATTAAAAAAAAAAAAAAAAAAAAAAAAAAAAAAAAAAAAAAAAAAAAAAAAAAAAAAAATTATAATTAAATAAATAAAGGCGAAAGTTTGGATGGATGTGTGGATGTATGGATGTATGGATGTGTGTTACTCAATTACGCCCGAACGGCTGAACGGATCTGGATAAAATTTGGCACAGAGATAGATTAAAAAAAAAAAAAAAAGATTATAGTCTGGAAATAGCACATAATATGTTTTTATCCCGGGAAATTAAAGAGTTCCCGCGGGAACCAAATTTTCTCATACAGGGTGATGAAAAGTAGAGTGTATCATTCGGACGCAAATATATTTTTGGCTCGGGCGACGTACTTTGAATCCCTCGCTACGTTCAGGATTCTACTAAAGAATCCCTCGCTACGCTCAGGATTCTACTCTAGAATCCCTCACTTCGTTCTGGATTCAAAAAAGCGCCCTCGCCGTAAAAATATTATTTTGCTCCCTTATAATACAATCTACTATTTGAATAAGATAACAATTGAAAGTCAATGCCTTTGAAAATATCGATTCACAGTTGTACCTTACCAATAAAAAATTCGTATGTTTCAGACTAAGATTCACTTAGGGAAAAAATCATTAACTTATTCCGTGTAAACCGTGTAAACCTTTGGCCACCACCACCACCACTACAGCCCATTAACGTCCCACTGCTGGGCACAGGCCTCCACTCTCATAGGGGAGAGGGAATTAGAGCTTAGACCCACCACGCTGCTCCAATGCGGGTTGGCGGGCTGGCCTTTGACCCTAAGCAAAATTGTAAGTATACAATTTGAAGTAAATTATAAATGATTTTTAAAAAAAAGAGCAACCACCGAGTTTCGTGCTGGATCTGGTGGTGGGGATCTTCGAACCAGTGGTAGATTCAGTCGACGATTCAAAAGCACTTGTAATAAGTTTATTTGATTTTTTAAAAAATATGAATTTGAGAAATCAAATTTCGAGAATGATGCTGATATCCAAGCTGTATAATTATACAGATAATTAAATAATTAAACTTCACCTAATAATTCTCCAAGTCCACTTTGTATATGCACGTATATGTATTTAGTTATGTAAATATAGACAAAGAAACGCTATAAAGTTACTTAAGCGAGCCAATTTCATGCTTGCCATGATTGTCAGTGGGCGGAAGTCTAGGCTAGGCCGAAATAATATCAAAGTTCATTACAGTGATGAAATGATGTCTCCATTTAAGGCGAAGGCACATCCGCCGGTGATTTACAGTTAATCAAAAACCGTGTGGACGTAATAAGGCTATGGTTTCAAAGATTACTTGGAAAAGCTTAGCAATTTGACCTTTACGATGGCAAATTTTAATGATGACACTAATTCAGGATGTCCTCCCGGACAGACCGGACGGCGGCCAATCTCCAAAGAGATTAATCATCTGCGCGGGAGATATTATAGTGCTCAATAGTGTGTACTAATACGCGGGTGCACTCTCTGTTCCTTTACTCTCATAGCCCGGTGGGACGGAAAATCCAACACGTCCGGAGAGAGATTAGACGCAGGACCGACAGCTGTTAACGTGCTCTCAGAGGCACAGGGGTGAAACACCGCCAACTCAAACTGTTTTGTAGGATAAAAGTTATTTTGTAAGCCTAATAATTGTAAACTTGTTTTAAAAAAAAACTCCGGGCTAGTACTGAGAATTTCTTGTCAAAAAACCCTATACGTCTTGCCCGTCATTGCTCGTCCCGGGACTCGAACCCGAGACCTCGTCGGCCGCAGTCGAATATACCTACCACCATTAGACCAATTAGGCAAATAATATAATATGAAAGCAGCGTAAAGCATGTGGTACAGCTTCTCAGATAAGTTAATCTATGCAGAGTGTGGCAAATTGGGCAGCTAACGGAACCCTACTCTATGCTTATCATAAATTTTGTTTGTTTAAAACAGTGGCGCCTCCGCCACACGCAAAGATAAGTTTTCGAAGCTGAATTTAATATTATAAAATCTTTTATTTCATTCATAAACGTGCCGCCTAGCGATTTAGCGTTCCGGTACGATGCCGTGTAGAAACCGAATAGGGGTATGGGTTTAATATAACTGCCATGCCCCTAATAGGTTAGCCCGCTATCATCTTAGTCTGCATTATCACTTACCATCAGGTGAGATCGCAGTCAAGGGCTAACTTGTAGAAAATTAAAAAAAATCTGCAATCAAAATATTGATCGTTGATATCAAGTGCGGTAGAGGTATTTTGATGAAAAACTGTAGGATTTAACTAAACTCAGCTCTATCTGAATATTTTGGTGATTCACACCAAGATAATCTGCTGTACCTACTTAGTTATTTATTGTAGTTGATATCATCTATACTTCTATATTATGTATCTATCTATACTTCTATTCTATAATTATAATACTTATAATATTATAAATGCGAAAGTTTGGATGGATGTATGGATGTATGGATGGATGTTTGTTACTCAATCACGCCTGAACGGCTGAACGGATCTGGATGAAATTTGGCACAGAGATAGATTATAGTCTGGAATAACACATAGGCTACTTATTATACTGCAAAATTAAAAAGTTCCCGCGGGAACCGAAAAACCTCAATCCTTGCGAACGAAGTCGTGGGCATTATCTAGTAAATTCATAATATATTATCGATATCATAATATAATTCTACCTATGAAATATCCTTGATCTCAACAGTATAAAGAGTTTAAAGTTACAAAGGTTCTAAACTGGTAACCAATTTTAAATTTCACAAGTTTAAGATCCTTAGGTATATCAGACCATAGCCTAAAATCGTGACTCATTGCAGCATTACGAACTGTCATTTATAATTATTATGATATTCCAATTAATTATTAATATCTACAAGCATGGCGGAGTGTAGGCGTGCGTATAATAATAATGTTGCATAAGCTATTAGATCTGTTTAGCTAATTCGATTTAATTAAGTCTCTGATGACTTTCGTTTTCAATTCGCTCATCTTGAATTTACGCAATAGCCTTGAGAGAAAGTGGTCATTAGTCTTAGATGGAATGCATCTCAAGGTAAGATTTAAAAGGTCGTCGACAATTTGGCCTGTGACGTCTACAAGTTGACTGTGATCTCAGTTGATCTCAACCTGGATGATGATGGTGATGGCTGCAGCAGGCCGACCTGGTACGTAAATCCTAAGAGATAATATCAGATCTAGATAATGTCCTTTTCTATCAAATATTTAGAGACAGTCTTGCATCATCATCTGAGTATACGCATAATATTATAAATGTGAAAGTTTGGATGGATGGATGGATGGATGGATGGATGGATGTATGGACGGATGGATGTTTGTTACTCAATCACGCCAGAACGGCTCAACGGATCTGGATGAAATTTGGCACAGAAGTAAGATTACAGTCTGGAATAACACATAGACTTCTTTTTATACCGGAAAATTAAAGAGTTCCCGCGCGAACCAAAAAACCTCATGTGGATGTTTGTTACTCAATCACGCCAGAACGGCTAAACGGATCTAGATCAAATTTGGCACAGAGATAGGAAAAATAAAGAGTTCCAGCGGGAACCGAAAAACTTCAATCCACGCGGAGGAAGTCACGGGATCAGCTAGTACTTCATAATATCATATCATATTAATATTATAAATGCGAAAGTGTGTTTGTTTGTTGGTTTGTCCTTCAATCACGCTGCAACAGAAAAACAGATCGACCTAATTCTTTGCATGGGTATAGTTGAGGACCTGGAGAGTGACATAGGCTATTTTATATCCCGGAAAATTAGGGAGTTCCCGTGGGAATTTAAAAAACTTATTTATTCGTATTTAGCTATACTAATCATCAAAACAATACTAACTATTGAGTTTAATAGTGTACCTATCTATCGTAAACTTTTATCTTCGCAAAAAATAAAATAAATTTGAAGGATCATAAAACAGGCCATCGTTGATTGCCCACAGTGCTTTGTAACAATCACGACAAAACAATCGTTGTTATTTTAGTAACGGGCAGTAAAACGACGGACTAATATTCTGGACGTATCAAAACACAATTGGGATAAAGACTGATATATAGATGGAGCGAGACTGTTGCGGGGCTATAGCTACCAAAGTCATCAAAGCAACTCAGCAGACAAGAATGAAAATGAAAAAATAATCGACTGTAACCTTTGCTTCCGTTATCTGTGACTGTGACAGACGGACGGACGGAGAAAGTCGCACCATAAGGGTTCCATTTTTACCATTTTGGTACGGAACCCTAAAAATTGGCAGTCATAAGGGAGGTGCCGATAGAAGTGGAAACGAATATTTAAAATAATTAAAAAATAATTAAAATATAAAAAAACGCCTTAGTTTTAAAGTTTTAAAACTAAGGCATTAAAGTTTTTACGAATGTAGCTTAGAATGTAGCTAAGGAATGTAGGATATTTATATTTAAGACCTTTTGTCTTCGTAACAACGCGAGCATTTCGGCGCGGAGCATGTCGCATGTCGGTGACGCGAATCCACAAGTTTACCCCCTACTAAAAAGTGCTCAACGCGGCTAAAGAAATTTTTAATTAAGTTTTTTATCTGCTTAGTTGTAAAGAGATTGTCAGTTTCAAATTCTACTAACTCTTCATCTTGAAACTACGAATTTTTAAAAGTTTTTTTCGAAAGACATGAATTTGATACTTAAATAATTTTAATAATGTTTGGTAGGTAACTGAAAGAGATCTGTAAAACCTAAGTATACACATTTCTATCTAAAAGCGATGATAGATACGCTTCGGTTGCTCATATCTTGGTGGATAACAAGCCTTAAAATCAAAGAATCATTTTTTAACCGCTAAGTACCTAGTAAAATTGTTCCAATATTTTTGACCTTTCTGCCAGCGATAGTATGAAGATTGAAGGTCAGTAGAAAATGGCTTCACTAACACTTCGTTTGCGTGTAGTATTTTATGGATAGTAGGCCATAAAATTATGAGTGTAGGTACTATCAACTAGCTACAATAATAATTAGTTTCCTCTGCCTTGCAAGAGTTCTAGAATTAGATCCTACGAGTAATGAACTAAAATCCGCTTGAAAGTAAAATGCTGAAAATTAAAATGTTTAAATGCTGAAAAGATATTTGACATTTCGCGCCTTCTGCTTTCTCTATGGTTGAAGGGCGCCATCTTGGAAACATATCGAAAAACTTGAAATATATTTTCATTTTTAGCAAGTTATTTAGTTTGATATTCTAATTTATATTGTTTTTAATAAAAGCTATGTATTTTTCTCTATTCACGGTATAGTATACAAGACTACACCTGAAATGAACCTTCTCCTTTCGCCGCATTCGATTCAAAAATACATACATATTAAATGTTATTTTTATAATTTTGTCGTTAGGTACCTACCCGTCTTTACTTTTGCTAACCCTCCATAAATTAGCAATCAATTTATTCGGAACCAAAATATAGTTGTAAATCTTATAGGCTAGGTCATAAATTAACTTCGCTTATCTATATTACGTGCTAATTGTTTAGCATTCCAAGATTTTTATTTTTATTTGACATACATTAATGTACGTTTTAATAAAAATGATCTCATTTATTTGATTTAATTTGCCATAAAGATAATAATTTCACCGTAACGGAACTATCAGTTTTAATTATTGAAAACTGAGTATTTTTTAATATCATACAATATACCTACCTACTTTCATAATTAGTATAAGTTGACACCACATTATACTGTCACACACACACACACCACGCACACGCATTCACGGACATTACCAATCCCAAAAAGAAGCATTAATTAACATCGATATATATGTAGGTACTATAGATGGGCCCTTTCATAGAAAAAAATGTGCGTCCGACCTGTGGAGCGCGCTCCACACCTGTATAAGCCTGTCCTTTTCCCCGTCATAGCGCTGTCCCGCTTTTCAGACTAGATGGCGGTAGTAAAATACGACCACATTCTTTGTTTGACAGGACCCGTCTATGTAAATTGAGGTCGTTGTTAATTAATTTATTGACTAAATATGTATGTGTATATTTTGTGTTGTAAGTTGTACGTTCACTGTTGTAAAGTCTGTTTTTAAGTTTTATTGTTACCATCCCTCGGAAGTAAGTGGTTTCCACGATACAGGGAATCCTAGTGTGGAAATCACTACCCCACCTTAGTTTTAAACGACACTTTTGTGATTATTTTTCAAATAAATAAATGAAACACTCTTTTAAACGCGAACCCTGCAAAACAATAGCAATGATCAATCGATTGACTCGTTGACCTATAGACAGAATAAACCATTTTTCTATCTATCTACAGATTACTACGTGTTACTAGGACTATTTTATATACCGACTGTTTGCGCAAAAAAATGTACCATCGTCCACAAGGCTGACGATAAAACTCGTATATTTAAATAGGCTATTATGGGTTTTAGTATTAACATTTTAAGACATAAATTAGTATACAAGGTTCCATTTGTTATGAGTTGATGTAAACAGTTCATTCGTACCATTAGCGATTATTTCCAAAGTCCATGAATCACTCATTGTCTTAAAGATTTTGTTTTGTGTGTTTTTTTGTGTTTTTCGTAACATTGCTTTGCGGTGTTTGCGTTTGTTTTTAATAGACAGGTGTTGATTGGATGCGAATCTCAAACTAGTTTAATGGGTAACGCAAACGAGTGAAAATCGTGAACTGACTCATGGGAATGTGCTATGTAGGTCAACTTGGAGCTTATTTTTAACACTAACTTTGTTAAAAAAAATGTCAACGAAAATTTACAATAATTATACTACATTTCCATGTATCTTCACTAGGAACTTTTACTCTGGGAACACTCCATTGGGAACAACAACACTGTTGACTGTTGTATGGGACTCATAACAAGATGGACGGCATCATGAAAGAAAGAAGTAAAGGATAGAGATGAGAAGAATGAAGATAATTGGTAAAGGAGGTCATACCACTCGTCACGTCACCTTTCGGCGCCATATTAAGGGCTATCCTGCAGTCTCCTTCGAGACTGCAACTTCAGCCCCGAATATTAAAAGTAAAACTCACTATTGACCGGACAGGGCAGGCGTCGGCAGGCAACGACATTTTATCCGGTCGACTTATGACCGCGCTTCGTATATCTAATTTTGCCAAGTTTATTTTAGTACCGCTTCAGCCTATCTCACTATAGTCCTTCGACCTTCACCTATTGCTAATACACCTCTCATCTGTTAAAATTATCATGCTAACCTGTTGTCCTAGGTGAGCGACAAACGCGAAAACGCGACGCGACAGTATCAAACAGTAGCTGACCCTTCATGTGGCCTATAATTCTGTCAATTTTTATGGCGTCGTGTCGCGTCGTGTGGTGTCGCTTCTGTCGTGTTTTGATCCGATGTTCTCCAAACAAAGTTGTACTCAGTTGGCTTTCTTCTTCTTACTGTGCCGTCTCCTTACGAAGCTAAGGTTGGCAATCATTAAAACGATTTCAACTTTGGAGACCACTGCTCTAAATAGGGACCTTGTGCTCTTCCCGAACCACTGGCGCAAGTTTTCAAGCCACGATATCCATCTGCGGCCAGGCCTCCTCCTGCCAGCCACTTTTCCTTGCATAATCAGTTGAAGGAGTTCATACTTCCTGGTGTTCCGCATCACGTGTCCAAAATATTCCAGCTTTCTTTTCTTAACAGTCGCGAATATCTCTGTACCTTTCCGCATTCTCTGTAGCACAGTGCTATTCCGTACGCGATCTGTCCTAGATATTTATTTCAGTTGGCTTTACAAATCAGTAATCACCCTACAGTTGATGACAATAATTTAGTAATCACATTGGTGGATAATCACGATATATGACGTAGCAGATCGTGCAGCGATGCAGCCTTCGCGGTACTCAGGCTATTACGAGATTCGATTTGACTAAATTACGGTGACATTGGACAGTATGCATTAGTCGTTGGTCGGTACCTTAAAATGGTAAGTTGGTTTTATCAAGGTTCTTCATGTGAATCCTTGGTTCATGTGAAAGGATTAGAAGGCCAAGCGATTTAGCGTTCCGGTACGATGCCGTGTAGAAACCGACTAGGGGTATGGATTTAATATAAGTACCATTCCCCTAACAGGTAAGCCCGCTACCATCTTAGACTCCATCATCACTTACCTACCATCAGGTGAGATCGTAGTCAAGGGCTAACTTGTAGTGGAATAAAATAAATAAAAAAGAAGTTATCGCTTTATGTTGTTTACTGATAAAAAGATTAAGTATTTTATTACCAAAATAGGAAATCATTGAAACTTACAGGAATTAAAATCAAAATGTGAACAAATGTTAATAAAACAAAATGTAGTGTAGGTGTTTAAACACAAACTGTGCAAGGAAAAATAAAAGCTAAATTTTAATCCTTCTCATGCTTCCGCAATAATTTATTAAGTTTGAAAAAAAAATTGGACATACTTAATTTAAAAAAAAAGGGAATTGAAGCTTTGTCCTATTGCTTCAGAAAAAATATATAGGAACCACTATGCCAAAGTTCGTGTTTTTTTTGATGATAAAATAAATTTTAAATATATATTGCAGTCTGCCATCGAGATAAAAGTGCAGGTGCTTTTACTTGATTAATTGAAATCTATCCATCGAATCGATTCAGATTTATTTGTAAACTAGCTGATGCCCGCGACTTCGTCCGCGTGAAATAAGTTTTTCCTACGGGAACTCCTCAATTTACTAATATAAAAAGTAGTCTATGTCACTCTCCAGGTCCTCAACTATACCCATGCAAAAAATCACGTCGATCCGTTGCTCCGTTGCAGCGTGATTGAAGGACAAACCAACAAACCAACAAACTAATAGACCAACAAACAAACACACTTTCACATTTTTAATACTGATAAAAGTGCAGGTGCTTTTACTTGATTAATTGAAATCTATCCATCGAATCGATTCAGATTTATTTGTAAACACCACAAATAAAAGCGAGTTAAATAAAATATTTCAGAAACCAACTTAATCGCCCGATTTCGGTCCGATAATTAATCGTATTTATTATTGTAATTAACTTTAACTGATCACTTTTACGTTCTAATTATGTTAACCGGTGTTAAATTTTAATAGCGTCCTATATTCGCAGCATTTTCAACCAAGTAGAGCCCTTGCAGACGATAGACTTTTTGTATTCTCGCTCAAACTGGGGACTGTATTACGATCTCCTATTTATTTTTTGAGAAGCACTATGAGGCACTAGATTGCCATTAATGCAGAATACTTACCATAAATTCAGGCAATCACGCCCATTGAGACTGTAGCAATGATAAATGTGGTTTTTAAAAACTTTTCTGGGATAGAAAGAACCTCCTTCCCCGGGATGGAACCTATGTCTTTACCAAATTTCATCAAACTCGGTTGGAAAGATTGACCCTTAAAGCTTAGCAGACAGTCAGACACACTTTCGCAATTATTATATTAGTATGGATGCGTTGCTACGTTTTCACGGCACATCTATTCAAACAATTTTGGCGAAATCCATACTAATATTATAAACTAGACGATGCCCGCGACTTCGTCCGCGTGGATTAAGATGATTCCCGCGGAAACTCGGGAACGGGATAAAGGTTCCATCCCGGGGACGGACACAGGCTACCTGGGAAATTAAAGGATTCCCGCGGGAATCAAAAAAAGCTTAATCCACGACGCGAACGAAGTCGCGGGCATCATCTAGTCAAATAAATATTATAAACGCGAAAGTTTGGATGGATGTATGGATGGATGTTTGTTACTCAATCACGTCCCAACGGCTGAACGGATCTGGATGAAATTTGGCACAGAGATAGATTATAGTCTGGAATAGCACATAGGCTACTTTTTATCCCGGAAAATTAAAGAGTTCCCGCGGGAAGCGAAAAACCTCAATCCACGCGGACGAAGTCGCGTTATTTTTTATTTAATACTAGCATCAGCTAGTATTTAATAAAAAATAAAAAGGGTATCCATAAAAATGTAAATAATATCTCTTTTATTAATATTTTTAAATTTAAACCGATAGATATAATTTACACTTTTACAACATAATGAGCTACCGGTTTTAAGTTTTTATCGCCGTGTCATTCCAACCAATTACGGGGACATTTTTATGCGTTTAGCGTATCTCGTCTCTAAATTTCTCTCGAGTTTTATGATGCACCCGTTTTGATTAAACACTCTTGATAATAAAGAGACAAGTTTTGTGATTGGCACCTTTTTAGGATGTAGTTCAATGCAGAATGTCTCAGGCACAACGCGTACCCTTAGAGTGGAAAGAAGCCGAGGGTTTGTCTGTCTTACGGCCGATTTTTCCATCTCCGAATCTACCGAAACATCAAAATTCGTCGGTTCAACGTCTCGGAGATGGAGAAATAGGACGTACCTACGTAAGTGTCGCGTGGGCCGTGGAGTAATGCGGTCATAAGATCAGCCAATCTAATTAATAATATTTCTATTTTTGTATGAAATAATTGGTAATAATTTTGTAGGTAAGTAATCCTAGTATTGGGTGTTTGACAACTACTCAAATCAGCAACTTTGAAAAAACGTGTGCTTATGGGATTTTGTATGAAATACTTAATAGTGACGTTTTTTACTTTAATTGATAGTCTAATATGGTTATTCAACATAAAACTAACAGAGGGAATGGATATTACGACTTTCGGAAGATCCTCTATTTATAACACTAAAAATCATTTATTTGACTAGTAGTCAAATAACCAATTGCCAACAAAAGCTAAGACCCACACTTTTGCGTTTTGCGACGGAGGTGCTCCTTCCCAGGATCAGCTCTGATCCAACATCAAGTGACAATATAATTTTCACTTATCTCCAGGATACACGCCCAGGGGAAGAAGGCGACGCTTTGCTCACCTTCTCCCGCCTTAGTATAGGTGTTTAGGACCCTATTGTCGGTTTAGCGTCGAGACGTCTCAGTTGAATCCTATATGTCTTGGGACCCTGAGACTTCTTTTTCTAGCGGACTGCTTGCTGCTAGTTTTTTAGTGGGTATTCTGCTTCCATCTATGAGTCCCACATACCCGCCTCGTGCGGGATGCGTAAAAGCATTTTTCCAGCAAAAAAAAAAAAGGATACACGCCCAATTACTCATTAAAATTATCAAAATATAATATATCATAGGCTAAGAGACGCCGGGAGAATTTGGCTATTCAGTAATAAGGTGTAAATGGTAAAAGCGCCGCTACCATAAATCATTAATCGGTCTACATTCAATTAGTTCGCTTTATTTATGGCTTCCTCAATGTCCTCGAGATCAAGCGCCAATGTGCATATAGAGGCATTCTTATAATCTTCGACAACCTCCCTGACGCAGTGCAGTGGTGAACGTGGTAATCTTAAAGTGGGTGGTCGCGTGTTCGATCCCCGGCAGGATCATTCTGGGAATTTGTTATTTTAGTTTGTATATACGGTCGGTCAGATGAGAGGCTTTGGCCGTGGCTAGTTACCACCCTACAACGTGCTACCAAGCGATTTATCGTTCCAGTACGATGCCGTGTACCGTAATGCCGTGATCTACCTCTTTAGGTAGGTATGCTTGTTTACACGTGGCACAATTTGCTTAAATGAAAGAAAAAACATTTGAATAAATGTTTTTTCTTTCTTTCTATCTACCTGTAGACTGCAATTATCATCACTTACCACCTGGTAAAATCTCACTAAAGGGCTAAATTGTAGTTGAAAAAAGATCCTTACCTAAAAAAGCCTAGTTTTTGCACCGTGATCGGCAAGTTATTTATAAACCCAAAATAAAGTTAGTATAGGTAGGTTCGATTTAAAACCATCTAATCTCCACTAAAAATAGATAAATCAATTACTCTTTTTGTTAACTAATTATACTGAAGTAAACCAATAATTACGGGCACATTGCACTGCGGAGACCTTGAGGGTCACATCAATGCCATTTTAAAGTTATCATATAAGTACTAGCGAAAGCCCGCGGCTTCACTGCAGTGAGAATTTCGAAAAATCCGCCCTTATTCCGTGTCTTTATTAAGAATTAAACCTTTATGCAAACTTAACTTTCTAAGTCCAATTAAGGGTTTGGACTGAGTCGGTCATTGAGTGAGTTTTATTTTTATTGTAAGAGATCAAGCATCAGCTAGGTCAGCAGCATCAGTCGCGTAATAAAATTTTCGAGGAGAGGTTACCTCAGCTTATTATATTGATCAGGGGTATACTATACTATTGCTTAAAATTATTTTAATATTATTGGCGCTCATGCTTCAGAATTATAGGGATTATTTTAGGGACTTCAACTTAACATGAAATAGGTAAGTCGACAAAATATGTGAATGATGCATAACTTTCTAATAGAAATTAGGTGCATTCCAGCTGTTCTGCAAATATGAATTAATTACCTAAAGAGAAACGACCTGAAGAAACGACCCTCAGCTAACAGTTAAATTCTAATATTTTTTTACACTTGTCTCAATAAAATTCTATATCTAAAAAAATATCATAAACTCGTATCCTTGAAGAAATACTCATAACTTGTGCCATAGAAGTGGATATAAAAATGTTAGCTGTTACGCGGTTTTCTATGCAAATCACGATTATTTTAATTGATATGGCCTTTGCTTTCAACTTGCATGCGCTCAAATTATTAATAAACGAGAAATATTTTAAATAAAGAGCTCGTGGAAAATTCTGAGTTGTGAGGAAAATCAAAGTAAAAGTGAAATTTACTAATGTGTAAGTTAAGATTACTGAAATATTTATCAAAATAATCTGTGGTCAACTACAAAAAATAAATATTAAGTAAGTATAGTCTTTGAAATTAAAATATCCTATTTCACAAAAACGTGAAAAAAAATATGAACTGCATTGTACGTATCACAATAATAATATAAGTGTTACACTTAGTAGCACAGTATATCAAATTAAATATTCATCCTGAACCTGTTACTTAACTACTGTCTTCTTTATAGGTGTTATAGTCACTTGTGTCGTAAATCAACTGTTGAGGCTTTATTTTAAAAAATAAACTAATTTTGGCACATTCAATCCCCGATGGTGGCTAAAGCACGAGGCTGACACCTAGGAATTCTCATGAGTAATCCATTCCTAAGCAAAATAACAAAATACTCCACCTTTTGTAGGGTTAAGCCTGATTTGGTCCCAAATGACTGAACTAAAAAGAATAGAGATATTCTTTTTTTTACATTTAAAAGATAGTGGGCTTTTATAAACTTATGAATTTTACCACCACATCATGGCCAAAATTTCCAAATATCCATATTAATTGCCTCCCGAACCGGTCACTAATTAGCGAACAGGACTGTTACGTGATTTATTTATCATATTTGTTATCAATCATTTTTATTATTTTGATACCCATCATTACGAATGAATGTGTCAGAGATCAGTGATTATATTAATTAGGAATTCGTCACAGCGTCGCGACGGATCATTGAAATGCTATAATAGTATTAGGTTTTATTCATACTAACGACATGTTCCTCGACAAAAAGTTTCTACAGCATTAATACATGTTGACACAAAAAAAATCTTTACGACTGACGGTAACAGGATATAATTGCCTCGTTTAATTTAAAATTCATGAAACGGACAAAACGTTTTTGCCGACCTCCCTGGCGCAGTGGTGAGCGCTGTCTTCTTAGCGTGGGAGGTCCCGGGTTCAATCCCCGACAACTTAGCCCGCTTCGCTTAGAGATGAGAACGCAGTCAAGGGTTATCTTGTAGAGAAATTAAAATAAACAACGCTGGCTGATCGAAGTCAGCGCATCGCCGTCGTGTTTACAGGCTCTTGAATGAGGACCCCAGATGGGTTCGAAACTAGCCGGGCATATTCCGACAAAACACGTGAGATAACAACCGGTTACATATTTTATTTGTATAATGAATTTCACTCGCAATAGGTTAAACGTTCAAATGACGATGAAATTAGGACTCTACCCAGACTTACAGACAAAATATTTTTTTAAACAAAAAGTCTCTAGTATGTTCTGACGCATAAAGAAGCACTAGTTGTACTATATTCATGACATATTTCTAGTGGTAAATCGAGCGATTTGCATTTAATTGTCATCAGGTGTGTAGTGACGATTTGCATCAGCTATATACGCAATGACACTGCATGTTTATTCGCGTCATTTCCGGAAAATGTACATAAAAAACCGACCAAGTGCGAGTCAGACCCGACCACCACGGGTTCCGTAACTTGGAATGTGGTGGTAAGTATGTGGTGGGTATTTTGTTCTGTTGGTTTGTCCTTTAATCACGCCGCATAAGAGCTACGGATCGACGTGATTTTTTGCAAGTGTATAATTGAGCATCTGGAGAGGGATGAAAGGCTTTTTATCCCAGGTAATCAATGAATTCCCCCGCGGTTATTATTGAAAACTAAATCCTCGTGGATGAAGTCGCGGGCAGCCGACTTTCCATTCTTTTTTCATAACATTTTGGTGGGGAACCCTAAAAACGACATTGCTATGTTTACTATAAAGCGAGGATCTAGATTCTAGATCAATTAATACATCCTGTGTTTACGAGTGCTCTTTATGGAGAGTGTAGTGTCTAATCATCGAGAAGTGCACTAGATTTCCACGTGTACAATACAATGTTTTCAACCTACTTAATTTTGGATTTCATTCAGTCCTTTATTGTATTACTAGATGATGCCCGCGACTCCGTCCGCGTGGATTAAGGCTTTTTATTCCCACGGGAGCTCTTTAATTTTCCCGCATAAAATGTAACCCATATTGTGTGTTAATTCAGGGTATATAGGCTAAATTATTCCATACCACAGCCAAATCGTTTTAGTCATCGTGGCGTGAAAAAGCTACATATAACCAATACTAGACTAGCTGATGCCCACGACTTCGTCTGCGTGGTTTAAGTTTTTTTAAATTCCCGCTGGAACTCCTTAATTTTCCGGAATAAAAAGTAGCCTATGCCACTCCCCAGGCTCTCAACTATACCCATGTAAAAATCACGTCGATCCGTTACTCTGTTGAGGCGTGATTGAAGGAAAATCCAACAAACAAACGCACTTTCGCATTTACATATAATATTAGTATGAAATATGTTGATGCCCGCGATTTCGTCCGGGTGGATTAAAGTTTTTAATTCCTGCGGGAACTTTTTTTGTTGAATCAGGATATAAGCTATCTCCCATTCATTTCAAACAAATCGATTCATACATTTTGGCGTAGGTACAGGAGTATCAAACATCCAGACTTACAAACATCCAAACATTCACATTTCTTTAATAACCCGTCATTAGTACCTATACTAGATTTCCGATTAGCGCTTCAAATACGGCCCGAAAAATTACAGCACAAAATACGAGAGTGCTCTTATTTAACATTAATATGGTCCAACCATAGCCAACGTACTCATTCTATTTCGATGTAACCCGTCCACCAACCCACCAAGCATGCCGTACCTACGACCAAATTGAATGAACCAGGGTATCCAAACACGTCACAATTAATGATCAATTTGGATAAAAAATAAAATTCAATATTCTCATTACATCAAAACCAGTTGTGGACAACTTTAACAATGTACAACGAGCTACTGTGGGAACTGGGTCGAAGTTTTATTTCTTTTTGACACGGTGGCGCCGGCTGGAGATATTGTGTGGAACAAGTGATGATGGTTAAGCGTGTAATTTTTTATCAATTAGGATTCGAGAAAATAATTTAATTTTGGAAATTGCACCTCTTCGATGAACTAAATCCAAAGTTGTTCAATCAATAACATCCTTTATTTAATTTTTGAGCTTGCCACTCTATCTTTTTTATATACCTAAGTACTTTTTACCATTTATAGTAGGACACTGTTTTACATAATCGTGTCATGATATAATTTTAAAGTAACTACTTATTCTGTATGCTGTATGACATGACACAAAGTAAAACAGTGTCCTACTTATAAATATCGGTGATTTGCTGCAATACCTATCGGGTTAAATTGCTTTATCAATTTAGCAGAAAACTTTGAAAACCGAATGCTAAAATTTTTTATTTAACATTCGGTTTATTGGTAGGTATATCAAGTGACTTGTGAAAAATAATTAGTTTCGAAAGACGCGCATTTTTCCGTACTAAGAATATTTTCTGTTAATAATGGTTAACTGTACTTACGAGTATGTCTTAAAATCGATATAGGTACCTATTAAAGTTTAGCTCCATGCAATAATATTATGCATCTATCGCAGAAAGTTATTCAAGTTAACCGATTTTAAACCGCTATTGCTTATGAATTAAAATCGCCCAACACCATTTGACATATCTTAGGTAATTAGAAAGAAGACCCCATCCGGGTGTAAGACGTGACTTAATCTCGTCTCAAAACGATTTAATGACTCGCCGATACTGATGCAGACAATCGATATCAGATAGAATCTATATTAGATCGATTTTCAGTTGAGGCGCCAACCACAATGTGAACGTCGCAATGCTATAGTTGGACCTTATTAAATTTCCCGACTCGGAGCAAAGAACTTATTATAAAAACTTGGATTACGATCGTCTATGGTAGGTACTATAAGTATGGCTTTGTTGAAAAGTGAATAAACGATCATGGGTTTTTTTTCTTTTTTTTTCTGCTACAAGTTAACCCTTGACTGCGATCTCACCTGATGGTAAGTGATGATGCAGTCTAAGATGGTAGCGGGCTAACCTGTTACGGGCATGGCAGTTATATTAAACCCATACCCCTATTCAGCATCGTACCGGAACGCTAAATCGCTTCGCGGCACGTCTTTGCTGGTAGGCTGGTAATAAGCCACGGCCGAAGCCTTCCACCAGGCCAGACCAGGGAAAACTCAGAAATTATAAATTCCCAAATTGACCATGCCGGGGATCGAACCCGGGACAACAGCGCTACACACCGCGCCACGGAGGTCGTCAAAAATTAAATTTATCAAATCTGTTAAATTATAATTATTAATTATATTGTGCCATTAGAAAAAACACAACCGTAACCTAGCGTAAGATAAGCTAGCGTAAGTATGTTTTTGTTAATAGATACGATTGGAGACTCAAAAACAGCCATAAATAATAATAGCATGCCACCAAAAAAGTCTGTAAAGAAGCACACGAGTATAAAGAAGTCTCTATTAGAGTTTTCCACCTACACTGTACAGTGTTTAAAATCTACGTGATTTGTGATGAAGTATTAGCCGTTTTTGACACTGTGCCCGCGGTGCTATAGATTGGGAATTAAATATAATAGAGATCCCCCGCTGGCAGCGCTATGTTAGATTGATAGCCGATACGAAAGTTGTTTTCGTTCGACTTTTTTGATGAGATTTTAAGTGAGAATTGTCTTTGGTACAAAAAATGTATCGAAGATTAAAATAGCTTTGAAGAGACGAATATAATTAAAGTTTGTTCGAATGACACTCACAATGGCAGTCACAAATTCAATCCCGTTGGGTATTTTTCTTTTCAAATCTGATCAAACTATAATATAAAGCTTTCGTTTACTGGAGTAACTTGGGCCTAAGCTTTGCATTTATCCTATTCGCATTGTAGCTATAATTTTTCTGTACACACATAACAAAGCTAAGCTAAGACGACAGCACTAATTTTATTGCTATCCCTTTCATCCCTGCGAAAAGGGAGAGCACTAGATTTAGTCCTGTCAATTTAGTTTTGTTCAGAGATCGTTTACAAAAGAATAATAAAGTATTAAGCCACTTCAACGTAGTCGATGAATAAGTAAATTATCTTAGTTATTAACTGCCTCGTTGCCTGTGTTTCGAGGGTTTTTTGAACTTGTATTATACACAAAGTAAATCAATTGAAATTGAATTGAAAATTGGAATTGATTTTTTTCGCTACGAATGCTACGAATGATGTGGCTGTACCACATCTTAGTTCCCGGGACAAAAATAATTAGGTTAGTTATACTTATTAAATATTAGATCATATTAGTTAGTTATTGGGGTTTTCTATCAAAAAATTCGCAATATTAGCTCGGAGTTATCAACTTGGCGGTGTTTCACCACCATGCTTCAAAGCACGTAAAGCCGTCGGTTCTAAGCATACTACACAGACACGACAATGCAGCAAAGGCTACTTGTAGGTAGATGTGACCCGCGTGGTAGTTTATATCAGATATAAAATCTATTTACTTTCAACACATAGGTACAATATAGTTTTTTTGTAACTCAGACAGACAGCACAGAATAATATAATAGTACCAGACAGTCACGAGTACGTCGTACGCACACGTCCATGCTTAAATATAATTGATCATCCGTCTGTCTGTACGTTTGATTAACATGAGACGGATCGCGCCCTTTGACCCCTAGTTTGACAAATGACTAACGAATTTATATATGAATAATGATTAGATCTGGTGGTAGAGTTATTAAGGAACTCGACGATGCCCGCGACTTCGTCCGCGTGGATTCCCGGGATACAAGCTATCCCTGTACCAAATTTTATCAAAATCGGTTGAACAGATGGGCCGTGAAAGCGTAGCAGACAAACAGACAGACAGACAGAGACACACTTTCGCATTTATAATATTAGTATGGATGTATCGTTGGTCTAGTGGTTAGCATGGTTCACTGCGGATAGTGAGGTCCTAGTTTCGATGCCCGAGGCGGACCATACTAAAGTATATTGGGCTTTACTGACAAGAAATTCTAAGCACTAGCTCGGAGTAAGGAAGTTGGCTGTGTTTCACCTCCGTGGCTAGGAGAGCACGTGAAGTTGTACATGCTGCGCCTGATCTCTCTCCGGACGTGTCGGATTTTCCACACAAGGGCAAAGGGAATATGGTAGGTTACGTTTTCTGATCTGTGGTTACAACTATCGTGGTAACAACCCACTATTTGAATTGTGGTACTAGTATGAAATCTCGATTCCGAAATTCTCTCTCTGCGTCGTATTCCTCATTGCTGAGGGTCGTGACCCCATTCCACCAATGACATAATGGGGTTTTCTTGGGATATTATAAAGCGGTGGGTTCCCATGTCCTTCCGCGTACGGCTCGATGAGTACTATTTCAAATCTTGGGTAACTATCGGTCATTTTCACTAACATCAGCTGATATAATAATTGTTTATCAGATGTTAGTGATAATAACCGGGTCCGACGGCATAACCTGCCCGCTTCCATCTTAGACTGCATCATCACTTACCATCAGGTGAGATCGCAGTCAAGGGCTAACTTGTTGTTGATAAAAAAAAATTACTTTAAAACCTGACCATCATACTAATATTATAAATGCGAAAGTGTGTTTGTTTGTTGGTTTGTTGGTTTATTGGTTTGTTGGTTTATTGGTTTGTTGGTTTGTTGGTTGTCAACGGAGCAACGGATCGACGTGATTTTTGGCATGGGTTGGGTATAGTTGAGGACCTGGAGAGTGACATAGGTTTCTTTTTATCCCGGTAAATTAAGGAGTTCCTGCGGGAATCATCAAAAAACTAAAACCACGCGGACGGGGTCGCGGGCATCAGCTAGTTCGATATAAAAATAGCCTGGTAACAAACAAGATAAAATTTGGCAATGCTTGGTCACGATGATTACGCACGATCGGTAGTCACTATTAAATGCATCGATCAAAGGAAGTAACATTTTATGTGATTAATGTTTTACACTGCCATATTATTATTTCTCTTACACGAAATACGAATTATTATCCAGTAGGTACTAGTGATGTACCTATACTCATAAGAGCAGCAAGTCTAGATTGGATCTAAAATGAATTATTAATTACAATTAATTATTATAATTAATTAAATTTTGGTAGTAGGTACCTACTTAAATGAATTTGCAATAATAAATTAATTTAGATTCAATTTTTAATTATGTTGCGCGCCAAAATTGGCAAACTGTGGGAGCTTTAATAATATAGTTATGCCATTTACTGTTACACAGTTTATGCAATAAATAAATGAAATGAAATGAATGAAAGATTGGGAAATAAAGATACTTTATTTATTATAGATTTATTTTATTTCATATAGCGGCATTAGAAATTCACACACTGAAACTCTTAACTGTCTGCCTATTATGGTTCATGAGATGCAGCCCGCTGACAGACAGTCGGACGGACGGACGGACAGAGAGCGGAGGCTTAGAAAAAGGGTCCCGTTGTCACCCTTTGGGTACGGAACCCTAAATAGTACAATCCAATATTGAAAATGAATACGTACGCTAAAGGTAATTTTTAATTTTAACATCACTAGTCAATTGATACTTATAAAAATATAGAAGCTGAATGGTAGGAAGTTATAACATAGTTAAAGCAATAAAACGGTTGAATATTAGTAGAACAAAGTATAAACGTGACAACGTAACGGCGGTGTAACACATCCGAGTCATGAAGCAATTAAACACCTGTCCAACAGCGTACCTACCTACCTACTGCCCCAGGCATGTTAGATTTTATATATTACTAGCTGATGCCCGCGACTTTTACGGTTCCCGCGGGAATTCCTTAATTTTCCGGGATAAAAAGTAGCCTATGTGTTATTCCAGACTATAATCTATCTCTGTGCCAAATTTCATCCAGATCCATTCAGCCGTTGGGGCGTGATTGAGTAACAAACATCCATACATCCATACATCCACACATCCATATATCCATCCAAACTTTCCAATTTATAATATTTATTTGATTATACGACTGCCTGAAAAAAGGAGTATATTGTTTTCAGGGTTCATGTATGTACCTATGTATGTATGTGAGTTTGCATATTCCACCATAACTTTTATACGCCTGAACGGATTATGATGAATGAGGTATCGTTAGAATCCTTAGCTAATTCCGGGTGACATAGGCTAGTAAAATTAAAAAAAAAATCATAGGGTGACCGTGGTCCCGCATCAAAGACTAAAGTCGATTTTTTTTCCAAAATGAGATTAACTAGTTAGGTAAATCATCATCAAGAAAATGATGAGTAGATATTCCAAAAATATATAAGACTATATTTCAATATCCAGTGATTCACAAAAAAATATCATTTAACTATGGCAATCGTTTTTTTTTAATTCTTTGAGTTATATCACGTTATATGCACCTTTATTTATATAATTAGTAAAGTAATAAACCTGCTATCCTTACAATCATTATACCTAATATTATCCACAGAACAGCTGTCTAAAAACTAAAATCACTAAAATGGACAGTCCTTCGTCATATTTTGGAGCACTTTACAGGAAACCATATTAGGGTGAACGCACACTTATCCGAGCCGAACGCGTCGAACGAATCGAAGTCAACGAATTTTAGAATTCTGTGTATGAAATCTCATGAAACCTCGCATACTTATCCGCGTCGAATCGTCCGAATCGGCAAGAACCCCAGAATCCTAGACGAATTCGGATGACGTCATCAGATTCGGCGCGGTCGATTCGGTCGACTCGACCGATGCGCTCGCATTTTATCCACTGATACCAACTTAGGGTAATTTACCCAATATTTAGAGTAAAAATTATCGAGAAGGGTAATTTTTAGGGTATGAATTTTCCTAGGGTATTTTTTGGGGTAAAACAATCAATATCAATAAAAAAATAACTGAACTATTTCGTTTCCGAACGCGCCCATTACAGATTCCGTTTTGTGAACGCACCGATTACTTTGTGTCCCTCTCTAAATATAGTTTCAAGCTTAATTTATTGTTTGCTCTTTCTTTTCGTGCGAGTGTTTTGGTTGTGTTAATTATTGTAAAAAAATGGCGTCATCGAGTGCTGGCGTTACGCGTTCAGGTGTGAAAAAGTATGCATATAATATGCAAATAATATGTTGTTTTATTTGTAAAGAACGAAAAAAATCATTTAGGGTAAATTTTTTATTTAACATAGATTCTAGGGTAAATTGAGACCAGGCCCGGGGTAAAGTGAAAACTTCACCTGGCAACACTGATTCTATCAGTTGCGTATGACAGAGCAACGCGAGAGTACTATTTCTTCATTGTTATAGAAAACGATTTCTTCGACGCGGTCGATTCTTTCGGCGCGGTCGATTCTTCTTAGTGTGCGAGGCCTCCTTGACTTCGATTCGTTCGACGCGTTCGGCTCGGATAAGTGTGCGTTCACCTTTAACCGTAAATCTAAAACATCAAGAAACTTTTTTCTGGATGAAAAATATATACTTTCGCATAAATGCGAAAGTGTGTCTGTCCGTCTGTCCTTTCACGGCTCGTCTGCTCAACCGATTTTGACGAAATTAGGTTCTGAGATAGTTTGCATCCCGGAGACGGAGTAGGTACATAGACTACTTTTTATCCCGGAAAAGTCACCACAGGATATCTCAAAAAAATCCACGCGGCCGAAGTCGCGGGCATCATGTAGTTATAACCAAATTAGAGCCGTCTTAGGCCAACATCGACTATTTGGCACAGTATAACCATTTTAGGAAACCAAAAAATGTGAACGTAAACATCAAGGAAACGTAATAAAAAATGTCCCGATCCGGGAGTCGAATCCAGGACCTCGTCATCCGCAGTCGATCAAGCCACCGGCCGTCGCATACCTTACTAAAATTAGGTTATTAGTATTGCGATAATTATCGAATGACATAGCCTAAGCTATTATTTAGTATCCTAACATCAATGCCTAACATGGGAAAAATTAATCTAAAAAAAAAACATTTGCATATACAAATGTACATAACATTATGGTCCACGTATTTCCTGACAGATCGTTTGCATATTTCCTGACAACAAAGCTTCGAGTACTAGCCACGTAATAGTAATCTCGGAATCTCATTGAGTAATGATAATCGTGAATATTTATAGTTACTTATCGCGATCTCAATTCACGGCTGATGATGTTCTATTAAGCATTGGGCAAACATAAAGCGTGACGGCAGCGATTTGCGATGGTAATTACACTAGGGCCTACCATTAAATGCGCATACGTACGAGTATACTAACTGCGATATAAGATGTATGAAACTCATCACACACCACTTCCCTGTTCTGTAATCGCACCTTTCGTCGTAGTACAAAATGCATCCCCCACCCTGATACTGGTTATCTTCCACCAGTCGTTATTCCAGGTATTTACTGCCACGTACGGTTCAACGTAAAAGTCGACTCACCGTGTGATAGGTGACTTACAATTTCTTGTACTACAAAACGTATCCAAGTATAGTCCGTTACTTTGTCCGTAACTTATCTGACCCGCTGGCCAAAATTGGAACTAATTTTTATGCCTGTTAAGTTTTGGTTTTTATTTTATGTTTAACTAGCTGATGCCCGCGACTTCGTCCGCGTGGAATTAGTTTTTTTAAATTCCCACGGGAACTCCTCAATTTTCCGGGATGAAAAGTAGCCTATGTCACACTCCAGGTCCTCATATACCCATGCAAAAAATCACGTCGATCCGTGGCTCCGTTGCAGCGTGATTGAAGGACAAACCAACAAACCAATAAACCAACAAACCAATAAACCAACAAACCAACAAACAAAAACACTTTCGCATTTATAATATTAGTATGATAGATACTAGCGACACTGTCACCGGGTCAGATAAGTTTGACGGACTGTATCGTCCAGTGTGATATGCCGTCATAGTATCAATCGCGCCTTACTATCATTTTGACGTTGTGTATTTTGTATTTCCAAGCCTTTAACGGTAATTGTCGGTAATAATTACCGGGATTACTCATTTTCGTGATTTCATGTTTGACGCTCGTCCAGGTCGTATGGTAATGGCGTCGTGCCGAACATCTGATAGTGATTTTTGCGTAAATGCTCGTTCATAATATGACTAATCGGGTGCGTGTTTCCATTATAAAAGGCATTGTAAGAAAAAGTGAAACTCGTAAAAGTTAGTTTCCCTCATAAGTAAAATTTTACAAAAAAAAAAATATAAGTTTTCTACAAAAGGAATGGAATTATAGATATTCCCATATCAATCCCAGCTATTATATAGGGGTTTTTATCGAAAATAATAGTGTTCGTCCATAATCATAAGTTTTGATCAAAAAGTTGTTTCACTTACCAATAATTATTATTACTTATTGTTAATGTTGATAAGTCCGAACACATAAAATATGAGTAAGTAATCGTTCGCGTTGGTAAAAAAAAACAAAAGTATTAAAAAAACTGAAATTGCGAATCAGGTAATAGTACATTGTTCACCGAGGGGAGAAAGTGACCGATTACTATCGAGGGTGTAGTTTGAGGCCCGAGGCGTAGCCGAAGGGCCGCAATACACGCGAGGTAGGAATCGCACTTTCTACCGAGTGATACATAGTGCTTTATACTACACCTGCGAGGAAAATAAGCGATAATTAGTGATTAAACGAAGTTACAAAGTGAAGTTCTATCATAAATCATAATTATTTGAGTCGCTTTATTCGAAGCTTCACTATCACAAGTCACAACTAGGCCACATTTTGAGGAATATTGCAATATAGATTTCGATATCGACAATCAACATCGATATCGACAATCGACTCGATACCGACAATCGACAAAGATAACGACCATCGACATCGATATCGTCAATCGATATGAGTATCAACATCGATATCAACAATCGACATCGATATCGACAAACGACATCGACAATCGACATCGACAATCGACATCGATATCGATAAACGACATCGACAATCGACATCGATATCGACCATCAAAATCGGCATCGATATCGATATCTACAATCGACATCGATGTCGACAATCGACATTTACCATATTTGACTTTTCTATGTCAAATATGGTGAAGCTGCTTCGAATATTATATCCTTCGTAAGACATATATCCAAATTCTCAACGTCCGGATACCATATTTACTCAAAATTAAAAAAAAACAGCGCGTTAGAAATGGATTTTCATACACTTTTTCTCCCCGCTTAGCACGTTAGAAATGAAATTTCATACATCTTTTCCTCCCGCATATTTGGTCTGTAGCAATGACGTACTTTCAACCTCGTTTTGACAAAAGCAAGAGGGTACTTTCCGAGCGGGTGTAGTATAAAGAATTTTAATACCTAATCGTTTTTTCTATGTTTAATCGTGGATGCGGAATCTCTTTCTTTGCGCGATGAGTTAGTAGCTACGATATCGATATAATAATACTACGGGTAGGCGCTCCAGACCTTCCTGATTTCAGTCATTCAGTTAAACTCGTTTTTTACTTATTAAAAGTGCTTTTGAATCGTCAAGTTAATCAACCACTGGTTCGGGATGCCATTCTTACCGAGAAGAACCAGCAAGAAACTCGGTGGTTGCTCTTTTTAAAAAAATAATTTTCAATTGCATCCATGTAGATTATAGATACTTATGTAACCGCTGTCCTTAGCATTGCTGGCCTTTTCGCTTCCGACTGCGCCAGGAGAGTCGCCGTTGCGTGGAATAATGTGAACGCACACTTCACGTCCTTTACGCTGTACGATGCCTAGACAACGCAAACAGGACGGCTAGGCATTATACACATTATTGCCTGTCATACGCTCTACAGGCATTGCGAATGTTCTCAACGCGTGCCAACACTATTATAGCATTAACCAGTAATTCCCACGATTCGTAGGTACCTAGGTAGGCAGATGTGCAAACGTGGATTAGACGTGACCTAGGTGTTTTATCACCATCACGTGATTAGGCATTTTATCAACTACTAGCTGATGCCCGCGACTTCGTCCGCGTGGATTGAGGTTTTTCGGTTCCCGCGGGAACTCTTTAATTTTCCGAGATAAAAAGTAGCCTATGTGCTATTCCAGACTATAATCTATCTCTGTGCCAAATTTCATCCAGATCCGTTCAGCCGTTGGAGCGTGATTGAGTAACAAATATCCATACATCCATACATCCATCCAAACTTTCGCATTTATAATATTTATTTGATATTTGATTACTGCAGAAGAGAATAGGGAGAATAATAATTATCTGAATTTTCCCTGGTCTGGCCTGGTGGAAGACTTCGGCCGTGGCTACCACCCTACCGGCAAAGACGTGCCGCCAAGCGATTTAGCGTTCCAGTACGTGTACAAACTGATTAGGAGTATGTGCTTAAAATAGAACTGCCATGCCCCTAACAAGTTAGCCCGTTACCATCTTAGACTGCATCATTACCATCAGGTGAGATCGCAGTCAAGGGCTAATTTTAGACTAGTGGATAAAAAAATAAAAATAAAGTGGAGCGAGCCACTGCTAAGACGATGACTGCGATTATTTTGATCTAACCCGTTGAGGAATTCCACCCTCAATTTTCCGAACAATTTATTTGAGCTGCCAATATTATGTAAGTCAAAACTTTTTAAAATTGGTTCAGATTGGAGTATCATCAACAAAAACTTTCATTCCCTATCCCGATGAAGCCCAATCATTTTTCGGGAAAAAATAACTCGGGAATAATAATAACTTTCGGGAAATGTTGACAGAACATAAAAATTTAAATAAAATCTTTTGAGCTCTATCTCCATTTCAATTAAAACTTTCTAAAAATGTAATCAATGAAAATAAAATATGAAAAAAAAGCGCGCAACGTTCATTTATTTTATTACTTATATTCAATTAAGTTTGCTTTTTATGATAGGGTATGATAGCCGTATGTCCACACTATACCTACTAGAATTCTACAAATTAAAACCCTATAGTACCTACTAGTGCGCGTGGTAAGTCAAGCAAAGGGTAAAGTAGTAAGGGATGGTAGACAAGATGGCAATAAATAAATCACAGCTCCGAAACCCCTCGCTACTGAATAAAACACCTGTCTTTGATATATCTCCATATTATCAGGATCCTTTGCGGCTTTTTCTTTTTCCAACTATAGTGTGACTGTTCAAAAATGGTTCATAGAAAATAGTGATAAAGTTATATTAAGTACTAGATGATGGCCGCGACTTCGTCCGCGTGGATTAAGATTTTTAGATTCCCGTGGAAACTCTTTAATTTTTCGGGATAAAAAGTAGCCTATGTCCTTCCCCGGGATAGAATCTACCAACCCCTGTACCAATTTTCATCCAAATCGGTTGACCAGATGGGCCGTTAAAGCGCAGCAGACAGACAGATACACTTTCGCATTTATAATATACTAGCTGATGCCCGCGACTTCGTCCGCGTGGTTGAGGTTTTTTTGATTCCCGCGGGAACTTCTTAATTTTCCGGGATAAAAAGTAGCCTATGTGCTATTCCAGACTATAATCTATCTCTGTGCCAAATTTCATCCAGATCCGTTCATCCGTTGGAGCGTGATTGAGTAACAAACATACATCCATACATACATACATCCATCCATCCAAACTTTCGCATTTATAATATTTATATGGATAGATTAGTATGGATGTCGCTTTTAGTGTTCCATACTAAATCTACTGATTATTGTAAACCAAAACATCTCAAATTGATCATCATTAGTGGTTTTTCTTTTATTGAGTTTGCAAAATTATGAATTTTATTTAATTATACACTACTTACAGGGTTATGTGTTCATCAGTCATATATGTTTGTTTGTTCCTTGCAGGACAGCTACAGCCTAAACGCGTGGACCGATTTTGATGATACTTGCACCAGTATATGCCGAATATATCATTTGAGTGTCACTGTGGAAGCCGAATTTAAGAAAAAACAAAATGGCGCCCTCTAGACGCCATAATGTAACAAAGTAAAAAATAAAAGTCGATAGACTATGGCAAGTGGGGTATCGATGAATATAAGGCCTTGTTTTATAATATAGATTAAAAACTTCTGATTTCAATAAAAGTTTTTAAATTGACCTATACGAAACGGCCATTGGCGTTTAGAAAAGTGTTAAATCACCGTGGTCCGCGATTACGCGACGGACACCGCATTATTTATGCACGAAGTTCCCGTACATGTCCGACACTTGGACACATTACCCTAAAGTTCGCTGCATACATTGAAACCAACTGGGTTCTGATTAAATTGGGTACTGCTTGTTTTGTGATTTGTCAGTCAAAGAATAAGCACATTCAGGGGTAACTCCACTTATCCACTCTGAGTACCAGGACCAATTATTAGGTAGTGTAATTCAAAGCTTATTATAATAATTGTAATAATATGAAAAACTAGTCTTCACCGAAGAAATACCATGACCATCAGTGGATACCATATACCTACTTAATTTATACACGAATACACGACATATTCTTTTAAATCCCAATGCAAACACAGGGGTGTTTAACGTGTGAATCTGTTTATCTGTCCATGGCAAAGTAGCTCCCAATCCGATGAACCGATTTTGTTGTTGTTGATTTTCTCAAACTTAGGTGTGTGAATCTACCAATCTGCATTTGTTCAGCCTGGTGATCTATGGCCGACCCCTTGACCATTGGTTGATGTGACGATAATGAGTTCGCAGACCGAGTGGAAGTTAAACGTTAAAACTACCATTTATATGAAATTGATCGAGCGCCAGCTGTCAAGCGCTTGACAATTCCATACAAATCGTAGTTAAAGTTGTCGATCGAATGGGAAGAAAATCTCCCACCAGGCACTCAGCTTTCTCAGTAGGTAGGTACTACGAGCAAACTTTACAAGCGATTTTTAGAATTGGGCACCTAGTTTCAATATCCATCAACGCCTCTCCACACACGAAACTCCAGACTCCCAGAAGCCAACTCTAATTATAGAGAGTGCGATCGCGATCGAATCTAAATAACCTATATTTTAAATCCATACAATAACACCGCACTTGTTCGGAGGACTAGCTTTGAGGGGAGAGAGGGGGGTGGAGTGGGAGGGGAAGGGGTACGGCTCACCGCAGTCGCAACAGAAATAGCGTTTGACGTTTGTATCCGCGGTGGCGCCTGTTCACTGTCAACTTTATAGAGCAGCTTCGGATAGAGGTGGCTGGTTTCAAGCACCGCACCGTCCCACTGGGCCGCATGGTATGCACAATAATGTGGATGGAATCGTTGGCAGACTGATAAACCACAGTCTAAGGAGATAGTTAAAAAAAAACAGCTGAGTTTGTTGTGGGCTCTTCTCATACCGGGGCGCGTTTGGAACCTTCGTAGCTTTAGTTTTAAGATACCGTAACTGATTATCACCGTCATGTTCTATAGCTATATAAGTAATTGAACGTAAATAAGTATACAGTGTACCTTAATTGAATAAATATATTATTTTGAGTATGAGTATCTTTATTGTCAGTCGTTAGACCTAGGCGTCTAGATAGAGCAACGCTGTGGGGTGACAGGGACGTGACGGATGAAAGTCGCAGGATTTTCAGTAAAAAAAATATTTCACACTATTGGCAAAGTATGCAGTTTCCTACCTCATCCATACACGAGAGTGCCATACTTCTAGGTGCTACAACTGTCTGACATCGCATGTGTAGAGTTTTTACAAAACCTTTTTTTTTCTTGATGAAAAATGTGATTTCGAGATTCTCGATAAATATAAGTAGGACATCGTTTTTTTAACCGACTTCCAAAAAAGGAGGAGGTTCTCAATTCGGCGCGTATGTTTTTTTTTTAACGTATGTCGTTGCATATCTTCTTGGTTTCTTATCCGATTTGAAAAATTTTTTATTCAGTGATTAGAGGAAGCTCGCGAGGTAGTCCCATAAAAAATTCTGACTCCTAATCCTCAATCCTGATGCTGTAGGTGTACCGTACTACATGAAATCCTCAAAACTAGGGAGTTAGGAAATTTTGATGGTGAATTCATATTGTAGGTATCAAGTCACGTGTATACGATGCAACTCTGAGTCCCAACTCCTCAACCCTGATGCTGCAGGGTACAGAACTCCTTAAAAATAGTGATTTAGGATTTTTTTATGGTGAATTCATATATTGTAGGTGTCAAGCAACGACTTCATACTTAAACCCAAGTTCCAACTCCTCAACTCTGATGCTGCAGGGTACTGCACTCCTTAGCCGTGGGGATTTAGAGTAGGTACACTAAAAAGTTAAAAATAAAAATTCTTTCCAAAAAACCGACTTCCAAAGCCACTGTAAAGTAAAAAATAATTTTGATTTCTACACACTATGTTGAAGTCGAGCGAGTATAACAAAGATAGGCAAAGTTGACGCGTCAGGCTCGCCCGACTTCAACAACGGCTTCAACGGCTTTGGAAGTCGGTTTTTTGGAAAGAATTTTTATAAAGTTTCTCTTTTTCTGAAAAAAATGAAAGATTTTTCGTTTCGTTTCGTTTTCGTTCGAAAAGATATTTAATTCGACTGCTACGACCTTAGGTAAAACGGCTAAAAGAGCCTTTAGCAACGCTGTTTCTATTAAATAATATAATTATTGGTATCATAACATAATATATCTCTGTTATTTTCGGCTGGTCTGTGTCGTTAAGGAGGGCGCGTTAAAATTGAAAATAAATTCAATATCAATTTGAGCGCGCGCCAAGAGCGCGGTGTCGATACGTGACGTTTATGTTGCCACTCGACATCGACGCGCGCTAATAAAATACATCGTTTTTCACATGTATTTCGGCTTTAGCTATTTTCTCAAGAAATACATTGCCTGGAGTTACTCAGCGCCTTTAAATAATATTAAAAGTTGAGAAATCTTATATATTTCTCCCCAGTGTTCCCGCGGAAATCAAAAGCCCTTTTAATTCACGCAGAAGAAGTCGGAGAAGTTTGGATGGATGGATGGATGGATGTTTGTTACTCAATCACGCCCCAACGGCTGAACGGATCTGGATGAAATTTGGCACAGAGATAGATTATTGTCTGGAATAACACATAGGCTACTTTTTATCCCGGAAAATTATAGTGTTCCCGCGGGGAACCAAAAAACCTCAATTCACGCGGATGAAGTCGCGGGCATTAGCTAGTAATATTATAAATGTTAAAATGTGCCTGTAAGTCAACTTTTCACGACTCATCCATTTAACCGATTTTGACAAACAGTAACGACCGGTTGCATCCCAGGGCACGCACTAACGCTTTTTATCCCGGAAATACTAGCACAAGCAGTGGATTGTAATCGGGCTGTTACCCCTATACCTACAGACATTTATGTAACCTATATAGACATTTCGGATTTCAGTTCACATCCTAAAACGTCAGTTTTTAAAGTTTTATATACCTGTTCCATAGGTTCTATTTTCACGGGCTAAATAATGTTGGGAAAACCTTGGTTTGGGCTGCTTTTTTAATCCCCATGTATCCCCCCAAAAAAAAATACCTGGATCTCTGGTCTATATCTTGGTTCTTGCCCGATACTTTGCTCTTAGCAATAAGTATATCATTAATAAACTATTTTGGGCGGCTAATGGCAGCCTAAGAAAAACATGCGCCTGCGCACCATCGACACATCGGCATGGAGATGATGTCCGCCTTGTTGTTTTAGCAGTGATTGACGATAATCGGCATTATGTATGGCTGTAAGGTATTTATGATGATATCTCGCTGTGTATTTTGGGACGACATAAATATCGATTGGTATGAGTGTGTTTGACATGCGGGAAGGCGGTGGGTAGGTATTGGAAATGTTTCTCGAGAAATATGAAATATTATAGGTTTTTTGCTTTCAGTACCTACCTACTTACTCCGATTTACACTAAATATTAAACTCAAACTCAATATTTGTATTCAAATAAACTCTTACAAGTGCTTTTAAATCGCGCTCGTTCGGAATGCCATTTGTATGTACTTTGTAAATTAATTATAAATTATTAATTTGCTAGTATCTCAAATTAAAAAAGTACCTACTTAGGTACTTGGTGCACATCTATAACTCTACCTACCTATTGATTTTTAGGGAAAAAAGCCGTTGAAATCATCAAATAAATATTATAAATGCGAAAGTTTGGATGGATGTATGGATGTATGGATGTATGGATGTATGGATGTATGGATGTTTGTTACTCAATCACGCTCCAACGGCTGAACGGATCTGGATGAAATTTGGCACAGAGATAGATTATAGTCTGGAATAGCACATAGACTACTTTTTATCCCAGAAAATTAAAGAGTTCCCGCGGGAACCGAAAAACCTCAATCCACGCGGACGAATTCGCGGGCATCAGCTAGTCTATTATGAATTCTCTTGAATATATGACTTATAAATAGGTAGGTACACCGTACACACTAAGTACAATGAAGAAAATCCGGTTAAATAAAGTAATATTATGTTATATTATCCACCACCACCACCACCACTACAGCCCATTAGCGTCCCACAGCTGGGCACAGGCCTCCACTCTCATAGGAGAGAGGGAATTAGAGCTTAGACCCACCACGCTGCTCCAATGCGGGTTGGCGGGCTTTAACGACTATTATCATGATAGTGATAATAGCCGGGACCAACAAGCTTAAAACGTGCTCTCCGAGGCACGGGGGTAAATCACCGCCAACTTCCTATCTCCGGGCTAGTACTGAGAATTTCTAATCAGAAAAACCCAATACTCAATTACGGCCCGACCCGGGACTCGAACCCGGGACCTCGTCGGCCGCAGTCGAACATGCCAACTGCCAATGCCACTGGACCAACGAGGCAGCGAATTATGTTATATTATTGAATTAGATAGCTATAATTAAAACCCCCTCGCCGGCCCACTGCTGAGCACGAGCCTTCCTCTCAAGATAAGAAAGGTTTGGTCATAGTGCACCACGCTGGTCAAATGCGGTTCGGCCTTCACACACCTTTGAGAACATTATCAAGAACTCTCGGGCGTGCAGGTACCCACCCTCACTATATTCCCTTCACCGCTAAAGCAAGTGATATTAATTAATTCTTTGACTCGCTCCAGCAATGCTAAGGACAGCGGTTTTTTTTTTAAAAGAGCAACCACCGAGTTTATTGCTGGTTCTTCTCGGTAGGAATGTCATTCTGAACCAGTGGTAGATTCACTCGACGAGTCAAAAGTAGGTACTTGTAAAAGTTTATTTGAATAAAAAAACATTTGAATTTTGAATTTTGAACTCCGCTAAGTTGGTAAGTCCTTTAATGCTTACAAATCATTAACCAAGATTGTATTACAAGTTTAAAAAGTGTTTATGATTTATAGTGGTGTGCCTTCTATTTATGATAAAAACTGAGTCGAATCTATTCGTACGTAATAAAAAAAGGAAATAATAATTAAAGTCACAAAAACGTCACAACGACGTCACGTCGGACGTCGAGTGAGATGTTTATCAGGACACGCTGCCGGGGCGTGACAGATCGTGACGATACCGAGACCGCCTCTAGAGATGGACGTTGGACATTCAGTTTTTGTGTAACATGTATAGAATATAATTATAATATTACTAGCTGATGCCCGCGACTTCGTCCGCGTGGATTGAGGTTTTTCGGTTCCCGCGGGAACTCTTTAATTTTCCGGGATAAAAAGTAGCCTATGTGCTATTCCAGACTATAATCTATCTCTGTGCCAAATTTCATCCAGATCCATTCATCCGTTGGAGCGTGATTGAGTAACAAACATACATCCATACATCCAAACTTTCGCATTTATAATATTTACTAGCTGATGCCCGCGACTTCGTCCGCGTGGATTGAGGTTTTACGGTTCCCGCGGGAACTCTTTAATTTTCCGGGATAAAAAGTAGCCTATGTGCTATTCCAGACTATAATCTATCTCTGTGCCAAATTTCATCCAGATCCGTTCATCCGTTGGAGCGTGATTGAGTAACAAACATACATCCATACATCCAAACTTTCGCATTTATAATATTTATTTGATTTGATTATAGAGTCGAGACAGTTTCTTTTATATGAACAGCAAGCAACTGACCAAGCACTTATTTATTTTATTTTATTAGCACGTATAGTGTCTAATTACACAAATTAATTACAAAGAACACATCTAAAAAATAATAACAATTAAAAAAATCTTGACAAATCTTTAAAAATAAATCTAGATTAACAATTATTTCTGTGAGCAGCATGGTTAACAAGCCCAGACTCAGCCATGCTCCATTGGTTATCCATTCCATTACACAAATTACTTACAAAGAACACATCTAAAAATTAATAACAATTAAAAAAATCTTGACAAATCTTTAACAATAAATCTAGATTAACAATTATTATTAGAAGCTGCATGGTTTGCGAGTTATTGGCCAATGCGTTTCCAGCTATCCACCCCTTGAATAGCACCACATTGTAGTTTTCACATCAGTCTGTACATCATCAGTTGTAGTCTGAACATCAGTTGGAAGAAAACCAGGCATCCTGGTGGTGGGGATAGATTTTTTTCGAAAACAGGGAAAGTTGTACTTATTAGATCAAATACGAGTATAACTCCTCCGAACACTCCCTGTTTTTTTTCCCATTTTTATTTAATTAATAGTTTAAAATTATTATCAAACTTCAAAGTTCTTCTTTTGGAAGACCCTCTATTTGATGATCATAGATTTTTTTTTTTTTGAAATAGGCATCATACTTATTATTTTTTTATTTTTTTATCCTCTACAAGTTAGACCTTGACTGCGATCTCACCCTATGGTAAGTAATGATGCAGTCTAAGATGGTAGCGGGCTAACCTGTTAGGGGCATGGCAGTATATTAAACCCATACCAATATTCGGTTTCTACACGGCATCGTACCGGAACGCTAAATCGCTTAGCGGCACGTCTTTGCCGGATTTTTCAGATAGTTACTTCAGAAAACAGTCGTAACCCCCTTTATAAGCGCTAATATTTTTGCAATACCTTAAATTCAACTCAAACTTATTCAAGGCACATCTAATCTTTTACGAGGCCACTCGAAGGAATATTGACGGCAAATGTCGCCAATAAAATTCAGATAGCATTGAAGCAAGGGTGGTACGTGGCTGAGGGTGAACCTACCCTCGGGTCTCGGCGCGAAGATGATTTGTTTTACGGCACTCTTTATGGTTATTGTCATGTTAATATGTTTAGCACTGTTCTTTATACTTGTTTAATATTTTTATGATTTTCACTGTTGAATATTCTGCATGATGTCTTTCTAATATTATAAATGCAAAAGTGTGTTTGTTTGCTGGTTTATCCTTCTCGCTGCTAATGGATCGACGTGATTGTTCGCATGGGTAAGGTTGAGGACCTGTAGAGTCATATACTTTTTATCCCAGAAAATCAAAGAGTGCTCGAGGGATTTAAAATCCTAAATTAACGCGGCAGGCAGCGGTTACCTACCTAATAGGAAATAGGTAGATAATTTGACAATTAGAAAGGCTATAAGTAGTTTATTACATCAAATCGGTTCAAAAACCTCGTAGAAATCAGTGTACATACATTCAAAAAAAAACGGCCTAGTGCGAGTCTCGGATCGCACACCGAGGGTTCCGTACAAACCTGTAGGTAAAAAAAAATTAGTAACTAAAAATTAATGTAACTAAAAAGTTAACTAAAGATTTTCGAAATTTTTCCTTTAGGTATGTGTACTATAAAACGTTGCTTCATGCCAAATTTAAAGATTCTAGGTCGACTGGAAGTATCCTTCAGGTTTGGATTCCCTTGCGAGTAGTTGAGAGTTTCAAAATATGCGGTCTAAATTACTGTTTCTTTTGATTGCGTTTACATAGAAGTTTGATTTTGTTACAGCTTAAAGGTATTATAGATTTAAGTATTTGATATGAATTTCAATTTAATACCTCTACGCTTTCATGAGGAAAGGGGTAGTAAATTTAAACTTATTAAAAATATTTTTATTAAATGATGTAACTAAAAATGTATGCTTTTCGCAATTTTTCCTTTATCTGTGGTATAAGACGTTGCTTCGTACCAAATTTCAAGATTCTGAGTTCACGGGAAGTTATACCCTGTAGGTTTTGATTCCCTTGCCAGTGTCGAAAATTGGCAGCATAAACGGCTGTATTTTTTGATTGCGTTGGCTTAGAATTTTGAATTTTTCAAAATGCCTAAGACTTAGATTGCAAGTATATAGTATTGCGAGTATAATTGCCTACATAGAAAATATTCACAACATATTTTAATGATGACACCTTAAATATTTCGTTGAATAGAAGATAAATTAAATGCGTTATTACCGAAATTGATCATATGAAAACCATACAAATGATATACATCCTGAATTTGCGCATATCCATTCGCAAGCCCGACACCCAGGGTTTTCGCTTGTCACATTACCGTCCGCATTCAAATGCTAAACGCTGTGGCAGCCCTGACGCGCGGAAGTGATATTTTTGACATGTGCACTCTATGCCTGTCTTTTTATCCTTCAGATAATATGAGCGCTTGTCACTTTTGTCCTTGTAAAACGACGGTGGACGCTTTTTAGGGGTGCCCAATAGGGTTCACTTTTTGAAATATAAAATGTTTAGTTTATAGAAATCTAAATTTAAAAAAAAAACAACTTAAATTTTGGAAAGTTTTTGTGGGAAAATTTTCATAGTTGTAATGTTTAGTAGTATAAGGTAGTATTCTCATAAATAACATCGTCAGATATTTAGTGAATTAGCGAATTTAATAGCGAAGTTTTGACCGTCATCACTACCATAATCATCACCCTATGTAAACTACACAAATGTATCTTTCTTTTATCTATTTACATACTAAACTACAGCAATTAGACTATTGCAGCCAAAATAGGTAAGACTTGCTGGAAATAGTGATGCGGCCAAAGGTGGAGCCCGCTTGGCTAAGATGCCTATTCACACTTGATTTGAAGATACCAATATTATAAGCGGATGGAAAAACGGAAGCCGGAAGGGATATCAATCAACATCTCAACTACTAATCCATAAAGCTTCTGAATCTTATGCCGCAGATTTTGTGGGGTACGGTCACCATCGTCATCTCCAGTCTCAACGCATCACCGGCCGATGAGCACGATTCTCCTCTCAGCCATGCAGTTTCCCCACGGTGTTTTCCTTCACCGTTATTTAAGTTAGGTATATTGTTTAAATGGCAAATAATTCTGAGAGCTAAGACCCGGAGATTGAACCGCGGATCCCTCAATCTGCAGGAGCCTTGAGGTAAAACACTACCACTAGGCTGTTTTTCAGTCTTCTTCACTAGGTTTTATCAGTTTTCTTCGTACGAGGTGGTATAGGTGGTAATGGTACTAAATGTACGCCCACGCCCATGTCTCTCGAAAGGCGCAGAGCCCGGCTGAGTTTGTTGTGGATTCTTCTCAGACCAGGGTGTGTTTGGAACCCTCGTAGTAGTTAATTATCCCCATCACATCTTATACTTTGTAAGCGTGAGGTTCAGAAAGTGTACTTTGTAGGTTTGGTAGGTGTTTTGAATAAAATATATACCTTGAGCTTGAGTTTGAAAAAAAAATTAGAATAGTCCAACAAAGAGGCAATAAAGTACACCTAATAAAATTCAAACCACTGAACGCTTTTCCCGATATCAATTCGCAGGTTCATCCCGCAAAACTGTTGTGATGCAAATAGTATCCATGACAGGAGGGGTAGGGGTAACATCAGATGAATAATTCACATGTTGTGATCAAAGACAATCGCGACGTCACGCGTCATGACGTCACGGTTTTTACGTCAGCTCACTGCGGGATTTACAAGCATTTACAAGTATTATTTTCCTTTGTTTTCAGGGAACTCTGACGTGGAGGAGCCGCTTATGATTTCACGAGGCTGAATTTCTGAAATGTACTCGTACTATCGTTGTTTTGAACAATGGTTCGTATATATGAATTTGTATCGTCAAAATTCATACTTTTTAATAATATTATTAATGCGAAAATGTATTCCTCTTTCAGTCACCATTACCTGGCCGACAATTATTACAGACATAACTTGCATTCCGCAGACGGACATAAAAAAAATTCAAAATTCTTTATTTGCAGAAACATTTTTTACAGTGAGATGTTATTTGTTATTTTTCCAGTAGAAATGTTTCACCTTATAATCAGGCATGCAAAATTACATTTGTTAATATTATTACTTGAAATTTAAGTATTCATCTATTGTGTAAGCATAGGCAGATATAGGTACATTAATTTTACATTTTATATTTTACTCTTATTTTTGTGTACCTACTCATATTGTGTGCCTTTTGTTTCGACTATTTTTGCAAATGCCATGTCAACCAAAAATTTGGATTGTACCTCCATGAAATCTTTATACTCTGTCTAGCTCATTAATACTGGACACAACGCACGCTGCCCGTCCATTGAGTTGCATTTCATTGTAGCGTTCCCAGGTTTCCAGAACAAATACGCAGATTCCTTGTTCTGTGGTTGCGTTCATTGGAGTCACTTTTTCTTGTTAGTTCCCGCTTCAAATAGATTAAATTAGAGACAAAGAAAATCGCGAATCGTCTATATTTTCCAGAACTTTGGATGAAGTTAAAGTTTTTAAAATAGAACATAGATCGATCTGTTATGATTACAATTATTAATTCAAAAGATACACAGCAACCGTCGTATTAACAAGAAAATTACGACATTTAAAACCGGGAAATTCTTAAAAAAAAGTTCGCCCTGCGGCTTCATTTTAGGATCCTTTGAACTCCTTTGAGCATTTTTAAACAGATTAAAAGAATCATTAGCCATTCCCACTAAGCTTTACACAAGTTTGTAAGAGACAGGAGATTAAAGTGAGCCCTAAGGCGCTGTTGACTCGGAGCTTCCTTAAAGGTACATTCCTTAAGATTTCCCGTGTATCTCTGTTATTAATTATGTATGTTGTGATGATAATGTCTTGGGTAATTAACTTTGTGAGCGTTGAGGGAAAATGTAAAGGAGGAAATTTTCCGAAAATCCATAACTGTATGTGTTCATGCGTCTTCATCCGCTTGTATTAAGGGTTTGGAATACCCGCGGGAACTTTTTACCTACAAAATAAAACAATACGATAAGGTTCCACGAATTGAAGGTCAACCAGCTATGGTACGGAATACGGATGTTACCATCACGCCAGTAAAAGGATGTCTCCAAACCGTAGCTTTGAGCGAAAATTACGAAATTACGATTGAGCGTGTATTAGTCATTTAGGTATTTATAATTTTTATAAATAAGTACCTTTATCTAAATAATTTTTACAATACAATGGGCCTTCATACTCTTCTTCTTGAAGGTAGGACGCTGCAGCAGTAGACCGTAGGTAATAATATGAAGACGGATAAGTACTAGGTAGTTTATCTAAGCACAAAAATCTCAAATAAAGTGTTGAACAAATTATAGTCTATTTATATTCTATTTATAGTCTATTTATAATTTACATCATAGCTTAAAAGTAAGATGCTTAAACAGATGCAGCAACAGGATGCGGCATCGAACCTGCGACCCTTTAGGTCAATCGACGTGTCTTGTCTCTTTATCGGTGAAGTTGTTAGCAGTTTCATATGGTAGGCCGCATAATTATAAATTTCTTAAAGTCACGCCTCTACGCGTAAATTATATGAACTTTGTTACTTTAGAGGTTATACGCATTCCATGTTTTGAATGTATTAGTAAAATCATTATTATTCGAAAGCGCGTTTGTTTGTTGGTTTGTCATTCTATCACGCCGCAATAGAGCAACGGATCGCATGATTTTTTGTATGGGTATGGTTGAGGATTTGGAGGGTGACACTTTAAGCTATATAAATAGATATCGAGTATTATATAGAGTTCGCGCGGGAGTTAAAAGTAGATTGATAAACGAGGGGGAAAGTTACCCATTCCCACCCGCGGGATATTTTAGTATGCACGAGCGTAGCGAGGGCATACAATATATACTCTAAGGGTGTGAATGGGTATTTTTCCCCGAGTTAAAAATACTACTAGTATTCTCATATCGATTTTAAGGAAAGTATAATCAAAGGACAAAAATAAGGTAATTTTTTTCAAAATCTTTATTTAAGGTGTTTTTTGGAATACGTCACTCCATAATATGTTATTAAAATTAAATCCGTTTATTTTTAAAGTAACTAGTAGTTAAAATACTTACTTTAGTTTAAATTGTTGTAATTATGTAAAATTGAAATAAAATTTTCAATAGAACAGGATACACGCTTCGGTCTTCTAACGCCATCTAGTGGCGATGGCAAAGATTCAGTTTTAGGTGGAAACTGGAAACGTGCTGAGATTGCATATAGCTTATTTTCAAAAACCCCAAAATAAACATAATTGTTATTCTACGATGCATCGTACCAGAACGCTTAATCTTTCAAGACTTTTAATAGTAGGATTCTTGTAAAGGAACGCTTTGTAAGCGCTGTGGTCTTAAAGTGGGAGTTCCCGGGTTCCATTACCGGCAGGGTCAATTTAGGAGTTTATAATTTCTGAATTTTCTCTGGTCTGGTCTGGTGGGAGGCTTCGGCCGTATCTAGTTACTTACCACCCTACCGGCAAAGACGTACGCGACTATACCAAGCAATTGAGCGTTCCGGTACGATGCCGTGTAGAAACCGATTAGGGGTATGGGTTTATTATACCTAACTGCCGTACCCCTAACAGGTTAGCCCGCTACTTAGACTACATCATCACTAACCATCAGGTGAGAACATAGTCAAGGGCTAACTTGTCTCTCTCTCTCTCTGCGTCGTATTCCTCATTACTGAGGGTCGTGGCCCCTTTCCATTATTCACATAATGGTGGGGGTTGTCTTAGGATAATAATGCGGTGGAAACCCACGTGCGTCCGCGTACGACTCGACTTTACTTTCTAACGATTATTATCCGATCTTAGTGATGAACGTGCTCTCCGAGGCACGGAGGAAACGAAAAGGCCAAATTCGGACTTCCAAATTTGGTCACAAATCCAGTTACCGACTTGGGTCAACATTGCTTAGCAGTCACAATCAACTGATATATGCGTCGTCGCAACTATAGGCCACTCGTCCCTCAAATAACTAACTAAATTGTACTTAGTGGAATTAAAAAAACTACCTATTTAAAATCCAGGACTGCCTGTTTTCGGATTATGATTTACCTACTTGGGGCATACTGTTGAACGGTTATATTATTTTAGTTACGCTCGAACGATCACGGTTACATTTGTGTTTACCAAGCAGACATAACCCGGGGCGTCAACAGTTCAAGCTTTATTAATTAAGGGTTGACAAACTATGCGGTTAATCCCTTTCATCCCTTGTTGGCTGTTTGATTGCGCTGCACGATATTAATAGCTTTCTTCAGGGAAATACAGTGTAGATAGACATCTATTCATTAGCTAATTGGAATAAAATCAAGAATAAAATGTATATTTATTTTCTGAATCATAATATCATGGTCGATTGCCATTTACCTATTTTGTTTTTTTAACTAATTTGTAAGCTAGTAGATAATTATGCAGTCTATAGATGGTACCTACCTAGCGGGAAAACCTGTTAGGAGAATGGCGGTTATATTATGCCCATACCTACCCTTAATCGGTTTCTAGTAGGTAATTTTCATGACCGATTGGATTGAACGATTTTGTGTGGGTCCAGTCGTAATTCCTTCCTCCATGTGTGGGTCTAATAACCGACTAATTACGTTCGTTTGCGAAGTTTCGTTTGAGAGAAAGAGAGTAGACCCCCAGACGCTAAATTGCTCGTGATAAGTAAACTAAACTTGAATGTACTAATGAGATAACTAAAGCCACGAAAACGGCCTCCCACTGGACCAGACCAGAGAAAATTCAGAAATTTTTGACCCTGACGCCTGACGGGGATCGAATCCGAATCCGGGACCTCACTGCGCTAGGCAAGTCGTCAAAATTCAATTTAATTTTTTTTTTCAAGAAGAGTTTGCAAGCAAGACAAATAACGTACTATAAATCACAGATAAGGGATTACGGGTAAATATGAATTATTTAGACATTTTTAATCACCTTTTAGAAATACTACGAAAGGAAATAGGTAGGTACCTACTAGCTCGCTAGTTATCTAGTGTATCAATAGAAATCATTAAAAAAGATAAGATAAATTATAAAGCTTAGTTCTACTCGTAAATAACACGCCGAATGATAAAATACGTACAATACCGATGGTACCGAAAATATAATAAGTAATCATAAAATATCTAATTACAAAGCACATCAATCACCTAAATTACTGCAAGGTTACCTCAAAACAAATATCGAATTAAACACCACTAAGGAAAAAAAGCTTAAAATAAATGAACCACAAACGACTTCTTAAATGAACTTAAACCTTCACAACGTTTTGTCAATTCAACAGCATGTTATTACGAACAAAAACTGCTCCATGCGTCAACCTTCAGAGCATATCAGCCTTGATGTGCCGTAGGTAATAACTAATAGCGGTCCATTCAGAGATCCTTAATCTATGAAATTATCCTTGCCTAGTAATATTTTGAAAATAATTTTCAGGAAGTAAAACTAAAAGAGGAAGTGGATAGTGCATCGTTGGCAGTCCTCTTGCCCAACCCTGCCCACAGGTGGGCAGACGAGATCAAACGAGTCACAGGTATTCAGTCGACGAGAGACTGAGACGTGTAGAAGACCCTACATGAGACCAATGTCCAGCAGTGGACGTCAATTCGGTGACAATGAAAACTTAAATTACATAGTTGTGAATCTACTAAGCATTATGTACAGAAAGGGGAGTGATCGACATGGATTTATTGGCTTGGACACTAAGATTGGCAGGATTTTTTTATTATTTGCGATGCCCAAACCCAGCATGAAGCTTAGGCCATAGACCGTGACGTCAATTTTGGATTATCAGACTTTAAAAATCTATGAGAACATTTTGGATAACTTGAGGGCATGAAGGTTTCCTCATAGTGTTTTCTTTCACCGTTAAAGCAAGTGATATTTAAATTATACTTACACTATACTAGAATTGACGTCCGCGTGGGTTGATGTTTTTAGATTCCCACAGAAACTCTTGAATTTTCCGAGATAAAAAGAGGCCTATGTCCTTCCCCGGGATACAACCTATCCCTGTTTCAAATTTCACCAAAATCGGTTGAACAGATGGGCCGTGAAAGCGTAGCAAACAGACAGACAGACACACATTCGCATTTATAATATTAGTATGGATTACTGTCTGTCTGTCTGCTGCGTATAACGGCCCAGCTTTTCAACCGATTTTGATGAAATTAAGAATAGTGATAGGATGCATCTCGAAGGACATATAGGCCACTTTTGATTCCGGGAAATTAAGGAGGACAGGATTGGTTTCAGGACATTAGGCCTATAATAATGGTAGAGGTGCCCCAGAACTGAGTCCAATACCTCTCGTATTAGGCAAAAATCATTTTAGGTATACCTACCGAAGTAGAACCCGCCTTACAGAACCACAAAGTTCCGCTATCATACGCTTGTCAATTTTTTCTGCAGGTCGACCTGAGAATTAAGAATTAGCATTTGGTCGTCACCCTGTTATTATATCTGAGTCTATATTTCGGTCTATATTTATATCACTCGTGTTCTCACGGGTATATGACTGGTCACTCCGAGAGTCATTGTTGTATGATATGAATTCCTGCTCGGTGAAATCATACTGGTATATTTGGGTTTTGAAAAGCATTGGTGTCTCTATTTCGGTCATTTTTCTATACAAACAAGTCAGACTTTTTAGTTCTCAGACTTCGACTGAGAACTAAAAAGTCATAGATTAGGCTTGTAGGTTTTTATGAAATACATACCTAGTTGTGACGTCATCCAATTTCAACACAATTTTTTAAAATGATTATCATTCTTTGTGAATTTTAGGTCTTTTGGAAGACCCTCTAGTTAAATTAATCAGTAAAAAATGATTTATTTTTCACATAGGCATCATTCCTGTTGCATATAATACCATTGTTGGTTATAGGTTGATAAGCGGTATTTCATTTGATAAACAAATTGCACAGCTCAGGAAGTATTTAATATAATAGCCGTGGCCGAAAGCTACCATCCAACACCCATCCAGTTACGTCTGAACATAACAAACTAGATTGTTGTTTTATATCTTGATTCATTACGAACAAGCGGCATTTATCAATATTTAATCCACTCCAATAAAATTTGTCAATGATACAACATTTTTAATTATACATGACATTAACGATCGAATGTATATTTTACTTTATGAATCGGAAGTATCTGTTATTAATTATATCAATAGTTAAAATTAATTTATAGTGCCAGAGCTTTTAAATAAGCATAAAATGATAATTGTTTCCCAGAGTCTGCAGAAATAACCGTCTAGCAATTAATTAATAGGTGTACCTACAGTCCGACAAACTTCTCTGACCCGGTGGCCAAAATAGTAACAAATTTTTATCCCCGCTTTGTTTTTATTTTATTTTTAATAGATACTAGCGACGCTGTCACCGGGTAAGTTAAGTTTGTGGGACTATACTTTATAGGTACTTCATGGGTACTTCATTTTCGTCTTTATGCGATTTGTTAATTACTAGCTGATGCCCGCCACTTCGTCCGCGTGGATCGAGGTTTTTCGTTTCCCGCGGGAACTCCTTAATTTTCCGGGATAAAAAGTAGCCTATGTGTTATTCCAGACTATAATCTATCTCTGTGCCAAATTTCATCCAGATCCGTTCAGCCGTTGGGGCGTGATTGAGTAACAAACATCCATCCATACATCCATCCAAACTTTCGCATTTATAATATTTATATTTGACTAGCTGATGCCCGCGACTTCGTCCGCGTGGATCGAGTTTTTTCGTTTCCCGCGAGAACTCCTTAATTTTCCGGGATAAAAAGTAGCCTATATGTTATTCCAGACTATAATCTATCTCTGTGCCAAATTTCATCCAGATCCGTTCAGCCGTTGGGGCGTGATTGAGTAACAAACATCCATCCATACATCCATACATCTATCCAAACTTTCGCATATTTATAATATTTACTAGATGATTCCCGCGACTTCGTCCGCGTGGATTAAGTTTTTTTGATTCCCACGGGAACTCCTTAATTTTCCGGGATAAAAAGCCTATGGTAGCCCTAGGTAGCCTATGTCCTTCCCCGGGATATAACCTACCTCTATACCAAATTTCAGCAAAATCGGTTGAAAAGATGGACCGGGAAAGCGTAGCAGACAGACAGACAGACAGACAGACAGACAGACACACTTTCGCATTTATAATATTAAGTATTATAATATTAAGTATGGATTTGATAAGCTACTATAGATATAATGTTAAATTACCTAGTGTTCAAAGCTAGAGCATAATTTTAAAAGATTTTTAGTAAAACTAAAGCCATCATTCAAAATATACTTTACTAGCTGACGCCCGCGACTTCGTCCGCGTGCTTTAAGTTTTTTTTGATTCCCGCGAGAACTCCTTAATTTTTCGGGATAAAAAGTATAGCCTATGCCTCAACTATACCTATATAATACCCATGCCAAAAATCACCGCGTCGATTCGTTGCTCCGTTGCGGCGTGATTGAAGGACAAACCAACAAACTAACAAACAAACACACTTTCGCATTTATAATATAAGTATGATGGTAATAAAATAAACTAAATAAAAGTTGTACGTGGGTACAACGCTGAGTTCCTTTTTTTAAAGGTTAACTCATGAGAAAAGCTTGCAAAGGAGCTAATTTTCCGTAAAATAATATGAAAAAGAATGCAAGAGATGCCAGAGCTTTTCTCGATTGCTCTATATTATTTCCTTCTATCTATTAGTTTTCTGGTATGATTCCTTATCAAATCTTTCTTGTTAGTCTCTCTCCTGACCACACAAACTACTCTGTACCTAATAGGGATGATGTCTATATCGAAAATAAATTATTTCTAACTGATTATTAAAAAGGTAAGTAGAGGACTTCCAAAAGACCTAAAATTCACATCCTCGGTTAGTTTTAAGTTTAATAACCATTTTTAAATAAAGATTAAAGAAAAAAAGTGCGTTGAAATTTTATGACGTCACAACTGTGAATTTCATACAACTTCCTTGTATTTATATTGATTTGATTGAGTTGTCATCATCCCTATTATGGAATCCATAGAGATATAATATATCTCTATGATGGAATCCATACTACTTCCTATCCACGACAAACAAAAACTAAAGGTCAACACAAAACAAGCGTAAAAGTCCATCATTTGAAGCTCATAAACATTGAAAAGGGTTATTAAGCAGCGTAACTTCAATGCAACAAAAAATTGTATGAGCAGATGTCTGTTCCACTCGAATTACCTGCAACCACCGCTCGTGGCACTTTACATTGTTATTAATAAGCCGTAACTGAATTACCCTGTTAGATACTTTTGTGCTGTGTAACTAAAGCAAACGAATCTCCATTAGTTTCCCAACTGTGATAAATCATTGCCAAAATTAGCTATTTTGGATGTTTCTACGAGTCTATCTAGTACCATTTTTGAGACTTCACTAATTTCTATTCCCATCTAGATATAGTACCTACTACTAACTTCTAGAATTCTAGATACTTACTAATCAAATAAATATTATAAATGCGAAAGTTTGGATGGATGTATGGATGGATGTTTGTTACTCAATCACGCCCCAACGGCTGAACGGATCTGGATGAAATTTGGCACAGAGATAGATTATAGTCTGGAATAACACATAGGCTACTTTTTATCCCGGAAAATTAAGGAGTTCCCGCGGGAAACGAAAAACCTCGATCCACGCTGACGAAGTCGCGGGCATCAGCTAGTAATATTATAAATGCGAAAGTTTGGATGGATGGAGTGATGTATGGATGGATGTTTGTTACTCAATCACGCTCCAACGGATGAACGGATCTGGATGAAATTTGGCACAGAGATAGATTATAGTCTGGAATAGCACATAGGCCACTTTTTATCCCGGAAAATTAAAGAGTTCCCGCGGGAACCGAAAAACCTCAATCCACGCGGACGAAGTCGCGGGCATCAGCTAGTATTATAAATGCGAAAGTTTGGATGGATGGAGTGATGTATGGATGGATGTTTGTTACTCAATCACGCCAGAACGGCTTAACGGATCTGGATGAAGTTTGGCACAGAGATAGATTATAGTCTGGAGTAACACATAGGCTACTTTTTATAGCGGAATTTTGAAGAGTTCTAGAGCTAGTTATCTTATAAGATAAGCCTATAATCATGATACGTTAAAATAAGATAATATGCGATAATCAAGCGCGTTCCAACATAAACCTCATCATTGCTTTGCATTAAGCATGATTGTCATCAAGCGCAAGCCTATCTCGCAATAAAAAAATAGTACATTACACATCTAGGGCAGTAAAATAAGAAATGTCTCAGATCACATGTAATTGTTGTCCGAGGCGAAGCCGAGGTCAATAAACATGTGATCTGAGGCTTTCTTATTTACTGCCCGTGGTGTGTATACTATTTTTCTCCTCGACGGAGGCGGAAAGCGGCATTTTCGTTTAGCGCAGCGGGAGGAAAATTGACGCTTTCCGCCCGGAGGTGAGAAAAATATTTTACTTCTAAGTCTTTCATTTCTCTTTCAGGTTCCATCTTAGACTGCATCATATTTTTACCTTATGGGGAGAAAGCCTGAAGAGTTATAAGTGAAAATAGTGTTCCTTTAAAATTTTCACATTTATCGCTATATATACTTACTTATATATAGAAATAAAAACAAATGTAGTTTTTTCCTCAATGAGTTTATTGCGCCAGAACAATAAATGAAGCTGATCATTATAACGTTTACTTTCAACATCGATTACGAATACTCTACACGATACCATATCGTACGCCGCCGATTCCATTAATATTTATAATATTCCGAGTCCGTATTGCACTTCGCTTCACAAACGCAAACTTAATACCCAAGCGGTAAAATCCCCTATAACTTACAGTTCGTGGGATCAATAATAATTATTACGATATATTTGTCTAAATATCACAAGAAAATACAAAACGAAATATGATAGAATTAACACAATTAAAATTATTAACAATTAAATATACAGAGTCTGTGCGCCATGGGCATAGGAAGTGAGGTATCACCAGGTTGCGCGAGGGTTGTACGGGGTGCGTCATGACACCGGGACGTGGTGCTGGTACAACTGATCCTGGCGCTCGCACAGGGAAGTCATCTTCTTGTAGGATTCTGTGGTCTCGCGAAAAAGCAGCTTAGCGTCATCCCTTGGCCGTGCATGCGCCGCGTCTAGCCTTCCTGGCGAAATGACCGGTGGAGATGACGCTGACAAAGGCGATAGCGACTCTCGCGCTGACTGGGCCCCCGCCGGAGCTCCGTACAACCCCCCAGGCTGCATCGCTCCATTACCCATCATAAAGGGGCTCGGAAAAAACCCCCGATCGCCGAGCTGTGGAAACATACCCGCTTGTAGAGCACTTAAATTCCTACTATAAAACTTCATAGTTTCAGTCACGTAGCTAGGAATCTGGGAAGACTCATCACCGTATCGTAGACTTTCGAGTGTCGACGCTAGACCTTTTATGTCCGCGTATAATTTATTAAGAAGTTCAGCGTTCACTTCAAAAGCAGGCCTTTGTTCTTGAGCGTCAGGTGACGTTGTTGATAATAAACGCCTGTGCAGATCTACGTTTGAGCTGTGTCTGTCTCGACTCCGCCGTGAAGGAAAAGCAGCGTCGCAGCCGTTAACGTCACACGGATGCAGCAATTTTAAGTGCTCGTTTCTGTAATGCATTCGCAGCGTGAAGTGGTTTTGAAATATTTTACCACAGGCCGTACACCGGTCGGGATTTTCGTCGTCTATCGGTATTTCGAGATCATTAATGTCCGCTCGATCCTCCGTCCGGTCGCTGCTCGCTGAGCGGGACCGGGCTCGTGCCAGGCGCTCCTCCAACGCGTGCAAGTCACTTCCACTGTCACTAGGGGTGTAGAGATCTGACCGCAGTCGCAACCCCTCTCGCACGACGCTCGGTGCACTAGACTCATCGTCGGATTCACTTTCAGCCTTCACTCTTGTCACTGATTCCGAGTCCACAGTCGGTTCCTCGCCGTTCTGAAATGGCTCCCATTTCTCAGGTTTTTGCTTTTTGAGTGATAAAGGCTTCTCATCCGCTCGACTAGAACCAGGCGTTGACAAGTTTCTGAATAAATCACTGTTGTACTCTTCATCCGATACACTGTATTCATTATTTTGCGAACATCTGGTGGGATTCCCGCTTTTTCTCTTACGTTTATTAGGCATCAACGATGATTTATCTTCTATACCGGTGGGGTCGATTCTAGCACTAGATTCAGATTGCACAGTAGAGGTTTTAATGTCATCTTTCTTTTTATTTAGACTTAAATCTTCAGGTTCATCGATGTAGTTCGGCCGTTTCTCCTCGGGAGACTCGGCTTTAATCACTGGCTGTACTTTGTCCTCATCGTCAGAAATGTCACCATTGTTATCACTACAATCGATAGATTCTTCTTCCTGCATAACACCAGGCTTAACTAGATCTAATGCGTGCCTAGGGTGGTGATCCTGGGGCGATGGAAGCTTTCTGTACATTTTTTCAATTTCACTGAAGTTGCGGAGATCATCGAGGGGTACTCGCGGAGGTAGGTGAGGGAGTCCATGAGGCGCTGCTAGTGGAGGCGGAAGACGTGCAGCTAATTCTGGCGGGAGAAGGGCGGGTGGCGGCAGCGGCAAGCGTGCCAGCGCCGGCAGCAGCGAGAAAGGCTGCGACGACCTGCCGTCATGAGCAGATATCTTGCGTCTCACGTGCGGAGAATGTAGCTTTGGATTCGGATTAGCACTGTGCCGATTTCTCGAACGCCGCGAACTAAACATCATCGTACACCCCTCCACCGTGCACTTGTGCATCTCTCGCAAGTGAACCGCCGAGAAATGAATTTTTAGCGCGCCTTTATCGCAAAAAGTTTTTAAACAAACATTGCACTGCACTCTCTTCTTTCCCGTGGCGGGGTTGATGAATTGAACCCCGAGGCCGAGCGGCCACGGTGCAGGTGGCGGGTCGCGACGCTCCGGCGGATAATCCGGTGTCCGTCGCTCGTCGCACTTCTCTTCATCGCGGCCGCTGAAACTGGCGCCTAACTTTCTGAAGTCGAACTGAGGCGCGGGCTGGCTGACTCGCGGCATCATAAAATAGTCCAGGCCGGCGGGCAAGCCGGGAACCGCACCGAACTCCTTGCCCTCCATCACGTCACTGTCATAATATAGCGCGTAACACGGAGCGGGTGGCGCGCGACGCGGCCGCTATGCGACTGAGGACGTGCGACACAGGTGACCGCGCGGGCGGCGCGCGACAAAGGCCGGCGGTCGGGTAGGGGGCGCGCGGGGTCGGGTGAGGGGGGACAGGTGGGAGGAGCGAGCGCTGGGCGGAGCGGATCGATGCGCAGTGGGGACAAGCGACACTCGCTCGCGCGGCCACTGTAAACACGAGAGAAGTAAAGCAAACCATCACACGTTACGCAATACGTAACTACAGTCTACACACCGCTCGGATAAGTGCATACGACTGCGTGCACCGCAATACACGAGTGTACCTACGCAGGCAGGTATGCTTCAACAAATCGAGGCAATCCATGAAATTAAGTGGTTAAAACTCTACCATAATAATATCTCGATGCTTTATAGCGCTTTATTTCAGTTAACTCAACGTTCCTATCGTATTCATACTAAGTATGAAAATAAATTTCTTATGTAAAATAAATTTCTTATGTACTTTTGAACTTGAAACTACGAGTAAAAATACCTTCATTTCAATATGCACTATATTACACTGTATAATATAGGTACCTATATGTACCTACTTACGTAGTTGGATCTTCACCTGAAAATATTTGGTAGGTTGATACGGTACCTATGTTATGTTTTGAAATGGGCAATAAAGCTGTTGGCTGCGACGAAAATTCCATTGCTTCAAAACCTATGTAAGTAGGTACCTAACACCTAACTACTTCAGTAAAGTAGGTAGTTTAAACGTATCAACGGGTTTCTTGGAGTTTATATCAATAATAATAATTTAAAAATAGAGTTTTTTTTAGTTTTTCGGAATCTATTTACTTAGATTATAATCCTTATGATATGTAATTTAATTTTGAGATAGGAAATATTTTAATTCTATCATCTAGGCCATTAGATCGAAGTTTACTTATCACAAATGCTTAAGTGGGTACCTACAGGTACTTAATTTTCGTTCTGTGTATTTTCCTTTTTATCCCATTCATGTCTCACTTTAACCAGGTTTTATTAAAAATTTCTCTTAGATGTTCGTGGTTCCCCCCTTTCCCCTAGATCAACTCAAGAATGCCATTATTTTGTTAACAAATAATGAAAATTATGTCAAGATCATACGCCAGTAGGTATCTGTATACCTATAGCTTACATAAAAATTCGTAATTAACTATAGATAGCCATCTACAAGCGCCGGTGGAGATTATTTTTGTAATTATTAATGAAACACAAGTTTTAGAAGGTAATTTGCCTTTAGACACAGGCCGTACTCATATTATCTGACTAATTACAATGTTGTAGGTATACGATCTCTAAAGTAAGTAAGTTGGCAGGACTTTCGGAATTCCCTTCAGAAAAATCTAGCTAGGTAAGTAGGTATTTAGTGTTGTCTTATTCCGAAGGGAAATTCCTTGTCAAAGAAACAGCAATTTAAAATCCTGTCATTATACTTTAGTAAATTGTGTACAAAATATACGTGTTAATAATATTGTGTAATTATTATTCACGTGTGTAGGGGCATTATATTATGTTCATTATAAATTAAGAAAACATGAGCGTCAAAGTGATGGTCAAAGTCTCTTCCGCGATTAAATTAAAGTAGGTATGACAACATCACAATATAATTATAACCTAACATAAGTAACCTTTGAATAATAATATTAATTTTTTCTCTATTTCCCAAAAAAAATTAAGATTTAGGTAGACCTACCTATACCTACTTGTTTCGTTACCTAGACCTAACTTACTTGAACTTACCTAAAGAATGTCAAACATGCGACCCTTTGAAAGCTATTTTACTGAGGAAATTATTCCGTGGTTTTTTTTTCAACGTCCTTCTAAGTTTTTTAACCTTTTTTAACATAATATTTTTTGTCGTATAAAACATGTAAAAATGATTTGAAATTAATACATTTAATTAACAACAGTATTATAAAAATTAAAAATTAAAGCTCTGAGAATCTAAGCTACGAACTTTTCAGCGTGCTAAGTTACGTTCGATACCAGTGACGCCATCTGTTGAAGCAGTTGTTAACAAAACGTGATATTTTGCTACGAGGAATCGTAGCGCTGTAATTTTTAACCGACTTCAAAAAAAGAGGAGGTTCTCAATTCGACTGTAGGTAAGTATATTTCTTTTGCTTTTTTTTTGTATGTATGCTACGCGATCATTCCGCCAATTATGAATCAAGTTTGATGATTATTTTTTGTTTGGTAGATCATACTTCAGAGGTGGTCCCATATTATAAATTTTATCGAAATGATTTTTAAATCAATTTCGATAACGCTTTTTGAGAAAATCAACAAAAAATAAAATAAGTACCCAGATAATGTTTTTTACTTTTTAGTTTAAGTTGGTACTTATAGGTTTTAGATGAAAGCGAATAATTATACCTACCTAATAATATTACTAAACAACAAAATAAACCCAAGTCTTGCTAAGGAATACCTTCTTCAATGCTGACCGCTAGTCTGATTATATTTGTGGGTATAATAAAATATTTTAAAAATCGTCAAACACAAATAAACGTAGCACCAAAAGGCATTTTAAGTTATATTATCTATTTCAGAATAAGATAAAGCTTTTTTACTGTTTTACCTACTCGGAACTATTTTCTTATGGTTAACTTGTACAAGTAACATAGTGGTTAAAACGGTTTCTTTTAAACATCTCGAGTGTTTACAAAGCTGACGTACAGCAAGTAAATCACTTTGAAGACGTTTATGTGGGGCAAAAGCAACTTTTAAAAAACCATTAACATTGACCACCACTGAGGGACCGCGAACCTGACTCGATTATTTTCTTATGGTCACTTTAATGCCTACTTTTGTCTTTGCCTGCATAGTTTATGAGAACTGTTGGTTAGGATTATGATCTTTAGTTTGTGTGCATGTGTTCAATATTTGTGTTAGCTACTTTTTACCTCAACGTAATATAATCATTTTTAACTTGTAACTTTTAAGTATAGGAACAAAATGTAAGCTGTAATAAAAATAAAATTAGGTAGTCAAGTAAGCCTAGTTAGAAATTAATTTTCTAATTTTAACACGTTCCGTGTTATAAAATTTTACCTACTACTAAATATTGTTTTGGGTTTAAATGCAAAAATATGTAAGTATACTTCTACATACGTCAAGAACTCTAAGTAGGTATGTATAGAAGATCTACTTGGCCAATATTGATCAAATTTGATTCCGAGATAGCTTGTATTCCGGTATAGATGGACAGGGCGGGGTTTCTCGCAAAAAGTCAAAGATTTCTCTCAAGATTTTCAAAAAACGTTATTTGCGGCAAAGTCGCGTATTCATCTGCATTTTTTTTTTTATCCCCTATCAGTTAGCCCATGACTGCGATCTCACCTAATGGTAGGTAAGTGATGATGCAGTCTAAGATGGTAGCGGGCTAACCTGTTAGGGGCATGGCAGTTATATTAAACCCATACCCCTATTCGGTTTCTACACGGCATCGTACCGGACTGCTAAATCGCTTGGCGGCACGTCTTTGCCGGTAGGGTGGTAACTAGCCACGGCCGAAGCCTCCCACCAGGCCAGACCAGGGAAAATTCAGAAATTATAAATTCCCAAATTGACCCTGCCGGGGATCGAACCCGGGACCTCCGCACGTTAAGACAACAGCGCTACACACTGCGCCACGGTGGTCGTCATGATAAAGTTTATGGGTCCCACCCTCCCGCCCTTATATAATGTAGGTTTACATGACAGTAATAATGCGCTGTAGGTACCTATACGTAAACCATGAAATGTATTTGATCAACGATACAACTAGTATAGTATATATTCTTTTAAATAAATCATTCTATAGTACCTACCACCAATCAAACCCATGAACAGACTTGTTATTTCATTCGCGTATAAACTATATCTGGATCGCCAGTGTTTGATGTCGTATCGCACCTTATAAACGTGCCTGATTATTTTTGATCGTGGAAACGGTTACAATTACCCCGACTATCGCTGCCTCAGCGCAGTAAACATCTTTCTTTTATTGTGTGGCGCAAATATCACAAACTTATGAGAAAAGCACGAAAAAAGTCAGTTATTCGACGGCTCCGATGTTATATCTTCTCACTAAGTTTGTTTGCACAAAAATAGAATGAAATTAAATTAAAATACACTTTATTGCACACCAAACTAGATACAAAACAGAAGAATATAGACACATAGATACTATATGGGAAGAAGATATACAATACCTATAGGCAATAGATTGCCTGATAAGAGTTTTGATTCATTGTATCTCTGCAAAAGAAAAATTAGAATAGAATAGAATGAATTTATTTGTCTGAATATGAGTTACAATGATGGTTACAGTATGAAAAGCCGCAGCATATCCAGTCAGGCAACCTTGACGTACAAATTTTGATGTAGTTAAATATTTAAATAACATAGGTGACTGTATCCCATCAGCAGGGCTAGCATGGGCCGGAGATAAAAAATTTATCCCCCGATTTTATCCACTATCTAGTTCTGATCCTACGGGAATGAAAAATATCTAGTTGTGCAACTCTAGTTGCTTATGAATCCGCTTTCCACTCATGATGTGCGCGGTGGTACAGTCACCCATATCATACTGTCCGTATCTTGTAAACACGCGCTCTTTTTGTCCTAAGTGATCCGGCTCTGGTCAACGTTGATTTTTATATCGAGTTAAGACCATTGCACACTTGATTTTGGCAACAGAAATTTATTTCTGCACATACCTACACTAGTATAGTATTCTACTTATGGGTGAATTTCCCAACAGCAAAATTTATGCGGCATGGATGAAATCGGTAGTGCAGAACGTTACTATACAGTTCTAATATTTTTTTCTAGGTAGAAGAGGTAGTTACCTATGTACGAGGCTGTAAATATTTCTGGATTAGGATTACAGTTTAAAAAAAAAAAATGGTAAAGCTCCGAATTTTTCATTTCAGTGGCTGTCACTGCAACATGTTTCTGTGTAATTTTCCTCATAAAACAAAAAATATTGGTTACTGAGGTTTATGGCTACCTTTATTTTAATCATGAATAGTGATAGTATAATCCCAAAGTATTTTTTTAATAATATCTACCCAGTTTAATAGCAGGAAAGTAAAAATGAATATGTCACTGAAAGTTCTTTAATTTCGGTGACAAAAAGTTTATCAGGTATATTTTTGCTTAAAACAACTCTAGCTCCCCCTGCGTGCGCTTAAAACTTTCGCAACTGTGGCCTCTATATGTTGATCGTGGGAGGACGTGCGCCGCTTGCCTGCGTGTTCCCGCCAAACACATAAGTATGTCATATCGGTGACATGGAACACATTTCTTTTCATTTCCGTGTATAGGTATAACTTGTCTTGCAATAAGCTAGTAAATTTATTTAAGTATTCATGAATGGGCTAATGGTACTACGTTTATTTGTGTAGTATTCCTTACATCCTATAATAAATAGTTTTCTCGTAATGTTAATTCTTTTCCTTGATTTTAATTTCGGTGTTTTCATTTCGGTTGGTTCGGTGGCCTAAACTGACCACCGAAATGACAAAATACTCACCGAAATGATAAAAAATCTCATTTCGGTGAGTTGTTATCATTTCGGTGTATTATTGTTTCATTTCGGTGGATGTTTTTATCATTTCGGTTGATTATTATTTCATTTCGGTGAAAATCCAAGCTAGGAGGTGAATATTTCACAATCTTTGAATACATTTTGCTAATGTGTTTCCAAGACCTGTACTTTTGTGCGATTTATTGTCGATCCGTTTCTCCGTTGCAGCGTGATTGAAGGACAAACCATAATCATAATCATAGCCAGCTTGTCCTGCGACATAGGCTTCCTCCAGAGCCTTCCAGATCTTCCTCTCCTGTGTTGTTCGGCGCCATGTAGCATCAGCCACCACTCTTAAATCATCTTCCCATCTTTTCCTTTGCCTTCCTTTACACCTTTTCCCATCCCTCGGATACCACTCGGTCACTTCCTTAGTCCATTTTCCACCACTGTCTCTCATCATCTTCTTCTGTCGGACCGGCAGTACGTTTTTCGGAAAAATCGGTCTAAAGGAGATCTTCTGGTGTATGCCACGCACACTTGGGGTGAAGCCATTGAGAAACACGGCGAGGCACTCGCCGTATCTCTGGGCATTTGACCGGGTCTGGCACGGCAGTCTTCTCAGTAAGCTCCCAGCGTACGGGATACCTACTGGTTTCTGTAACTGGATATCTGACTTTCTGAGGGAAAGGTCATTTCGGGTTGTCGTTGACGGCAGCTCATCTGACCTAATGGCTATTAATGCCGGTGTCCTGCTGCACATCAACGATCTCCTCAAACCCGGTATCTTTGGGTACGCTGATGACAGCACTGTTACGGAGAGATACATGTCCAGTTCTAGAGCCAGTGCTACTGAGATACTTGAGCAAAGACAGGCGTTGGTGAATCGCGTTAGCTTGACTCTTGAGGAGGTCTCCGATTGGGGTGACGCCAATTTAGTCAAGTTTAATGCCACCAAAACACAGGCATGTTTATTCACCGCGAAAAAGAGCCCCTTCACCTTGGCTCCAACTTTCCAAAGTATATCCGTCCCGATCAGTGATCATATTGAGCTCTTGGGTATTGAAATCTCATCCAATCTCAATTTCGGGAAATGCATCGAGTTAAAGGCCAAAACAGCTGCCAAAAAACTTGGCATCTTGAACAAGGTGAGGCGGTACTTCACACCGGAGTAACGCATCGCTCTTTATCAGGCCCAAGTTCGTTCTGGCATGGAGTACTGCCACCTTTGGGATGGATCCGCCAAGTACCAAATCGATGCATTAGACTCGATTGATCGCCGGGCCCGAAGAATCATTGGCGATCAATCACTCACGCAGGCGAAACTGCATTGCTTACAGCATCGACGCAATGTCGTTTGCTTATCGGTCTTTTATCGGATATACTTTGGAGAGTGTGCTCAGGAACTTTTCAACCTTGTTCCCCCCTCACCGTTCTACCACAGAACAGCAAGAAACCGTTTGCGTTGGCATCCTTATGTGGTTGACGTCCAGTCAGCTCGAACGAAACGGTTCTGTTCTACGTTTCTAATTCGAACCGCTAGGATGTGGAATGCCCTTCCAGCAAGCACATGTATTCCCTGCCTCGTATAATTTAAGTACCTTCAAGGCAAGAGTGAATAGGCATCTTCTAGGCGGGCGCGCTTCAACCTAGACCTCATCATTGCTTTGTATTAAGCATGATTGTCGTCAAGCGCAAGCCTATCTTGCAATAAAAAAAAAATCATGTGTCCAGTCCAACGCCACTTTAGCCTTCTTATATGCTCTGTTACATCTTTCACTTTGCTGCGTTTTCTAATAGTTTTTAGGTTTATTCTGTCTTTCTTTTTTATGTTTATCATACTTCTCTCCATATTATGTTGACAAGTTTCTAGTTTCTGTGTGTTCGCTTTCGAAGTTTGGCATCCGTAAGTTATACGCGGTATTATGCAAGTATGAAATACTTTTTGCTTTGCATTTACTGGAAGTTCTTTACTTTTCATAATTTCCTTTAAATACCAGTATCGTTTCCATGCGTTAATTATTCTTTGGTTAACTTCTTTAGTCATCTGATTGTGTGGAGAGATAACTTGTCCCAGATACACATAATCTTCAACATATTCTATTGGTTTGTTATTAACTTTTATAGTAATTTGGTCTCCATTTGTCATCAATTTAGTTTTCTCTGTATTCATAGTTAGACCTACCACAGCACTCTCTTCCAGTTGTTGTAACATTATTTCTAGTGTGTTAGGATTGTTGGATATTAGAATAAGGTCATCTGCAAACCTGAGATGGTTTAATTTTTTCCCATTTATATTATTAAGTCCATAGTTATCCCAATCTAGATTTTGAAAAACCTTCTCTAAAATGGCTGAGAACAGTTTAGGGGATAGAGGGTCTCCCTGTCTGACTCCCTTTTTTATTTGTAAATCTTCTCCTTCTTTCTCTAGTCTGACTCGTGCTGAACATTTTCTATTTATCTCTTTTATTAATCTAATGAACTTAGTTGGTACTCCCTGTTCTTCGAGTGCCTGCCATAGGTGGTAGTGTTTTATTGAGTCAAAGGCTTTGTTATAGTCGACAAAGCCTAGGTAGTATTCTTTGTTATATTCATTGCATTTTTCAATGTATATGATCAGTTGTGGAGTAATTGCATCTGAATCCTGCTTGTTCTTTTGTTGGACAAACCAACAAACTAACAAACCAATAAACCAACTAACAACTAACACACTTTCGCATATGATTTCAACCGACTATAACGAGATTTGATTAAATATAATCCGATTTATTTATTTTAAAGTACCAGGTGAATGCAAAGTTGAAACGCGATCTACCAACTATAATTGACATATTTTTTTAGAATGCCGAGGCTAGCATTGACTGCAGATGAAAGAAAGGAAAGAAGAAGATTATGTGAGCAGAGAAGAAAAGAAAGAATGCTTATATTCGTTTTCGGTGGATTTTAATTTCGGTGGATAGGTTTTTTCATTTCGGTGGCTAGTTATTTCATATCGGTGAACGAATTTTTCATTTCAGTGGCATCACAAATTTAAACACGATTTTTCATTAGTTTATTACGATATATTTTGATGGCATTAAATAAGAGCATGAAGAATATCAAGAAGTACAATAAACTACTGTTTAAATTTGAGAAAACTTGATAATACGAAAGTTCACCGGAATGAAACAAAAAAACGCCTTTGTTGAAATTGACCCTTATATAAAAGCGAAATACCCCTCACTCACTGACTAATCACGACATTTCAGAAACTATAAAGTACTAGCTGATTCCCGCGACTCCGTCCGCGTGTTTTAAGTTTTTTTGATTCCCGCGGGAACTCCTTAATTTTCCGGGATAAAAAGTAGCCTATGTTACTCTCCAGGTCCTCAACTATACCCATACCAAAAATCACGTCGATCCGTTGCTCCGTTGCGGCGTGATTGAAGGACAAACCAACAAACAAACACACTTTCGCATTTATAATATTTTAAAGTATACAAACTCGGAATTTGGATGGTAGGTTCCTTCTATGGCGTTGGCAAAGAAGAAACCTACCATAATAAACCGTTTGGTTAAGATGATGTTTACCCCTAAGGGGGTGAAATGAGGGTTGGAATAATATTACATCACTATGTTATGGCCATTACAGTAGGTATTGAAACAGGAACATGTGATACAGAAATAAAAAGTAGGTATCTACTTACCTACCTTTTTGTAAATACAGATTACAAATTAAAAGGAAGTTGGCCAAATTGAGATTATCATGGATACCTCAAGATGTTTTCCTTATCTCACTGGGTTGACCTACTGACGGGACAACGGGTAAATTTATTTACCCTCTTTACATTATTCCTCAAGATCAGAAAGTAAAATAAGAAAGGAGTTCAAAAACCGTAAAAGGTGCGTCACTAGAACTTATATAAGCTTTTTAAATAGGTTTTTAGATATCTTTGCCTGAATCACAGAGTCCATCGTACACTCTCCCTAACACTGTCGACCGAAATATTTATTTTAAAAGAGCGGCCGCATAGTTGTTTGGATTAAAAATATTTCTGGCCCCACTTGCGCACGACACACCAACTACCAAGTATCGTTGTGGAAAATAGACCGAACAGATACACGGAGCGAATACATTTCGTTACTTATACCTACCTAAGTACTTCTATACAGGCGTCTTTATATTATGAACACTACAAAATTTGGATTATTCTTATTCGCATTCTAACTGACTGATAAGAGAAAACTAATTCCCCTTTAAAAGCCATCGGTTCCGGTTATTATATCGCTAACATCTGATGAAATAATCGTTACTCGTATGCGGAAGGATGTGGCCCGTGGGAACCCACCGCATTATTATCCCAAGAAAACTCCTACCATTATGTCATTAATAGAAAGGGGCTACGACCCCGAATGAGGAATACGACGCAGAGAGACCTGTTTGAAAAGCTTGAAGCTCATAAAAAGGTTTAAAATACCTATTTCAGAATAAGCTTCGAGCAAGAATTGAAGAAAAACGAATCATGTTAGGATCGATGGTGTCTCAAGGGGATTGTCAAAAGCAGGTTTACATAACCTCGAAATCGTTTGAACTACTACTATAGTACACTTATGTATAAGAGTAATATTGTGATCCATTTAAATGTGAATCATAATAATATTATAAGTCTGTGCCAATTAGTTCTTCATTTGTTATTGTTTGCGATCCATTAAAATTAAGTCGAAACGATTTATCCTTCACACAAATTAAACCGTTACAACCTTGTGTACTAAAATGGATTAAAATCACGCATTCGAGTCACTGAATTGTAACAAAGTTAATGTTTATTGTTTAAGTGGGTATAGAATATTGTAAATTTTTCAGCTGTTTACTACCTACCTACCTGATAGAAATCCTAGGGTCTTTGGTCCAAGATTATAGATCCATTGGGCATTGAGTTTTCAGCTGTAGCATAAAATTATAAAAATTATTTGCATATAATATTGCGGTAAATTTTAAAGAATAGGATAAAGGCGGAGGCGAGGTTCCGTTACAACCCTAGTTACATATTATGCGATTTTGCATGCATTTGCGGCTTCATGTACCTAAGTACATAAAGCCTTATAATACAAACAACATAACAACAGTACTTTTCTTATGTTGGTTGTTTTCTTATATTCAAATTGAATTGAAAACATAAAATTCTTACTAAAATGTGACTGTAGCCATATCCCGTTTAAAAAGAAGAACAACAATTTTAATAACCTTCACCTCGACACAAAAATTACGACGAAGTTTTATGTATTGTTCTATTAATGTAAATTAATTCAGTCTAATTACGTTTGGTGTAAGGTCCGGCTCTTAACTGGCCTATTATGTTAATTGAGATTTTATATAATTAACTAGCACACTCGCGACTTTTGGCAGATCTCACTAGAGACCATTGGCCCTATTGTAATCATATGAAACCTGCATCGAAAATTTGTTACCATCTTAATATTGGTATTTTTATTAAGTAGGTAACTGATGATGCCCGCGACTTCGTCCGCGTGGATTAAGGTTTTTTGATTCCCGCAGGAACTCTTTAATTTTCCGGGATAAAAAGTAGCTTATGTCCTTCCCCTGGATACAAACTATCCCTATACCAAATTTCATTAAAATCGGATTAGAGATTTTTTTTTTGATTCCTGCAGGAACTCTTTAAATTTCCGGGATATAAATAGCATATGTCCTTCCCCGGGATACAAATTATCCCTGTACCAAATTTCATCAAAATCGGTGGAACCGTGAAAGCGTAGCAGACAGACAGACACACTTTTGCATTTATAATATTAGTATGGATGGATAGTATGGATAATAAAAATTGAAGTAAGAATAAGTTTAAGTCATACATTGGGTCTGATTGTGTAGTGAACAATCTCTAAACTAAACTAAAATGACAACATTAAAAATATTGCTAACCCTTTCATAATACTCCCTGCGGAAAGGAAAGGACAGAATTTTGAAAAGCTATATCTTGACGGTTATTATCACTAACATGATAATAGTCGTTAAAGGCCGCCAACCCGCATTGGAGCAGCGTGGTGGGTCTAAGCTCTAATTCTAAACTATGAGAGTGGAGGCCTGTGCCCAGCAGTGGGACGATAATGGGCTGCAGTGGTGGTGGATATCTTGGTCCTTGTGTGAGTTTCGCTATGTATGCTATTTATGATGTATCATAGAGCTAGCTTCCATAAGGTATGTATATCAACAAGTCTATCAGTAGGTAAGTGGATATACCGCAGAAATCAGATCGCGTGCTCCTCGGCGCGTGTTGCGCAAGTCGTCGTGCTCGGCTGAGCAAGCGGGCCGCGCCTGAATCACTTCCCCTGTGCACACACGTCCTCGCCGACTGGTGTGTGCCACTTGGATACCCGGGCACTTAACTTTATTAATAACTAGCTGACGCCCGCGACATTTAAGTTTTTTTGATTACCGCGGGAATTCCTTAATAAATATTATAAATGCGAAAGTTTGGATGGATGTATGGATGTGGATGAAATTTGGCACAGAGATAAATTATAGTCTGGAATAGCACATAGGCTACTTTTTATCCCGGAAAATTAAAGAGTTCCCGCGGGATCCAAACAACCTCAATCCACGCGGACGAAGTCGCGGGCATCAGCTAGTTCCTTAATATTCCGGAATAAATAGCAGCATAGGCCACTTTCTAGGTCCTCAACTATACCCATGCAAAAATCCGTCGATCCGTTGCTCTGTTGCGACGTGATTAAAGGACAAACCATCAAATAAACACACTTTCGCATTTATAATATTAAGTACTAGATGATGCGCGCAACATCGTTCGCGTGGGGAACTCCTTAATTTTCCGAAATAAAAAGGAGCATTTGTCCTTCTCCGGAATTTCACCTACTAACATACCAAATTTCATCAAAATCGGTTGTAAAGATGGGCCGTTAAATCTTAGCAGACAGACAGGCAGACACACTTTCGCATTCATAATATTAGTACCTACCTATGATAGGTCACCGCCAAGACTCAAACGATTATTGAATACCTGTACCTATTCTGTGGTATAACCAAGTGACTCCCACGACTTCGCCCGCGTGGATTTTGGTTTTTTGAAAAAACTGAGATTTTTAAAATTTTCTGTGATAAAAAGTCTATATTCTTCCCTGAAATAAATACAATCTATGTCCGTACCAAATTTCATAAAAATCCACTGGGCTATCACCGCCTACAAGTAGTTTCATTACCACTTAAGTAGTTACTAATTGGAACAAACCAAATCGCGACGAAAATCGCGATGTATCATTGCTTTTACTTGTTGCATCCGCAGGGGCGTTACACGGTTCGACTCTCGCGCCGGCATTACGTATTACTTAATAAATATACTTCTTGCAAACATTACTTTACTATAAACACTAAAGTATTATAATTATAACCATCTCTATTGCTTTGACATAAGGTTTGTTTTAAATAATGTTACAGTTTCGTAGGTGAATTCGTAATGTGGTGGGCATGTGTCCTGTCATTATATTTGGAGGTTAGAGGATGTGATTTCCATTTGGCACAGATATTGTGTAATTAGACAATTTGCAGATGTTTTATATCGCGTGCTTGAGTTCCCCTTGAAGCTGCCAGTGATAAGTTATCGTGCTTGAAATTATCTAATTTTGGCAGGTTGTTTGATAAAGAAACTTCACGATCAAATTGGTTGACTGGCTGTTGCAATTTACATTATTACTACACAATGCCCGCGACTTCGTCCACGTGGATTAAGATTTTTTGATTCCTGCGAGTACTTTTTAATTTTCCGGATAATAAGTATAGCTATGTCCTTCCCCGGGTTGGGTTATTTCTTCATACATATTATTAAGGTAAACATATTATTAAGTTTTTTAATAGCTGTTGTACTTAGATCTTAAGTTTTTCAGTCGGAGGCTTATTAGTAACTAGATGATGCCCGCGACTTCGTCCGCGTGGACAAAGTTGTTTCGGTAACCGCGGGAACTCCTTAATTTTCCGGGATAAAAAGCCTATGTCCTTCCCCAGGATACAACCTATCCCTGTAAGTACCAAATTTCATCAAAATCGGTTGAACAGACGGACCGTGAAAGCGTAGCATACAGACACACTTCTGCATTTATAATATTAGTATGGAAGTATGGATTTATAAGCCTGTATATCGAAGTGTTATAGTAGTCTATTAGAACAATGTAATTTAACTACGCAGTAAGGTTATGATCACGAACAAGACTGAACAATGACACAGTGCAGTGGAACGACAGCGTGAAAATTTATTGTTTCCACGCACGCATTTAAGAGCTCCGCGTTGAGGAAACTGAAGACGCAGCAATGAATATATTATGGACCGTTTACATAGTCTTTGTAGTATGCACAAAAACCTAACCTTATTGTTATGACTTATAGAGATGCGTGAGAAATTTGAAGGTGAACTGCACCTTGTTGTTGTTGTTGGTGTTGGTGTTTGTCTGGTGGGAGATGGGGTTGTATCTAGTTTCCCTATCGGCAAAGACGTGCTACCAAGCGAATTGGTGTTCGGGTACTATGCCGTGTAGAAACCGATTAGGAGTATGGGTTTAATATAACTTCCATACCAGTAACATGTTAGCCCGCTACCATCATCTTACATACTACTGAACTCACAGTAAGATTACTATAAGTATACTATTACTATCTATATATTAACACTACGCTACTGAATGTGTGAATGTCTGTTTAACAAAATTTGTCAAAACTTAGAAGAGTTACCTAGTATCGGACAGGCATATTATAATACTAGGATTCTTCTCGTCCTGAAAATTCAAAGTGTTCTCACGGGAAATTAGAAAACTTAAACCCCGCAGACGAAGTCTCGGGTATCGTCTAATACATTGTACAATTTTCTCACAATTTTGTCCTATTTTTAACCGACTTCCAAAAAAGGAGGAGGTTCTCAATAAGGCGCGTATCTTTTTTTTTGGATTGAGTATGCTGCGTAAACCGAACTGGCCGCTACAGCGCAGGCAGGCTGGCAGGTGTGCGAGCGAACATTTTCACCGTGAATTTGGATATGAAACCCTAGGGCTCGAAGACACCGGGGAGCAACGTCTTTTTAAGGGATCCTCGGACTTCGCTGACGTTGACGTCAAGATGGGTGGTAGGTCGGTTGATCTAGATTATCAAATAATAAATATTATAAATGCGAAAGTTTGGATGGATGGATGTATGGATGTATGTTTGTTACTCAATCACGCTCCAACGGGATGAACGGATCTGGATGAAATTTGGCACAGAGATAGATTATAGTCTGGAATAGCACATAGGCTACTTTTTATCCCGGAAAATAAAAGAGTTCCCGCGGGAACCGAAAAACCTCAATCCACGCGGACGAAGTCGCGGGCATCAGCTAGTATATCATAGTCCGTTTTCGTGTAAGTTGACGTCCGGGTGATATAAAAATAGCCTGCATGGACAGGGTCCTTTATAAAAGTGTATAACAATTAGCAGTAAAGCGGTTCAACTCCCTCGAGTCACTGTCGTCATTAATAAAGCGTCGACACCCGAGTTTTCATTTAGCGACACTCGTTTACTCTCCGAGCGAGTACACTCGTCTGGGAGTGACACTCGGGATTTGTAGAGTCATCTCTTCATAATTTATATACTTCAATACCAGCGCGGTTGGAGTTGCACTAAATAGCAAGTCAGGAAGCGAAGATTTGTGAAAGAAATCACGTAGTCATTACGTAATCTGTTATACGTATGTTACGTGACGTAGTTTTGATACGCTAGAGACGAGACAGGACAAAACGTGTATGAATTTTTTTTAAAACAGCTGGAAATCGCCAAACATCCGCGCCGGAGACGCACGACGTTTTGTCTCGTCGAGCATGTGTGCGTGCTCCATATAAGACCAAAAACACACTAGGGATAAAGGAAAATGTCTGCCGGACTAAGATTCCTTTAAATGATAGTTTGGGAATTTAGTGTTTTTAAATTATCTTTAGTCTGGTCCAGCCCTGGCTAGGTACCTACCAGTTACCACCCTATCGGTAAAGCTGGACGAATCAGCGGTTACATCATAGAAAATAGGAATTTAACAAAGTTTACAACAAAGTTTACAAAGTTTGCAAGTAGAGTTGCGAATATACGCTAGTGGTGAATCAATATATTCATACTAATAATATGCTTGTAAGTTGTAGCTTGCACTAAGACAATTTACTAAGACAATTAGACTGCATCGTCACTTACCATCAGATGAGATCACAGTCAAGGGCTGACTTGTAGTGGAATAAAAAAATAAAAAATTATACCGCCCAGGCGAATATCCATATCGGGACCCCAATTTTTGTACTATACCTACTTTGTATATCACTTATAGTTATTTAGGCAAATGTCTTCGTTTAAGGGCAGTAAGCAACGGCTCGTTATAATGTTTTAATGGCCACCATTATGCAAACGCATTAGACCACCCCCCTCGTCTGTTATAGGATTATGTTTGGTCCAAAAACTAGCATTGAGCGGAGATTATCGTTATACCAATCGGAGGAATATTAACTAAAATAAATTATGTAATTAAAAATATACAATAGTATTATGAACGTACAGGATGAGGGTGTAGATTGAAATTACTTAATTGTATATTAGTTGCAATATAATTTAATATTACATTTCAAATCAATTTAATTATTAAATATAAAAAAGAAGGAAAAAACAACCACAATCACAGCAAGCGTTAAGCAAGCATGTTGGTTCTTAGTTCTTTAATAATTTTGTATTATCATATATTTTCCTATGTAATAATGATGTCTCTATATTATAGTATCGACACTACAGGCTTCAAATCATATTAAAATCACGCCGTTTGGCGGCCGCTTACATCCCAGTAATAACTTTAATAAAGCGAATTAAATACCAATTTCCTTCTCATCCATAAGAAAACAAATGTATGTACCATTTCACGGCCCATCCACAAAACCGATTTGTTCCTACACATGATTAAATCGCTATTATATCTTTTGTAACTTGTACCATTCACCACTATAGTATTTTTGTAGGTGATCTCCCCACAAAACGGATACCTTGAAATGATTAAATATCTCACTAACGCAGTACCGAAAGAGGACGCCTCGGCTAATGGGATGCTAGTATTTTCATTTCTTATACTAATTGATTTATTGAATTAGTATTTTTTAAAATTTAAATAAGAACTTTTTATTTTAAATTAATAAGCTAAATATGTTACTGTTGGTACGGGTCAACGACGTGTAACAACATTGTAACTTGTTTTGGCAAAATTATATTTGGCATTGTTGAACAATTTTTTTTTTTTTTAATTCTTTTTATTCAATTCTTTATAATAAAAATACATTCTCGTTAGAAATCTTATAATTAAGTTTGGTCAAGGGCGAACAGATATCTACTAGTTAAAATAACCTAAATTTTCTCCATGGGCACTGAAAAAGGTAAAAAGGTAAATTCATAATATTACTTGAGTAATGAATTTCTAACGATTTCTTTAGTATTTATCTAATTACACTTAGTAACAAAAATATTACCTATCCTTATTTGAAAACCAACTAGAAAGATAGAGGCGGATCAAAACGAATGACGACATCAACATTTTCCCCATAATGTCGTGACTAAATGAAATCCACGCCCGCTTTTTTACCAATTTCCCTTAGAAAACCGAAACCTATAATCCTGACAAATAGCCATTGTTCGTTTGACACGTCCGCAATAACGCGGAAATGTCGTGTTTTGTAACAAAACAACTCAACAAGTTGTTATGCCGCTGTTACACTTGTCACCCTTATGGAAAATGCCTAATAACTTTCTACACGACTCTCGCCTTTATACCATTGTCATAGAAAACTGAACAGCTATCGTATCAAACTAGACACAGAATAAAATAATACCCAATATTTCTGTTACTGTTACAGCATGTTTATTTTATACTGTGTGTAAATGTTTCGGATTTATTTAGGCTATGGTTACATAACCCTGCAACTTACTACAGCAATATAATGGGTAACATCGCGATCACTTACAGAGGGGTGCGTAAAATTTTCCCCGGAAAAAAATAATAATAACACGGACTTATCGCCTTTTTACCGTTCATTCTTACATAAATAACGATAAAGGGAAATTAAATCAAAGTCTTATTAGAATATTAAAAGTTTGGAACGCGTTTTTTTAATGTCTCTCGCGGTGTTTAGGGACGCATATTTCACTCAATTTGGTAAATGGAAGGTGGTGTGTTAGAGCGTGAAAGCTATTAGGGGTTACTTTGTTTTCTTGGGGTTTTATTGGATATTTTAATTAGAGTCGGCTACCTAATATGCCATGGGGTTCGATATCTCTGCGTCTTGAAAACTATACGTAATAGGTCCAGCTAAACCTTGCTTAGGGGCGATTTGCATTCTAAAGAAATATAAATATGCAAAGTTCTTAGACCCAGTAAAGTTTAAGTAGTACGTTGATATAATATCAATCAATCGGTTTATCATTTCATATGTGTACGTATAGATTAGTGAAATTATAAACATTGCACTTACCCAAACAAATAACGGAATGTACCTATTAGTTATACCTACATAAAATTGTATCCGAATATCCCAGGAGAAGGCTAACATGTGTACCGGCCATGCGTCTTGTCTTGGACGCGCCCCGGACGCAACCTGTCTCTCCTGGCACAGTCGAATAGTTTTGATACTTTAAAAAAGCGATGAAAAAACTAGAACAAAATTGAAACTTAAACGAAGGGGAAAATAATCAGTTAACTTCAAAGATATTTATCTCACCTACGCACTGCTACTCGCTTTTGCTTAAAACTCTAGATTCATAGAACACAGTTTCTGTTTGGAATATCTTTTCTACACATTTTGTTCAATGGATAATTTTTCGGATTGCTGAACAGGTAATTAGAAATAGGATATACGTGTACCTATCGTTTCATATCGTTGTGGTGAAGCAAAGACATTACCACAGTATGAGGTAAATTCGTAATAGGAAGTTATTACAATTTACTGCGCTTAAAAAGAGTATATATAGTAAGTGTTATGCATGTTAATGGTGTTAAGGCTTAATATGTAAGAAACGATGCACTCACTAAAGGAAGCGAGGTAATCTAAAGAGTTAGTTAAAAAATTGCTAACATTTCAAAGATGATTGAAAAGATTAATTCATTCGACATTATTAAGTACTTACCGAGAAATAATATCAAATAAATCAAAATAATAATTTCGAAGTACCCGTCACTTAAGTTGCATATATGCGCTAACGGGGTGACATGTCAATTATTGTACAATTGTTCATGTTAAATGCAAATAAATGAATCTGAATCTGAAAACATAATTTATTAAAAATATCAAGATCTACAAATCGTCCTCTCTCCAACGGTCAACCATTAGGGAAATCTGCACGGCAGCTAGCTGTTGTTTAATTTATTCCGACGAATATTCTTAAACTATCGGGTTTGCGGTATCGGACTTATTTATGCCGAGGCCGAATCTGCCGAATTAGCCGGCCTCCTGAGATGTCGGTAACTAAAATATATGCATCACGTCGGGTCTGACAGTGGAAGAAATTCCTGTATTGATTACTTTATTCGCATAGGTTTTACTCTGCAAAGATATTTATTTTTGCAGATAAAATCAGAATAGCTTCGGTTATCGTAGTGGTCTGGCATCCCATTTATCTATTTTAGTAACTCCTCAACACAAACTACTTAGTAAAAATAAAGGAACGGGCAGTAGAGTAGAATTTCACCCCTTTCAGAAAATGAAATTAGAGACCGTTAGAGTGTACTACTAGTGTTGACATAATATTATTGTCATAACTCACAAGAGATGCAAGTTTGCCGGCATAAAATTATATGTTATTACTTTGTGGTGGTTAATAAACGTGTATTTATTTATTTAAATTTGTTTTACCAAAGATGACATTTATTAAGTAACTTTACCTAGCTTTACCTTTGTGTCTATAGAGTGAAACATTTAAACACATTTTTAAAGCATGAAACTGTTGACAGTGCAAGTTTGCGTTAGAAAATTCATCTTAATGCTAATAAAATAATATTCATTCTGAATACCTAGGTACCTAGTCTACAGCTTGAGAAAAATCTCATTGGATATAGTAATTTTGTTACGATCAAGGTAATTATTTGTTACAAAATGATGCCACCTATCGCTGTACAAATTTCATAAAAATCGGTTGAACAGATGGGCCGTGAAAGCGTATAGCAGACATAATACACTTTCGCATTTATAATATTAGTATGGTTACTATGTTGGAAGGATATCATCCTTTTTGATTCCAAACAAAAAAAATATTTCAGCGTTTCTACCGCATAAATAAAAGAGAAATCCAAAAAAAGGTATTAAAGCCACTAACAGCCAGTTTTTATTCATCCAAAACCATTCATTACCCGCCTCGCATAATTCACACATTTCGGTCACAATTTACCCACTGCGGGTAAAAACCAATTTTCGGCGAATGCAAAAGCAAAAGTCTAACATAGGAGTAATATCAATTTGCCTCTCATCCATTTATTCATGGCGCGTCGTAGCAGGTCATATAATTTATATCTGGGAATGGAAACAATCGTATTCACGAACGATTTCGCAAAGATAAGGGGCTGTGCACATTATAAAACCCTTCTGGCACTTGACTCTTTAGTAAAGATAGCCTCAATAGCTCAATGGTTGTGGAGTGAACTGAAATTCTAAACGGTGGTGGTTCTCGTAAATAATACTCGCTGCCACTGCATCCATTACCTAGGATAAGATTCACGATTTTAAAAAATAGTTTGTTTTGTTAGTAGATCTGCTTTTGGATATCTATCTTGCGATGATGCTTTTACTTTTTAATTGTAACAGCAAAAATAAACGGCTCAATCAGAAATGCAAACATAGATCCTAGTATAAGACTCAGAATTATAGCACCTTAAATGTTATTACCAGGTCTACTCGCTAGACGGCGGTCCAAAATTGTACTTATTAAAACAAGGATTCAAACCCCGGCAGGGTTAATTTATGAATTTATAATTTCTGAATTTTCTGGCTAGTTACCCTACCGGCAAAGACATACCGCTAAGCGATTTAGCATTAGTAAATTTATATATAAAAATACTTACTTTAATAAATATTACTTAGGTAATATGCCAAAAGGTAAACAAATATTGTATCTTGATTCATCCAGAATGTTTCATTGGATAAAAGTATACTATGAACTTGGCCTAAGAGCCTAAATATAAAGGCAAAGGAGGTGAAGCGCAAAGTGGTGGCTAGCGGTATTATGCATGCAAGTTATATGCCACTCTGGGGGGCAGTTACTTATGCCAGCGTCTTTTTAGGCGCCCGCATATGTTACAAATGAACGAAAAACGTTTGTAGCTTCAAAACTTATATATCTTCCAAAGTTTCGTAAATTACCTCCTCATAATTTATGTAACTCTCTTTGTAAAGTTTACTTTTTGTTATTTACCCTTACCTACTTAAATAAGGTCTAAGTAAATTACAAAAAAATCATCTTATTGAAGACCTTATAAACAACATTGGTCAGTTGTTTGGAATACCAAAATCAACGAACTATGAAATGTAACCATAATAATTGTAGACAAATACCTGCTTAAAGATTACGATAATTATTGAAGTAGAGTTAATAGAAACAAAAGAAAATCTTTAAATTTTTATACCTACCATGGAACTAGGAATCTGCTTATTTGACTCCTTAGGTAAATATTTTTCACAGCAATTTTTTTTCGGGTTGCAACATTGTGCGTTTCAACCCCAATATTTTCGCGACATAGATTTTTGCCGGGTCGTTATTGCGCGTCACGTGATATGATACATGTGCGGTGTACTCGCACCGTGTGACACATTCGAGAGTTATTAGCCAAAACATATTTTTTAAGGAAAAAGAAATGAAAAATATGTTAGGCTTCGCAAAACTTGTAGACTTGATAGGATATTATTAATCCCGTGCAAACTGTTTGATTAGCAGGATAATAAATATCCTTTTTCTGTCCCCAGGATGCAGGTTACCTCCGTGCCATTGGCTATATAGATGAGTTTGCCCTCGACAAACTGACAGAAAGGCACACTTTCCTATTTGTAATATTAGTATGGATTTTAGTACCTGTGCTGTGCTGTATGTGGTGCTGACTTACTGATCAACCTATGAGTGCACAGCTCAAACCACTGGACGGATTGGGCCGAAATATGGCATACAGATAGCTATTATGACGTAGGCAACCGCCAAGAAAGGACTTTTGAAAATCCAACCCTTAATAGGGTAAAATGGGGCTTTGCAATTTGCATGAAAATCAAACGTGAGCGAAATTGCGGGGAAAAGTAGTATTTCATATGTCTTTAGTTGTAATGCGAATTACCTGTGTTCCTACTTCCTAAATCTTACCTACTATCTAACGAGCCATAAGGTAAATTATTACCCACAGAATTAAACAGCCCTTCAAAATCACCTTTCCTTTGAAAAAAAAACGGTTTTTTAATTTCACTACGCAAAGGTAGTTATTAATCCGAAATGATGCCATTATTTACAGAGCCATGTCAAAGCAAAGGGTTGGGCAATGTTTGACCGGACTAATGACGTTTTCCCGCTGGCCGTGTTTATTCAGAGACCGGAAACCGATTGCCAAGATTTAGTTTTGTGTCAAATGTTAATGAGCGATTTCCATTGAACATTTCAATAGGATGACGTATGAATAGTTGTATGAATAGATTGATTGTAGCCTAAATAACCTACTCAAAAATTTTGCAATGCTACTTCTGAATGGTTGTTTATTACAAGTGATATTTTTGATATGATATTTTTCCTTTATCTAGGAAAAAATAAAGGAAAAATATCAGATGGGTAAGACATATTTTTTAAGAAAAGTCAATGTAGAGCACAAATTAAATCAAATGTGAACAGTAGCAAAATACAAAACATCGGCAATGAGCAGTTACATACCTTTCTGCAGGTTTGTAGGGCAAAAGAAAAGTTAAGGTGTGCAAAGTCGGGGCTGAATAAAACATGTGATGTATTCCCACAGGGCGCCAACTAATGCTCACGGAGACTTTTCCTATTAGTGACCGGCCATTTTTATTTCACCCGTGCAAATTAGGAGAAACGTGCACCTATTTACCTTTTTTTTTATTCCACTACTAGCTGATGTCCGCGACTTCGTCCGCGTGGGTTGAGGTTTTTTGATTCCCGCGGATACTTTTAATTTTCCTGGATAAAAAGTAGCCTATGTGTTATTCAAGACTATAATAATCTCTGTGCCAAATTCATCCAGATCCATTCTGCCTTTCTGGCGTGATTGAGTAACAATCCATCCATCTATACATCCATCCAAACGTTCGCATTTATAATATTAGCATAGTATAGACATATAAGACCTTGACTCTCACCAGATGTTAAGTGATAATGCAGTATAAGATGGTAGCAGGCAACCTGTCAGGGGTATGGCAGATATATGAAACCCGTAGCATACCAAGCCGACTAGGGGTAGTCGGTTTCTAGTTTCTACACGACATCGTAGGTACCGCAACGCTAAATTTCTTGGCGGTACGTCTTTGTCGCTACGGTGGTTACTAGCCACGGCCGAAGCCTCCCACCAGACCAGACCAGAGAAAATTCAGAAATTATAAATTCCCAAATTGACACTACCGGGAAGCGAACCTGGGACCTCCCACGTTAAGACAACAGCGCTCAACACTCCGCCAGGAGGTCGTCCACTTGTGGAACAATAACAAACAACAGAACAGAGACATCTTGACATGGATTATGTAATTCAACAGTGGACATGTATGAATAAATTTTAATTTACCTACTCTTGACCTGCTATATTTACTAGTAAAATAAATTCTATTAATAATAAATGAGGATTTTATTATTTTATTCGCACATTTTCACCCTTGTGAAATCACTATGATTTTGGCTATAAGAGAATACTCAATTGAAAATTTATTCGTAAAAGTTCAAACTCGAATACCTTGTCGAACCTCCAAAGTTGAATTTTATTTCCTACGGAAAAAACTTTTCATCGAGTAATTATATTATTAAAATGAAGCTGGAAGCTAATATTACTTCCGGCGAGTGAACTTAGGTAGTAGTTGTTTCCAAAATCGCTCCACTAACCATCGGCCATTATCGATTTAGGATGAGCTACGAAACATCGGATTATAGATGTGGTTTTGTAGGGAGTGTAAGTGTATGCTCGACCGAGGCTACATTGTTCGGGCTGCGTCGAGTTTACGTCGTAGACACAGACTACAGTGTATAAACAGTGTATGGTCGTAGATCTAACAGCGCCATCTGTTACCATAATATGCAAGTAATTACTCCAGATTTAATTATTGGCAGAGAAAAGCAGCAACGCGAAGGGCTAATTGTAAAAACGAATTTAACGTTTAATTTTTAAAATCCCCGGTTAATTTGGATTTTCAGAGTTAAAATGATAAATGATTTATTTATTTCCCCGTAGGAAAACTTGTGCCACTTCTCTATACCACCAGTTCGAAAATATATTCTACTGAGAAGAGCCGGTAAACTCAGCGATTGCTCTCTTTTCATAAAAAGAAATGTAACACTGTAATAAAAGTAACCTACAGAATAATAGAATGTCTCTTTCCTGGTCCTGAAATATAATTACCCATGCAAAAAATCACGTCTTAAAATTCCTCTGTTGCGGCCAAATGTGACGTGACTGAGGGCCAAACAAATAAATAACAGATTTTCACATCATATCATACTTTTTATCCCGGAAAATTAAAGAGTTCCCGTGGGAATAAAAAAAACTTGAACCACGCGGAAGAAGTCGCGGGCATCAGCTAGTTTATATTTCATATTAGCATAATTAGTACGGTCCATGCATAGTTGACCGAGCGAAGCGAAGGTCTCTGAGTCTACTTGAGTGAATTGGCACTTGTCCGTCCGTCCGTCCATCCGTCCGTCCGTCTGTCAGAGCCTTATAACTTCTGAATTACTGAACGTAATTACTTCAAATTTAAATATAACATGTACACCGATGGCCTCCCGCCGAATATGGCTTAAAAAGTTATAAAAATCTTTATTTCAGGGGAACTCTCATAGAAGCGAATGCGAAGTAAAATATATTTTTTATAGAGTTACATATTATAGGGTTGCGGTATATATTTTTAAAGATAATTAGGAATAGAGTCCAAAAATATATTTTTTTTAATTTTTCCCCTAAAATTGACGAAATGGGGGGCTTTCAAAGTGGAGATTTTCTAACGTCCAAAGGTGACCTCAGAACTCTCAATTTTCTGAAAGGCTGTGCTTGAAACTTATCAATTATTTGAATTATATCCTGTACTTGAACAACAAATACTTAAATTAGATAAATATTATAAGGAAACCAATGATACGAGTAAGTATAACATCATTGAAGGAAACGAAATTATTTAACTTTTAATAGGTTTCAGTATTTTTAACAGAACTTCACAATGATGTCAATAGATGGCGCTCTGTACAAGTTTATGGATACAGCGAGGTCTCAGTTCGGGGCGAACCACTAGTTATTAGAATTTTGCAACGATTTTAATTTTCAAAGCCCTATCCAGAATACTTTCGTAGCTCGCGCCGAAAGTAGGATTATAATTGAAGCGTGTGCATCGTTTCACATGCTTAGGGTCAGCGGAACTACAAACAAAGCTCCGGTATTGAGGATCTGCCCTCGTGTAAATATGTTGATTAAAAACCTTGCGCAACAAATACGTGACGACCTCCGTGGCGCAGTGTGTAGCGCTGTTATCTTAACGTGCGTGTCGTGTATAGGTAAATTTGGGAATTTATGATTTCTGAATTTTCCCTGGTCTGGCCTGGTGGGAGGCTTCGGCCGTGGCTAGTTACCACCCTACCGTCAAAGACGTGCCGCCAAGCGATTTAGCGTTCCGGTACGATGCCGTGTAGAAACCGAATAGGGGTAGGATTTAATATAACTGCCATGCCCCTAACAGGTTAGCCCACTACCATCTTAGACTGCATCATCATTTACCATCAGGTGAGATCGCAGTCAAGGGCCTAACTTGTAGTGGATTAAAAAAACGTATCAATGTCACTATCAGCCGATAAACGCTCCAACCCCCTTTGGTTAGTTATAACATATTTTTACGTTCTGAATATATTAATTATATGCTTAAAAACTTCACGCTTGCTTTATCAATTTTACAAAAACCAAGAGTGGGCACCGAAACTGACTCAAATGGCCAATATTGTATAAACAATGCATGAAAATGAGAAAAATATTATTTCTTTTTAAGGTTTTTCAAGGTTTTTCATGTAGGTACCTAATAAGAAACTTTGCTCAATTTCAGCCAAGAACACAATTTGAATGATGACTTAGTTTTTTATATCTTGAAATGGATTGTATTGGAGGATTGTATTTACCTGATTCGCTTACCCAAACAAAACCAAATAAACACGCAATATTCTTAGCCCAATCCACGTTTCCATCTCCCCGAGTGCTAACAAGTCAATTGTATTGAAACCATTCATTTGCTCATTCATTCGCTTCCACGTCATAAACAAAGCGAACGGTCCGTAACAACAACGTCGTACGATATCGTACGATCTTGTCGTAGTGTACAATTATGAGCCGTTTGATGGAAAATCTTTACTTTGTGTTCTCTACAATGGTTACTTTATTATACTTAATCGAACTTCAAAACAGTTTCGTAGCAAGTACTCTATCAGGCTATTAGGGTCTCAGGGTCACTCGGCGGGCGATAGAGAGAACAATTTGCTCGGGGTTTCTTTGCGCGATCCAATCAGAAATGAGGAGATCCGCAGAATAACTAAAGTAACCGACATTGCTCGACGTGTTGCGAAGCTGATGTGGCAATGGGCGGGGCACATAGTTAGAAGAACCGATAGACGTTGGGGTCCCAAAGTGCTGGAGTGGCGACCACGCACTGGAAAGCGCAGCGTTGGCAGACCCCCTACTTGCTGGACGGACTACATCAGACGAGTCGCAGGAAGCCGCTCCAGGCGGCGCGGCGCAAGACCGCGGCGTATGGAAATCCTTGCAAGAGGCCTATGTCCAGCTGTGGACGTCTATCGGTTGACGATGATGAGAATTTTCTATTAAGAATTTTCGACTTTCTATGCTAATATTAATTTATCACCTAACTATAAACCAAACTCCTCCAGCCTTGTAGTACCTACAGGGGAAAGGCGCAGACACCAAACGCGGCAGATATCTCATGGGAAGACGGATAAAATAAAGGCCACAATGAAAATTTCACTACACGCATAATATGCAGGAAAAGCAATCGTGATGTCAGATTGTTGAAATAATTTGTTGTTTTATTTTTAAGACTTGTTGAAAAGAAACCTGCCTGAAATGACGACCACAAACAATCTGCCAATACTATAAGAACCTAGTGCCTAAGAAGAAAAATTAACTGAGGAAGTGCACAAAGAGTCTTGTTTGAGTTGCAATTTTACAATTTAGCGCTCGCTGCATTGGCGATTGCAACACCGCTGGGGTTGGCGCAGCCATCGTGGTTTTTGTCCTTCTAAGGGCACAGAAGAATTAAATATACTTATAATTATATTCTGAATTAAGTATTTTAACACATCACGGACAAACCAATTGTCTGGTGGACAAAAAATCTGCGTCATTTACTTTAACACGGAGAAATGCGAATACAAATCGTCATTCACCTTCGATGCGGATGTTTTGCGCGGACATTTTTTCGCGTCAGGTCCGTGTTTACGCTCTTAATAAAAAAATATTTATTATATTGAAAAAAAATTGTTTTATGTACTCAAAAAGTAAGCTGAAAGTTGGTACATTTATTATTTTTAAGCACCATTTACGATCGCCCATAAAGATGATGGGTCCACCGCCCACCTGCAAAATTGAGACGATTAATGTACGGGCGCTGAGTGCCGTGATTTATACCGAGGATGCTCGTATTCAGACTAAAGAGTAGGTACAGGCGAAACAATTGAGATATGATTCAGCTCGTGAGAAGACCTGTAGGCGACTGATAATATTTATGATAATTTTTATCACCCTTATTTTATTGTACTTATCGTAAAGAAGTTTTTTTTAGGTGTCAAAGTCATGTGTCCTTCTTTGTAAAGTAAAATATGACCAATATTTTGATTATATTTGACGTCATGCTAAGTTTTATTTATAGACTAGTACAATCAAACCTGATGGCAAGTGATAACACAGCTTTAGGCTCACAATATACAATTGTACCTAGATAGAGGGTAGTTATAACACATAATACTTAATAGTGCCTCCAGGGCACAGGTAATCCTAATCTACACTTCTATACTAATTTAATAAATGCGAAAGTTTGGATGGATGGATAGATGTTTGTTACTCAATCACGCCAGAATGGCTGAACGGATCTGGATGAAATTTGGCACCTAACAAATAACACATAGGCTACTTATTATCCCGGAAAATTAAAGAGTTCCCGAACCAAAAAACCTCAATCTACGCGGACGAAGTCGGGGGCATCAGCTAGTAGGTATATCTATATGTAGTTAGTATAGATAATATTTTTGCTTCTTATTCCTTACTATAGTAGTCGAAAGGATAGATAGATTGTAGGTTCATCCATGTTATTTAAAAATAAAATATTATGTAATTTTAATTACTGAAAATATTTTCCGTTTCATCAACTTAAAATCACCTAACCCTTTATCAGCGAACGGGTTTTTTGCCCCCGATATAAAACTGCGGCTTGCTCGCTAACAGGGGGCTATAAAATCTCAAAAAACTCCCTGAAGACATCTACAAGACACCATCAAGGACATAATTCATAATGAAAAAGTTAATTTTCACGGGGCTAAAACTAATTTGCATATTTTTGTGTACAATGTTCAATTATTCGAATGTGCGTTACGGTGTTCGCACACCACCTTACGTAAGGCGCACATTCCGCATTTCTCTGATGAAAACTCATCAAAGAAATGAAGTATAAATCACAACACTGACAAACGTGGTTGATGGTATTGCAATTATTTTGGTTACAAAACTTTCTGGTTCTCATTATTATCCTGACTACATTATTGACCGAGCGAAGCGAAGGTCTCTGAGTCTACTTGAGTGAATTTGCACTTGTCCGTCCGTCCGTCCGTCCGTCCGTCCGTCTGTCAGAGCCTTATAACTTCTGAATCACTGAACGTAATTACTTCAAATTTAAATGTAATATGTAAACCGATGGCCTCCCACCGAATATGGCTTAAAAAGTTATAAAAATCTTTATTTCAGGGGGGCTCTCATAGAAGCGAATGCGAAGTAAAATATTTTTTATAGCGTTACATAGGGTTGCGGTATATCATTTTAAAGATAATTAGGGATAGAGTCCAAAAATATTTTTTTTTAAATTTTTCCCCTAAAATTGACGAAATGGGGGGCTTTCAAAGTGGCAATTTTCTAACGTCCAAACTTGACCTCAGAACTCTCAACTTTCTGAAAGGCTGAGCCTGAAACTTATCAATTATTTGAATTATATCCTGTACATGAACAACAAATACTAAAATTAGATAAGTATTATAAGGAAACGAAATTATTTAATTTTTAATGTGCTTCAGAATTTTTAACAGAACTTCACAATCATGTCAATAGATGGCGCTCTGTACAAGTTTATGAATATCGCGAGGTCTCAGTTCGGGGCGAACCACTAGTACGTGTTAAGGGATCATCATCGTCTACAATTTCAGTGCCTACTGACGACATCATTTGTATTAGTTTGAAACGTTCGATGCCTTTGACGTGGACTGTAGATGTTATATGCAATTTTTCACTCTAGGAACATGTAATTATTTTAAATAAAGATAAATATTATAGGCGGCTAAACTTAGAACAATCTTTTTTCATAAGAATAGGTGGTTTAATGTTTTCCGTGCGGTGGACACTGTCGGTACTTGTTGCTTAGTATGCGATCAGTTTTATCTCAACTCTTTCGCTTTACCCATTCCACCCCCGATAACGGCCCTTAGGGGCTCGTTCTAAATGGGGAACCCTTTCGGAATTAATTTTTCTTCGCCAATTAACGAACAACGGTGAAAGGATGCTATTGATCTGCATCTTCGTGATATAAACTTCTTAAGAGCCGGGGGTCAATGGTTTGTAACGATGGGCTTTTGTTTTATTAAAATTTGACGCATTAATATAGCTTAATTGCTTCTGCGAAGAACTTAATTGTATTAACCCCTCCCTAGTTCATGAAATCATTATGAGTAGATTTTTAATAGGAAGAATGGTCTTAACAACTTTTTGAGATAAAAACTGTGTACAGGTAAATTTAATTATTTCGCTATGCATTGAAAAATCGGGTCTAAATAACTTTTTGCAAAAATAAAAATAAATACTTAGGACGACTATAAAATTTGGCATTTTGATAGATAAGTATATAAGCCATTGAAATAGAATGAGCACTAAAATTCTACATCAATGGTATAAGCAAATAAATCTCTTTCTGTGAAAGAGCCTGTTATAAGAAATAGTTTGCCAGTTTATATATTTTGTTTATAACAAAAAGACTATTATAAATTTTGATAAGGTTTTTTGTTTGTTACAAACTAATAAGATAATCATTTTGCGCCGTTTCTTTCTTCAAATCTTTTTGAAACGCACCACAAGCTCAAGCCAGTATTAATTTTTATTTTGATGCAATTTATTCAGTAGAATTTACCAGTTACAAATCACTTGTATGACTAATATCCTATGTTCTACATACACCATAGCATAACCACATAGACCCACGAGTTAATGACGTAGTGAAAGTTGCCGCGATTACATACGATGCGATATAGGGATTTGTCACGCTTATAATACGAGACCTAAAACCATCGCAGATGCGGTTACCACGTGCTCTTAGAGTTTCCAGACACAGCCGTAATAAAGTTAATATTTAAAGGATTAAATTGCCAAATCTAGACACAGGTAGTCCACCAACATGACTGATGATGATGATGATTGGTAGGTAGGTAGACATGTAGGTGTCAACGAAGTTCAGAAGAGAAAAGAAGTGACGCACCTGTCGCGGCAGTTTATATTTATGAACAACTAGATGACGCCCGCGACTTCGTCCGCGTGGATTAAGTTTTTTGATTCCCGCGGGAACTTTTTGATTTTCCGGGATAAAAAGTAGGTACCTACCTAACTTCATTTCGAATCTCGGAGAGCTATGACAGTTTAAATAGAGTTTAAGGAAAAATGAAATAGGAGATAGATAGATAGATCATCACTCATTCTTAAACCACTGCCACTTCTAATTACTGATGGCACTATATTAGTGATCTATGCATTCGGAGTTTCGGGGAGCTATGACAGTTTAAATAGGGATAAAGATAAAGTGAAAAGGGAGATCGTGTGGTAACCAAGAAGACAAACGGTCACAGTGTTGCCGAGAAGAGCTACGTCGCTGATTACATGCCATTGCTTAACGCGTTAGTTTCCGTGACTAATCAGCCGGTGATAGGCGAGTGAAAGCATTTACTTGTAGCAAAAATGTTTTCGTACATCCAGCGGCCATCGTTGCGATGAAAACTACTGCCATTTCTATACTTACTGATGACATTTATATACAAAGCTAATCGCAAGTTAGTTGCTCTTAGCAAACTTAGGAATCTTTTTAAATACAAGGCAAATTCGTCCTGCTGTGTTTCCTCAATACTACAATAACATAATATACTAGCTGATGCCCGCGACTTCGTCCGCGTGGAATAAGTTTTAATAATTCCCACGGGAACTCCTCAATATTCCGGGATAAAAAGTAGCATATGTCACTCTCCAGGTCCTCAACTATACCCATGCAAAAAGTCACGTAGATCCGTTTCTCCGTTGCAGCGTGATTGAAGGACAAACCAACAAACCAACAAACAAACACTCTTTCGCATTTATAATATTAGTATGATGATATGATGCCAAGCCGCAAATTACTTATACCTATTAAATTTTTGAAGTGAAAACTTCTTTATCCGCGTTGAGCACTTTTTGGTAGGGAACTTATACTTATACATTATACTTTTGGTGGTAATAAGTAGATATTTTCTATGGTAAAGTTTTTTCTACAAGTTTAGATTTACTTTATGTTAGACAAAATGTGACTAAGAAAAGTAAGAAAAGGGTTGGGCCATTTGAGGACTGTAAATGAGGTAAACGATGTTGGGCTACTACACGAAGCGTCGCTTATTACAAAGTTCAGACTTCTGAGCAAAGTAGGTCACAAGCTGGGTGGACAATTTGTATGTGCGTAACTATGTAGATCACTTCGCGCGACATTACGTTTAAATTTACATGAGGGATCCGAAACAAAGGCTTTGTTTAACAGAATTATGCAACATGCTTAAGATGGTTAGAAGTTTGATCACTTTATACACGTAGAATCTGAAACGAGAGCGGTCGTGGGCGAAAGTGGGCCGGATTTTTTATATACCTACGACGATCTCCCTGGCGCAGTGTTGACCGCTGTTGTCTTTACGTGGGAGGTTCCGGGTTCGATTCCCGGCAGAGTCAATTTGGGAATTTATAATATCAGAATTTTCTCTGATCTGGTCTGGTGGGAGGCTTCGGCCGTGGCTAGTTACCATCCTGTTCCGTCGTTCCGAAACGATCTCGTGTAAAAACCGATAAGGGGTAAGTATGGGGTAATTATCATACCCATAACAGGTTAGCCCACTACCATCTTAGACTGCATCATCATTTACCATCAGATGAGATCGCAGTCAAGGGCTAACTCGTAGTGGAATAAAAAAAAACCTAGTTAGTACTTGAAGATGATGCGTGGTATTCATACAGAATACCGCCGCGTGATTCCAGCAAACTATGCCCGCGTTGGTATACCGTATCTCGTGCTTCACACAAAATCAAACTATTCAGAAATTCCAGGCCCGTTTTCGCTTAGGTTCGCAGCCTTATCTTCAGTGAGTTCGTAATACCTATAAAACGATTTTGTCTGCTAGCAGCTACATAAAGGAATCAATATAATAATATAAACTACAAGCTCGATCGTTTCAGCCAATACTTCCTGGGTTTATTGCGAAACCACCAGCGAAACCTATGCGAAAATATATAACTAAATGACTATGGATAACTGATGATGTGATTTCATAATTTTATATTGTGCCTCGAATCGAAAAATTATCGATTATTAGGGATACTTCAAATTATGATGCGTCTTAAGTACCAATACAAAAAGCTTAGGTAGATTAATAACAACGTAAATGTAACAATTAATATCGGAACATAATATAAAGTCCATCTTATTTTATATAATAGTATTACAATGAATGTCAAAGAGTTCTTTAAAGGAAAAAGTATTTCAAGCAAATTGGTTTTGCTTCAACTCTTTTATATTAAAACCAATTTTATAAATGAAAACGGTTAACCTTCGACATTTTAATGAACATTTTTATATTGGATCCCTTGTATTGCAAATTGAAACATTGATGGTGGTAATTTCTTTCTGAATATTTAGAGGTAGATTAAATTGAAATATCGTTGCTTTTAAAACCGATATGATTACCGATACGATAATGACTACAAATAATTGTATACGATAGATCGCGGTTTTTGCTACCAGAGTTAAAAATTAGTTCTCACATAATTTGTCTGTTTAAAATTATTAATTTATCAGTAAGTTCCGTGACAAGTTTATGATAATACTAGAGGACGCCCGCGACTTCGTTCGCGTGGCTTAAGTTTTTTAATTCCCACAGGCACGCCTTAATTTTCCGGGCTAAAAAGAAGCCTGTATCACTCGCCAAGTACCCAACTATACCCATGCAAAAAATCACGTCGATCCGTTACTCTGTTGCGGCGTGATTGAAGGACAAACTCTCTGTTTGACGTCCTTGGGGATAGAAATTTCAAAAACTTTAAAATCCGTATTTCATCATTATTGGAAGCCCAAATACCAAGTTTCATGGCTATGGCAGCTTGAAAAACGACGGACTTTCACACAAACTTTCAACCCCTTAACCCCATTGAGGGTGGAATTTTTAAAAATGTGACACACATCCTTCTGTATTTTTACCAAATACCTACCAAGTTTCGTAGATTTAACTTGAAAAATATCTTGTTAAATAAAGGACTACCCTATTTCAACCCTTTAGGGGTAAAATTTTGCCAAACTGTGACACACCTATTTCTTTATTTTTTACCGAAAGTCAAAATACCAAGTTTCGTTGATATAGCTTGAAAAATATCTTGAAACACATAACCCTGTGCGTTCCGCAGTCGGGTAAAAAAGAAGGCCTTTATACCAACTTACATCCAGTATTTCACCCCTCTGGGGGTTAAATTTTTAAAAACTGTGAAACACGTATTTCTTCATTTTTAACCCGCAGTTTATATACCAAGTTTCATGGCTATAACTTGAAAAACGACGGACTTTCATACAAACTTCAAACCCCTATTTTACCCCTTTGGGGGTGGAATTTCCAAAAACCCTTTCTTAGTGGATACCTAGTCTTCACAAAGAACACACTCTCCAAATTTCATGTCTCTAGGACCAGCGGTTTAGGCTGTACGTTGATATATAAGTCAGTCAGTCAGTCAGTCAGGACTTTGAATTTTATATATATAGATAAATAGCGGATAAAAATCCGTCAATGCATTAGCGGTTTTCTACTTGATTGATAAGGTTAAATTTACTTACATAATTATTATATTGAAGGATTTTTTTAACTATGTCCTTGGGGGACATAGTTAAAAAACTCCTTTTATAAATTGTAATTTTACCAAAGCTGATCAAGCATGATGTAGAAACAAAGACCCGACTTGCAAACATTTATTTATTGTAGTAGGAACTGAAAACCGATTACACAAAAAATTATAATTTTATTTCAGTAGGAAATAGACACAATTATGATAAAAGATACTACGTGCAACTAGATATAAATACAACTTTTCCTACAATATTGAAATACCAATTCAAATAGCGCAAGCTAATTAAAAACTAGGTCAGTTCAGAACCAAATTATTTTCCATAAAATAAATTAGTAAATATTATTTTAAAAAATAACGTATAAAAGCGCAACCCGTCTTAGTTTTTATTTCTTCTATACAAGAGCTTGTTTGAAATTTCCCTGAATGGGGCTCTTTTCAACTCAAAAGCACTTTAATTGAGAGACCCGTCTACATCGTCCCACTCAGGGTTGAATAAAGTCTCGACATGTATACGTTTTAATAAATGTATCGCCAGTGAATGGATGCTTTTATCAAAAAGAAATACGCCTGCTTACATAATGCAAAAATATACAATTTAAGTGTAGGTGGCTCAATAGACCCCGGCGTGTGCGGATGAATAGCGCTTGCTCGTACTTTAGGGTTAAGTACAATATTGCCATTAAATTGAGATGTACAGTTTGAGGTGTATTCTTTGGAGCTCTTGCTGATTTAATACCAGCTATATAATTACCTGAGGTCCGTGGTTGACTTGTTATTTGTTTTTATAGAGGTGCATAAAATGATACTTGTATGGTCATTTTTTATGAAGCAAGCGCTAAAATAACGTAGGAAACAGAAATAACTATTTTAAACTAATCCTTAATAATATTATAAACGCGAAAGTTTGTATGTATGGATGTATGGATGTTTGTTACTGTTTCACGCAAAAACTACTGAATGGATATGAAAGGCACCGAGATAGATTATAGGTAGTCTGGAATAGACTACTTTTTTCCCGGAAAATCAAAAAGTTCCCGCGGGAACCGAAAACCTCAATCCACGCGGATGAAGTCGCGGGCATCAGCTAGTGTAGAATAATCCATACTAATATCCATACTACTATTCCTATAAATGCGAAAGTGTGTCTGTCCGATGTTGATGAAATTTGGTATGGGGATAGTTTGTATCCCGGGGGGAAGGACATAGGCTACTTTTTATGCCGAAAAATTAAAGAGTTCCCGCGGGAATCAAAAAATCTTAATCCACGCGGACGAAGTCACGGGCATCATCTAGTTTATTTATAATTCTTAATTGAAAGTTATAATTTGGTGTCGACAAAGGTGTTTTGTGCCTAAAGCTACAAGGAATTGGCTTACTCGTCTCTGCTCCTTATAAATTAGTTATGTAAGTACCTATAGCCTGTTAAGTTTCTAAAATTGTCGAGTACGTTTTGCGTGACAGCGTAACAGACGTCTATCCATCTAACCTTACAAACTTTTGCGTTAAAGAAGTAAGAAAGATAGGTCTACTTACGCATACCTATTGTTCACGTAAATGTAACGGAGAACTGCCACAAATGTGTACATAATCGGCTAAGTATCTGGCATAATTTAAACAGCTATGTAAAAGCTAAAAAATCCTGCCCCAAAAATTAGATAAAGGTCGGAAGTTGTTTGCAATTCAAAATTTGACCCAAATAGTCTCGTTCTAACAAAAGTCGATACGCCATGCCAGTTTTTCTCGACTTAGAGTTTAACAAAAGCTTCAAATATAAAGGAAAATGTACTTTGTGCCACCCGCCGCCCTAAAGTGGGAGGAAGAGGGGGGACGAAGATAAAGTTAGGTGCGGTTTACACAGAAGTGGTGACGTGGCGTAACAGGGACACATCTTCTCCAAAAACGAAAAGTGTCGTTTTAGATAATAGATGGCGCAGGCCATCTCATCATCAACATCTTATAACAGCCGATCCTGCAGTGTGTCGCACGCACTGTTTATATTCAGAATGAGAATGGTTTCGTCCATAGTCTGTTTTCCAAGAACAGATTAGTTGACTTCACACACACCTTTAAGAACATTATGAAGATCTCTCAGGCATCTCTCTCTCTCTCTCTGGGTTCCCACGATATTTTCATACACCGTAAAGGTGCGTGCCCTAGAAATAAAACAGGACCCAGCGAATAAGAAGGCGAGGACAATCACTAGGCTATCAGTGCTCTCCGTAAACCAATTATCACGTAGAAATTCTATGAAAAATGTGTTATATGTTCACGCCATCATCTTAGAACTTTCGCGTCTGTAATTAAGTAATTACAACTCGCAAGTTTTATGCAAAAGTGGCGCCAAAAATATTTTGTGTCCTCGCTACGTCTTCGCCACTCGCCATCTTCTTCGCTCCGTCCACGTTTATGTATATGTTACGCTCAAAGATCGAAAACGCTCATTGAGCGGAAAAATAGCTCACAACGCGATGTGGTCACAGTAAAACATCCACATAGCGAAATTCGTGTTATGGCTCTAATGAAAACGCGCACGACGCGTTGTGGCAATCAAAGAAAGACCAAATAGCGAAATTCGTGTCGTGGCTTACATGCTATTCGATCTCAACGCGTTGCGGCACGTGCCGTGCGCGTTTTCATTAGAGCCATAACACGAATTTCGCTATGTGGATGTTTTACTGTGACCACATCGCGTTGTGAGCTATTTTTCCGCTCAATGAGCGTTTTCGATCTTTGAGCGTAACATATACACCTCGCCTTAAGCTACGGGTAGGTATATGAACTTTACTTATGAGAACAAATGTTGGGAGATGAAATGTGTCTGCGCATTTTGATGAAAGGTACCTGATGTATGTATTTTCGGCATTTTTCGCAGGACCAAGCGTATGTTCAGATTTAAAAACGAAATAATTTTACCGCGTATTGTCCGATCTTTCCCATCGGTGTAGTTTCAGTTCATACAAAATTCCCTCGCTTTTCATAGGCGTTCTTTCAGTAATTCCAATACAAACATGTAATGATACCTACACCTCGCAAGTAAGTATAGGTCCTCAATTTATTGGTACCTGTAGTAACTTTAGGGTAAACAAAAAGCCTCAAAAATATTGCCAACTTCTCTTTTATTGTGATAGATATAGGTACCTACTTAGATTTTGTTAATATAATATCACCAAGGTCCTAGAAGAATATAATAAGAAATATTTCGATGTTAGTAGGTACCTAGTGATGGGTATTTCTTAGGACACTTACTCTAGGTATATATAACCACACTCTATACCGCGCTCTAAGAACCATCCCCTAGAAACCTCAATATAACTTAACATAGAGAGCATATTTATTCAATACATCTACCCGCCCTTTCTATGAAGGCTTTTTAAGGCTGCAGTGACAAAACGGGACGCCACGCCCATTGGCGACAAAGCCTTAAGCCACGCCCAACGCGACATTTTCCACCAATTGGAGGAAGGTTTTACCTTTTTTATAGTCACGTAACTGGGTGGACTTAGTTTGAATGTATAAATGCGGAATTAAGGGTGGATTAAGGAAAACTCTCTGTGGGTGTATATACCTGCTCGTTTTATCTAGAAGTCAGTATTTGTATAGGATATAGGTACTTGAAAAGGAGGCATGTACTTTCACTGGTTACATTTACCACATTACGTTACGTATGAGGTATTTCGAAATAAACTTTTTTCTCAAGCTACGAGTATCTGCCTCTCAAAATGTGTACTGGTTTTATTCGGTTGCTTAACATTACCAAAGGGTCACTAGTTCTTACTCCGGAAATCGAATCGTTAACCTACACGGAAAAAAAAGAGTCTTGAGATTTTGTTCAGTTAAGAAAATATATTGTTTTAAATATATTTCCTTATGTCAAAGTAAAACGTCTTATAATACAGTTATGTTAAATTGAATTGAATCCATCAATTTCTCAGTTTAATTCAACAATATTATTTTAGCTTAATGCACATTTAATTGCTCCAATAGTATAAATCTTCCTTGCCTTCAAATAACTCAAATTTTTCTTTCAACAGTAAAATTTGCTTGTTCAAAGAACATATCAAGCCAAATCAAATATTTTGTAATCTTCAATGTAAATGAGCGATACATTCCAACTGAACTAATGGAATGGTAGGACGATGCGATATTACTTTACTTCAAGAAAACGGTTCTCTAAGTTCAAACCAAGCAATCTTCTTGGTTAGAACACACGACATCATAGTATAAAACACTCTATAATTTCGTTTAAGAGTTTGTACGTTACTATAAATACATATTAGAATTTTGATACAAATAAAAAAACACTTGAAATAAGTAAAAACATACAGGTGTTGTAACTAATTCAAGTAAATATTCTTCTTCACTCAAACATACTCGTTTTCTTGGATTAAAACTGATAAATATATTGAAAGGAGTCGATAAATGGGCTCAGCTTAATCGTTTTTGTTTCTTAGACGAAACAGTGTGATTGTATTGAATTGAGACATTTTGCATTTGACCCGATCTAAATTTGTCTTTCGTTAAACTATTTTTGATTTTTAGTATGAATACTGTTCGACTTGAATTATTTAGAGTTGCCGTACGACAGAATAATATCGATAGCATTATTATTTATCGATATCTATACCTGTATAAAGACTTGTTACATAAAGCCAAGAAGGACAGTCCCATACAAAAAGCATCAATATTTTTATGCCAATAGGGAAGATGCATTTTTGAAGTAAAAACTTTAGGCGCGTTGGACATTTTGTGAAACGCGATAAAACTATTGAACTCGCGACACCGTCATGTTACCTCATCTGACCGCTCATGACTCATCTGTAGGGTAGTCTGCTTTTAAATATCGAATACCCAAACAATGAGGGGGCGCGCATGAAACTAGCGACGGCCGAGCGACGGCGACAGCGGGGCGATGGAATTCGAGAGCTGGCGACGAATTTCGGGAAGGTGTCTTTAGGCAATCTGAAATTGTGGAAAAATATAATTTCGTTCATTGGCGAATCCAGTTCTGCCAGTCTGGTAGAGCGTTTGCGGTTATTTCGCTACTGCGCAGCATATAACATTTGCAAAAAATATCCGAAAAATCATTTTTTTTAATAACTTCATTTTTTTATCTTTAAATTTTATACTTATAGAATTCGAAAAAATAAATCCCAGACGTTTTTTTCGGTTATAAAGTATTACCAGACCTCTTTTATATTGTTCCCGAAATTCGTCGCCAGCTCTCCGACTAATTCCATCGCCCCGCTACCGTCGTCGCCCCGCTACCGCGCATTTCGTGCCCGTACACTGAGCGCTCAATCACGACTCAAAACAGACACACGTAATTGTTCAAGTGCTCTGTCGGCACTGCCGGAGGGCCACATAATTTTTTCCTTTTAAATTTCCAACCTTGGTTTCATAGGAAAAACATGTTCATATTGACACTATCAGGAGGTTTATCTACCCTGTGCTATCAGTCCACTACCTTTTAGGAAATGTCAGACGTTATTTTACACCCTGTTTAGACGTTGGGTTAGCAACCAAGCAAGTCAGTCACTATTAAAAATTTCCCTTTTCCATCGACGAGTACAACTACATGGTGGCTTCTGAGTTCAACCACCTGAATCTGTGTCTAGGGGTAGATGTACGTACCTCGTTGTCTTTTACACGTACCTATTCTACATTGTGAATTTATAATAATACTAGCACACCCGACCTAAGTTGTACTGTCCTTACGTTCTTCATGAAAACGCGGTCACGACGGTATCTACCGGGTTTAATTGTATCTTCAAACCACCTAGATATCCATTGAAATATACACACAAAATTTCATCCAAATCGGTCCAGCTGCTTAGCCTAAACAGCTGGACCGATGGAGGGAATCAGTAACATACCGACTGCAGCGCCACGTACTAGGTCTAGTTGTGTTTTCAAACCATCCTGGAACCCATTCAAATAAACACACAATTTCATCCAAATCGTTCCAGCCGTTTAGGAGGAGTTAGGTGATAAACACACGTACAAAAGAAGTAAATTAATATTAATGGGAATTTGCTGCTATATTATTTTCGATCTAACCTATAATATGTAATTTATCACAATCCACCAACCAAAGTATCAATAATTCGCCGATGTTAAAATGCACTTATCGAATCTTGGACGAATCGAATGGATCAAAATATCACATTAAAATAATGATCTGTGTACATATTGGTCGATACTCGATGTATGCATCGATGCTCATACAATATGGCATGGCGCATCCCTATTCCCTAACCGTAGCAATTACTTTTGAGTTTGGCGTCAATGGCGTCGTACAAGCACGTACTCCGTACTCGTAGTGAAAGTGATTAAAATTATACTCCTTGCGTACAAGAAGCCGTTCTTTCCAAGTGGCAAGTAGAAAAGAAATACTTACTTAGTAAGTTTTTAATTGGAATTCAGAATATGGATGACTTATTATTACTTTTAGCGTCATGGGCGATTCCCGAAGAGGTTATAGAAGCATTTCGCAGTGAGTTACATACCTACCTACTTTCTTTTTACTTAAATTTGGAATATGTTTTGGTAACAATAATTAATGATTAGATTTGATATGATGATATACCTACTTATTTACCTATCCCCAAAACAAAGTCACAATAAAAGTAAGGTTAGTTTAGTTGCCCGCTTCGGAGACGTACCTAGGTAAGTACCTACTAAGTATAGTTCGCGTACGAGTTGAATGCAGAGCAAATGTATGGTGACACATACATTTACTCTGCATTCAACTCGCGCGCGAACTGTAGGTAAGTACCTACATAGGTAGGTACCTACTTGGAAGATCGTATGAATGAAGTTTAGTGTAAGTAGGTAATTTCTGTTCTGTTTCTGTTCTCAATGGCTTTAAAAGCGCTATTCCATTAGGCAAGTTTCTTGCACATACAAGTTGCATGCAACTTGAGCAAACCTGTATTAAGCTACAAGTTGCATGCAGGTAGTTTGAACTTGTAATTTTTATTCAACTAAGCAATTTATAGCTTTCTGCATGCAATTTGCACACTCTTGAAAAGATGTTTCCAATGCAAGCAACTTGTAGGTACCTATGCAGTTAAGACATCAAACTTGTAATACAAGACTTGCCTAATGGAATAGTGCCTTATGAGCCGCAGTCAATCCCATTCTAGATTGAATGACATGACTGTAATTCCCTATCAGATTTTCTGGGTTCATCCTTTTTCCTTATGATAATAATCTTAGACCTTAGTTTAAGATAACAACAGATTACTTCTTGTTAGGTACCTAGTACCCACCTACTTACAGACAAAATAACTGGCAAATAGAAAAACTTGGATAACTATATTATCAAAATAGTGAGACAAAATATAGCCATAATAAAATTATCACCGGAATAATTTGAATCCTTATGAGTTTTATTTAATAAAATAATATTTCTTTTTTAACCGTCTTCATACATATTACAGTATGCGGCAATAGATACAATTTGTGTTGCACACATACCTGCACATTTGATGTATGTTTATTATAATGTGCATCAGCCCATTACATTTTCATTGGCCGATAACTATTTGGTGGTGTACCTTCTTCTTCTTTATCAACCTATAGACGTCCACTGCTGGCAAACTCGTCTGTCGCCTACCTACTTACAAGGAATTTTAATGTTGTGCTTTCAGGTAATGGAATTACCATTGATGATCTAGATCAACTGAGTCAAGATCATATAAGAGAAATTTGTCCACATTTAGGCAATAGGCTAAAACTAACAAAGAAAATTAATGAATATTTAGAATCAAAGGTTTGTAGATGAAAATACATACTTAAACTAGATTTTCTTTTCTTTGTTATGTTCATCTAGTAAAATTTCATTATTAAATTTTAGGCCTCTACTGTCAGTGTAACAACATTTGATAGTGACTCCGTTGCAAGTGTAGGTACACTCATAGCTGAAGAGAATGGTGACCTTAGTATAGCACTTAGCGACTTGTTTCCTTCAACAAGTATCAACCAGAGTTTTCCAGACTTTGACCTAAAAACATTGCTAGAAACTTCACCCACTGGAAAAAGTATACTGAATTTTTATGCTACTAATAACAAATTGGATACAAAAAGAAAAAATCGCTTAACAGATATTATCATAAGGCATTTATTTACATTTATAATAAATAAGTGAGTATTGATTAACAGATTATATTATAGCCTGTTAACTGTGTGTATGATTAAATCGTTATTGATATAATTATCTTTTACAGGCGACTCACTTATGATGACTACAATGTATTAACCGGAAAAATAATCACTTTATTTCCTAAAGAGTGTCCTGGTACATATTTTACCAGGCCAGTAAGAAAAAGTCTTTCAGGGTCAGGAAAATCCATTGCAGCTAGAGGAAAACTGGTCGACAAAGTTCGAAACTTCTTATTTCAAAGTAATGAAACAAAGCGAGGTGCAGAGTTAGAAAATAATCCTGCAAAAAAACAAAAAACAAATGATATTTTATTAAGTATGTATTAATTTAAATTTCTTTTATCTTATTTCTGCTGTTGTTTGGTTTTAAAGAGACTGAAAAAAGGAGGCTCTTCATTCACTGTATTTTTGTATCCAGGTTTAAATACCTCTGTAAGCTGCAAACTGTATTTATTGATTTATTTATAATTTTTTTTATTATAACGATTATTTAACAAACTTCAAAAATCACAGTTAATTAAAGTAAAAAGTTAATGAAGTTTTTATAAAAAAAAAATAATGTGCCATTAGCAGTGAAAGTATAAGCTGGGGTAAAAATCGTTTGTTCCCATTAAGTTATCCTAGCTCGGGCAGCACTGTTACACAGCGGAAAAAATTACTCAATGCAACTATTATTTTTCCCAATGGGTAACCTTCATGAGATTTAGCCGCATTCGATAGCGACCGTGTCAAAGAAGAAGAACTATATTTCCATTATGTTGCCTCTAGTTAGTAGCACTGTAACAAACTTCATGCGTATGTGTACCACGGCTAAAACTCAGAGGGTTCCTCATTTGGAAAAATAATACTACTTAATAAAAAATAATACTGTTACTAATCGGGATTTTTTTCCGTTGTAACTCAAGCTAGGAGGACTCAACGGGAACAAACGATAAAAATTTATACGTTTCAGGTATACATGAAGATGACATTACATGGCTCAATAACAATTATGAACCATGGTCAGAAATAAAATCAAAATGGCACAACACTGCACAGATTCGCCATGAGTTGGAATATACTGATGTGCATGATTTTATAACTAAGTGGAAAGTTTTACAGATACCAGCTGGAGCTGAGTTGGTAAGTGAAATCATGTTACCACAAATAACATTTATCTACTCCCATGCTATAAATCCTATATAAAAAAAAAATGAGCGATTCAAGTTTTGAGTTTTGATGATATTAGGTTACTAGGACTGGATGTTTTAATGTTAGCAGTAAGCTAACTATTTCAGAATCTGTTATAGAGGATTCATATTATGAGTGTAGATAAAGTCTTGTATGCAACAGTTGATAATTAGGTATTAAAACACTCATATGATACTATTATCACACTCCGCTACGCGTCGTGTGATAAACCCACATTCGTGTTTTAGTACCCCTTATTACACAACTGTTGCATAAATAACTATTACATTGAAAATTTATATGCATTACAAATTGATTTATCATTACATAGGTTTGAGCAGATCTTGACATTCATCACCACAGCTGAAGACCGTAGTAAGGTATTGTTAGGATACAAAATGTAAATCGTCGGCTTGCAGATATTATTAACATGATTTGATTATTAAAGAATGGTATTAATTTTCTATGATTTGAATTTGAATGTTTTGGCTTTGTTATGTTTTAATTTTCAAAGGGTTTGGTTTTGTCTAAAGGAGATACTGGTACTAACAATGATATGTAAATTGGTTTGGTTCATACAATATGATGTAAATCACTATGGAAAGTCAAAACTACACATGGCTATTCAAGCAGTGGTTGTTAAATTATGTTGCTCATCATGCTTGTTTGTGCAGTGCATGTAAGGTTAATTATTGGGTGTCATTTCTCAGGCTTACTTTTGTTATTGATAAAAAAAAATTTTTTGCAGATTAACGATGATTTTGCTATAATGTATCCTGATAAAAAAAATCGCTTCCGAGAATGTTGGAAAATATTCATGCAAAATCTTATTGAATTAAAAAAAGAAGAAATAAATTCAGATGAACATAAGAAAGATTTGCTAATTTCAATCAACTCTAATGACACTGAAAGTAGGTAATCAAGTGTTCTGTCGCCTGAATTTATACATTATTATTACTTAAAAGCTTTGTACAAAAGTCGTCTGAGTAGAGGCACCACATCATCTCGCCTATTAAATTATAATAAATAAAATAAGAATTGTGTTTTCGCAGATACATTACCCACGGAATTGACATTACTTGCCAATATTGCTCCACCAAAAGGACGTGTGTCTAAAACTGGAAAGTTTTCAACTCAAGAATGTTTGGACAGTATTATGATAATAGTAGAGGCGAGTTGCATTTTTTCTTTTAAACTACACATGACAGTAATGAAACTCTAGGTGGCGTTACAAAAAAAAATTACAATCTTCCTAGCACTGCGATTGCCAACCCACAACATGATAAGTGCAATCAGGGACAGAATTTTTCTTTCATATTATTTTTTTTTTTCAGAATCCTGGGGATATTGATTCTGTTCTACAGAAGCAGATCGATAGGGCTGCAAAAAGGAAATTACAAGTCCAACCTTACGTCATTCTACTCGGAACGCTGCAAAAAGTTCACCAAGCCTATATTGTTATAGACAAAATTAGGTATACTTTTGCATCTGTTACGGAAGCCTTTGACATTCTTTTCAAATCTTATCATGTTTTAAATGCGCGTTATCCAAAACCAAGTGATCATATTCATCTAATAATTCAGCAGTGTGTCTATAATATCTATACCAAATATGATAATACAGTTCCATACATTGCTGATATTTTAGCTATAAAGATTTAATTATTTGCATTAATCCCTGACAGTCCAATACAACATTTCTTATAGTACAATTATTTCTCATCATGAAATGTGTAAAATGTTGTGTAATTTTTGATGACCTTCAGAAATATTGTTTTCACTTGCAATTGTGTTATAAAAATGCTAATTATTATCCTTGTCCTAGTGTAGGCTGTGATAGAGTTTTTAACAAGAAACGTTCTCTTAAACGTCACTTCCAATTAGACCATATCGGTGCAAAAGACGTAAATTTGACCACTTGTAACACATTTCCTCATACTTCAAACATATCATCGGATAACGTTAGTAGTAGTACGTTAAATAATGAAAATATACCAAATACTTTAACAGATTCAGAAAGGTATGAAGAAGCGAACTTTGAATCTTGGCTAAGACAGTTGATAAATGCTTTTGTTGCTAAATTATATGACAGACTAAACTTAACTAGATTGTCTGTACAAGAGATAATAGTAACTGTAAAAAAAATGATTATGGATATTGTTTTTAATCTAAAGTCAGTAATGACACAAAAAAATGACATTAAAAATGAACTTGACTCATTGACTAATTGTTTCACACACGTTGATACGGAATATAAAAGACTGCAACATTTTGAAAGATCAGATAAATATGTAAAACCAGTTTTGAAAGTTATTGGTTCAAATCCAGAAAAATCAAATATCAGTAATACTACAATCATGAGTCTTAAAGATAAAAAGTTATGTTTTATACCAATCAAAGAAAATCTGCGATTATTTTTCGAGTTACCAGGCGTATATGATACTATTATTGAATACCAAAAAGAGTTGACTGATGAAAAAGGTGTTATAAGAAATGTTGTACAAGGAAAAATGTGGCAAGGCTTAGCTCAAAAAGATCACATTCCCTTAATCATTTATTTTGACGATCTTGAAACTGGTAATCCTTTGGGTAGTCACGCAGGGAAAAACAAAATAGGAGCCGTGTATTTTTCAATAGCTTCGATACCACCAGAATATGCCAGTAGGTTAGAAAACATATTTTTAGCAACTTTGTTTTACAGTAAAGACCGAATACTGTATGGAAACAGATCCATTTTTGAAATGTTGATTAACGAGGTAAATTCACTTTATGACGACGGTATTCAAATAAATGTCAACGGTGCTATTAAAACATTGAAGTTTACTTTAGCTTGCATTTCTGGAGACAACTTGGGTGTACATGGTTTAATGGGATTTAATGAAAGTTTTGCATCCTTAAATTATTGTAGGTTTTGCCTTTTGACTAAACAACAATGCCAAACACAACTATCTGCAAATCAAAATGTTAACCGTAAACTAGTTAATTACGAAGACGATGTCACCAATCGCAGGGGGATTAAAGAGTTGTGCATCTGGAATGATGTCAGAGAATTTCATGTCTATAAGAACTTATATTGTGATGTAATGCATGACTTTTGTGAAGGCATTCATCGATATGGTATGGCACTTGTAATAGGTAAATTAATTGCAGAAAACTTTTTCACTCTTGATCAACTCAATCAAAGGATAAAATTTTTTGATTTCAAATCCAGCAACCCACCACCTCTTGTCACAAAACCTCATATACAGCAAGGGTCAATTATATTCTCTGCTTCGGAAATGCTGTGTTTAGTAAGAAATTTTCAATTCCTTGTGGGCGATCTCATACCTCACGAACATGTTATTTGGCTTTACTACTTAACTATGTTGGAACTAACCAATATTGTTATGTCACAAACTTTTAATTTCGACCTTTTGCAATATTTAGAAAATCTTATTTGTGAACACCATGAAAGATATATAGAGTTATTTGGTACTCTTAAACCAAAACATCATTTTATTACTCACTACCCAAATGTGATTGCAATAATGGGTCCGCTAATATTAATAAGCACTTTTAAATATGAATCTAAACATTTGGATTTGAAACGCGTGTCAAATTCAATTAACACTCAAAAAAATTTACCTTTGTCTTTGGCAATCAAATGTCAGCTTAAATGTTGCTATAGATTTTTGTCTAAAAATAGTTTAACTGATAGTATAGAGTATGGTAAAGTAAAAGGCGTGCAATTACTTTCACATGGCTATGTTGATAATACGACTTACAGTAAAGTAAAGTGGATAAAATTTAATGGTATTAAATATTGTATTGGTGATTTTCTGGTAAGTGATTATGATAATTGTGAACCTCGTTTTTGCAAAATTGTACAAGTGTTATTAGACAAGGAAAATTGTACTGATTTTTATTTTTATACTTCGCAATTGAAAACTTGCCACTATGATAAACATTATCAGTCTTTTGTTGTAGAAGAAATAGAAAATAATTTTGGTTTATTGCGTTTAGATGATTTGTTTAACATTATTCCTATGAAAATGAACATCATATCAGGCTCTAAATATATTCATTACTTTGATTAAATAAAGGTTAACCTTTTTAACATATGTTTTTAATTTTTTTTATAAAAGAAGAACTTGATTACAACCACCGTAACTCGTTGGAAAATATATAAAGCAAAATCATTCTTTATATTTGTTGTCTTTTAAAAATATGTTTGGAAACAAAAATTCCTATCCAGGTACACTGCTAAGTACATGTGTTGGCACTTGTTTTAATTAGTGACCTGCATACCGATCATAGATATCAAGTTAACTTGTTGACTTGTCTAGGTACTGTTATACTTGAGAAAATTTAGCTTAATACCTGTGACAGCTGTCGATTGTATACATTTTACGGTCCGTCTTTTTCGCTTTTATATGATGGAACTAGGTAATGGAACTACCGGGACCGAGAATTTTTTTTGTATGTTTCGTTCTATTCTGTTGTCACTGGTCAAGCTATATTTTCTCAAGTATACAAATATTGGTATTGTAATATCTGTCCAAAACTTAAAGGAATGGCTGCGTGGAAGTGGCCTTCAAAATTTTCATACAAAACAAGATATAAATTAGGAAAACGACGTTTCGTATTCCCCCGTTTCCTCCTTCAAACTAGACCATTTTTTTTATGATATTTTAGCATCAATATTAGAAAGAGATCATTTGTCTGTTTAACAATCAAAATTTAGCAAAATAACTTCGATTTTAAGAGGATTTTTAAAAGGATAAAATATGTGCCTTGGTTAAAAAAAAGAAGACAGGCAAAGAAGATTTCTTTCTTGTACAGATCAAAAATATAAAAATAATTGGTCCAGTTTTGAAGTAGGAAACGGGAATGAAACGTCGTTTTCCTACTTTAAGTCTGTTTTGTATTAGAATATTCAAGGCCACTTCTATTTCTTCTTATTCTTCTTCAATAAATTAAGATTTGTATTTGTTTATTAAAATGTTGTTAAATAATTTGTATTGTTTTTTACTTTAAATAAATATTACTATACTTACTTATAGAAACTCTTTTATTTCTCAAATCAATCTTTGAAGCCCCACACGCAAATTAAGTTTAAAAGGGAAACTGACAATGTTCATCTATATTCTTAATCTTATATGTTATGTTTCAGCAGCAGTTGAACCTACACGTGCTCGACTCCATGGATTTCATTGGTTAGGGAAAAAATCTTATTAGGGTAGGCACCGTTAAGCATTCTTTACTCTGTACTCATACATACTGAAACTGGACTTCAGGCATATTGTAACTCACATCGGCTTAAACGATGTATCAGCAAACAGGTGCGGGTGCCAATGTGCTGTAAAACCCATGTTCAGTATGCATGAGTAAGGAATGCTAAACGGTACCTATTAACCTAATGGGATTTTTCCCTTAACGAATAAATTTATTTGGTTCGAGCTTTTGTCAGTTTCCTTTAAGAACACATTAAAATTTAGCCTTAGACAATATTTTCTCAATAGAATATTTGATTAAATTGAGGCAAGTAAAATAAATAATTATTTGAAATATTTCACTTTTCATCTAATATAACTGCATGTTTGGTTTAAAAAATAAAATCTTTACAAGAACCCGATCATACTTTGGGCTAAAACATTATCATTATTGAATAAAACAAAAAATAGTTTAGAGCAACATATATTTCACTTTATGTCAATCGAATATAATATTAAGTCAATACTTTAATTTCTTCTGCATAAGCGTACACACTTTTATCGGAAGTATTTCGTTACACTTATTTTCTTGGTACAAAACATTATTTTCATAGTTGAAAAATATGTCGCCATAATTTATGCGAACAGAGTTCAAATTAAGAGAACCGCTGTCTTGACTGAAAGCAAGAAAAAGCTTACAAAGTGTTCTAGTAAACTAATCTTTTTGAATTAAGACAGTAGTTATTTTGGTTTAAGATTATATCAGTACATGACTCCTATCGGAAACAATCTATTGTCTTAATTTGAGATAAACAGAGTTCAGGACGAGACATCCGTTACGTTAGGTTTACGAATCGATTGTCTTGTATATTTTTTCATTAACCGATCATTCGAACGAAGAGAATCATAATCTATATTCAAGATTTTATAACATTCAATAAATCGCCAGTATTATTTTGATTGAATCTATTTTTTATTTACATAATTAAATATTACTTTGAAATTCAAAGCAATATGATATATTAACTGGAGACAATTTACTGCATGGTGCATATATATGCGAATATTTGCTTGGATTAAAGAATCCTTTTTTACCGTGTACATGATATAGACCATCTCTATATCTCTAGATGGAAACTCACAGACTTCCATAATAATAAAAACAATTCTACCTAGCAAAACCAAACCTCTAATGGTTTAAAAAGGATTAAAAAAAAAGAAAAAAATGTAGGCTATCTATTACAAACACTAGCTTTTAGCTCTAACGTACGGACGTACATAATATATAGAACGTAAAAATGGGACGTAATACGGGCGGGCGGGTATGCGGGGTAGGGGGAGGATGTATTCAGCGGTGGGTGGAGGAGGGGGAGGGGGACAAAAAGCTCAAGTGCAGAGGCTGTATCGATCCGTGCGGTGACCGGCGACATGGCTGGGTCAAATCTGTAGGACTGTGCCACACTGGGGTGGCGTAGCTATATTTTAGCTGTAAATATAATCTATACTAATATTATAAATACGAAAATTTGGATGGATTAATAGATGGATATGTGCTACTCAATGAACGGCTAAATGGATCTGGATGAAATTTGGACAGATATAGATTATAGTCTGGAATAACACATAGGCTACTTATTATGCTGGAAAATTAAAGAGTTCCCGCGGGAACCAAAAACCTCAATCCACGCGGACGAAGTCGCGGGCATCAGCTAGTATTTTATATTTCCACATCACATTTATGTAATGAATTGCACTTCATGTAATACGCTAAAAATTCGTGTCTTTCACAAACAGTTTCTAAAACAGTCGATGGACTAACCGAATTATTAGAATTCAACAATCGTTCATCTTTCATTTTAAAGATATGGTTGCTGAAAGTTACGACTAAGCTAGGACCATTTAACATATTATTACAATCAGATTTTAATAAAAGTTTCAGATCGTTGGCTGACACACGATGGATTGATCTCGAAGAAAGGCCATAAGATTGTTTTCCGGAATGGCATATTTTAACTAACAGTAGAAAATAGTAAAACATATTAAGTTTCCAAAGTTTTTGATAGAGTAAGTTTTGAAGCTTGTATGTTAACGTGCATAATGTGCTTTATAGTAAAGAGGCAGGGTCGAGTGCATCGATATCAATCCTGAGACATGGGAGGAGCGCATCCTAATAGTTTGACGACCTACTAAAGCTATCAAAATTAATAGTATTAAACTATGTATTGAACGAATCGAAACTTTAGACTACGTCTACTGAGACGAAGTTGCTATAATATATAAGTCTGTTATTACTGGCAACACGCAATGTTCGAAGATTTTAGCATTCAGGCCTTACAGGCTTGTACCGGTATATACCTAAATAAGTATCAGAATAAAGCCTGTTAGGCTATCAGACAATAACTGGCAGATCTTTGGGAGTTCCTAGGGCTGGAGGTCTTCAAGCAAAATTTATCTAGCGCCACCTAGGATAGCCAACTATGCGCTTTCCTACTAATAACCCGACGGTACTTTCTCAAGGTATTCTGTGGTATTACGATCCAACAAAAACATAAAATATATTCATGCAAATCACCAAACAACGAGGTAAATATATTCTGTAATAAGCCAACAAAAATAATAGGAGCTGTAAAAGCGTTATTCGCGCTTGTAAAATTGTCAATTTACAGCCAGTTCACAAATCGCTCCCCGGGAGACAAAGGGATATTAAGTCAGAGCTCGCGTTAATACCTACTGTAAACAAACGACGTCGGGTAAATCATTCAAGAGGCGCGAACGGAATTAATATCAGTTTTCTTCGTCTCTACAATTACACTGTCCGTATCACTGCAGTTGGAGCAAAGACTATAAATACAGAGGTATGGCACTCTATGTGTTCAGTGGAAATTTAAAACCATTGTTTTTCAGACATAATCATAAGAAGACAAGGGAAATCCCACGAAAACAGGCTTCATCATCATGTAAAGATTAAAAAGGATTCTCTCTCTCTGCATGGTATTCCTCATTGCTGAGGGTCGTGACGTCTTTCCATTAAGGCAGGGATTTTCTTGGGATAATAATGTAGTGGGTTCCAATTCCCAAGTCCGCACTCGGCTAAGAGTACTATTTCAACTCTTAGGTTACAAACGATTATTATCAGATGTAAGTGATAATAAATTAAAAGGATTAAGCAAGAGAATAAAACTCGCGCGAATGTTTTTCGCAGTGCGAACGTACCCATACAATCCGATAAATTTATGACCAGCAGTTTTGCTTCTCCTTTGAAGTAGCAATCTATAGTCAAAGACTAAATACGAGTATATAGCTACAATCTAGGTATACTTCTATACTAATAATATTATAAATGCGAAAGTTTGGATGTATGGATGGATGGATGTTTGTTACTCAATCACGCCAGAACGGCTAAACGGATCTGGATGAAATTTGGCACAGAGATAGATTATAGTCTGGAATAACACATAGGCTACTTTTTATACCGGAAAATTAAAGAGTTCCCACGGGAACTAGAAATGCTCAATCCACGCGGACGAAGTCGCGGGCATCAGCTTGTAATATATACCAGAGGGTTCGTCTATTATTCGCTTACTCTATGCCTATCTCTCAAGAGAACCTAATTTGACTCGCGACAACCAAGCGATTAAATTTTAATATTTGAAAAGAGAGTTTCCGAGACGGCAGACGATTGCTAGGGGGGTGTCGTTTTTACGTTTGTTTTGGCTGCAATTCAATTCACTCCGGGACTTGCGTTCGGGTTGGAATGGCTGAAAGTAATCGGGTCAATCTGGTTACTGTTTTGAAATTTATACAATTTACTAGCTGAAGCCCGCGACTTCGTCCGCGTGGTTTAGGTTTTTATGATTCCCGTGGGAACTCCCTAATTTTCCGGGATAAAAAGTAGCCTATGTCACTCTCCAGGTCCTCCACTTTATGAGCAAGTGTGTTGAAAAGATTTTTTCAACACACTTGCTCATAAAGTGGCTCTAAGTTCACCGCAATTAGGCACATAATGACACCTATAATCAAACTGTGACTTTTTCATTGCTATTATTCACAAGTGAATTATAGTTTTTTTTTTTTTTTTTATTGGTTCAGTTTCTTTGTTCTTAAAAAAGTTTCGATACAAAAAAGATCATGTTCAATAGTACAAATAAATTAATGTGCCTATTGCTTGCTCCTCCGTCCTCGGCTATCTTAAGACCCTCACCTAACGGCTCGGGTCTCAATGGCGCCTCAGCGGTAATCACCAACATTACACACTTGTACCATATTGTACTATTATAACTTTTTAAGCCATATTCGGCTGGAGGCCATCGATTTACATATTATATTTAAATTTGAAGTAATTACGTTCAGTAATTCAGAAGCTATAAGGCTCTGACAGACGGAAGGACGGACGGACGGATGGACAAGTGCAAATTCACTCAAGTAGACTCAGAGACCTTCGCTTCGCTCGGTCAATAATCCCCAGGCTGAGGAAACTGCTGAATCAATTGACCCAAAACTTTTTCCCGTAAAACAATGTAGGTAGGTACCTACGTTTACGTTTACGTTTTACGTTTTACTTTTGGAAAACAAAACTATTTGCAAAACACTGTATAGACATCGGTTACCCGGAATTGACTATCTCCCGTTTAAAAAAGTTGTTTTATGTTTACCCAGCTCTGGGTGTGATGAACTATGATGAATTTATTTTCATTCTAGGTATCTGAATACTATAATAATTGATCTATGATTCGTATAAACGGGCTGCTTGTCAGCTTGCAGGTACCTACAGTTTTTTTTTAAGATCCTAAAATTTCTTAAATTCCTTCTTCATTGAAACTGTGCACTATAGATAGAATATTCTATTACATTTTTTCCATGTTTCTAGACCCAGAGTTACAGGCTTCAGCTGTACCTACGTCGATGTATCAGTTTTCCTTTTTATGCATGGTGTTTTGGTCTTGGGGATTTCGGTCAGTGTCGCGAAAATTAAGACTTTATATAGAGACTTGGCATGAAATCCAGAAATTTATTTTAATTTTTTAATCTTTCTTTTTGATTTGTCCGGGGGACTCACAACAAATGCAAAATTTAAAAAAGAACGTTTACTTTCTTTTACATAGATCCAGATTGTTGCCATCCATTTTGTTTTTTAACAAATAAAGATACGGGTCCAGGGTCCTCCCATTCGTCCCTTCGTGAATGGAACATAGCACAGCTTTAATATAATTTGGCATGCAACCCATGGCCTAAGTCCAGACAAAATAAAACATATCCTACGGCGTAAAACAGGTAGCCTCGCGATTGCATTTGGACAAGTCATTAGCGAAACTGAAGCGATTTGATACTTAAACTAAACAGTATTTATTTGGCGATAATTATTGATTGGTTCCAGTCTATTTTATATCATCATACTTTTAAAAAGCCTGTTAACAAGCTTCTTATTTTAATTAAAATCAATGATTAATGTTTCCCTCCATCTACTCACTTATGGACATGGCATTCTTGTATGAGTTCAAATTCTTAATTGTTTCAAAAACATGAATTACATCTATATTATTTAAAGAATCTCATATAATGTTAAGAACATTATAGGAGATTCTTTAAATAGTCTCTATAGTCATAATAATGACTATAGAGACTATTTGAAGAAAGACTATTAGAATGAATGGTAACGTAGAACAGACATAGTTCAGTACTTAGCAGTGCTCTGCTTAAATAAATGGATCAAAGGCTCAAATCCTTCCAAACCAGCTACATTTCCCCAAAAATATAACCGGCAACAGTATAATGGTTGTTTATTGAATTGCCGCGATTATTTTAATAGGTCATCCGGTCCATAAGCTGATGTGTTGGCGTCATGGCTTAATGATACAATCGACCCCTTTCACTCAAACGGTAACCCTTACAGAAATAGAAATAAGGATTATAACTCAACAAATTTAAATCACCAACTCTTTTTGTTGCTAACTGTATCTGGAAAATGCATGCAACAATACTCGGACATTACAATAATGATAAGATTTGGAGGTCTTCGGAACAAATTTAGGGTTAAGTCCTTTCTCTGTAATTATTAGGGGTTTCTTGGTCGTTGGATATGCTAATACCGAATTCTGGAAAGATTTGAAGCATACGCTTATTAGTTTATGGAACGGATTTTAGAATACCATCATTTTGGCAAAAGCATTCTTATGCTCCTTTGCTGCAATTTTCTTTTCCTTTAATCAAGAGTGAATAGGCATCTTCTAGGCAAGCGCGCTCCGCCTTAGGCTGCATCTCATCGTGCCTATACAATTAAAAAAAAAGAAAACTGATCACACGAATTAAGATATTATGTGGTGGACATAAAACGCATAGGGAGTGTAGTCTATTTTGTTCAATCAAATTAATTTCATTCGTCGTCGTCGTTTCGCCGCATGCGTTTCCCCGCATACGAAAATCCTCAATCAGTCCCCTATTTTTTAAACTTTAATCATAATTTTCATTTCATTTACAAATTAGGCTCAAAGGTCGTGTATTTGATAACAGGCCTCTAGCTTCAAGAAACTGTAGACACAACTGATACCAACTTACTCTATAGGTAGGTAGGTATGCTTTTCTTCTATGATTTCAAAGTTTACTCGTAGACTACATTTAGTTTCTTTTCTGCAATCTTCCATAATTCTCCTAGAATGAATAACCCCAATTCTGAGGCATGTTTGATCCCCTAGCTGAGGGATTGCAAGGATATCCCTCGTGCGTCGTGAGCTTTAGATACACACAGCTGTACAAAAATTTAAAATAGAATAGCTTTAAAGTATTTTGTAGTATTCGATAACAGAAAAAGGCCTTTGATTCTTTGAAGTAGATTTCAGAATATATCAGACATTTTAATTATTTGTTCTAATTCTAAGCGATATTGTTTTGTGCAGAAACTTTATAATTTGAGGCACCTAGCCTCAATTTATGATTTTTCTTCTATTCAAGAGGACACGGCTGCTTCACTCTTGCCAAGAGCCCAATAAATACAATATTTTAACAGAATTTTAATAGAACTACATGTTATTCATTCTACTAGACCCTGTGTCCCAAGCATTCCAGGGTCACGTATATGTCACACGTCATTCGGATTGTCGCGCGAGGGGACAGAATTGACCCTCCTGCCAAGTGCCCATTATTTTTCCTTCCCATAAAGGTTATGGTAATGCCTGTAGGATGGGGTTAGCGTGTAACAGATGTTATCGTGTAAACATTCCTTTATCGGCTTCTCTTTGCTGAATTGAAATGGTGGAATTAAGGCCCACTTCCTCTAGGCCATTAAGTGTGTTTAAGTAAAATTTGCCACTGACAAACCCGGAATAAACTTTAAAAAGTGTCAAAAATTTCAACAAGTTTAACCAACGTTGTGCAAAACGGCCTTGAAGTTACAGCTAAGGTTAGTCAACAGTATTTTGTTCAGAAATCCAAAAGGCATGTTTGGTTCGATCACAATAAAAATAGGTTTCCTCGTGCTGTTTTCATTCTTCGAAGAAACTGATAGATATAATCAAATAAATATTATAAATGCGAAAGTTTGGATGGATGGATGTATGGATGTATGTTTGTTACTCAATTACGCTGCATCGGATGAACGGATCTGGATGAAATTTGGCACAGAGATAGATTATAGTCTGGAATAGCACATAGGCTACTTTTTATCCCGGAAAATTAAAGAGTTCCCGCGGGAACCGAAAAACCTCAATCCACGCGGACGAAGTCGCGGGCATCAGCTAGTATATTATATGTTAGGTACCGAGGGACCCGGATCCCAGAATCCGCGAGACCGAGGTCTTAACCACTAGGCTATCACCGATTCCTAATAACTAATAGGAAGTCAGTTCTCTAAAAATCGCTGACTTTTACTGGATTAAAAAAAAGAAAAGAAAAAAAATCTGAAAATTATTATTAAGGTACTTACGTCCCATAAACCTATCTACACGGAATAGGTCGAGGAGTCCGATAAGTTTCCGCAAGTTATTGTACAAACTTATCTCGTGCATAATGGATGTGCCCTGATAGGTTTTCCGTAAGTGATTGATAGAGGCCACTGTGCGCCGCACTCGGGGTAATGTCGCGGGATAAATGTAATTAAACAGAAATACAGTTTTTTTTTTAAATTTAGTAGTGTATTTTTGACTATGAAGGTCGTATGGTTGAAAAGATAGTGATCAAAATACAAGGGCCTTAGTCTTCAGAGCAGCCACATCAGAAAAAAGTTTTTTTTTAATAATGAGACTAATCAATTATTTATGTAAGCTACGTAATGCTTTGACTCAAAGATAGAGCTTTAAATAGGAAAAAAAATACAAGATTTCGAAATGTGACAAATCTTTGAAAAAATCACTTAAAACAAGCTAAACTTGTTCTTATTCTATTATCTCATATAGTTAGGTATGTTCAACATCTAAGACAGAATACCCCTTATAGGGTTATCTTACACCCTATAACCCTTACTCCACGTATAGCACTAGAAAGCCACATCCTACGCTTTATGCAATAGGTACTGGCACTTAGGTATGAAGTTTATGTTAATGGCTTTAACGTTTGGCTACAAATGTCTTCAACAAGTAACATAGTTCCGATAGTGGCTGCACCAATTTTCCCATCGTTATTTTTCCATCTTAAAGTGGACCAAATAAGGAGTCATTATCGGGAGTGTGCTCTATCAAAAATATATATATCCATTAAAATAAATCAGTAGTCATGGTATGACGGATCGGCATCGGGCTTTGTTGTGCTAATGCGGTAGGTACTGTCGTGGAAACTCGCGATTTTTAACGGCCTTCGGTACCGCTGGGATGTCTACGAGATGAAGAAATCGTGTAGCATTTCTATTATTGCCCTCTAGGAAGTCCTAATGGAAAAGTATCCTCATTCAATCAAAATTATATCTAGTTATTTATCAGTTGATTTGAATACCGTAACTTAATGATGTTTAAAGCAACTAGGATATCAAATAGGTACCTACATGATTTATCAAATCACGATACAGAATGAGAAGGTCAGGCCACAGTCCAACACGCAGGCCAAGTGTGGATTGGCAGACTTCACACCCCTTTGAGAACTTGATGAAGAAGAAGAAGGCGTTTCGAAGGCGTTGCGAAGGCGAAGGGAAGAGGGTTTCCTTACGATGTTTTACTTCACCGTTATAGCAAGTGATATTTAATTTCTTGCACATACTCGTAGCTCCGCAAAAAGTTGAGGTGTGTGCCCGGGGATCGAACCTCCGACCACCCGAGTATGAGGCCTGGCGTCGAAACAACTATAGGCTATCACATAAAAAAAAAATGTCGACGTCATCAAAAAATTTACATACCTAATCAATTAATAATAATTTTAATAATAACTAGCTGACGCCCGCGACACCGTCCGCGTGGTTTAAGATTTTCCCGCTTTTCTGTTGAAATTTTTCCTAAATTTTCTTTGCTATAAACCTCACGGAGCCCGAGACCTTTCCAACGAATGCAAAACCGTGGAAATCGGTTCGTGCGTTCTGGAGTTATAGCGTCAGGATGGAAAACCCGACTTATTTTTATATAGTAGATTTTAAATCAATTGACATCTCCACAAACATGTTAGAACTTAGAATTATATAAGTAGGAAGTTAAGGCAAACACATAAAACAATGTAACAATAATTGATCGTCCGATGTCAACAGCAAGTTAGCAGGGGGGTGTGAACTGTGAACGTTAATTTGCGAGTTTTCCGCGTCACCGCTCGTCACTTACGCTACATCATCCATCATCCGACTGTAGCCAGTAGCAACTAGAGGTAGGTATGGAAGTCACTTATGCTACCAGTACCCTTACTCTGAGATTGATCGAATTTAAAATACGGTCTCACTAAGTGAGGTGAATTACATATGCATCAAACTAAAATGAATCTTAATCTTATTAATTTAGAGTTCAATTTCGTGTATGCATTCACAGCTAGCGCTCCAAACGATACGTTTCGAAATTTGAATCGGTTGCACTGAATTTGTGGCTTTAAATCAAGAGTTTTTGGGTCCATTTTAGTTTGACTCAAATGTGATTCAACTCACTTAGTGAGACCGTATTTTAAATTCGATCAATCTCAGAGTAAGGGTACAGTTGACAGTAGGGTCGAATTTTCTTATTTTTTCGCTCCTTTTTGATCGTTAGATCTGGCCCAGGTCAAAACCGGTTGCCAGATGGATCTGGTGAAATGGTTTTAATTAATTAATAATTAAATTATAGACACCAATTCTGTTGTCACAATCTCTGAACTAAACTCTAACTTAAATCTATTAAAAATACTAAATAAATCTATTTAAATAAAACAAACGAATTAACGCACTTAATTGGCTGAAAGCAGGATGGATTTTCAAATTCATTATTACGACACTCTCTTTTTCATTGATATACGTAAACCACATTCATGTTTCAGGCATCGTTAAGGTCACATAAACATGACAATGCAAAACCATTTCCAAATGCAAGCCTCGTAATGTGAATGTGTGTGTAATGTGTATTAAGGAAGCTATCTAATCGCCGGAACGCACAATAAAACCGCATTTTCTAATCCCCGAAATGGCGCTCCTCACATTTAAACTCGATACAGGAAAGAAATTGACACACGCCGTCGCAAACAAAAAGTTAACCGCAACACGCATATAAACAGATTCCCGCAGTCAATTTCCAAATTGCCAACGACCATAAAGTCAACCCTCCTTAATCCAATCACCCCGCGCTTGTCAACGTTTTGTTTCCTCTTTTGTAACTCACCATCTTAAAATGAACTTTCCTTCACTAACCGACATACCCTGAATTACTATATCAAAAAATACCTTAATAGCTCTAACTAAAATGGACGGAAAACAAAGAAACATCTGTAAAGTACAAACGCGCTACAGTACATTTTTCTAACCGTCGATTTTATACATGCAAATTGGATACATGCACCAAGGAATTAAGGCATATATTCAAAGAATGCGAGCAGAAGTAAAAAATATGTCGTCAGTCAGTACGAAACAGAGACACGAAAAATTGTTTTTGAAAAAGGAACACAAGAAGAAAATAATCCATTTAGTCGCGTGGCGCGCAAATGCTTCATCCGAGGGAATGCGGTATCCGAACGAGATCAAAAAGCATTCGTATTTCGAACACGGCCATCCTTTTATTTCGGCCGGTCAAAGCCGGGGGTTCGAAATTTAAAATGTACTTAAATTCAATTCCGTATTTCCGTTTCTCGGACGTATTTTATTTTTTCTTTTTTAATTTTCATTCGTGTCCATCGCGAGCTTGTTTTTGTCCATTCATAGTTAATGCGGGTGATCTTTTGTAAGGGCTCTCTGTGAAATTGGAGAGGGCACCCGTTTTAAGCTTTTTGCGAAATCAAAACTGCTCTTTTTATCATCCACGTGTGTATCTCGTTCATTCAATCAAATGATTCATCATAATGAATATGTGTCATTTGACTGAAATGTTGGCAATATGTTAAAAAGCTTATTTTGTTCGTTCACAGATTCGAATGTACGCAGATAAAAAAAATTGAAGCGGGAAAAGGTCCACAATTTTTCCGGCGGTGGTTTAAATGGTTGATATATCTGATCCCCTCGTTTAGTGTGAAATGTAGCCTTTTGAGACCGTGACATACATTCTAATAGTTTTATAAGGGGGAAGGTGAGAGACTGGCGGTGTGACGGGACGGTAGAGAAATATTGAAATTGAAATAGCAAATACGCTAGAGAGCGATTTGTTATTATGTTTTATTTGTCTAACAAGAATGACAGAAAATCCACTCGAATAGACTAAAATTTGTACATGCATTTAATGTAACAATGCAAGTCAAATAAAACGATTTACAAACTTGGCAAAAAGTAGGTAAATGCAAGTTTTGGAACCTACACTACACGTTAATTAAGACGTACTCACATAATAAATAAATATATATCAAAAAAACTAATTTTTATTTCGAATTTTAAGACCTTTGGCCTCTGTTATTACAATAAATTAAATGGTAGATATTTAGGTATAAGTATATGTAATATTTAATCAATAATTACCTCACCAAATATTATTAAACTAGCGGATGCCCGCGTCTTCGTCCGTCCGTTTGCGTTCCCACGGGAACTGTTTAATTTTCCGGGATAAAAAGTAGCCTATGTATTATTCCAGACTATAATCTATATATCTGTGCCAAATTTCACCCAGATCCGTTCAGCCATTCTGGCGTGATTGAGTAACAAACATCCATCCATCCATGCATCCATCCATCCATCAATCCTAAATATTAAGTATAGATAGAAGTTAAGATTTAATCAATAATTAATTATTTATCCTCAGTCCTCACCAAGTACATTTCATTGTACACCAAGTAGGTATCAACTACCAACATATCGCATTTTTTTCTTCTTTTAGATTTTTTTTCACGAGTGGAAAGTGGAAACTGATAGCGTTTCTTCAATTGTACCCCCTGTCAAAGGGTCGTCACACACGCTACATTAGCCGCGGTCAAGGCGCTCGCAGCAAATCGTGTGCGTAAGTGATACGACTCGGGAATTTCGGGGACCGACTCAAGTGGACATGGTGTATCAAGAAATTGGTTTAAGTGTAAGGAAGATTCCTTTTGATGTGTAGGTACTTTTTTACAGGCATTTTTTATTATTATTTCGCTCTCTGGTAAAGGTAAGTACAATCTCTTAATTTGACCATCGCCTTAAAAATACAAACGAGGGGGATGTGGTTCTTGGAATCTTTTTTCTATTGAAAATTGCTAGGTTCAATTGCCGGCAGGGTCAATTTGGGAATTTGTAATTTCTGAGTTTTCCCTGGTCTAGTCTGGCTTCGGCCGTGGCTAGCTACCGCCAAGCGATTTAGCGTTCCGGTGCGATGCCGCGTAGAAATAATAATATGGATTTAATTTAACTGCCGTATTCCTAACAGGTTAGCCCGCTACCATCTTTGACTGCATCATCACTTACTCTTTCTATCTAACTTGGGGAGATCGCAGTCAATGGCTAATTTGTAGTGTATAAAAAAATGTTGACTATCGGTCGACGGTATAGGTTGGTCAGTACTCAGTATCGCGCTTTTACCTTAAAGGTAGGTACTTAAATTAGGTAGGACATAAGTACGTAGGTATTATATACGTAGATTAGATCCTAATTAGATCAGTTGAAAAATTAATTAATACAATAATACTTTGTTTATTGGCGTATCAAAAGGACCGGATTTAACTTTTAAAGCTTGTTCAATGAAGTGCGCCTAAACTTCATGGCTGATTGTAACTTGCTTCCCTATTATATTAATAACTACTTTACTTACAATCATGCAAATAAAAATATTCTATTCTATTCTATTCTATGAGTTCGTTCCAAAAAAACGCATAAACTATAGTCATAAATAAAAGTCTCTGCCAAAATTTTGTTTTCCAGTCTGTATGTTATGTATTGTGTAGCATTTCTTTTATGACTTTATCTTTTTATACAAAAAAATCCAACTAACTTTCAAAATGTAAATATTCAAAGCCAACTAAATAACAAGAAGGCAAAAAATAAAAACATTTATTTACATTACACCGAAATTGGTCATAAATTAATTATAAAACGACACGACGAAGCGACCAAAACGGTGCAACTGTCTCTATATTAAAATAATAAAAGCATATTTTTATACATTTATTTGTACCCCACGAAATCGCTCAAAATATCAACAGCTTTATTGTTTACTAAATAAAGTTCAATATCAAACCATTTTAAAATAATCTCTTAGCTTTATCGGCAAATGTAAGTTGGTTATTTTTTTTGTAGGGTAGAAAGCTAATACATACTAGTTGAAGCTCGTACTTATGAAAATCGCCGAAAATTTCATCGTCATAATATTTTTTACAGAATAAAGTTCAAAATCGCGTGTCTTTGTAATGGTAACGGCAAATGTATGTTGGTAAGTATACTGTTGTGGGTAAAACACGAAGTCAGTTGATGCCGCTCCTATGGATTCATCGTCGCGACAGGAGGTCGTGTTCCCCGACTCCTATCAGAGAGAACGAAAGTCCTAATATCCAATATTCGCTTACCTCACCACACCTTGTTGATATTCGCGTTACGGTAGTCAAAGGGCATGCAATAGAATTAATAAGTACAAAAGGACTTCTCGGCTAGGTAGGTGAGAAATTAAATTAAATGAGAAATGTTTATATGTTAAGGCAAGGTTACGACAAGAATCTACCAGTTAAGTACCAATGCTTCGCAAAGCAGATTTTAATAAAAACAATCGGCGAAAATTCAAGCAAAAATACAAAGGTATGAATTGAGAACAGTTTAAAAAAAATCAAAATGCCTGCTACAATATGATACATGATGTCTGAAAGGTAAAAATCTCTTAGATTTAATTTTTTGGGGTCTCCTCAGCACTCAGCAGTTCTACCAGAACAGAAAATATCTGCTCCTAATTATAAATTCCGATGGATTTCGTTATAGAAATATTTCCGTCACAACCATTGAGGTCTATAAGGATGATGACAACTCAATCAAATCAGCAACTCTTTATCAAACTTAAAAACGCGCTTCTAATATGGAAGTTTGTATGAAATAGGTACATAGTTGTGAAGTCATCAAACAACGCACTTTTTTCTTTAATCTATAGTTTAAAATGGTTATCAAACTTAAAACTAACCGACGATGTGAGGTCTTTTGGAGGACCCTCTATTTAATAATCAGTAATAAATGATTTATTTTTGTCATAGGCACTATCAGGGCCGCGCCGACCCCCCACAGCGCCTGTGTGCGAAACCTATGAAGCGCCTCCTCATCTTCATGTTTTAACTTATTTTTTTTATTATTTGTTAATTTCGACCGAAATAAATGTTATCCAGTTTTATATACTTATTTAGATAATATTTCCTACATAGGTAAGACCAGTTCAATTCCGCTTGCCAATTACTGCGAAAAGTAAAACACGAATTAAATTTTTACATTTAAAGTACTTACTTTGTTTATGCTGTTATATCTAATTCCTTGTGGGAATCGAACCCATGGCTCCGGCAGCGATTACTTGTATAAAATAAAACGACTGTCATTATCTATCCTATCTGACGTCATCTATCCGCCACATCAAAATCGGTGCAGGCGTTTCGAAGATTAAAAAAAAACAGACAGAAATAAAAAAAAATGTTTTTTTTTTATTTTGACATTACAAACAGACTAAAGTTATACTTATTTGTATAGAAAATTACATAAAAAGCACATATCTACCACTACATGAAGCGTTTTTTGAATCAGATTTTATACCTAACACCTTCAGTGCCTTCATCGATAAAAAGTCTGGTTTCTGTCTCTATGATTCTTTGGAAGTGGATGGTTATTTTAGTTGTATTTTTATCACGTTCTTTTTCTTGTTTTCTTTTCCTTATTAAATTCTGGTTAGGTACCAGATAATTTCTTTTTTTTATCTTGATTACTATCACTCATCGTGAAAACAATTTAAAACAATGAGTAACACACAAACTACATATATTAAATTGTTTTTATTGCTAGAACTTATTCTTATTATAAAAAATCAATGCGCACCTTGCACAGACTTTCGAATGAATACAGAATAATTATTAATTGTTAAATTGTTTTGTTTTGGCTCTCCTCTGGCCTCCCCGTGACCCCACTGTACACCGCTTGCGCGCGCGCATCGCATCGGGTTGCATTCATAAACTCATTCAAAGTTCAAACAAACTCACGGCGGTTCTTTTGAATTTAACGCTGAGCTCGTAATTTATGTAAACTAAAACCCAAAGCGTAAAACTAAACCACAAACGTGAATATTATCTTGGGAGACTTGTACAATAAGCGCAATATTATATTATGTTTTGTTATTAACAAGGCGCCCATTGTACCTACTTAATTATCGATACTTGTACAAAGAATAGGTATGTTGTTGTGTAAGTGTAACCAAAATAATTTCGATGGCGGCGCCCAAAGGCGTGCACTGGGTTCGAACTTCGAAGCTAGGGTTAGCAGAAGTGTAGTGATTTACTATAGATGGCGTTTTTAAGGTTTTATTCTAGTTGTCTTTTTTTACTTGTACAAATTACCTATATGTAAATTAGTTGAGTATTAAATCTGCACGCCACTGGCGGCGCCCCTATTGTCTTGGCGCCTGTGTGCGCCGCACACTTCGCACACAGGGGCGGCGCGGCCCTGGGCACTATCCCTATTTATGGTATCCTTGCTGCAACAAATGGCTTTTGGCCAAAAGCGTAAAAGTGTTATCCAAACAAGGGTTGCTTATAATCATTAATTACCGCTTTGATATTATAATCTATAGCGATCATTTCTAGGTAACAAGGTAACGTAACAAAGCCACAGCCCCCCTAGCACTGGCCGAGACAATTTTCTCCCCGAGGAAAGGATAATTTTTTTATTCCTAAATAAATAAATAAATAAAAACGCTAAATAACGGTGGATAAATAGTCCCCCGAATCCCCGTGAAATGTCAAACGGGGATAAACTTCTCCTCTCCCCTGTTGCCGTGCTCTGAGGGGTGGATAAGTTAATGTTATCTCTTGTCAGTGGATAAAATCGGGGATAAAATTTTTATCTCCGGCCCATGCTAGCCCTGCAGGAGATCTGAAATGACCGATCATTTCTTTGTAGCATTAATATACTAAAACATTAGGTACTTGGGTATAGGTTAAAGAAGGGCAAATCACCCAACCTTAACTAAAAGCGCAACCCATAAAAACATTAAAGGACTTCATTCCCTTGTCAAACGCTCCGGCATCCCGCAAATGTCGTGGAGTTTTCGCAAACGGCGGAATTTGCGCGGAAAAACTTTCCGGCTAATATTTCATCCTAATATCGCGGAATAGCCGAGAGTTCTGTCTTTGTTGTTTGTTTTGTGGGAAATGCTTTGGGGGTGCCGTTTCGCTTGTTTATATTAATTTCAATGTTTTGTTCTAGACGTTACTTTTCTTTAATGAAATTATTTCGTGTTATTTAGAACGTAATATTGATGGATAGTACCTATTTTACGAGTACATAGCTAATAGGTAAAAGCGGCGCAAGACGCAGCCTGACCGTACTTATTCATGCAAAACTTAGTCAGCTGGACTAATTTCTGCTGTTAAGGTCAATTGGTTGAAACGAAGACGACGATGACAAGGCTTGTTTTTCATTGAGTTCTGAATAGTCTAAATTTTGTCTGGTGGGGTTTCGGCCGTGGCTAGTTACCACCCTACCGGCATAGACGTGCCGCCAAGCGATTTAGCGTTCGGGAACGAACATACGGACAGAGGTAGGTACTTTATTTTTATGCCAAAGAAGATAAAATAAATACTTTGAAGTTATTTTGCGAGCTAGTTCACCGATTCGTCACTAATCCGAGATGGCGCTAGTCGCGACATCCGGCGATGGCGGCCTCGTCATTTCCGCTTCCGGCGGATACAAATAAACCGAGCGTGGATCACACATTGCGTGAGATAAATCGACTGGCTAATTCGGTGGGGATTGTTAGCTTTATAGATAGCCTCCTTAATTTTGCGGGATAAAAAGTACCCATGCCAAAAATAACATGCCATATAATTTAGCAACTATACCCATGCCAAAAATCACGTCGATCCGTTGATCTGTTGCGGCGTGATTGAAGGACAAACCAACAAACAAACACATTTTCGCATTATTTTATAATATTAAGTATGATTATGCGTTTATGGCTAAGTGTTTAGAAGATTATAAGTTACGCTGCTACGCAACGCATAGAGGCACGCATTTTTGTCTTTTCGCAGTGTTGCATAATACCCAATAACTTTGAAACATCGATTAAGTCAATGCTTTCAAATTAAAATGTTTAAATATGCCGCCGCACCGCGCGCACTTATTTATAATGAAGCTGCACAGACTACTGCGACAGGACAATGCGTGTTTCCTCTATAACGCGGACATTTGTCCAGTCCTGCGCGTTATGTATTTTCACTCTAAATTGCTTAAACATAATAATATCCACCTCAATAATAGGGATGATGACAACTAAATCAAATTAGCAACTCTTTATCAAACTTAAAAACGCACTTCTAATGCACGAAATTCACAGTTGTGTGACGTCATAAAATCAATGCACTTTTTTCTTTAATCTATATTTTAAAATGTTATCAAATTTAAAACTAACCGAGAATGTGAATTTTAGGTCTTTTGGAAGACCCTCTATTTAATAATCAGTTAGAAATACCTAGGCATCCCTATTGACCAAGGCATATTATATAGAGCAATACAAGGGATTTCTTGCTGTTTTTCCGTAAGAACTTTTAATAGCTCGTTAGCAGGCGTTGTACAAAATGAGAGACCATTCCATCACACCGGAGGAGTCACAAAACACGAAATAGCTGACCCTTGTCCCTTGTCGTTGGGAGCTAATGAACTACGCATATTGTTGGGGCGGCGGAAAGTGGAAACGATCGACGTTTCTCTAGAAGTGCTATTCGAAATTACCCATTTTCGCAAATATTGCAAAAAAAATTACTACATTCTTTGGAGATTAAGTTTTAAAGCTTATCCAGTAAGAATGTTCGATTACTGTGATGTTCGTTGCTGAGGTTAATTATTTAAATAGGTATTAGTAAGTCACGAGTGTCATAATTAGGTAGTACCTATATAATATTATGTAGGTATGTTATCAATTAGAGTTTTTTTTTTTTTTTAATCCACTACAAGTTAGCCCTTGACTGCGATCTCACCTGATGGTAAGTGATGATGCAGTCTAAGATGGTAGCGGGCTAACCTGTTAGGGGCATGGCATAGAGTAAACGCGATTTTTAAGTTTGTTTTTGTATTCTACACTAAACCTTAGTTCAGATATTATAAGATAACGTACGATATATTGGTCAACTAAGCGCGGAAAAGTTTCTAAGAAACAATTAGCTTTTTCTCTACTCGTCACAAGATGAAGCCCGCGATTTTGTCCACGTAGATTTTGGTTTTAAAGAAACCAGGAGAACTCTTTGATTTACCGGGATAAATAGTAGCCTATATCACTCTCCATCTAGAGATTATATCCCATGCAATCACATTGATCTGTTGGTCTGTTGCAGCGTGATTAAAGGACACACTAATAAAGAAACACACTTTCGTATCTATTCTAATATTATAAATGCGAAAGTTTGGATGGATGGATGGATGTAATAAATATGTTTATTACTCAATCACGCCAGAACGGCTGAACATATTATCTGGATGAAATTTGGCACAAAGATATATTATATTATAACCTAGAATAACACATAGGCTACTTACTGTTTATCCCAGAAAATTAAAGAGCTCCCGCGGGAACCAAAAAACCGCCATCCACGGGGACGAAGTCGCGGGCATCAGCTAGGTTATTAGCCGGATACATTGTCATGTGCGTGTCTCATCCAGGGAGCGTATGGAAGCAACTGGACAGTGGTTAATTACGTGCGATAGTCTGGTGGTCCTCACGAGAGAATGATTGCCGCGCGGTAACGACGACTCTACTATCGTGTGCGACCACGAACATGGCGATCCAGGAATTGTATTTTTTGTATGAGGTTACTTTCACTACAATACCATACATTTTCAATGATTTCTCTCTTCTTTATATCGTTAATGCTGCCGGTCGTGATGGTAAACTTTGTCACGAATCAGGGTTTCCTAGCGCAATGGATAGGGACTTTAGATAATTAATTTGTCCATTCTTGTTAAGAAGTAAATCAATGTCTTGCCTGCCTTGGTTTGCCTTGTCATGCTTTTTATAGCCCTCTTTTGCCTTCTCTTGAAGTCTGACTCTAGAATCAGAATTTAAATGCACAAGACAAGTAATCACGTCTATGTCGTACAGTGTGTACCTTGCAATATTCACCGCAAAATAACGCCTGCTTCTATCTAATAAAGAAGATATGTGTCTACCCAATTTCGTGGCCCACAACCTAAGAACACGTAGCGATGGAGTAATGACATTTGGTAGCTCACAACTAGTTTATGGCGGCATTTCGTTGTTCCTCGTCTTCAAGAACAACATTACACTGTGATATAATATACCTATGCATAGTTATTATTATGTACCTACTCTGTTACAGATACACGCATAAAACACTTGAATGACACATTACTGATTGGTTGATTTGCCTTCTTCAAAGGATACTCCTGAATTCAGGACTCCTGATAACTATAAAAAACCAAAAAAAACCCCAAAAAACTCGGGGTGCTCAATAGAGCGAAAATATACTTTGCGCCTAAGCACAGGCTTCTGCTGTATAAAGCGCAAATTCGGCCCCACATAGAGTACTGCTCTCACCTCTGAGCCGGAGCACCCCAGTACCAGCTCCTTCCATTTGACCGGATACAAAAGCGGGCAGTTCGACTCGTGGACAATCCCAAAATTACCTGCACACTGGAGTCCCTAGAGCACCGAAGAGACGTTAGTTCTCTTTGTGTGTTCTATCGTCTCTACAATGGGGAGTGCTCTGAGGAGTTATTTAATCTAATACCACCTTCCGTGTTCTCCAGTCGCACTCTTCGACGCAGAAACAAATTTCATCCTCACCACCTGGATGCCTGGTCTTCTTCCACCTCCCGTTATTCCAGGTCATTTCTGCCACGTACTTGCAAATTGTGGAACCAGCTTCCATCTTCTGTGTTCCCTAATGATTAATTATAATATGGGGCTCTTCAAAGGGCGGATAAACAAATTTCTCAAAAGCCAGCAACGCGGTTCCTCTGGTGCTGCAAATGTTCATGGGCGGCGGTAATCACTTACCATCAGGTGACCCGCCTGCTCGTTTGCTCGCTATATATAAAAAGAAAAAAATATATATATAAGTAGGTACTTCTTTACTAATATTATAAATGCGAAAGTTTGGATGGATGGATGTTTGTTACTCAATCACGCCAGAACGGCTGAACGGCTCTGGAGAAAATTTGGCACAGAGATAGATTATAGTCTGGAATGACACATTACATTACATTTATCCCGGAAAATTAAAAAGTTCCCGCAACCAAGAAACCTCAATCCACGCGGACTAAATCGCGGGCATCAGCTAGTATCTAGATAACAAGTTACTGAAACTGAAGTCCTAACATCAGTGCAGGCTTGTGAGTTCTATGTTTAAGGTGCTACCCTGACATGTCAGTTGTAATAAATATCACATTTCAATTTATTCATATCAAAAATCTCTATGAGGTAAATCTATTTATTTATTTGAGTTTTAATTTTTTTTTAATCTATTCAGTTTAATGTTAACACTGACAGAATGAGACAAAGCACAGCGCGGGTGGATCTAGCTAAACTAAAGTATAAAGTTTTGCACAGGAGTTCCGTTTTTAGGTGAGCATTTAGATAGAAGAATGGCATTCCGAACCAGTGGTAGATTCACTTGACGATTCAAAAGTACTTGTAAAAGTTTATTTGAATAAAAAACATTTGAATTTTGAATTTTGAATTGGATTTTATGAAAATTCATCCCCTAAGAGTTCAAGGAAATGAAAGTTCGTATGGAATTTGTCATTTTCGAAGTAAGAAATATGGAAATTATTGTTAAGCATTCGGCTTTTAACTAAAAGTCACTTATACTTAGCGTTATTAAGTCATTTCTTGTCTTTCAGTAAAAGTCATTTCTTGAATAAGGGACGAAAGGGGAAAATAATGGACGAATTTTTTCCCTTGAAATCCTCAATAATATTATATTAATAAGTAAAGATATTTTATAGTCAGAGGACTAGTCCGGAAAATATTAATCGAATGGTAACCCTACACGTACGTATACCACGAAAGAAACATGCCTACCTACGCGCGTGTTCTTTTATAAATATTGATCACTTCGCGTGTCGTTAACGACACATTTGCGGAAGTAAGCTCGATTTTGTTAATGATGCTTTTGTTATTGCATGTGTCTATAGTTCTACCTATAGAGTATAGTTACAAAGAAAAATAGTGGTCAGTCAAGAAACAATTTTTTTATATCCACTACAAGTTAGCCCTCGACTGCGGTCTCACCTGATGGTAAGTGATGATGCAGTCTAAGATGGCAGCGGGCTAACCTGTTAGGGGCATGGCAGTTATATTAAACCCATACCCCTATTCGGTTTCTACTTTCTACACGGCATCATACCGGAACGCTAAATCGCTTGGCGGCTCGTCTTTGCCGGTAGGGTGGTCTAGCCACGGCCGAGGCCAGACCAGGGAAAATTCAGAAATTATAAATTCCCAAATTGACCCTGCCGGGGATCGAACCCGGGACCTCCGCACGTTAAGACAACAGCGCTACACACTGCGCCACGGAGGTCGTCAAAACTATTTATCTCATACTATTAAAAAATAATTTTTGAAGCGGTGATAACTTAAAGTGGTTAAGAGTTAAGACACCCGACCAAAGTTCTCAAGGAATAGGTAATTATTATTTTTAATCCATGTTAGTCATCAACTAGTCCACACTTATAGATGCAAAAGTGTCGGTCTGTTTGCCTGCTACGTTTCCAGGTCTAGTCCCACTACAGACGAACGGCGCGGCGCGGCACGTAGGTAAACATATTATTTTTATGGAGTTTGTAAGGCGCGGGACATACAGCAGTGTCGGGGCGAGTGGTGAGGTGCGCAAGATGCGCGACAGTGTCACGCCACTGGCGCGCATCTGTCGCGCATCTGTCGCCGAGTGGCGCGCAAACGGTGAGGCTGTGACGTAGCAGTGGGACGTATTTGGGGAATACTAGTGTTTGATTTCGATGCGACAATATGTCTTCTTCGTCAGATGAAGATATGCTAGCTGTGGTGGTATAAATATCCAATAAAAAATCAGTACGGAAGTAAGGTTTTTTATGCTATACCCAATTGTTAAAGCAGGAAGGTACATCGTCGCGTATACGCAGTTTAGGTTTGATAATAAAATCGGTATAAATATCGATGTTCTGCATGATTATTTCTTTTGGTATTTCGGTTTTGAGTGTAAATATACTATATTATTTTAAAAAGAAATCGAGAAAATATTCAGTCATAAATATTAAGTTTTATGTATAAATACCTAACTTCCGCATGGATTTTTTTTGGATATTTTTGTATAAGTTTTGGTACATTACTACAACCGTGCCAAGTTTCAACGACTGAGGACTTAATGCGGGGGTCTCTATACAACGAACCGCCCCGTTTCCTAGACTATACAAGATTTATTAATTTAATGAGAGAAAGAAAAGAAAGAAAGAAAATACCTTTATTCCACAATGGTGACACAGACAAACATTTAACATACAATCGTACATAAGAATATGTTTGCATGTGACACCACCCGGAATGGGTGCTCCTACAGCACAGGTTTGTGCACAGCATTATACCTACAAACTAAAAAAAACTAGTCTAGGTATTTTTCCACTAACTGGCAAAATCGATATTAAATTCAGTATCGTCGTGCATTTGCAATCCGGCCCTGTGCGTTTCGAGCGGTGTGCCACTGTCGAACGGGTGCGCCGTATGTCGAGGAAGCGTCGCCCCCACCATACCCGCGCCGCGCCTCTTCAGTATGCTCGGCGCCTCGCCGCTTGCATACATTTTGTATGAAATACATAGAAGTGGCGGCGACCGCTCGCTTCTCGACACACCCGTCGACCGCCCGTCGACACTTCTGTATGTCCCGCGCCTAAGGAGCTGGGCCCACCGTCAAGCAGATGCAATACACGAAACGGCCCCATACAAACTCGTCTAGTCCCACTACAGACGAACGGCGCGGCGCGGCACGTAGGTGCGAGTACTCTATGTATGGAGTTTGTAGGAAGCCGGGCCCACTTAAGCGACAAAGCAAGCAGATGCAATGCACGACGCACCCCCTTACAAACTCATACAAATAATACTTGCCGCCACGTGCCACGCCGCTCCGTGCATCTCAACTCTCAAGTGGGGTTAGACCTTTCTGGTCGAGTAGTCAAAGGTATGCACAGCCCGAGTTCATCAAAACAGAGATAGGTTGCAACTTGAGGAAGGACGTACGTAGATTACTTTTTTTTCCGAAAAATCAAAGAGATCCCAAGGGATTTAAAGACTAAATATTCATCCGTCAACTAGAAGGTTTGTATAAAATATGTGGTTGCTTTCGAATATAAGCGGTGTGGATGCCCAGTGACGAGCTGCGCATTTATAACATGGCCGCAACTGGGCGCTACACCAGTGCAATTATTCATTGATGGTTAGGGTTGTCACTTGGCCATTTTAATTTATTATTGTTTATTTCGATCCTTTCAAAAGTAGCACTCCTCACAAATCGCGATAGCATGGATCGACGGTTACCTTAGCCTGGTTGGATGTGTTTAAGTTAATATTAACGGTTGATAACCACAATTATAATCTCCATCTCAGTTTTTAATTCAGATTTTAGTTTAGTTTACATTAATTTTAATTTTATATGTTTAATGATAAAATTCATGCAAAATCTGATCTTAATCTGTTTCGAATGTAACATATTAATCAAATCAGTCCACAACCTTAATACTTATTTTTAAATTATTAATACCAAAGTGTGACTGTCTGTGTGTCTCTCTGTTCCCTTTCCACAGCCCAGCCACTGAACCAATCTAAAGAAGATTAATTGTTCCACTAAACGAATAGTTTTATTGAAATATGTATATTGAATAAAATACAGTTAAATAATAACGCATTTAAACGCAATGTTACAACCCTAATGAATATTTAATACTGTCGGTGCCAAGAGTGACCGTTCGTAAATTATTTGTTTAAATTTAGAACGGCATCGGCTAAACGTTCCGGGTCCTCAATAAGTAATACAGGACCAAAAAATGTTGAGCTCCGTCGCAGCCTCGATCCAAACCAGACTCTAGCATAAGTTCGGAGATATTCAGGTCAAGTTAAGATGGTCGTTTTATAATGGCGATTGGTCTCGGGCAGGGCCATTCAGTGACAAATGCTTATGAGTTTGTCACAAGTACAGGGAGGGTATATTGCTTTTGTTTCCCGTATTCGCCTGGGGCGCTGCGGAATGAGTTTCGCCGAATTGAGTTTAATGAACTGCGTACCTATATGGACTGCGTTGAGTTTAATAACTGTCTAAAGAGTTGTTAATGACTGTAGCTTAAAATATTATAAACTCTTAAGGCTGTGATAGAGAAAGGTTTAACTCTTAGTATAAAGGGGTTTAGTCTGGTCGGACATCTCTGAACTTCATGTTTTCCTTTAATTTTTTATTGCCTTAGATAGAATTGAGATGTTGCCTATGTCAATAATAAATTATTATTTTGTAATCATTAAATAGAGGACCTGCCAATAGACGTAATATCCACGTCTCGATAACCATTTTAATAATAATGATTAAAATAAAAAAGTGTGTTTACCTTTGATGACGTCACAAGTACGGATCTCATAGAAAATCTGACCTTACCTATCTGTCGTTTTATTAATACACTACGAACGTAAAAAGCTAAGGCCCGTTGCATTTGTCTAAGTATTTAGCTAGGTATTTAGTTCACCAAACATCGTAATGAACGGAATACAAGATTCTGGGCAAAACTAAACTATTGGTGAAGATTGTCAGCCGGAATCAGTGCGGGCGAGATAATTAATGTGAAGACGTCGTTACGTGTCTTGTGGACCCCTTGCCGCACCCTGCGGTCCCTCGGACGAGAACGGCTATAAGTTGTTGTTGTTGGACATTCATTGTTAATGTTTTGTGTTCACTGCCTCGTTGCTTTAGCGGTTAGCATAGTCGACCGCAGATCACGGGGTCCTGAGTTCGATTCCAAATTGTTACTAGCAATCTAGCATCTTCGCCCCACGACCCCAGGGTTTCAACACCAAAAGGCACAAAAATGAAATTATTTTCTATAATTTCATATTTGCGCCTCTTGGCTCTTTCTGCATTAGTTGCCGCCGCCCCCGCCGTCATGGAGGTCGCCTGAAAGTGGGACATCGCCAGCGTATCCACACATGTGGCATCCCAAACAAGCGACCTTCCTTGCTTCCACGGAACAAGAGTCATCCCGTCAGGTCTCTCACCATCACTGCGCGCTAAGCCATTAGGCTTTAAAACTGCACGCACTTTAGCGG